>OY743182.1:54945091-55627591 GCA_963555705.1 Ligustrum vulgare
AAGGCTTTCAAGTGCTTGCTCGTGGGGAAGGATTTAGAGTTCAACAACATAATTGGAGAGAAATATCTTTTATTTACATATCTTCGGGGAAATAAAAGCTGTCTCGCAAGTCGTAACTGAAATTAACTAAAAATAAAATGCACTGAAAATTAAAGGGAATGAACTACAAAGTTTGGTTCTGCTACTTGTAGTAGATTTTCAAGTTGTCTGCATTCCAAGGTCTTGGGAGTGGCGTTCCTGTGAGATCCCGAAGACTGTATGATCCTCCTCGGGTCTGCCGTATAACTTCATAGCGTCCTTCCCAAGCAGGCCTAAGTTTCCCTGGTGCTTCTGCTTTCCTCAGCACAAGATCTCCTACCCTAAACTTTCTTGGTGTGACCCTGCTATTGAAGTACTTGGCCGTTCTGCTCTGGTATGATGCTATCCTTGTGCTTGCCTGCTCACGAACTTCCTCAAGCAAGTCAAGGTGCTCGCCAGTACATTCCCCTTCCATATTTGGGAAAAGACGCCTGTAACTGGGCATGCCTACTTCAATGGGGATTGTCGCCTCTATCCCGAAGGCAAGCATGAATGGAGTTTCCCCAGTAGCTGTTCGGTGTGAGGTTCTGTAAGACCAAAATACTGCCGGTAGTTCCTCGAGCCAAGAGCCTCGTGCATCTCCTATCCTCATGCGAAGTCTTGGAGTATTATCTTGTTCGTCACTTCTGCTAGCCCATTACTCTGGGGGTGTGCAACTGATGTCAGATGGTGATTAATACGAAGATTTGCACAGAAATTTTTGAACTGTGCGTTATCAAACTGCCTGCCATTGTCCATTATCAATACTCTTGGAAGGCCAAACATGCATATGATAGATTTCCAAACGAAAGATCTTAGTTTGGGCTCTAAAATCGTTGCTAGGGATTCCGCCTCCACCCACTTAGTGAAATATTCAACTGTCATTGCAATGAACTTCAACTGTCCCCGTGCAATGGGAAAAGGGCCCAGGATATCGATCCCCCACTGTTCAAATGGTCCCAGGCATTGGACAAGAGTTTGATCTTCAGCTGGCCTGTGTATGATATTCCCATGCCTCTGACACTTGTCACACTTCTTCACATAATTTATGGCATCTGTCCTCATGGTAAGCCAATAGTATCCATATCTGAGGAGTCTGTAGGCTAATGACCTGGCACCCTGGTGATTCCCACACATGCCTTCATGTACTTCTGCAAGAGCTTGAGCAGTTTCAGAGGCCTTGAGACATCTGAGGTAGGGTAGTGTAAAACTCCTTCTGAAAAGAGCTCCGCTTATCATGCAGTATTTTGCTGCTCTTTGTTTGATAGTCCGGACCTCCCTCTAATCATCCGGGAGATTTCCCTCAGTTATAAACTTGGTGATGGGGTCCATCCAGGATGGCTCATGATCAATGTCCATGACCACAGGCCTCGGGTCAATACTGGGATGTAACACGTATTTCATATGAACTGTTCTCTCAAGATTATCAACACTCATGAACATAAGTCTATAGAGTGAATCGGCCTTGATATTTTTTATCGAGGTATTTTCAGAATCTCACAACTTCCGAACATCCTCTGCAGGTCGTGAACGCGCAGGCAGTATAAACTCATCTTCTCCTCTTTCTTCTCGAATGTGCCATCGATTTGCCCTACTACAAGCTGGGAATCACTGTATACCTTTACATGATCAAGTTCAAGGGCGTAAGTAACCTCAAGCCCAATGATGACGACTTCATATTTTGCTTCGTTGTTCGTTGTTTCAAATTCAAACCTCAGAGCGCATTGTATTTCAACCTGTCCGTCGGGGCTTATAAGTATGACTCCTGCACTCGAGCCTGAGGAGTTGGATGCTCCATCCACAAAAAATTTCCAGCAGCAATCGGGGATGTTCGGGCTATCTACTGGTCCCCAAGGCCTTGGTGTGAGCTCTGCAATAAAGTCCGCCAAGGCCTGCTCCTTTATCGATGGTCGGAGCTTGAACTCAATATAAAATTTACCAAGTTCAATGTCCCATTTGAGCAATCTCCTAGATACATCGAGCTTCTGAAGTATATGTTTCAAGGGCTGATTTGTAAGTACCATGATCGTATGTGATTGAAAGTATTGCCTCAACTTCCTTGCAGCTACAACTAGTGCCAACGCCAATTGTTTTGCAAGGGTGTAACGTGTTTCAGCGTCAAGGAGGAATTTGCTGACATAATATATGGGCTGCTGGGCTCGACCAACCTCCTTGACGAGCACTGCGCTTACTGCATTTTGAGAAATATCCAAGTATAAGGATAGCACATCTCCTGGACTTGGTTTTGTAAGCACAGGAGGCATTGCTAGGGATTCTTTCAAATGTTGCAGCGCATGCTCACATTCCTCATTCCATTCGAAGTTCTTGTTTCCCCTAAGTATTCTGAAAAAGGGGAAACACTTGTCAGCTGCTCTTGACATGAACTTGTTAAGCGCTGCTACCCGACCTGTCGCCTTCTGAAGATCTTTTCTATTTTTGGGTGACTCCATTGAAACTAGAGCCTGTATTTTATCGGGGTTGGCTTCTATACCCCAATGAGTGATCATGAAACTAAAAAACTTTCCCGACGACACCCCAAACATGCATTTAGTTGGGTTCAGTTTCATCTCGTACTTTCTGAGGGTGAAGAACACCTCCTCGAGGTCCTGAATGTGTCTGTCAGCTTCTGTGCTCTCGACAACCATGTCATCAACATATGCCTCAATGTCTTTCCCAATCAATCCTGCAAACACCTTGTTTATCAACCTTTGGTAAGTTTTCCCAGCATTCTTTAGGCCAAAGGACATGACCTTATAACAATAGATCGCTGAATCAACCATAAACGATGTTTTTTTCTTGATCATCCTCTGCCATTAGGATTTGGTGGTAACCTGAAAATACGTCAACGAAGCTGTACATCATATGGCCCGAAGTGCTGTCCACGAGGTTGTCAATCCGTAGTAATGGATAGTTGTCCTTGGGGCATGCTTTATTCAGATCAGTATAGTCTACGCAAACTCGCCACTTGCCATTGCTCTTCTTTACCAAGACCACGTTTACAAGCCAGTCTAGGTAATGAACCTCCCTGATGAATCCTGCCTTTAAGAGCTTACCAATTTCTTCTTGAATCACAATTCGACGATCAGGAGCGAACTGTCTCTTTCGTTGTTTAATGGACCGTGCCTCGGGATTCACATTTAACCTGTGCGCGGAAATCTCAGGCTCAATCCCAGGAATGTCCTCAACAATCCAGGCGAACACATCAATGTTTTCTTTCAAACACCGCGTGAGCATGATTTTCAGACCATCATCGAGATCCCGACCAATAATGACATTTCTTCATGGTCCGACCTCGACCTCCAACAATTCCTCAACTGGTGAAAGCCTACCTTGGTGCTCGAGGTCGGGCTCCAACACATCTACCTGGGCAACCTCAGCTGAAAGGTTCTTGACACTAGTAACATAACACTGCCTTGCTACTGCTTGATCTCCCCAAACAACCTCCACACCTTCTGCTGTCGGAAATTTCATGGAAAGATGGAATGTTGACACTATTGCTTTGCTGTTGTTCAACAGTGGTCGGCCAATTATCGCGTTGTACGTCATTGGAGCCCTCACAACATGAAACATCGTGATTTCTATTACCTACTTGGGGTCTGTCCCCAATGTCAAAGGAAGCTCGGTTGTGCCTTCAAGCATGATGATACTCCCCCCAAATCCCTGTAGGGGAGTTCTGATAGGCCTTAAGCTGCTTGCTGATATCCCCATTTTAATGAAAGCCTCATGTGATAACACATTAGCTGCGCTTCCATTGTCTACCAGTATTCCCCTCACCTCGTAGTTAGCTATGATTGTTGTAACTACCATAGCATCGTCATGAGGGGTGATCACTCCTTCCATATCGTCAGACCCAAACGTGATGTACAGGTGACAAACATGCCCGGCCCCCGAGGACTTCCTGGCATATATTTTGCGCCCATTTTGTGAGTCTCCCCCTGAAGCTGTTCCACCAATGATAACATTGATTGTTCCAGCCGTAGGCTTGTTATTCCTCGGCGGCTGATCCTGCTCATGATCACGCTTCTGCTGTTTGTCATTCCCCACATATGTCTTCAGGAGACCCCTCTTGATCAATGCTTCTATCTCTCGATGTAAGGCGTAGCATGTTTCTGTGGTGTGCCCATAGTCACGATGAAAATCACAGTACTTGCTCTTGTCACGCATATCTGGCGGGGACCTGATTCTGGAAGGCCACTTCAATTCCTTCATATCTTTGATTTCCATAAGGATGTCGGCCCGAGGGGTGTTCAATGGAGTGAAAGAAGGCGGTTGCTCAATCCTTGCTTTTCCCCGATCATCTCGATCACACCCCTGCCTTGAACATTCCTCACGCTGTCTCTTTCGATCATTTCTGCTATCCTTCCGTTCAGATTTTTCGGGGGTTGTATCTCTCTTCTTCGGATACATAGCTTCTTCCATATTCACGTATTTCTCAGCCCGAGTGAGAAGGTCAGTCATAGATTTTGGCGGTGTTTTTGATAGGGACATCTTGAAGGACTCACACCTTACAGTCTGAGTCAGAGCTGATACTGTAGCAAAAATATGGAGGTCGGGAACTTGCAACCTTTCTGCGTTGAACCTGGTCATGAATTCGCGCAGTGTCTCATTATGTCCTTGGCTTAGTCTCATGAGCGAAGCAGCTGTCTTCCTTATACGCTTACTACTTGCAAAGAAGGCCGAGAATTTATTAGCAAGGTCTGCGAATGTTGGAATGGAGTTAGGTTCAAGAGTAGAGAACCAATCCCTAGCAGCGCTCGTCAAAGTTTGGGGGAAAGCCTTGCAAATAACCTGATCGGGGGAAACTTGCAAATTCATGACGTCAGTGTATATATTGAGATGGTTCACTGGATCGGTTGTACCATCATACTCTTTTATCATCGGGAACTTAAACCTATCTGGTAGGGGAAAGGCCAAAATATCTTGCGTGAATGGAATGTTCGAGGTGAACCCTTCTGGGGCCTATGTATTTTGTCGCATACTCGCTGCTATTCCTTCATGGATAATTCTCTCGAGCTCGGCAGGAGGTATGGCCACTGTTCTTGAACTCATAATGTTTGGTGGCGATGGCGGCAATCTCGAGATACTGGCCCTACCAGTATTAGGGGCATGGTTCTGCGGCTGGACCCGTGAAGCATTCCCCTCCTCCGGCGTCAGGGTACCGCGTTGGCTCTGCTGCGTGAGCATTTTCGTAAAGGTAGCAACCTGTTGACGAAGCTCCTCCAATGCTGCCTGGGTATCAGCAGCGGGTTGGGGGTGTGATGTTTGATTTCCTGGTAATGTTGATTGGTCTGGTGGTGTTGCTTGGGGTACCTGCTCCCCCCTGACAGTGTGATCATGGGCAGGTAAGTTTGCTTGTGGAAGTACAGAACGTGTGTTAACCATGGCTTCTTGTTATGGTTCCCACAGACGGCACCAATGATGATGCAAAAAAATCGTACCTCAGATATTCTAAAGTAGCACGAACTGGATCTCCGAATACTTGCAATAAAGGCGAGGATGTGTGTCCACGTCGCCCCTCCGATGCTTAAGTCAGTAAAAGTCACGGCCGTAACTTTCCGGTTAAAAATTTCCTTATTTTAATTCTTTCCATAATTTTGGGATTTCTTGAGCCCAAAGTTAGGGCACGAAATTGAGACTATAGAAAGGGAATTTCATGACAAGAAAAAGAGACTTTTATTATTTTTTGAAAGAGGGGACATTGAAGAAAATTGAGAGAAAAATATAGAGCATTCTTTGGAGATTTTCAAGCGCAAGAACATCAACAACAATGGAATTCATGAAGCAACTTGAAGAATCTACCACAACCATGCTAGGCTAAATTCCATATCTTGTTCAAAGGGGAAGTTGTGTTAGCTCAATTATGTTATTTTCTTTTCCTACAAATTAGTAGCGTGGATTTATTCCTTTATTTCAATTATTGGATTATTATGTTTTGAATGTTCATTGAGTTTATTTGATTAATAGTTTAATTTGGCCAATTGGATTATTGATCTTTAGATTCATGAATATGCTATGTTTAGATTCTTGATTCGTAATTGTCATTGAATCTTTACTTTAGTAGCAAATAAATCTCGTGCAGGTTTAGTAATAATTCAACTTGGATTGATTAATTCGAGCTTGTGAAATTAACGATCCAATTCAATCTATTCTTCTAGATTTTAATACTAGTCGTGTATTAAATCCTACGAGCTTATTTAGGATTGTCCGTGGCTAGAATTGGTTCAAAGAGCTTATTTTGAATCAATACACATAAGGAAGAATTTAGATAATCAGAGCTTGTTGATTATTTATGATTGATAATTGAATTAGGAATAGAAACACGTTACAAGGAAAAGTATAACATTAATTGAGGGTACAACCGAACCCGAGAACAAGATTTCTTCTCATATTAATTCTCTAGTCATATTTAATTATTTATTTTATGCATATTTTTCATTCAAGCAATTCAAACAACAAAACTCCTCATTCCATTCTAATTGATCGAACAACTAAAATTAGTTTACGTTCCTCGTGGGATCGACCCTTACTCTCACTACTACATTATTAATTAATATTTAGCGAGTAAGGAATTATTTATTATTTTGGTGCATTGCGACACGCATCAAATTTTTGGCGTCGTTGCCGGGGAACGGTCAACCAATTTAGTTTTTTAGTTAATTAGAATTTTTTTTCTGCATTTTAGTTTATTAATTTTATTTTCACTTTATTTATATAATTTTTCAAAAAAAAAAAAGAAAAAAAAAAAAAAAAAAAAACTTCTTGCATGTCTACTTCTTTGCTTATATGCGTAGAACTCGATCAACTAATTTTGAATTTTTTGATTTTGACCCAAAAATCGAGAGAACTTTTCGACAACAAAGAAGGGCAGCACAACAAATGGCAGCAGCAAATAACAATTTGACTCTCAAGCAACTAGCTACCCCGGATGTTGCTCAACAACCGCTATGTATAACTTTTCCAGCAGTGGAAGAGAACAAGACTTTTGAGCTAAAGTCCGGTCTGATCCATCTTCTGCCAACTTTCCGAGGACATCCCGGTGAGGACCCATATAGGCACCTAAAGGAGTTCCATGTGGTTTGCGACAGTATGAGGCTCACGGGCATTACCGAGGAACAAATAAGAATGAGAGCCTACCCATTCTCATTGAAGGATGCCGCCACCGACTGGCTCTATTGTCTACCATCAGGGGCAGTCACTACTTGGAATGACATGAAAAGACTCTTCTTGGAAAAATATTTCCCTGCATCGAGGGCTGGTACCATCCGAAAAGAAATATGTGGGGTGCGCCAGAACAACAATGAAACATTATATGAGTATTGGGAGCGTTTCAAAAAGCTCATCTCCAGCTGCCCCCATCATCAGATTAGCGAGCGACTTTTGGTGCAATACTTCTACGAAGGTCTAGCGCCAATGGACAGAAGTATGATAGACGCCGCAAGCGGAGGTGCGCTAATGGACAAGACGCCGGAGCAAGCACGGGCTTTAATCTCCAACATGGCGGAAAACACTCAGCAATTCAACTCGAGTAGGGATTCCCAAGTCCGCCGAGTAAATGAGGTAAGTAGTACCAATACTGAAGGTCAATTATATGAACTAACGAATCTTGTTAAGCAACTTGCTGTAGGGAATTTGAAACGAGTCAAAGCTTGTGGGATATGTTTGAACTTTGGACATCCAACGGATACCTGTCCGGTATTGCAAGAAGAAAACAATGAACAGGTAAATACTGCTGGAGGTTTCCCTTTCCAAGGGCAACAGTACAACCCATATTCAAACACATACAACCCCGGGTGGAGAGATCACCCCAACTTGAGCTACAAAAATAACAAACCCCCGGGTTTTACTTTAAACAAATCTCAAGGGCAATTTCAGCAACAAGGAACCTTCCAACCACAGGGGCAATATCAACAAAAACCTCAAAATTCAGGTATGTCTCTTGAAGATATGGTTAAGATGTTGGCAACTAACACGATGCAATTCCAACAGGATACCAAGTCAAGCATTCAAAATCTGGAAAATCAAATGAGCCAAATGGCCACTACCATAAATAGATTGGAGTCACAATCCGGAGGTAAATTGCCATCTCAGCCCGAGATAAATCCTAAAAACGTGAGTGTCATAACCCTCTGGAGTGGAAAAGAAATTGAGGGTCCGAGGGTGGAACCGGTTGCACCTGAAATGGAGGGAGATGAAAAGGAGGGAGTCGGGAAGAGAAACGACGCTTCGCAAAAACCTCAGGTAAAAACTGACTCCCGGTTAAATGTTAAACTAACACCTCCACCTTTTCCTAGCAGGTTGGCAAAGACGAACAAGGAAAGCAAAGAAAAGGACATGTTAGAAATGTTTAGGAAGGTTGAAATCAATATCCCGCTATTGGAGGCCATCAAGCAAGTCCCCCGGTATGCAAAATTTTTAAAAGATTTATGCACTAGAAAACGGAAACTGGTGGGAAATGAGATGGTAAGAATGGGTGAGTCTGTACCTGCACTTCTTCAAAGAAAATTACCTCCCAAGTGCAAGGATCCAGGTATGTTTACCATACCTTATCAAATAGGTAATAAGAAGATAAATCGTGCTTTAATAGACTTAGGTGCTTCTATCAATGTAATGCCAAGGTCCACCTATGCTTCATTAAAACTTGTCAAACTGATTGAAACTAATGTTATAATTCAACTAGCCGATCGTTCTAATGCTTATCCTGACGGGGTAGTTGAGGACATTCTAGTGCAAGTAGGCGGGTTAGTATTTCCTACGGACTTTTATGTGTTAGATATGAATGATGATCATTCACCCAGCTCCACGCCTATTTTGCTAGGCAGACCATTTTTGAAAACATCTAAGACTAAGATAGATGTTAGCAGTGGCACACTTTCCATGGAATTTGATAATGAAATTGTTCAATTCAATATTTATGATTTCGTGAAAAATTCTGATGATGATCCTGTTTATTCTGTTAATGTGAATGACTCTTTAGTACAGGAAGTTCTCGATATTGGTGGAAAGGACTGTCTAAAGTCACCGAAATCTGGTAAAATCTCATCCATCTCATTACCAGTTTCTGATGAAAAATCTCTACCCCCTACTTTGCAGGCACTAATGAAGAGCATGAAAAGGAAATTGAGCTTTGGAAATCCACCTAATCCCGGTTGAAGGAGGAAACAACCTGTCGAGCCAACGACAGTAAACAAAGGCGCTGCTCGGGAGGCAACCCGAGAGGGGAGTTTCTTTACCTCCTCGACTCTTTATTTTCGTATTTTCATTTTTGGTTATTTTTATTTTATTTAGTCATTTCATTCACAAAAAAAAAAAAAAAAATTCAGTGGCTAACTTACGGCCGTAAGGTACTCAAGTACGGCCGTAACACAATTCCAGTACATTTAATCAGAGGCCAGCTTACGGCCGTGAGACATAACTTTACGGCCGTAATGCAATTTTTTATCTTTTGTTCAGAACCCACCTTACGGCCGTAATACGCTACCTTACGGCCGTGAATCCGGATTTTCAAATTTTTTAAAAGCAGGTAGCCCTTGCGCATAACTTCCCTTTTTTATTGTTTTGCTTTACAATGAGGACATTTTTTTTTGTCTAAATGTGGGGGGGAATTGAATTGATTGTGAGCTTAATGTCTTTATCTTCTTTCTGTAGTCGAAACATTAAATTCATGTTAAGTCAGCACCCATTTTAATCTTGTTATCTACTTTTGCTACCTATCTATGCTACGTAGGTCCTAAACCATACTTTGATAGGAAGCAACCCCACTTTTGGTTCATTTTTTTTGAAAAAAATCATTGCATAATTGGATATTAATTGAGCACATAGAGATGATCTCGTCCAAAACTTCACAAATAGGTTGAAAATGAAAAGTGAAATTGTCAAATATCTACAACCTAGTCAACCCAACTCACAATAGACAGATTATTCCTTCATATATAACCCTGAACATCCCAATTATTATACTTTTGTGAGTAGTCATGGTTTGAATACTTTTAACCACTATCCTCGACCAATGGATTTAGATTTGGAATGAAGATCAAGCAATGACCTATAACTCATAATTGGATGGGAGAAACACATGAAAACCATAATTCGTGAGCTTTTGAGCCTAAGAGTTGTTTTTAATACTTATGAGCTCGTAATTCTTTGATGTGTGTCCTGCATGGTTGGGTTATGCTTGGATGTGCTTTCTTGTGCATACCGTTGTAGCTTCTTGATTCAAGTGCAAATTATAGCAAAGGCAATAGGTTAAGCCAAATTTGACTTGCTAAAAGAGTCTACCTTGCTACATGGACCATTAGAAGCCCGTTTGAGCCTTAGCCTTTCTTTGAAATTTTATGCCACGCTACAAGCCACGAATACCCTTTCTTTCGCATTGTCTCTGTTTTGAACCCATAAGAGAAGGGATTCGCAAGCTTTTGTTGATTGAGGATTGTGCTATGGTCTAAGTCTAAGAAGTTGAAATGGTTATCTTTGTGTTGGGCGATGGTTGTGTAATGGACTGAATTCAGGGGATTGAAATTCTATCTTGTGCCAATTGGTGACTGCGTAATGATTTGAAAAAAAAAAAATTGCAGTCTATAATCGAAAAAAAATCGAAAGAGAAAAAGCAATGAAAAGGGAGTTTAGCCATGAAAATTAGTAGTTGAGGATATCAAACACTCAACTTGTGAAAAAAAAAGAGAAAAGAAAAGAAAAGAAGAGATTCAAGTTTGAACAAAGTTGGGTAGCGGGAAACAATGAAGTTCATATTAAGGGGTGAAGGAAGTAATGTCATTATGAATTGACTTGGTTTGCGAAGTTCCTTCTCAACTCAGCCTAAATATATCATTTTTTCCCTACCTGACCTGAAGCCCCGTTACAACCAAATAAAGACCTTCGCTTTGCACTTGTGTTATTGTTGGCTTCGATTATGACATTTAGGCAATCTGTGGTACTGACTTATCCATGCAGAGAGATGAGCGAAAATTCAAACCCTTATACACTTTGTGCGAAGAGAGAAATATCTTGTGAGGGTGTTAACTCCCATTACATATGCTTATGAGTAGTTTGAATTGCTTAGTCTAGGGTTGGTGCTATGAATGTGGTCGGGGGTACTGTGTTGACTGAATTCACATCATGAACAACTCGGTTTACGAAACTGATTTCTTTTGGAGTTGGGCGAAATTATTCTCCTCGTAGTCACTCATAAATGGTTGGGATGTGAGCAAACACGAGAGGTGCAAGGAAATAAACCATATCGAGCCATGATTGGGATGGGAAATAAAGGGCGTTGTATCTCTAGCACACACGAACACAATCCGATCATGCAATGGAACATTTTTGTTAAAGAAAAGTGGGTTGCAACCTCAAGCCTCTGAATTGTAATCTATTGTTTGAATCCTATTCTTTTCTTTTTGAATCTTTGTTCGAGGACGAACAATGGTTCAAGTGTGGGGGGATTTGATAAGTGTTATATTTACGTTTATTTTATACACTGATATCCTCGAATATGCCATAATGTGATTCTATCTAAGTATTATTAATGCATTTTATGTTTTACATTGTATAGGATCATAAAAGAAGAGAAAAGAAGAAAAAAGGACCAAAATGCACTCAAAACTGAAGTTTGGGGACTTAGGTGCAAATAAGGTTACGGCCGTAAGGAAATAAAGTCACGGCCGTAAAAGTATGATGAATCAAGAAGAAAATAAGCAGAAACACGTTTACGGCCGTAAAGGAGGATTTACGGCTGTAACCTTCAAATGGTGAAAAATGTGCAGAAACACAGTTACGGCCGTAAAGGGACATGTCACGGCCGTAACCTCAATTTAAGGAAAATATGCAGAAACCGTGTTACGGCCGTAAAGTAAAAGTCACGGCCATAACTTTCCAGTCAAAAATTTCCTTATTTTAATTCTTTCCATAATTTTGGGATTTCTTGAGCCCAAAGTTAGGGCACGAAATTGAGGCTATAGAAAGGGAATTTCATGACAAGAAAAAGAGACTTTTATTATTTTTTGAAAGAGGGGACATTGAAGAAAATTGAGAGAAAAATATAGAGCATTCTTTGGAGATTCTCAAGCGCAAGAACATCAACAACAATGGAATTCATGAAGCAACTTGAAGAATCTACCACAACCATGCTAGGCTAAATTCCATATCTTGTTCAAAGGGGAAGTTGTGTTAACTCAATTATGTTATTTTCTTTTCCTACAAATTAGTAGCGTGAATTTATTCCTTTATTTCAATTGTTGGATTATTATGTTTTGAATGTTCATTGAGTTTATTTTATTAATAGTTTAATTTGGCCAATTGGATTATTGATCTTTAGATTTATGAATATGCTATGTTTAGATTCTTGATCCGTAATTGTCATGAATCTTTACTTTAGTAGCAAATAAATCTCGTGCAGGTTTAGTAATAATTCAACTTGGATTGATTAATTCGAGCTTGTGAAATTAACGATCAAATTCAATCTATTCTTCTAGATTTTAATACTAGTCGTGTATTAAATCCTACGAGCTTATTTAGGATTGTTCGTGGCTAGAATTGGTTCAAAGAGCTTATTTTGAATCAATACACATAAGGAAGAATTTAGATAATCAGAGCTTGTTGATTATTTATGATTGATAATTGAATTAGGAATAGAAACAAGTTACAAGAAAAAGTATAACATTAATTGAGGGCACAACCGAACCCGAGAACAAGATTTCTTCTCATATTAATTCTCTAGTCATATTTAATTATTTATTTTATGCATATTTTTCATTCAAGCAATTCAAACAACAAAACCCCACATTCCATTCTAATTGATCGAACAACTAAAATTAGTTTCCGTTCCTCGTGGGATCGACCCTTACTCTCACTACTACATTATTAATTAATATTTAGCGAGTAAGGAATTATTTATTGTTTTGGTGCATTGCGACACGCATCAGTATATAATCCTCGGGGTTGATGCATTTGGCTCAATGATGATGCAAAAAATCATACCTCAGATATTCCGAGCTCGAGTAATAAAGTAGCACGAACTGGATCTCCGAATACCTGCAATAAAGGCGAGGAGGTATGTCCTCGTCGCCCCTCCGATGCTTAAGTCAGTAAAGAGGAAGGGAAAATTTCTGCCAGTGGCTATATACTGGAAGAAAAATTGTTGTGTACCTGAATTGTGATTGAGAGCCACGTATTTATAGAGATATCTAGACGAGTTATATTAGGACTGAAATACCTTCATTACATGAGTCCTGTTAGGAATCATCCTCCTACTTTTTAGGGATTGTGTTATCAGATGTTGGATTAGGAGATAACTCCTAGCATTCGTAGAAAACATATATTCCACGTCAGATAGGGGACCCCACAACCGGTCGCGAGTAAGCACCTCGAGCAGTTATGACCCCGACCAACCCGTGTGCTTGAATATGCGAAGTGGTTCCTCGGGGTTGACTATATCCTCGGGGTTGATGCATTCGGCACGCAGACGGTATGTATGGTCGGGGTTGTTCCACGGTCATACTCGAGAAATCTTTTAATCGATGTTCATCACTCTCCATTCTTCTACCTGGGTCCTTCACAATATCATTTTCGTTCACTTTATCTCTCTTGATTTCCACCATTTTCGGTTAACAATGAGCATGCAATTTCTCGACGACGCCATTTATGTCATTCTCGGACCTCAAAATCACCCCAAATTTCCCATTCTCCTTAATTATACCATCTCGATTCTTCACCATACCATTTTTCCATCGTTCGGCCACTCAAGAACTTGGTAGTACTCCTTTTCTTAGGATTGGTCATGGGATTTCATGAAGGGTGGTGTGGCTACAAATGCTACATCAAGTGATGAGATTTTTGTGGAATGAAGGGGATTCGCATCTAAATAATGAAATCTAACGAACATATTCTTAAAATGCAACCAACAAGAAAATTGTTGAACTAGTAAAAATGAGCTAGATAATACAGAAACCATTCTGAAATCTATTTGGGATGTTTTCATATATTAATTAGATCCAGCAAAAAAAAAAAAAACCATTTTGTAAGCCATCTTAGCTCAGCCGGTAGACTTAAAATGAAAGGGACAGATTTGTCATATATTTCCTCCACATCAGCTAGCCAGCTGTTCATCTGTATGAGGGTCTGTATGAGACCCTGTACAAATAGCAGAACCGTAGTAATATACATGGTTGAACAAAGGTAGTAAAGAACGTGCATTGTACCTTTGACAAAAAGGCAAAGCTCATATATTAGGAAATTTTCGACAACTATTATAAATAGTAATAATTATTATTATTTGTGTTTTCGAAGTTAAATTTGTGATTAAAAATTAGATAGAAAAAATTTGTGTAGTTTAAAATTTGTATCGACTATAACACAAGTTACTCGAACGCAATGTTAATTGAAAGTTGTAAGCCGCTTGACGACACCTTTCTTTCTTCATTTTTTTTAATTTGTTTTTGTTTAATTGTTTTTTATTTTGTCTTTATATATGATTATTTTTATTCTATTTATTTTGTCTTGTAATTTGGTCTTTTTATTCAGTATTATTTTTTTCTTTTATTTTGTGGTAATAAATTTAAATTACTTTAATTACATACATTTTATCTCTTCAATTTTTAACCACTACTTGTACCTCAAAATTATAAATAAACCAGTTTATTATTTTATTTTATAATTTTGTCATTTTGTAAAGTGTTATTTTTTTATTTTAATTTGTCATAATAAATTCTAATATATGTATATGTATTAAATTTCTTTTGATATTCAAAATAATCAATCTCGTTCTTTTTGTTTAATATTCATAATAACATCGCAATACATCGATATAGAATAAAATAAAAGAGAAAAAATAATATTTTACAAAAAGACCAAAATTATAAAATAAAATAATAAATTGTTTTATTTTATGATTTTGAGGTAAAAAAATAATTGTTCAAATTTGGAGAAAAAATGTGTGATTAAGAGTTTGTTTGGTAATGTGAAAAAATTTGATTTTTGTGATTTTTTTTAGTTTTTTTTTTTTATAGATGTGTGGTTTAAAAATGTTTGAAAAGTCAAAAATTGTGAGCTTGACTAAGAATGGATGGTTGAGATTGAGTTTAAAAAATTGTGGTGAGATTTTTATATTACCAAACAGGCTCTAAAAAGTGAATTGAGAAATTATATAATTTATAAACTGATTTATAAATCAATTTATTTTATTTACCAAATACTTTCTAAAATAAATAGAATTGTCTAAAAGCAAAATAAGACAAAAACAAATAAAAAAATTGAAAAAAAAATAAAAAATAAAGAAAGTTGTCAATCGCTTCAATTAAATAAAACTGAGCTTGGTTCGAACCAAACTGTGTACTGGATATATGGGATGAAGCGCAGGAGAACCAAACTGTGTACTGGATATATGGGAAATTGCAAGGAAGGTCTTCAACATTTATAATTAGCCCCTATTTGGTTTAGGAGTTTATGAACAAATTCTCCCAAAACTAATTTTGAACTTTACAATTTTATGAGACGTATCATTTTCACACTTTTCAACCTATTTTCAATCGTAAATTCTCTCAAAAATTCAAATTTTCTCCAAAATCTCTTACATCAAACGGACTCTAAGTGCAAATTTGTCCATTCTTCAAAGTCCAAACTCCAAAAGTCATAGGAAACTTTGGAATGATGCTAAAAGGCTTGTTTGTTATAACTTCTTTAAACTTATAAGCATGTCTATCCTCAATTTTATTTACATATTTTGTATGGCTCGCAATTTTCATTTTTTTTAGTGTGATCACATTTGGCGTGTGTTTGTTTTACATTTTAATGAGTTTTTTGTCAAATCCTATTTCAGTTGAGGTGGGTCCCATGGGTAGAAAATTCTGCAAAAGCATTACAACCGCCTGATACAAGTACTTCTGAATGTCTGTTTTTAAAGTATGTTCCCCAAATTTCCCTATTACAATTTTTATCATTTAAAGACCCTATTTTGGATGGAGGTTAATATAGTCAAACCCTTTTTCAACGGCTACTGCACATTCAAGCTAGACAAAAATGTTTTTTTTTTTGTCAGCAATAGTTTAATATATTTTTACTGTATAAAAAAGCAAAAATGCTTTAAAATGAGATTTTAATGAGCTTTAAACGGGGGCCTGGTAAGGACCCTTTTTTTCAACAACAAAAAAAACCTCATTTTGAGAATGACACGCCAATATTTGAAGATTGATGACCTATTTGTACTTATCACAAAGATTAGGGATCCCACACAATTGTACCTTTATTTATATAACCTATTGCCGTTGAATTTTGTATCATTGTCTACTTCGGTTTTTTTTTTTCTTTTTATGTTTTTGAGTGAAAATCCTAATTTGGTTTTCATTAAAACTAGTATCACACCCGTGCTATGCATAGGATTTATATCCATGATTATGATTAGAATTCATCATAATATGTTGATTATACAATCATATCAAATAAAAAATATAGTATAAATAATATTTTATTGCAATGTATTATTAAATTCAAAATTTTAAAAAATACAACATTAATCAAAATAGAAAAAAATACCCAAGCATCTTAAAATTTGGTGCTTAATTAATTTTTTGTATTAAATTTGTTTTAATTTTATTTGTATTCATAACCAATTTTCCTTTTAATATATTTTAATTTGTTATTAAGTTTAATTTGTAATGTATTGATTACATATATTTTATAAATACTTCAACACACACACACACACATATTAAAGAAATGATAATGTCTTGTACGGTGCTCAAGACATCTATTTTTCTTGGAATTCATGAAAATATGTTGATTATACAATCATATCAAATAAAAAATATAGTACAAATAAAATTTTACTAAAATATATTGTCGAATTCGAAATTTTAAAAAAAGACAACACTAATATAAATAGGAAAAAAAATACCCGCGCGTCTTAAAATTTGGCGCTTAATTAAATTTTTTTTATTAAATTTGTTTTAATTTTATTTGTATTCATCGCCAATTTTCTTTTTATTGTATTTTAATTTTTATTAGTTTAAATTTTAATATATTGATTACATATATTTTATATAAACATCAACACACACACACACACATACACACACTTACATGTGCATATTAAATAAATAATAATGTCTTAAAAGGTACTCAAGACATTTTTTTCTTTTTTTGAAATTCATGAAATATTTTTGATTATACAATCATATCAAATAAAAAATATAGTACAAATAATATTTTAAATTTTTTTTAAAAAGACAACACTAATCAACATAGAAAAAAATACAAATGCTCTTAAAATTTGGCGCTTAATTACATTTTTTGTACTAAAATTGTTTGAATTTTATTTATATTTATCACAAATTTTCTTTTTAATGTGTTTAATTTTTTATTAAGTTTAATTTTTAATATATTGATGATTACATATATATTAATGATTGACCAACATTTATTATTAACTTTCATTTAATACAAACTATTATTTAATACCAACATTTAATACTAATTTTTATTAATTACATTTAATACTTGTTTTTTTTTTCATTTTTTTGTGGCAAAAATTTCTTTATTTAGAAAGAATTTTTTGTGCGTAAAAATGGTGACGGTTATCCTGTTATTATATATAAATAGATATCCTCATTTTTCTACAGTATTCAATCTCAACCAACAATTAAAAGTCAAGCCCACAATATTTGACTTTTTAACCAAATTTCAACCATCAATTCTCCTAAAAATTACTATTCATTTAAAAAAAACTGATTTTAATTAGAATCAGACACATGTATAAGTAAAAGTGGAGAGAAAAATGCGTGTAGTTAAAAAAGTTATTTGAAAAATTATATTATTTATAAATTAATTTATAAATTGTAATGATTGTGCTAAATAGTAGATGGTTGCTAGGAAATAGTTGTCTAATATTTTAAAATAGTACATTCTTCGCAAGGGTTAAAATAAAGGTTGGGTTCGTCTGGAGCATGATTGCCCATTATAATTCTATTTATAATGGGCACAATTTTTTATATCACTTTTTAACCACAAAAAATATTTTTCCTCTTCAATTTTTAACCACACATCTTATCTAGAAAATCCAAATAATACACATTATAATAAATTTGTGGCCGCCGAATAGACCCTAAATATGTTCGCCTTTAAGTTATTTTTGTATATTACAATTGTGATTTAGCCTATGTTCGGTAGGAGTTTTTTTATATATAAATGATAAGTGTATTTTATACACTTATTTATATGTCCAAATTAGAATAGTATGTTGTTCATTTTAAAATAATTACTATTCAATTTGTGTTTATTTTTTTATTTTTCAGAAAATATTCCAAAAGATAAAGAATGAAGAAATTGAGGAAAGAAATGCACAATTGAATGCAAATTAGAGCTAAATTGAGTAATTGAGGAGAGTATATGACATCAACAGGGAATCATGCAAGGTGCCAAAATGAAGTAATTTAGATTTGGAGGATCCAATTAAAGGATTTGAGAATTGAAACGAGCAAATCGAGAAGATTTGAAAGTATGTGGACTATATTGTTGCAATTGAAAGTTGAAGGACTGAATGGCAAATTAAATACGAGGGACCAAATTGCAAATATCCAATGATTTATTTGGATCACAAGACGATACTTTGAGGATTTTTAGGAGTCAATTGAATGCAAGTAGAAGTACAAAAGGAATGAAATATGATAAGAATATTACCATATTCCAATTGCACAAAATTTTGGACAGATTTCTAATTAGACTTTGAGACCTAATTTTGAGGTAGTAAACATTCAAATTAGAAAAATCTTATTTCAAGAAGAATTGTATCCCTTTAATTTATCTTTCCAACGCACTTTTGAATCACCTCAATCAAGTAAGGGAATAGAAACATATGGTCGAAATACTGAACGCTGCGTAGATACAGGAAAAGACTCGTGCGTGGGTTTGACGAATTTTTTTCCTTTTTCAACTAGGTTTCTTCTGCAATTATAAATACAGCCTCTTGGCACAAAATCTGGATCTTTGCCTCACCTAAGAAAATCATATAATTGAGCTTTTCACGTGGAATTCTTGAGAGATTGAAGCTTTGCAAAGGGGCGAGACTTGGAGATACTTGAAGAATTGATACTTGGTGCAAGCTTTCCATTCTTTTTTATTATTTTCAATGATTCGTTGCATGTATTGATTTCTAATTTGTTTAATGCGTGAATGAACTAGCCACTTATTCATGATTTAATGTATTATTTTCATAATCTGATAGGTGAGTTAATAAAATAGATCTAGGTAATAAATTCAGTGATTGGATAAAAGATTAAGATATACTTTTGTTATTATCGTGGACGTGTGTGAATTCTTGTGTGCTATGCATCTAGATAGAGAATATTCGGACCCTCTGTAGAGATACATGATTGACTCATTTAAGTAGAATTGATTTAAATTTGAGAGAGGAATTTCAATATACATTAGTGAATTCAACTGAGTACATATTTAAGAAATGAAACTGGAATTGGAATTAATTTAATTTGCTAGGTGCAAATCGTGAATCTCAACTACTTTACAATCGTTTTAAAAATAAAGAAATCTTGCTTCTTTTAAATTCTTTAGATAATTTTCTTAGCTTAGGCTTAATATTCCCAAAATATTTGTCTGTTCAAATATGGATAAGAATTAAAACATTTCGATACTTAGTATCAGCCTGCGTAGGTCAATAATCCGGATTCCTAGGTACGCTTTATTACTTCTCACGACCCGTATACTTGCGGGTAATATTTCGTATTAGTGATCAAATTTTTGGCATTGTTGCCAGGGACTATTTTTATTCATATTGATACCCATTAGTTCATACTTTATTTTATTTGCTTTATTTTATTTTATTTATGTTTAGATGATCTAAGTTTTGTGAATTGCTTCCTCTTGATATAGAATTCGAACGCACTTTTCTACAAAGGCATAGACAACAGTTGGAAGCAGCTCAACAAACAGATTTAGACATGGCAGATAACACAATTTAGAACAATCAAGGAAATCAGAATAATCTGCCAGCAGCTGTTATTGAACAACAACCAAATTGTGAAATGCAAAACTTGATTCCTCTTGTGGGGATCATTGGAACTTGCATAGTACCTCTTGCAATCCTAGCCAACAATTTTTAGATCAAGACTTCTTTGATCTCCTTGATCCAAAACTTGATTGTGTTTCATGGGGTGCCATCTGAAGATCCACATGTAAATCTCCGAACTTTCCAAGAATTATACGATATGCAGCACACGAAAGACGTTCCAGGTGATGCCATGAAATTGAAATTATTTTCATTCTCTTTTGGCAGCCAAAGAAAAGGCATGGTTCTACACATTGCCTCTTCACACTATTACAACTTGGGAATTTATGAGCTAGAAATTTGTTGATAAATTCTTCCCACCTAGACGGATGTCAAAACTCAGGTGTGAAATCCTTTCATTCAGTCAATAGCTAGGGGAGTCAATATTTGTAGCGTGGGAAAGGTTTAATGAGCTTATAAGACAGTTTCCTATACATGGAATAACTGATTGGATACTAGTTCACACATTTTACAATGATTTGACAAATGAAAACAAGAAACATACAGATTCAGCAGCTGGGAGATCAGTCATGGACATGACTTATGAAGAAGCATCTGAAATTTTTGAGAAAATGGTTGCCAACGATTACCAGTGGTATTCAGATAGATCAACAACAAAATTAGTGGGAATTGTAGCGTTAGTGAAATTACAGCTTTAAATGCTAAATTGGATGCTTGGACAAAGAAGTTTGACAGTATGAGTGTTCAGTCAGTTCATGCAGTGCAGACAGCCCTTTGTGATGTTCGCTTTGAACATCAAGTTATGAATAATTGTCCCGTGGCTCAACAACATCAATCAAGTCTAGAACAGACAAATTTTATGGGAAACAGGCAACAGGGTGGTCCATATTCACAAACATACAATCCATAATGAAAAAAGAAAAACCCCAACTTCTCATGGGTCAATAATCTGAATGTCCAACGCTTGTCAGGTTTTCAACAACAACAACAATAACAACAGGTAAAAAAGACTTCCACTGAAGACTTGATATTACAATTGCTGCAACATCATAAAGTGACATCAAGGAGATAAAAATTCAATTGGAAGAGTTAGAAAATAACAGATCAGAAAGACAACAAGGAAAATTGCTTGTAATATTAAAACAAATCCACGTGAACATGTGAATGCAATAGCAACAATGAGTGGAATTCAGTTGTCTGAAGTAACTACGGAAGAAAATGAGGAGAATAAGAGGAAAATTGTGGAGAAAGAACAAATCAGTGTGAAAGAACTAGAGTTATCAATAGAAGAGCCAATAAAGGAAGAAGAACCAGTTCGAGTCAGGCCTTCAGCAAAAACCTTTGGGCCTCCCATTCCATATCCACAAAGAATGAGAAAGCATCAGTTGGAACAGCAATTTGGTAAATTTTTCGAAATTTTTAAGAAATTGCACATAAACATTCCATTTGTAGAGGTCTTAGCTCAAATGCCCCTCTACTTGAAGTTTATGGAGGAAATATTGTCAAACAAAAGGAAATTGGTAGACTCTGAAACAGTTGCACTGAGTGAGGAGTGCAACCCCATTCTTCAAAAGAGGTTGCCACAAAATTTGAAAGATTCAGGGAGTTTCTCTATTTCTTGTACAATTGGTGTAACACCCCAGGCCAGGAAAGTTTAAAAGAAATGATAGGTACTACTCATACCAACAAGGTGCATCTTCTTTTTCGGAAGTCCATCGTTAGAAACTCCAAAGTTAAGCGTGCTTGATTTGGAGAAATTCTGGGATGAGTGACCTCCTGGGAAGTTTTCCCGAGAAGCGTGTGAGTGAGGACAAAGCATGCTGAAAAGACTCGTATTGGTACAGTGGGGACAGTACGCCGTCATTTAACGGCCGGGACAGCCCGTTAAGTGGGACCCGGGTCGTTACAATTGGTTACTTTAGTTTTTATAATGTCTTGTGTGATCTTGGGGCCAGTGTTAATTTAATGCTTTTATCTATTTACAGGAAACTTGGTTTAGGGGAGACTAAACCAACAAATATCACATTAAAGTTGGCCAATAGATCAATTCAATATCCATATGGGATAGTAGAGAAGGTAATTGTGAAAGTGGAAGAGTTCTTCTTTTCAGTCGACTTTTTGATCCTTGATATGGAACAAGACACTCAAATGGCCATTCCTTCCCACTGGACGAGCCTTAATTGGCATTGAAAAAGGTGAAATCATCTTCAGGGTTGAGAATGAACAAGTCATTTTTAGCATCAAGCTAAGACAGGAAATCGAAGTTTAAAGTGAAAGCTACTGCAAAATGGAAGTACTTGTGCCAAACGATGAATGGAGGGACAAAAAGGAGGAAAAACCTAATATTCCTAAACAAACAGTTGAAAAGGAGGCCTTGGAATTCAATAAAGTGAGGAAAATGATCGAGAAGTGCAAGCCTGGAAATTGCAAGTTATGCAGGGCTTCAAGATGATCGTTCATGCCTCCATGATTTGGATGTGCAGAAAGTTAGGCTTAAGAATAAAAACGGAGCGCTTGTTGGGAGAAAACCCAACCTTTCTACCATTTTATTTATTTTTCTTTAAGCATTTATTTCATTACTTGTTTTTAGATACATGCATGATAGGTAACTTGTTTAAGTGTTTTGCATGTTTGTGTGTTATGATACTTTTGTTTGTTGCACTATTTTTACATGTTTAGGTACATTTTTAATTTTGCATGTTTTAGTATGACTAGGTTTTTATCGTCATCCCAAGCACACTCACACACACGATTAGAACTTGGATAGTTTTTTATTGGTATTCATGTCCTCTAAAGTCATTCAACTTTTGTTTGCAAGGAGCACACCAATCAACACACCTCGAGCCAAGTTGGACAATGCAAAGAAAGGGTCAAATTCATCCAAGTGCAACCAAATGGAAGCTTTAAAGTAATGAGACATCTCCTCTATACCTGAGAAGTTGTAGATCTTTCTCTCTTTTTTTTTTTTTTTTTTTTTTTTTTTTTTTTTTTTTTTTTTTTTTTGTATATTTTATCCCATTTGACAAATATTGAGGACAATGTTTCTTTCTAGTTTGAGGGTGAAAAATCTCACTCATTTCTCATTCATGTCTCATTCATGTCATCTTCATTCTTTTTATTAGCATTCATTCTATTTTTATTTGGGATAAAAAAAATTGAAAAAATTGAAAATTTTTGTTGACATGTTTATTGCAAGGATATAATACGGATCAAATTATGTTTTGGCTTGAATATTGGGAACACGAAAACTTGAATTTTATTAACTAGTTATGACTTGCTAGATTTCACCTTCAAGTGCACATAGCCATTGTTGGATTATTACTTATGTAGGGATTTTTTTAATGCATGTGGGGCAAATATTTTGCAATTTGAACTTAGGAATGACTTTATAATCCCTAAGCATAGATCATTAGACATCTCTTCCTTTAATTAGAACCAAACACATCTCAAAAAGCAAGTTTAGAGGTAGAATGGTTAGAATGTGCATGTTTGATAGGTCAGGGGTCTTTGGTCCTTAGTCTTGCACTTTAGTTAAAACAGTTGGTCAACACGTATAAACCATAACTAGCATAAAAATAGAAAAATGCTAAAGGTTTTATTCTATTCTTCAAAAACCTTTTTGACTCAAGCAAGTAAGCTTGTAAAGGTATTGAAACCTGGTAGCTCGTTACAAGGGTTAATTAGAAAGCAAGTACAGAGAGTGGACTTACACATAAGACAATAAAAAATCTTTAACTTTTCTTTTTCGCCTTTCTGACTTTAACACTACAACAAAATTTACTTTTTACGACGTGCAATGCAGGCCGTAAAAAGTATTTTACGGTGTACATATGCATGCCATAAAAAGTCATGCCATACTTTTTACGGTATGCATTGCATGTCGCGAAAGCATGACGTAAACAATAGTTCCCGGCTTGCATCCGCGCGTCGTAAAAGGCATATTTTACAGCGTGCGATATGCACGCCTAATAGGCACATACGACGTGCTTTGTGCACACCATAATTGATACGATTTCGCGACATGCATCTTTGTGCCGTAAAAAGTAGACAGCTTTTACAGCATGCTCCTGCATGCCTTAATAAACCTTGGTAATGGCATTCAGATGCCCACCGTAAATGTAAATTTTATTTTTTTAATAATTATTTATTTCATTACAATCAAACCTATAATAATTACGAAGCAAAACAAAATTATAATAAATTCGAAACCAAACAAAACGCAACAAAAATGTAATATTGATCCATATTTAAATTTTTACATGGATTCGATAGCAACATATCAAAGTATATAATTTGCTTCAAAAAAACTGATTAAAATGTTTCAAAATATTCAATCAATTTCGAAGTTTTTACTTCCTAAAACTATAATCCAGCATCCCCAAAATAATCAACTCCCTGTACATATCAAAAATAACAAGATGTAAGTAATAAACTTAGAGCAACATACAAATCAGAAGTACGTCAAAAAATATACTCTACTATTTATTTCTCTCTATCTATCTATCTTCATTCTCAGGTTCTATAATGTTGTTTTCATGAAGAAATGCATCTCTATACATCCTATATGTCTCTAGATTTTCTACGTCTTGAGGAGGCAATGATGCACTTGCTTTTTCCCCATGAAACACTCGAGTAGTATATGTAGGATCCAACCCATGAATGATCAAATGCTCATACAATGTGTCAAAATGTTGATAAAATAGGTTTTTGCAATATTTGCAAGGGCATATGGCCTTTTATGGATTCCCTGTATTTGCTTGCACCATATTTGCAAACATTCTTGCACTATATTGATATGCCTCAAAATTTCTATAATAAACACTAAATAAATCATCAAAACAACGTTTATGGACATATTTTTTTAAAAAAAAAAAAATTTAAGGGATGTAATATAACCTTGATAGGTGTACACAATCTTTATCCATGATGATATACCAACACTATTAAGATATAACCTGTTACAACACAATAAAAAAATAATGTCAAAAAAAATTATATTTGTACATCATAGCCACTGCTAAGATAAAAAATTTGATTTGATTATTCTAACAAATACAATCACGTGAATTTGCATGAACACCCGGATCATTAAAAATAAAATAAAAATGGAGGTCGTCAATTCCTAGATTATGTAATTTGCTGCATTACAATTTATATTTTACCACAAGTTTTTAATCTACCATCGCTGAACCGAAGTACTATGGTTTACCAACGTAAGCCCCCAAACAAAGAAAACTACAAAAACTCAAGAGATATGCTCAATAAAAGAAATTGTATTATTCAGGAAAACAAAGAGTCTTTAAATAGTCTTGAAAAACCCTAATTTAAGCAAAAAGACAAAAATAGACATCCACGTAATTAAATAATTAAAAACGCTAAAAATGAAAAAACTTCAATCGCTTGGTACACTGTCTTAAACTTCAAATTTGATGATGGAATCGACCTAAACCAGGTAGACACGTTGGGATGCTGTAGATCGCTGTGAGACGTTTCTGAAAACATATTATAGTAAAGATTCTGACACTAGTGCAAAAAGTAATGCTCGTTTTTTCTAAACATCTCCTTTTGCCAATTTTCGGTCCAATTCTTTTTCAAACTCTAACGCCAATTATCCTACATCATTATTCCTCTTTCTCTACAAAACAATATGCTTATACTATCTAAAGAAGGCCCTAACTTCTTAGATTTAACTTGTTCCTGGTCCATGAATAGGTTTAACAAAATCGGTTTAGATTGCTCCGACTAATTCTTATTATGACGCCTGAAATTCTATTTTTATCTTCGAGTTTCTTTTCTTAGTTTAGCAATGGATTAAATCACTTTTCTTCTCCATACGAACTCTATCTCTACCACTCTAAAGGGTCACAGACCTATAGATACATAGGGATAGTGAATTTGATGAATTTGGTCGATCATATCTTCAACAATGCACTCTATATAGTGGCAAATAGGCTCAATTTCAGTGTTCTAATAGGTAACATATCTTCTAAACTAAAGTACCATTATAAGATTTTCACTCTGCATATAAAATAAGCGCCTGCACTTCATGCATTTCCAAAACATTGGATTCCCAATTTATTTAATCACTCTACTCACAATTAGAACAGGTATAATTTTTTTCAGGATGTTACAATAAAAACTTCTCTTGGGATATCAAAATGTCAATGGATTTCATAGCACCTTTATGTTGGAAAACACAATAATAGTATTGACCTGTATCAGCGTTAGAGAAATATTTGTAAGCCAGTATACCATATGCACCTGCTTTTACACAAAATAAAGGTTATAGATAGAAACAATCCCATATGTAAAAAATCAGAACCAAAACGATAAGAAGGGAGCCTAATTGCTAAAGGAATTGTACTGGAAATGCCTTCATTATCCCCAGCCCTGAACGTAGATATTTGGGATGTCTCCTGCCTCTCAAATTATAACATGTTAAGCACACAAACTATCAAAAGAAACGGAGACAACTAGCAATTTTGCATAATTCAAACTCCATGTACCTCCTTAAAAATAGAAATGCACTAACGAAGTGCAGCACCAGCCTCAACTTGATGTTCCTCCTGAATAATAAATAATAAATAAAGAAATGTGAAAAACTTGTCTTCTTGTATTCATAGTCAAAACCATAACATAAATGTGAAGAACACAAACCCAACATCACTTACTAGAATGGAAAAACAATCAATTCTCTCATCTTTAACACCACGAAAAAATACATACATGGCTCAAGAACATAGAATAGATTTTGGAAAAAGAAGGAAAGAAGAGAAAAAAAGTCCTCCGAACACTGTTTACAAATGATATCAGGTACTTGGAAAAAAGAATGAGATGAAACAAGAAATGCTCACCTAAAAAATAAGAGCTGGAAGTTCGATGAATATGGAACTGGAAGTCTATTCGATTGCAGATCTGGCTATGAGTTTGTCAATAGTTTACGAGAGATTGAAGAATTTCTGATGAAGAATCAAGCACAAATGAATTTCTGAGAAGGGTTAGATCCGAAAATGCCCAGAAGAGGGGAGAAGAGAGAAGCCAAGCCCTAATCTCGTTTCTGGCGCATAAAGAATTAGGCTTTTTTATTTTCAATGATTATTACGATGTGCTTAAGCACGCCGTGTTTGATGGAGGTCTTTTATGGCGTGCATGAATGCACGCCGTGTTCTATTGGATTATTTTACGTAGAGTTGTCAAGACGGACGGGTCGATCAGACCCGTGAAAATCGGCCCGGATTGACCCGGGATCGCAGGCCGACCCATGCCCCGTGCGGGCAGTTCACGGGTCAGGAAGTTGTGAACCGCGGATTTTGCGGGTCAAACCTTCGCGGGCCAGCGGGTTACCGCGGGTTTTGCGGGTCAAACCTTCGCGGGCCGCGGTTAACCCGCTGGCCCGTAAAAAAAAAAAAAACTATTTTTATTAAATAGGGTAACATTGAAAATCTCTTTTCTTCTAGAAACTCTAATACAACTTTTAAAGTAAAATCTTTTTTTTTCCTCCCTAATAGCTAAAAAAAATAATGTTTTTTTACAATAGTAATTAGAAATACATTTATCATTTAATTGTTATTTATTTATATTTTATTTAAATTTGCAAATTTAGAAGAAATTCATATAACATAAACTATAATTTTAAATTCTATGTAAATATTTTATGGTATAAATATGAATTTATCATTTTAATCATTTTGTATTTAGAAACTTGACAAACAATTTGCTATAAATATGAAAAAATCTATGTTTTTATTCATACGGGCCAAATCAGAACAAACCGCGACCCGCATGGGCTCGACCCGCATGGGCCAGCGGGCGAGCCTGGGTTGTAGTTCAAAATTTGCGGGCTGACCCGTAATCGGCCTGTAACCCGCAGCGGGCGGGCTTTTTTTCAAGCGGGCCGTTACCGGACTTTTTATTGGCGGGTCGACCCGACCTGGACCACCCGGATTGACACCTTTAATTTTACGTCGTGTAAAAGCACGTCGTGTTTGGGTTAAGATTTTACGATGTGCTCAGGAATGCCGTTAAATTATTATTTTTTCATTTTCACGGCGTGCTTCTCATGCACTCCGTTAAATTCTTTTCCTTACGGCTTTCTTTTTATGCGTGCTATAAATAAGTGCTTTTTACGACATGCACTGTATGCATGCCGTAAATTCATGTCGTAAAAGACCACTTTTGTTGTAGTGTAAGCCTCAGGGGTTCTTTGAACTTGATGTCCTAAAGTCGTTTGTCTTGAGAGTCACTGACCTAAAGCTCGCTACAAGAGTCACATAAAAAGCAAATGAGAAAAGTTTTGCACAAAAATGGTAAGAGACAAGGACATGAGAGAACAAGAAAAAAAATTTGTCCATAAAAAGAAAAAAAAATTGATATAAGCTTTGTTAACTAAAACTACGGAGATAAAGGATGTAGAATTGAGGACTGTTTACTTTTGACTTATTGTGCATACATATTTCTGATTTTGACTATATTGTGTGGAAAAGTAAAGAAAATATTGAGAAACCACATAGATAAAAATCAAGGATGTGAGAGAAAAACAGTAAGTTGTGATCATCCATGAGTTATGAAAGGAAAATCACTAAAATCATTATGTTGATCATATGAGATTCGAGCTTGATTGTGCATAATGAACTACACAATTTTAAATATATCTTTGCATGAGTAGGGGTTTGAAATTGGCTAATCATACACACACTTGAAAATCTAGTATGAGATAACTAGAACTAATTTTACTTTATTGTTCAAAACTTTACTCTAAGGTACAAATTGATTTGGATTATTGAGGTATATTGTAAACATGTTGACATGATAAAAAGATTTGTTACTTTTTAATTTTGATTTATTAGTTTAGTTTTATATTGTTCGAGGTCAAACAATAATTTTAGTTGGGGGTATTTGATAAATGTATTTTATACACTTATTTGTATGTCTAAATTAGAATATTATGTTGTTGTTTTCCAATAATTATTATTTAATTTGTGTTTATTTATTTACTTTTCAGAAAATATCCCAAAAGATGAAAAACGAAGAAAATGAGGGAAGAAATGCACAATCGAATGCTAATTTGAGCTAAATTGAGCAATTGAGGAGTTTATGACATCAAAAGGGAATCATATAAGGTGCCAAAATGAAGAAATTTGAGTTGGAGGATACAATTAAAGGAGTTATGAATTGAAACAAGCAAATCGAGAAGATTTGAAAGTATGTGAACTATATTGTTATAATTGGAAGTTGAAGGACTGAAGAACAAATTAAACATAATTAGACAAGAGATAGATATACTCTTGTTATTATCATGGTCGTGTGTGAATTCTTGTGTGCTATACATCTAGATAAGAATTATTGGGACCCTTTGTAGAGATATATGGTTGACTTATTTATGTAGAAATGATTTAAACTCGGGAAATGAATTTCAATATACATTAGTGAATTCGACCAAGTACATATTTAGTAAATAAAACTGATATTGGAATTAATTTAACTGGTTAGGTGAAATCGTGAATCTCAACTACTTTACAATTGTTTAAAAAAAAAAACAATCTTGCTTCTTTTAAATTCTTTAGATAATTTTTTTAGCTTAGGTTTAATATTCTCTAAACATTTGTCTATTCAAATATGGATAAGAATTAAAATGTTTCGGTACTTAGTAGCAATCTCCGCTGGACGATAATCCGGACTCCTGAGTCTACTTTATTACTTTTCACGACCCGTACACTTGCGGGTATATTTTGTATCGCGAAATATTAGTGAACAATAAACAATGAATATGATACTTATAATGTAAAATGTATGGTTACAAAATGGTTTAGAAATATTTTTGTAGTCAAAAGGTGATTTAAAAAAATATATTGTTAATAAATTTTATTTATAAATTGTTTACCAAATGAAGGCTAATGTTGTTAATTCATATTTGTCATATGTTCACCTAATCAACTAATCATCACCTACCACTTGTTGCATCTCTAGTACTTGGATTCACTCGAGACCCTCAAGTAGCACTATCCTTCTTTTACAAAGAAAAGGAACCCAAGGACGAGAATTCGAAGTGTTCGGTGGTTCATTAAATCATTTATAATGGATTATTTGTGTTTTTAGGTAAAATTTGTGGTTAAAAATTTTAGAGAGAAAATATGTATAGTTAAAAAGTGGTTTGAAAAATTGTGTAAATGAAAATCATTGTCATTTATAAAGAGCAGCCGAACGGATGCTACTTCTTTGAGACTTCAAAACATGTGTTTGACAAGTCACATCTTATATCCTATGTCTTATCATTCGCCATTTAACGGAATTATTACAATTTATAAATCAGTTTATAAACAACATAATTTTTAAACCACTTTTTTACTACAAAACATTTTTCTAAACCATTTTTTAATCATACATTTTACCTCTTCATGTTTATAAACAATCCACCCAAACCGAGACATTGTTTCCTTTTAGTCTTCTGCAGAACAGTCTATACATTACAATAGCTACACCAAAAAGTCGTGAGTTGAGACTTGTGGCAAGAAATGAGTGGTGAATTGAAAGTCAAGACTAGTAATCTTACTGATTTCCTCTACAAATATGGTACAAAATTATAATTTGGTGCAATATTAACTGCAAAGGACTTAATCGATTTCTGTGGGGCCGTTTATAAACAAGGAAAAAAACTATTCGAACCGAGCCAAAAACATAAATAAAACACAAAAATGGAGATTGCACTTTACTGAATAGAACATTAAATTTCTAAGGTGAGTGATACTAAGATTGATACTTCTCGAGCATGTATCGTGTGTCATGTATTGAGTTTTATATTAAAAAAAAATAATAAATAAAGATATATAATTGCATGTGTAAAATTTTACCATTTTTATCGAAAATGTATTTTTTTGAAAAATCAATGTCGACATATATATGTCAAATCATGTTCATATTTTTTTCTGCGTCGTATATCCATGTCTGTGGCTGTCATGAGAAAAAAAAAATGTGGAAGAAGATGTATAAAATGTAAGGAAATCTCATGATAATATCACCTAAAAGAAATTATGCTACATAAAATCATTTTTAATTTCTCAAAATGAAATTCTTTATTTCAAAATTACAAACCAAATTCAGTTCTTATTTGATAGAGATTAAAATTTGATTTTTAGTAAATTTTAATAGAAATTAAATGTATGGTTGTAAAGTTGTGAATTATATAAAATGTGTGGTTAAAATTAATTTTTGATTTTGATTTAGCTTACAATATGAATTTTAGCAAGTGTTTGGTAAACAGAATAATAAGGTTTATAAATTAGTTTATATATTACACAATTTTTTAAATTACTTCTTAATTACACACATTTTTCTCTTCAATTTTTAACTACTACTTTTTTACTTAAAAATCATAAATAAATCATTTTATAAACCATACAATATTACCAAATAAAAGCTTTTAATTGTTACCTAATATAGCCTAAACTCAATAACTCAACAAAACTAATGGCAACATGATGTAGATTAGGTGTAATGATCATTACTTTCCATTTTATAGTATATAATGTCAAAACTTATAACTTTACATTAAAAAGCCCCACAGCTTTCAAGTTCTTTTTATGGCTTTGTTTGTTAAAAGTTTTGAGTTTAAAAATCTCTCTCTCTCTTTTTTCGAGATCAAATATGTGGTTGAAAAGTGGAGAAAGAAAATATGTGTGATTAGAAAATGGTTTGAAGATTTTTTTTATATTATTTAAAAACATGTTTTTAAACAAGTTTACTAAAGAGGAAAAACCATATAATTATAGAATTCAAAGATTGGAAACACGCAAAGATTTTTGTTGGCTTTCCATCTTCTCTTTGTTCAAGTGAGAAACTCTTTTTTCCCCCCATGAAACTATGACCTTACCTGACTCTCATTATTGACCAAAAAAAAAGAATTTTGTAATAATGTTGTTTTGAAGCATATGTGATTAAAAAGAGAGAATTTTTGAGTTCATACTTAAATACATGAATGAAGCTTTCTTCAATACCACCAACGACGACTTCTTCGATACTGAGCTCGGATTTCTTGCCATTCCGGATCAAAGTACCGTTGTCCACAGGAATGTCAATGAAATACAAGAAGAAATCGTTGGAGATCATCAAGAATATCAATGGAGTACAGTACTCTTCCACCTCCACTTGATTCTTTCTCTTTATTTCTATCTTTATGCCAAGTCTAAATATCCGATCATCCGAGTAATCTAAGAGAATGGCATACTATATTATACGCCAACCATTTGAATTTCAAAATTCATACAAGAGAGAGTGTTACTTGACAAGTGAAACTAATCACAAGATTAAATCCTAACATTGAACTTAATCAATGTACACAACCAACTTATACAACCACAACCCTCAAACAAATATTTAGTCCAAAAAACAATTTTTCATGTGGATAAGTGGTCCACCTTTACAATCTTCACCTTGAATTACTTATAGTCCACTACCCACTTTTCCGATTACAAGATGTAGCTACCGAGAATTTTCTATGACTTATTTTAATAAATTTTTTTTTAACGTGTCGCTACGATTTTTGCCCATTTATTTTTTAAAAAAAAAAAACGTGATCGTCTAGCCAACAAAGTGAAATTAAATTTATTTTAAATTTATCTTAATCCGATTTTCAAATTTTATTAAATGATATTCCAAGTCCATTATTTATTAAGTCCAAATTTTCAACTTTATTTGGATTCAAATTATTTAAAGTCCAAATTTTAATTTTAATGTTGATCCAAACTTCAATCCTTTTGAGCCCCAAAAGTATTTTAATTTCATCTAACCAAAAATCCTCTTCACCCAATCTAGAAGCCCAATCAAGTGACAATGATCCCCAATTCATGTTTCAATTTAATTTGAAATCCCATAGTCACGGCCACCAATCAACTTCAATCCTTTGCAAATGCCTACAATATTGCCTAAAACAAACACACCACAATTCTCCACGTTTTATTTACTTCTTCCCAGAAATTCATTTTTCCAAGTCTCCAACCCTGTCAATTCAAAGATGATTGTTATTTCCCAATTTTCTTCCCCCTCAATCCGCCATTTCCTTCTTGCAGATACCGTCAATCCTCCCAAATTCACACATTTTTTCCTTTCCCATCATCACCCCACATTCACAGCAAAAATTCCTTTCACATTTTATTTCATTTACCTGATCGGTTGTGTATATTTCTGGAACTCAATCAGCATACTATACTCCCTCCAGTCTTCACACGTTTTCCCCAATAACACATCCATATTCCATAATTTCTTCCTCAATCATCAATCAGTTTATTCCCCCAAATCCTCTCCCACTTAATCACCAATCAAGCAATTGCCAATTTTTGAATCCAACTCGATGTATATTTTTCCATCTCCATTTCATCCTTCACGCCACCACAAACCGCACGAAAGTTTGCAGACGATTCTGGGTAAGCACTCAACACATCACTGCCTATACCCAACCACCGGAACTCCGACTTCACAATGAACACACCAACCACTGCTATCAATCGAAACTCAATCACTGAATCACCACCAATGTCGACTCCACTGCCCCATTTCGAAAAATCAACCAGCCACTACTGCTCGCAACTCCAAAGTCGCCTCCTCTCTCTCAAACCACTATCTTCACCACCCAATCAATTGACCGCCCCTGCTCCAATCCCCAACCGATACCTCAAACCTCAAAACGTGAAACCAAACTCAAGAAATTCATCTTCTAGCCACTGTTGAAAACACACACACCATCGCAACCTCAAGCCACCACACCGTCACCCGAATCACCCAGGCACCACCATAACATGACCACCCACCACTGTCCAACTCCAAATCTACACCCAAAACTACCACAAACCAAATATTTAATTAAGCCCATAACTTACCTCGACCACCGGTAGCACTGTCTTCAGAAAAATCTACAATAACGAACCAGACCCCAGCCTCGGCTTCCTGCCCCAATGCTCTCACCAAATCACCCAAAAATCAACTTAAACCCAAGCACCTATGCCACCACGCGACGGTGGCGCTTTCTCCGACCTATCGACCGGCGATTGGAATCAGAGCAGGAGGGCAGAGCGATTCGCCCGTCGCTCTCTCTCTCTCTCTCTCCTCTCCTCTGCTAGCGAGAGAGAGAGAGAGAGAGAGAGTAGAAATTGTTATTTTTATTTTGATTTTTGAGATTTTGCTTTCAGGCCCCAAGTTTTAAAAAAGAAGCTATTTCAGTCCCTTCATTTTCAAAAGCTCTTTACTTAATCCCTACAGTTTGGGAATGAGTTAGTTGAACCCTATTATTTTGAAATCCTATGAGTCAGCCCACTAATTTCAAAAAGTCCATTTCAGTCCCTACACTTTTAAAAACCATGTTTTCTTTAAAATTTGAATTCAACCCCTAAACTTTATTTATTCACTTTAATATTTCAATTTTCGAAATACTAAATTAATTTAATTTTCTTTTGGCTAGGCGATACATTTGGTGATTTAGAAGATTGACGTGACTTTCCAACTTTATTTTTCAAACTCGTGATTTAAGGTAGACTCGCCCCCACTAATTTATTTAAATTATAAATGCATGTTTTATGTGAAATTACGTGATTTACATGCTTTGATGCATGAGACGAGACAATAATATCTCTTATGAGATAAGATGAGAAATGATAATGTTATGCATAACTTATGTGCTATAAATGTACGAGACGAGACTACCCACACCCTATAATTTTAACAGCCTTGATTTTGAAAATACAAGAGCCTAAGAATATGATGATGAGGTCACTGTATGATTGCATAATTACGTGTTCAATTATTCTGTAAATTAATTATTGGCGATGAGTCTATTGAGTATTTTTCAAAATACTCATTCCATTATTTTAACAGTTTTCGCAGATTTTGGAGATGTCGGCGAATGAAATGGCAGGGGTGGAAAAATCAGAAATAATGTTAATTTTCTTTTTAAGTCAAGTTTCATAAATGTCATCAATTAAATTATTAATCGTTACTTTATTTTAAAACTTAAGATTTAAGGTTTTTATAAATTTGTTAGAATTATGTTCCGCTACATTTTTAAATAATATATGTGATGTTTTATAAATTTATTTCTTCCGCAAAAATGTTGTTTCAAAGGTTTCAAATAATAAATATGATGTTTGAAATTTTTTAATTATTTCCGCAATAAAATCAGATTTAAAGGACGACGTGGCGTCCCGAGCTCCATGGAATTCGGGGCGTTACACAAGTGATATCCCTAATTAGCATGGTCTTATATTCATCATCATCGCTCACTACAACTCAATACTTGCAAAACAATTAAACATTATCAATATTCAATATTGGTAAGAAATTTTTGAAATGACCAATCTCAAGTACTTTGGTTCCAAAAGGTTATCATGCGTTGCAATTTTAAGTAGTATAAATTCACCATAAGCTAATTTTTCCCTAATGAAGTGGTAATTCACTTCAAAATGCTTAGATCTTTCATGATAAATAATGTTCTTACATAACTTAATGCACTTAAAATATCAGTAAAGATCACGACATTTCATTCAAGAAGTTCAATTCACATAATAGATATTTTAACCACATGCAGTATTTTAAAGCTTCGGTTAATGCAACATAATGTGCTTCCATGCTGGAGAGTGTGACCATTGATTGTAACTGTGATTTCCAAGTGATATAATTATCACCTAAAGTGAAGGAGTATGAAGTAGTAGATTTCTTCTAATTTTTATCCATACAAAGTCAGAATCTACATAGCCTTTTAACTCTAACTTGTTATTTCTTCTCTCCAACACTAATCCCCTTTTACTAGTTTTAGTTTGGTATCTTATGCTCTATTTGTTAAAAGTATTGTACTTAAAAACATATTTTTTATGTTTTCGAGAAAAATAATATGGTTAAAAAGTGGAGTGAGAAAAAGTATATGGTTAAAAAGTGATTTGAAAAATTGTGTTATTTAAAAACATGTTTTTAAACAATTTACCAAACAATTGCTTAACAGTCATTTAAGTGCAATCCAATGAGGCTTACATGGATCAGACATAAATCTACTATAGAAACTAGTGCAAGGTTCGGTTTCGTGGTGATCATAGAATGAATACATTACACACCCAATGACATTGGCATAGGGAACATTACTCATTTCATGCAATTGTTATTCATTTTTAGGGCATTGTGCAGATGATAAATTCACGTGTTTAGCTAATAGTACATTGACAAACTTAGCAAATTTCATAACAAATTTGGTTTTTACTTTATCCAGATAAGACTATTGATTAATAGTCAATCTATTACCAACCCTATTTCTTTTAATAACCATACCAAGAATTTTTCTTGTCTCTCTTAAGTCATTCATGTCAAAATTCATTTTGAAAGGTTTTTCATTTTTAAGATTTTCTCTTACTGAACTAACAAGCAGCATGTCATCCATATATAATAATAAATAAACTTCACAGCCTACTTTAAAACTATTATAATATAACATGCATAAATTCACTCCTTTTAAATCAATTTTTAGCACATAAGCATCAAATCTCTTATACTATTGTCACAACTCTGCTTAAGACCATACAATAATTTTCTAAGCAAGCACACATGTTCAGACTTCACTCCCACCTCAAACCTTTGATGCTGTGACATATAAATCACTTTATCTAACTCTCCATAAAGAAAAACAGTCTCGACATGTAGTTGCTGCAACTTTCAATAATATTGGACAACTAAGACTAACCTATAGTTTTATACTTAATGACCAGTGAGAACGTCTATCCTCTATCTCTGAGTAAATCTCTTAGCATCCAATCTAGTTTTATATCTTCAAGGGTTAGGTTACACTCCTTTTAACTTGTAGATCCATTTCTTTGATTTTTCAACCAACCTCCAAGTATCATTTTTGTTTAGATACGTCTCCTCTCTCACAACCTTATTTCAATTGCCAAAATTCTTACAATTAACCTCTTCCTCAAACGAAACTTCACCTGAAATTAAGACACACTTTATTGAATTTGAAGATATATGTTAATGTTGAGCCTTCATTGTCTTCTCTCCGTATCTCTCAATAATTGGTAATCCTCCAAATTAATACTTATAGATGATTCTTGATTAAGGATACCATTTTCAAGAATTTCAATTTTGAGTTGTTCTAACACTTCTTCTTAATCAGTTTCTAATTGAGGTTGGATTTCGCTACCATCAGGATTATCATCTAATCTCTTTACCTAAATCTCAATTTTTTCAACTAGAAGATTCTCCTTCCCGAGTCTATTTCTTTTCACTGTCTATGTTTTTAACTCAAGGAATATCAAGTTCATTAAACTTAAAAATCTCTTCTATTAATTATTTTAATACTCTTCACTCCTAAAACCCACCGTTTATATCATTTCACTCCCTCTGGATAACCAGACATAACACACTTAATAACCCTAGAGCCTAAATTACCCTCAACTTGATGTGTATGAGAAACACAACAAAATACTATAATGTGTGATAAATCTAGAGGTTTTCCATACTTCAACTCTTGGGGAGTTTTGAAGTCAACAGAACTAGAAGGTGGCCTATTGATCAAATAAGCAACAGTTACGACGCACGACCGAATTTTCGTTTATTTTCGAACACCGATGCCAACATATGGCACTTAAAATATATTGCGAAAATATTCTTATTTTTCTTTTCATAAGACAGTGACGTGAACGGCATCACTTGACTGAGATTTCAAAATCACTTTATTTTTAAAATAAAATTCCTTCATTTAAAAAGTAACGATAAATTATTTAATATAAGATCTTGACTTTAAAGTCTTTTAGATAAATAATAACAATAATAAAATAATAAGTTTGACAGTTCAACACAAGACCTTATTAGTGAGTCAAGAATTCACAGGTCGTCACCTAGCGCAGTACTATCTGTCTCGCCGTCTAATCCGAGCCAATCCCTTTTTCATTTTTATTATTACTAGAAATATTAGATATATCGTGGAATGAGCATACACATGCTTAGTGAGTGAAGTATGGTGCACGGGTGCTATTGCACGTAGACAAGCTAACCTCACGTATTCAAGATTCGTGTAAGCTTTACTTCTTAAATGAGTCAAGCCTATATTCATGTCAAGCCATATATCCAAATCAAGTCCAGTCCCAAGTCAAGTTTAAGCCAAATCATTTTAGATTATATGCATTTCAAGTTATATCCAATCAAGTCAAGTCAATTTCATATATTCAAATCAAGTCAAATTCACATATTCTAGTCAAGTCAAACTTCATATATTTAAGATCACATTTTAAATATTTTTAAACCAGTAAATTCCAATACTCAAGTCATATAGTCAAGACAAGACAAGACAAGTCGAAACAAGACATTTATTCAAGTTGGGTCAAGATAATATATTCAAGTTCATATAAATTTGCATATTAATAAAATCGAATCAAGTACATATAATTATGACCAATGCAAATGCATGTCTTTTCAAGAGAGCATGACTTGCAAATGCATTTTTTTTTCAAGATAGCATGACTTTTAATGGGGCCTATATTATAAATCAACTACTGTCCCGAGCGCACACAGTAGGAAATGTAACCCCGAGTTCCACGAGTTCTTTTACAAGCGTGGTTTCTATACCACATGTTTCAAATAGGGAGTCGAGATCCCTGAAATTCATTAACAAGCGTAACCACATTGTGATCCAATTACAGGATTCTGTGGCACGTATATCAAGATAAGCACCATAGGCGTATTAACAAGTGGGATAGAGTAACTGTAATACCAAGAAGTTTCTTTTTATGCAATGCTTAAGAAAATCATGAAAATTAAAAGTATGAAAATCCTTTTTATGCCTTGAAATGCATTTAATAACATATTAACAAGTACACGTGTGATATCAAAGACAAATACCCTTCATAATTTCTATAAATAATCGGAACAAAGATTACTCATGACGTATCACACTATTCAAACAATACCGATTCAATTATCATGTATCGATACATGATTAATGTATCGATACTTAATAGAGAAGAGAAAATTTTCATGATTTCAATGTATTGATACATAAGGTTAATATTTTACAAGCAAATGACAAGTGAACTGTTTACAGACAACTTATCATTTTAATACATGTTAAAAAAGAGCAAAGATTATTCAAGAAATCCAAATAATACAGTTAACGATGATAACTTTGATCATCCCTTTTAAACAAGTCATTTCTTTTATAAGTGGATTAATAAGTATTAACGTCAATATAGTGTTAGCGGGAATAAACTCGGTTAACCAACTAAATATCTATTAGTGTTAAGCTAACATTATCAATAACAATGCCAAGATTAAATATGAAAAGCTTATAACGAGATCATATTAAACTTATGTCATGTAAAACATATTCCTACAACAAGATCATATACTTTATGTATTCAATGTACAACAAGTGAACAATTAAACATATCTCACTCATCTTAATCCAGAATGATTGGAAAGAAGTTCTTTACTTTGTAGAGGTATTGATGTTGTCACATGTATTGATACATGCTGTTACATGTATTGATACATGATGTTCATCCTGATTTTTATTATACATGTATCGATACATACTGTAGACGTATTGATACATGATGTCTGAGGTATATGTATCGATACATGATCTCATTGTATCAATACTTGCAGAAATTTCAGAGTTCTGGACTTATATTCTAGGGCTTTCTTCAAGGCTTGTATTATATTTTGATCAAGCAGAATTTCTTCGAGGATATCAAGAGCATGTTATCAAGTTAACAAGTCTTGATCCTAAAATATTCAAACATAATTCTAACTTTGAAAATTCCATAACTTGGGAGGAATAACACCATGATTTACTAACTAATTGTAGCTTAATATTTTGTGTCATACTTCATCTGAAGCAAGGGCTATTTATAGAGATGAAGGGATGCATGGAAGTAACATAAGGTGTCGACTACGGAATTTAAATTCTTTACTTATGGATTAAGAACAAATAATTTAATCCATAGAAGCAGGAGGTGGAAAGATATTCACATGCAAAGCAAGAGATGTCCCTTGGATATAAGTGGTGAATTGCAACGCTCTAGGTCGGATATAGAAGTATAGGATGCCACGTCATGTTTAAATTTTCCAAAATTCAATTTCGTGCAGCCATATTTTGACATAGATTCGAGACATCAAACGGAGTCGAAACCTTGGTTTCTTGTAACTTTAGAAGTACTCGCAGAGTAATTTACTATACAATTTACGGCGCAAGAAACGGATAACCGAGAAGAAAGTTATAGCCTCCCAAAATTGGTCATTAAAAACTGTTTTCGGGTTACTGTTTTTACCGTCTTAATTTTAAAAATTCATCGAGGGCTATCCGTTGGTCAGAATGAAAAACCTTTTTCATATTCTTGAAGTTCACTCCAAGTTCGTGTACATATATCACATGTAATCAAATGAGGCCGGGAGTGATCAAACGAGTCTATGGAAGATGGGCATAAAAATACGTTTTTGTTATAGCTTTTATTATTTAATATTTTCGTTTTTCTTCCGTCAAATCCTGTTTCTCTTTCTTTTCATTCCAAAATAATTACATAAATTATAAAACACTTTTATTACATCATATGGGACAATAAATGACATCAAAATTTTCGAATCGTTACAATAGTATACAAAGCTTCCCCTCAGAAACCTTTAGCCAACCCTGAACTTATAATCATACATCCGACTTTATCCATTAAATTTCGATTCATTCTCTCAATCGTCCCATTTTGCTAAGGGGTACTTCTCATAGTTCTGTGCATCATGGTACCCTTTCCTTTGTAGAAACTATCAAATTCATAGTTGTAAAACTCTAAATCATTGTCTGTCCTAAGACTTTTCACACCTTTTCTCATACGATTTGAAACTAAGAAAATCCAAGACTTGGGTTTACTAAAAGTTTTGAATTTGGATTTTAAGAGAAACACCGAAACTTTCCTCTAGTGATCATCAACAATGTATAGAAAAAATCTATTCCCACAATGCGTGGGTTTTTTTTTTTTTTTTTTCTATATCCCAAAATATGCATGAGTGTAATATAATAGTCTCTTAGTATTTAGTAAATAATGGTGTCTTAGTGTTTTGTAAACCTATAAACCTATCCTAAAGTTAACTATGTGTGACTCTCCTAGAACACACATCTCGTAAACACTTATAGCGGGTAACACTCTCTTCACCAAGTAAACTCTGGTCACTAAGGCATTTCAACCCCTTGTTTCCAATGTATCCCATCCTCCTATGCCAAAGATCAGATTTATCTACATTAGTGTTGAAATCTCCCGACATTAGTCATAACACGTAGACAATCAGGGGAATCACTTGTAGCAACTAAGTTCTTATCATCATTCTTCTGTGGTCTCTATTTGTTCTTAAAGTCAAAAAAGTTTCACTTGAAATGCCCTAACTTACCATAAACAATGGTAACATTTCTTACCACTCTTATCTCTAGACTTAGACTTTCCCTTTGATTTATATCCTACCTTTCTTACTTTGAAAATGGTTTTCCCTCGCCTTATTCCTACCTCTAACAAACAAACAAACTTTCTTTTCTCAAGCTACCTCTCAACAATTTCTTCATCTCTGGCTCTATGGCCTTTAAAGCACCAGTCACAATATCTTGGGGCAAACTATTCCTAACATACTTGATCACATACCCAACATCTCTATAGGATTCAACTTAGCCTTCAAAAGGATAACAACTAAATACTCATCATCAAATTTCTTATCTTTGTAGGTCAAACACTTTACAAGTCTATTAAAGTCACCTAAATTGGACTGAAGATCCTTTCTCAGTTCCAACTTAAATCTAAAAGTTTTTGGAGCAAATAAATTTATTTTTCAAAGATTTTTCCAAAAATAGCTTGTCTTGTTTAGTGTTTCCCATAAGCCCTTAGCAGTTGTATGTTATTCAACTTGTCATCACACATCGTCAAACAAATGCAATATAATAGAACTATGTTAAGTTTTGATAATTTAACACAAGAGGCCATAATAGCAAAACAATGTTTTGAAATAAATTACTTAAAAAGTTTACCCACACACAAATGCAAGCTCAAACTAATTTATGTCAAAATTATTTTTCAAAATAACACAAATGAAGATATCACAACAAGTAGCATAAACAATTTCAACAGTCAAATATAATATAAAAAGTTATACTATAGTAAACAATAACAGTATATCAATTGTAAATTCAAGAAAGTGTTAAAGTGCGCAAATCGAGCGAACAAATCTGTCGGTTCATATTTTAAGGAGATGCAATATTTATTTATTTTTGTTCTAGGACCAACATGTTTGTCCCAAACCTCCCAAAACCTGAAACAACCACACCAACCATCACAATACCACTACCTAAAGAGCTTTCTCAACTATGCTTTTTTGTCAGAGATTCAAACGATCTCCATAGTGCACCAATCACAAAACCAACGCCACATGAAGATTAGAATTCCCTTAAGGAATATTTTCATCTTTTTTTCACCATCGCAAGAAGAGCTTTGACGCACAATCATGAGCCAGCAGTTCCACCGCGTGTGTGTGATGCAAGCTCTCGACCATCCAACTCTGCTGGTTGTTTGAAGTTTAAAGGTGGTCGCTGTTTGTCCACCACACATATTTATTGTCCGAAAATAGATTTGAAGTCTCGAGTCATTGATAAATGTATTTTATGCACTTACTTGTATACCTAAATTAGGATAATTTATTGTCTTTCTTGAATAAATTCTACATAATTGTTTTATGTTTGTTAACATTTCAGAAATATTCCCAAATTTATGAGAATGAAGCAATGAAGTGGAATAATATACTATTGGAAGAAAATTGTAGTTGAATTGGACAGAATGGATGTTGATTTCCCTCGGGATTCCAAGAGGAGCTAAGTCGACGAAATCAGAATTTGAGGGCTTAATTGAAGAAGTTTTGAAGTGTTTTGAAAGTTCAAGGACTAAATTATTGCAATCAGAAAATGAAGGACTTATGTGCAAATAAAGAGCATGGACCAACTTAAACGCAATGGAAAGTTGGAAATTGCGCTGAAGAATTTGAACTATGCGGCCACAACCTTTTCACCAGGTGGCTATGCGACTATATGCCATTTTAACAGAACCAGTTTTAGTTCAACTGCGCGGCCACCAACTTTTGAACTGCGCGGCCTTGCATTTGTCCAGCTTAGCGGGAAAAATGCCCATGCGTGTTTTCAAGTTGTGTTTTACCTAGGTTTCGTGGAAAACCTATTTGTTAGACTTTTCATGCACGAGTTAGGAACCTTTGTACACATATTCAAAAGTCATAATTCAATTTTTTCTCATCAAAATCTTGGGGCATAATTGGAGGCAAAGACGTGAACATAGAAGATTAGCAACGGGGAACAACTTCTTTGTGCAAGAGTTCTCTTCTTTGTTAATTTGATTTACTCATGATGTTAAGTTTTGATTATTACTGCGTTTTTATTATTTTCATGATGAACAACTAAACTATTTATTGGGATTAATGATGTAGCGTAGTTTTCCACTTTTAATTACATTGTTCAACTTTTATGTATTGATTACATGTGATGGTTTTATTTTATGATTAATACATAAATTAATTGGCCACTAATTCATTGATTTAATGGATTGTTTTCAAATCCGAGAGGTGAGTTAATGACCTAGATTTAGGAATAAAACCCGGTAATTAAATGAGCAATAGAGATATACGTTTGTTGTTGTTATGATCTTAAATTGAGTTCTTGTATTCCACGCACCTAATCATTACAACATGCTGTTTAGAAACATGATTGATTAATTAGGTAGAGTTTATTTAAACCCGAGAGGAAATTTCATATACATAAATGAACTCGATCGATCACATTAGTTGATTAAAACTTGAACGGTGGAATTAAAAGTATTGACTACGTGAAATCGTGAAATCTCAACTTTTCATTCATTGATTACACAAACACACTTTGTTTTATTATTTAATTACTTTAAGTTTAATCATTTAGTTTACCATAATCTCAATCTTTTGTCATTCAAATAAAGCGAAAATTAGAATAACTTTGGTAATTGATCATAATCCTTGTGGGGGCGATAATCCATACTTTTGGTCCACTTTATTACTTGGATGCGACATTGTACGCTTGCGATTAGCAAACATCAGTCATTTAGTTCTCGACCAAACTTGAACCCCTTCGACTTCCAATAAGATTTTCAGCTTTTTTTCACACTTATACCACTAGCCTAAGCTCTGATACCATTTGTGGAGATAATAATGTGGATTACAATAATGTGTTTCAACTAAAAAATAGGAACATTTCTCTCAAAGTGTTGAAAACTCAAATAAGACTTTCTTCAAGACCACCAACAATGAATACTTCAATGTTAAGCTCAAAATTCTTATCATATCATATCAAAGCACCTTGTCTACGGGAATGACAATTAACTAAAAGGAGAAACAACCGGAGATCACCAAGAATATCAATTAAAAACAATACATTTCTACTTTGTTCTCTCTCTATTTCTCTCTGTATGCCAAATCCAAATATCCAACCATCCAAGTAATTAAAGTGAATGACAAACTCTATTATAGACCAACCATTTAGCCTCCCTTGGTAAACCGTTTATAATCAATTTTATAAACAAAACATTCCAAAATCACTTTTTAACCACGCACATTTCTCCAAGCTATTTTTCAACCACATATTTTATTTCGAAAATATCATATTCTTTATTTATAAAAAAAAAACTTTTACCAAACAGAGACTTAATTTTCAAAATTCAAACAATAGATATGACTTGACTAGTGACATACTCTATTATAAACCGATCATCGGATTTAACCAATGCTTCCATGTCGATAATAGATCAACCTTTACAAAAAAAAGGTTAAACTCCAACCATATGAGCCCCTACAGTTCCTACCTTGGGAATTTATAGATGATGTAAATCGCGAGATTGCTTAGTGGAGCAGGGTTGAGAGCTTTCCGTTTAACTGCGCATGTAAGGAGTCTCATCCATACAACAAAGGTAAAATTTGAACTCCATCCCTTCAGCTATTAGCTCAGTTGAAATTTCTCACTCTCTTCTTTCAACCATTGAGCTACGCCCCGGGAGCCAAGATCAACCTTTACAAGATTGTATGGACAGAGAGTGATTATATGAATTGTTTATTTGTGAAAGAATTTTTTAAATCAATTTTTATTATATTCATACTATTTTTTTTAATCGTATTATGCTTTGTTTGGTAATATTGTAGCAATTTATAAAATTGATTTTTGTGATTTTGAGATAAAATGTGTGGTTAAAAGTGGTGAGAGAAAATGAGTGTGGTTAAATCAATGATTTGAAAAATTGTATTATTTATAAATTCGTTTACAAATTTTAATAATTGAATTATAGAACGGTGGTTAAATTTTGGGAAAAAAAAATTATTTAAGAAATCTGTATCAAACAAGCTTGAAATAACTTAGGCTAACATTTAAGAATTGATGCTTGATTTTCCCTTTGATTAATATATAATATTAATAAATACCATGCTATTTTAAAAACCCGGACCAAGTTTGGTGGTTGGGCCAGGGAACTCGCAACCCAGTCAAAAAATCGTATTGGGTGGCCCTAAAACTCGAGATGGTCAAACCCGATGGACCTCAGTCACTACTCTGACCGTTCACCTGGTCCCTCGGTCGAGTCGATAGCCAGATATGAAAACATTGAAAATACTAATATTATGGTCAAGAACGATTAATATTTCTTAGTCATTCTTAAGTTTAATAGTTGTGTAAAGGTTATATGGCATAAATATTTTGGGCATAATTTTTGAACGAAAAATTAGAAAAAATGTTAAATGCGATATTGAAATGCATAAATAATGAGAAATATACTGATACTTTCCACAACATCAATATTTGTACCACAATATTACATCAAACATGATATACCATTAAAAAACTATTAAACTTATATTTTCAATTAAGTTAATAATAATTCATAAAAAAATATTAAAATTAGCAGTCATTTATTATTTAAATATATAAATTGGCATTTACTATTGAAAGAAGCTTTAATAATTTGGATTAGTTATTTTATATTTTAAATTTTAATAGTTATGTAATGTAATATTATTTTTTTTTATACATTTTGTATTTGTATTAAAATTATGTATAAGCATTAAAATTTTATGGATACTTATCGAAATTGATAATGTAAATAGAACTTCTGTACATCGCACGAGTAAAATACTAGTTACTATAATAGTAAAACTATTAGAAATGAAAACAAGTCTGTATTAATAGAAAATAATTTAGAAATTCTTTTAAAGTCAAAAATTTTTTGATAATTTTTTATGATTCAACCAACATAATATCTGGGTATATTATTCGACTAGTTCAAATGTTCTTGAATGTCTTTTTATTATTGCAAGAACTTTTCATAAGTAAACTTTTTTTTTACTAGTTTGTTAATTGCAATGGAACTAAAACATAGAAAATATTGGGAAGATTTACCTATATTATTTCTAAGGCTGGGCAAAAATCGAACCAAAATGATCGACCCAACCCAAACCAACTAGTTTGAGTTGGTTTTTCAAGTGGTTGGGTTGGTTTGTGGGTTGAGAAATATGAATTTGTATCGGGTTGGTTTGGTTGCAGTTTAAGTTATAAATCCAAATTAACCCAACCCAAACCAAATCATTACTATTGAAAAAAAAAGAAGTTAAAAACGCAAGAAGACAGACAACCACACCTACAAGCCACAAAAGCTGAGCAAGTCCTAATTCCCTGAATTAGTTTAATACTTAATAAATGTAAGAAGTTAGTTTAAATATTATTTAATAAATGTAAAAAGTTAATCTAAATATTAGTTAATACACAATAAAAATTGGGCCAAACATTAATCAAGTTAAATAATACAAATATAGCAATTAATTTGAGGAAAAAATACATAAATAAGGTGATTATAAATGCAAATTTCAAAATTAAGATGAAACCTATATAATTTCAGAAATCAAGTTGTAATTGGTATTAATTAATTAAATTAAATAATTGAACTTATTTTATTATCTGGTCACAAACACGCAATTTTTAGGTCACAAAATTAATTTCGGGTCACAAGTTGCGATTAAGTTACAGTTATTCAAGATGAAGTCATAGTCACTATTATTTTTTGTCACAACCACAATTTCTAACGTTACAAGTAAAAAAATTATGGGTCATGATTTTACATCGAGGTCATATCAGCAGCAGCTGCCACTAACCCCAACTCTTCCTCCGATCACAAGACCATGATAGCAGCCATTGCCACCAACACAACCAACCACAACCATCACCACTACCCCCAACACAACCAACCACAACCATCACCACCACCCAAACATGTCGTTGCGAACAACATAATTAGTAGAAACCAGTGCATTGCAACAACAAAATTAGAAATCCCCAGCACCATCACCAGCACCAGCATCAACGCTCACCACTTCAACCCAACCAACCAAAACCATTATCAACACCACTACCACAACCAGTCGCCACCAAACAATAGAAAAATTAGAAACCAGCGTCTCACAACAATAGAATTAGAAATCCCTGCCACCATTACCAGCCATAATCGCCCCAACCCAACCCAACCCAACCGACAAAAACCATCACCACCATCACCACCCCAACGCACAACATCTGAACAACATAAGCAATAGAAACTAGTGCTTCACAACAACAGGAAACATAAATCGCCATAAAAAAAAGATTTGAGATTTTGTGCGTGGATCTAAGATTATGCAGCTTTTATCACAATAGAAAATAGAAATAGCTCCCACAACTTTGATAGCTATGTCTTCAGGAGAGATGGCAGTTATGGTGGTAATGATGTGAGTCAAATGGATAACAGTGGTAATGGTGTGGGTCAAATGGGTCTTGCAGGAGAGATGAAAGATATTCTACAACTTCGAGTGTGTTTGGTATTGTTTAAAATGAGTTTTTTGAAATGAATAGTGATTTTTAGAAGAAATGATGGTTGAGATTTGATTGAAAAGTAAAAAATTGTGAGCTTGACTTTTGATGGATTGAGATTGAATATTGTAGAAAAATGAGAAAAATTTAATGAAAATCAAACAGGGGCTTTAGAAAGAGAGAAAGACTGAGATGGGAATGGGAATGGGTAGTATATTATTATTGTTAAAATCATAAATATATTATTTACATAAATAAAAAAATAATTACGACTTGATTTTGGAACAAAATTAGTTAAGAGTTGATTATTGATAATGAAATCTTAAAGTGGAAATTACATCTAGGCCTGTTTTTTAGGGATCAATTTCAAAAATAAGATCAAACTTGTATATATTCAAAAATCAGGTGTTCATTATAAATTTTAATCTAAATAATAAATATGCTAATTATTAAATTATATTATAATATTACTAAACCCTAATTTGTAATTTAAAAGTTCAAAAGATACTCTCTCTCCTCACATTCACGCTACCCACACTGGGTCTGCTCTCTCCACAGATGAAACCAATCCTTTGGCAGCGGCGGCAACAAAGTCCTCCAGAGGCGGTGGTAAACTCATCCGGCGATGGAACTCTAGGCAGCGACGTTGAGATGGTGGTGGTTTAGTGACTGGTGGTGGGATGATAACGTGGAGACAGTGGTGGTTGTGTGACTGGTGGTGACCGGCGGTTACTGTCGGCGATTGACAGCTCGCTATTGCATCGTTTTGGTGGTTCGGCGTTGAGGCGGTGGCGTTGAGACGTGGTTGTGTGACTGTCAGTGAGATGGTGACGTGGAGACGGTGGTGGTTGTGTGACGGCAGTGTGTGGTGGCGGCGGCGGCATCGTTGAGATGGTGGTGGTTTAGTGACTGGTGGTGGGATGATAACGTGGAGACAGTGGTGGTAGTGTGACTGGTGGTGACCGGAGGTTACTGTCGGTGATTGGCAGCGCGCTATTGCATTGTTTTGGTGGTTCGGCGTTGAGGCAGTGGCGTTGAGACGTGGTTGTGTGACTGCAAGTGAGATGGTGACGTGGAGACGGTGGTGGTTGTGTGATGGCAGCGATTGGTGGCGCGCTGCTGTGTTTTGGTTCTTGATTCTTTTTTTTTTTTTTTTTTTTTTGAATTGGTAGGTGTTGTGAAGGGCTGCACGTTGCTAGATCTAAGTGGTGGTTGTGAGACGCTGGCGGTTGCTGGTTTTGATTGTATGAGATGTTGTGAGTTGGACGATGGTGGTGCAGTCGGCGAGAATTGGAAGCGTTGATATTCACGTCGTGGTGGGGGTGGTGATGGTGAGATGCTGACACCTATAGTGGCTGTGTAATTGTGACTTAATAATTTGACAAATGTGACTTAAAAAAATGTGTGACCTATTAATTGATACATCTAATTTTGTAACCTAATAATTTGATTAGTTGTGACCTAAAAATAAGTTGGAATTGATTGATTTAATATTTTGCGACCTACTGATTTAATAATTTGCGACCTTGAAGTTAATTGTGATTTAAAAATTATGTGTTTTAAAATCAATTTGTGAGCTAAAATATTTGTGTTTGTGACTTGATATTATACATATTGTGACTTCAATATATATTATTAATAAAACCTGATTTTTGAAATTATACAACTTTCACCTCAATTTTGAAATTTACATTTATAATCACCTTATTTATGTATTTTTCCCATCTTAAATCCATGGTTCCATGTAAGTTCCTCTTAATTCAACATAAGGCACAAAACATGAGGCCCAACACCATAAAAAAAGATGTCCAAATTGAAAGCCCAAACCGCAACTCAAATTGACCAAAACCGCCCAACGTTGGTTTGATTTTTTAAACTCTAATTGAGTTGATTGGGTTCATTTTCATGCAAACCGATCCGATTTGGGTTCGGGTTGCCCTTCAATCCAATCCAATCCAACTCACGTCCACCCCTAATTATTTCCTTTAGCGTGCGTAATAGACCCTTATTACAATTTAAAAAGTATCAAACATATTATTTCAAAAATTAGTAACACATTAATTTTAGACTCTCCAATCAATTATAATAATATAGAAAGAACACTAGTGACCATGTATAAATCATATACAATATGATTAGATGTTAATGTCGTCGAACATTCTTTGCATCATCACGTTTAGAGATGACAAAAAAATCCAATCCGAACCCGATGGATACCCGCACCTAATGAGGCGAAAAACATTTGCCCCGCGGGTGACGGGGCGGGTTCGGATCAAGTTTTAGTAACTCGAGCGGGTCGGGTACGGGTTTTGGCTGCCCCGACCCGAACCCACCCCGATTATATTATTTAAAATAATATATTAAAGAAAAATAATAAAAAAAAGTCGAAAAAAATTAAACAGGGCGACAGAGCCGACCCGCCTCGACCCGAAACTCGCGGGTCGCGAGACAGGTTTGGGTTTAATAAAATTTTGCGGGATGGGATGCGAGTTGAGGAGACCCAATCCGAATCCGTTGTCATCACGTTTTACATCATAACCCGAGCAGCTTGAGGTCAAGCTCGACTTGGTCCATTGCCATTCTCAGCAAAATCACGTTCTACTTCATAACTCGAACAGCTCGAGGTCAAGCTGACTTGGCTCGACTCTATCCATTGCCAGATCTTGAGCATTGATATTCATCAAATTGATGCGACAATTTTAAAATTTTAGGTAGTTGTAGGAAACAATTTTCAAGGTGATCAAGAATCCGAGACGAAATTTGGAGCTGTAGACAACAATGGATGAGGCGCTGGCGAATCTAGGGAGAATCCAAACTCGAATCCTCCAACGCATTTCGGACCTTGAACTCTTGTATTTACCTCAACACTTCTCCCAATCTGTTTCCATCTCTGCGGCGGCCGCCGATAACTCCACAACCGAAGGCCGCCTCTCCGCCATTCTCCGCTCCAACGGTGTCAAAGACTTCTCATTTAAGCGCGTCCCTTCTGATTACTACACCTGGACTCTCGAGGCCCGCCGTGACGTCCTCGATGCCGCCTCAATTCATCATCTCTGTAAGAGCATTGTCCTGGTACATTCTTTCTCCTTCCACTCCCAATTCTTTTCTTTTAACGTAATACTTCAGTGAAATTACAGTGAAATGAATTAGTCCTGAGATTAATGAAATCACAAGTTAATTAATAGTTTAAAATGTCTACCTGTATTGGATCCTATTTTCCCCCCCCTACCTTTTGATGAATACAGTTCATAACTTTAAAGAGGAAACAAATTACTTGAGTGATTTTGGGTGTGGGAAGTTGAACAGCTGGGCCTATTTTGTAAGATGAATTCAATGGAAAATATTTGCAAATCTTTGAGGACTTCAATCCGAGAGGTCTTAAGTTAATTATATATATCTTGTCTAGACTTGTATACCCTATATAGGGTATATTTAATTAAACATGGATGAAAGTATATAGGGTAAATTAAACATATTTAATATACCCTATATAATTATCACCCTTCAATGGTAGAGTTGAAAGTATTTTTTGCTAACTTCCATTGGAAGTGCCTCTTCTTGAAATTCTGCTTGCTATTACGCTTGTTATTCTCCCAATTGCATATAGCAGGCTGTCTAGCATGTAACTTCTCAGTACTAATTTTGTTTTCATGGAAGTTTGCTAGTTGGGCATTTGCTAGTACTTCGTGGTAGGTTCCTGATTCAGAGGTCACAACGATGTGTCTCATGTTTTCACACAGGCATGTTCAAGCCTTGTGTCCTCAGTGTTTTCTAGGAGTAGGCAAATCAGGATAACTCAAATTTCCTTTCCTATTTTGCTAATGTTATGGAGCCTTGCTTCAGCACTACCGACTTTGCGTAATTATGGTTTGGTCTGTTGGTAGGGAAGTTTGAGGGAATAATTCCTTGAAGTGAGCCCATGTTCAGCCTTGAAACAGGTGCTTTGGACTAAAGATGGCAAAAAAACCCGACCCGAACCCGCCCCGCGGGTCGGAGGGGCGGGTATGGGGCGACTTCCCCCGACCCGGGTGGGTCGCGGGGCGGATACGGATTTGGTTGTCCCGACCCGAACCCGCCCCGATTAAATAAATTAATAAAAATTAATAAGGAAAAAAATAAAAAAAAAATACCGAAAAAATAAAAAAAAAAATAAAAAAAATTAAACGGGGCGGGTAGGTTGACCCGCCCCGAACCCGAAATTCGCAGGTCGCGGGGCGGGTTTGGAATTGAAAAATTCTCGCGGGGCGGGGCACGGGTCGGGGGACCCGACCCGAACCCGCCCCGTTGCCATCACTACTTTGGACCTTTTAGTCATTTTCCACCAATGCCTGATACAATTTTTTAGCATGAATGTTGCACAAGTCACTGTTTTGGCTTAGGGAACTCAATAAGTTCAAAGATCCTCTCTGCATCTCCGATTCACTCTTCCACTAGTTTTGGGGTTGTCCTACCTTCGTGGTCCTAGTTGCAACTTGGGAAATTGCTCTACCCCTGTTGCAACATTGTTTCCCTTCTCTCCAGAAGGCGACTTTGTAGCTTGGCCCATTTCTTCCATCATAGCAAGAAGTTTTTGGGTAAATTTATTTTCGTTGTTACCATTGTTACAGGTCCTAGCATTCCTAGCTCTTGGTGCCATCAGTTCGCTTGATAAAAGAGTAAGAATATGTTTAACACTCATTGAACATTCATTTTAAACTCAAAAATAGAACAAACTTTTATTGGATTTAGAAATAGATGATCTTATAGTAGTTGGGATACAATTTGCCAATCACAACAATATTCATGACTCAAATAGGCCTAAACAACTTTGTCTCAAGTTCAACCTTTGTATGTGCACACCACATTCTAGTCACGAGGGTATCTAAAGATATGACCATAAATCATGTGCATTGTGAACTTTACTAAGAAAAAAATATTATGATGCGAAATATTTACACATAACTTGACGAACAATGCAAATTAGAATTTCTTGGGATTGGTTGTTTAGTTCAGAGTTCAATGCAATCCATATAAATACTTTTCTAGGAATGAATGATGTATTGAAGTCCATATTGTGTATGATTGGGATCAGCCTTCTTCGAAGTCTTGGATACGGACATGTGACTTTGATACGAAACCAGGGCTATAAAGAGTAAGTGCCCCTGCCTAGAGATAACATATTGGCATCACAGTATCAGGTCTAACATAAACATCGTATATGAGTTTACACCTAATTTCAATTGCTTCTGAGTTGTTAATATAGATTAATTCTTTCAATAGAATTCTACTTCTCCCCTATCCTATTATGAATTATGATTTTTTCACAGTTTATTTGGATGGGAAACATCATATGCCAGGTAGATTTATATTTATAAACTGTAGATTCTTTGTTTAGCATAAAGTAGCACTACATATGTGGATAAACTCACTTAATGAAACTCTATATGATGTGTTGCCTAATTCCGCTATATTCTTCTTCTCTTGTTTCTGACCCTATCTACCCCATTAAGTGATAAAGCTATTATGTTGATGTGATTTGAGCTATTTATCTTAGCTCAGATGTCGAGTTTAACTATTGCTATTTTTTAGGTCTTTACCTTGGCTCATTTTGTCCCATAATGATTTTGGAGTGAGGAGAGAGAAAATCATAAACAATATTCTGAACACAAAAATAATATTTCATACCAGTGCTTGGATCCAAATTTATTATTCCTTTATTACGTAACTTATTTGATCTTCAACATGAGATTCTTTTCTTGATTGGAATTCATTTGTTTCACATAGGTAAATACTCAAGCCCCAGTGAATATAACTGATTGTAGTGATCGTAACAATTCCAAATACTACGTGGTTGTCATACAGGTACTTAAATATTTATTTAATTTGTTTCGTTGCATTTGATCCTTAGTAAATTTCGCATCAAAGCATATCAAACAAATAAATTATATATATATACAGTTGAACACCTTTTTGATTGCAGTATACTGCTCGATTTAACGCTGAGGCTGTCAAGAACTTTTTATATGCTCTCAATGACGGAAAGATATCAAAGAAGAAATTCAACAGTAAGTTTGCAATTACACCTTCTGAATTTAGCTATTTACATTAACAATAGCATCTCTTTTGGGGAGGAGGATGGAGGAGGGGGGGGGGGGGGGGGGTTGAGGGTGGTGGAGAAATCATATAATACAGCTTGAATTCACTTTTCAACAAAGCTTCTGAGTTTTCCCATGTATTATCGGGCTTGATATAATCTAATGAATTCTCGTTTTTACTTGTAGTAAGGCATAGATTTGATCCTCTACTTTTGAACCATGCTTTGCTCAATAGATAAACCTGGTTTTAAGTTCTACCCTACCTTTTATAATAACCCTATAGAACATTGAAAAACTCTATAATTTATGACACTTGCACATTAGTGAAGACTTTAACTGACCTAAAAAATTTGCAGAATCTTCACAAAAAGATCGTGATTTATATATTTTACAATCATCCTTGATCATGGAAGTTTTAGTGCTATGGATATAAACTTAAAGAATCCAATGTAATTGCAGTCCAACTCGCTTTACTAGAGTCAGCTTGGAAAAAAAAAAAAAAGTATTTTCAAAATTACATCTTGTGGGGTTCTAACTTCTTGACACAAATTGATAGTTTTATGCTGCTATTGTTAATGGTGTTATTGTGAAGTAGTGGTTTGCAAATTGGGACAGCAGATTATTTATTTATTTATTTTGGGACAAGGAGATCAATTCATCAAACAATAAGTCCTTTTCAGATTTTGTATTTATTAAATTAGAATGATGTTTACGATCAAATATTGCAACTGGAATTCAAAAGATATTCAGAAGCTTTGATTAATCAATTTCACAATAGGAGAAAAGAAAAAATCATGCCTTTTTTGTTGATTTAAGAGCATGTTTGTCAAAGCTAACATAATAGCATAAGCTGGTCAACTCAAATTTATTACCTTCTTATTATCAACTCATTTGTAGTATCCACAATTTATCAACACTTAAGAGCACTACCAAATAAGCACTTTAATATGCCTACTTATGAGCTTGACGATATTTTGATCTTTTCCAAAAATATTATTCACTAGAAAACACAGCTGAGAATATTTTACATTTATAATGATACGATTGGATTACCCTGGTTTTCTCTTTTTCTTTGTTATTTAGAGCTTTTTTGGCACATATTATTGAAAATAATTTCTTCCAAAATCATTTTCTACCACACATTCTTTGGAACCCGCTTCTCCACTTTTTAACCACATTCTCCATTAAAATCACTTTTTACTTGGAAAAATCCGTGCCACCAAACAAGCTCTTATACTTCTTTCAAAGAAAAGGAAAGTGGTGTCATTCTATTTATTGAGGGCTTATCCACTGCACGAGGCTCCTATCAGCTATCATTATGCGGTTTGTCCTGACTTAAATTTATGACGCATTATGCCTGAGAAACAGTCACTCTTTGAGCAACATCTCAACTTGTGATGGGATAAGAAATTGCAAGACATTGTTGACATGCAACATGTTTTCTTAGATGAGAGCTTGTGTCCAATGCAACAAACAAGTAAATATTTACTGAGAGTTAACTTGAGATATTATTATCATATTTCATATTCATAAAAGGATACATTCGCATGACCTACTTGAGATCTATGACATGCTTCAACTATGTCATCTGCCAATCCATGTTTAAATTCCCTTGGAGTCAATTTCTTATTGATAATCTTAATCTTATATGAGCTCAAACTAGAGATTTCTCACATCCCTCTCATATGCTCCTTAGTTCCTACTTCGTAGTTAATGAAGTCCATGTTTTTTTTGCAGTGAGGCTTGCTCCAGAGGAAACATCAGTGAAGTTGACTGGTTATGAGCACAATGGAGTAACATGTATTGGCATGAAAACAGATATTCCGGTAATATATCTTCTATATTTTGGAAGGGGACTGAGCTTTATTATTTCATTTTTCACCAGCATCGGGAATACTTCCAGTTTGCTTTCTACAGATGTTGAGGGTACTGTGAGTACTGTGGTCTAAATTCTAACTTTCTGTTCTGTATTGTTGACTTGCTGACTGCCGTTAGTAAGTAAATCAAGGACCAGCAAATCTTTTAGATTATAAGCGCAGAATTACTAATTTAGAGCTTAAAGAAAGCCTCACAGACCTTTTCTTGGTTAAAAGTTGCTCTATTGATTTAAGGCCTTTGAAAGGAAGGCTGGATTTAATGAAGCTTGACTGAATGGAGAGGGTAAAATAGCTTTAACTACCCGGAGAGAATGTATTGTAATGAAGGGTAGAGGAAGAGAAAAATATTAAGACGACTTTTAGCTACAAGTACTTATAGATGTGAAATTGGAACATTTGGTGTGTGGTTTTTTCGGGTCACTCTTACCAATTTAATTCTGCCAGCTGACTTTTTTGCCACCGTCCCAAACTATCTGAGCTGTCGAAGTATAAATTCCCCATTAACTGTGGCTTGGGATTTCTGTCTCCACTATTGAGGTCGTGTCCACTGTATTGATAATATGTTCTGCCAATCTCTTAACTTCTCACAGAAAATGGCTAGTTACTTGAAAGGATAAATTCATTATTTTCCTATCTCGTTTTGCTTTGAAGATATGGAATAATGAATAAGTTTTAACAAAATGGGAATATGGATATAAAAAACATACAGGGAGTGGCCCATCAAACTTCATAATTGCTAATTGATTGTCCAACCAATGGCTGTTAAACTTATCCTAATATTATTAGCATTGTCTTAATTATCATGGAACAGGACAGAGAATAAATGAGTGTATTTCTGAGCGTGGCTGGTAATCTCTCTTACTGTACATAGTTATCACATTAATTAACTTAATAAGACATGGTTTTGGCAGGTTATTTTGGACGAAGCAATAGTGAAGGTGATCCCAGATTTCTTCTGGTTGGGAGGTGGGGAGATTGATCTTAAACTGGGGATCAAGACTTCAGAATTTATTGATTTTGTAAACCCATTCATTATCAATTGTAGCGGTTGATTTTTGGTGAATTTAAGGGTAGATCAAGGCATCTGGTTTTTACACGACTTCTGACCTTCCATTCAGTCATTCATATATCAAACAAATTCTAATTATATGGGATTCTCTGGTTCAATTTACATGAATTTTTTTATGTTATTAGTTCCTCGAATAGAATGGTCAGTTCATGATAATCTTTATTTATTTATTTATTTTATTTTCTCAGAAAAGAAGATGCCCTTTTTTTTTTTTAGTTGATGCTCAGTGTAGTTGGGACAATTAACTGAAAGTACAGAAACTGAAAACACAATTGTCTACACTACGAAGAAATGAATAACGTCATTTGCCTATGGGCCAAACACAACATTTGTATATTTCTTAATTCACAACACATTTATTACAGGGAAAAAAAAGTTAAAAACACACACACAAACACACACAAAAACATATAACCATCGATCATCCCCCATTCATCACATGCATTATGCACACCAGCTGCAACTTGTAATAAACATTGAAGAAACCCAAGAACATTATTATGGTTTATATATTATTTAATTTCTATAATTTTATAAGCACCTTTTTCTGGGAGAGAAGTAAAAATCTTTATCAATTATATTATTCAGTATCAAATAGTCTCTGTAGCTAATCAGCTGAGATTCTTCTTATCAAGAAAAGTAAAAGAGAAGGTCTGAACCAAAATAAAAAAGCTGGAGAATTTAGGGTTGTTTGTTATGAATAGGTGATTTACGACGTGGTTGTGCGTAATCCATCACCACTATGTCCTCTATAGTCTCACTTTCCTTGAATATTGTATTTTTCTTGGCTTTCTTAGGAGCAGATTCCAGTGTCAACCGCCCTTCTCTCTTCCGTTCCTGCAAAAACATTTAAAATTCTAAGTTCTAATGAGCCCACAAATTACCTCATCACCCGGCTGGCACACAATGACGATCACATGACATGAGATCTAAAAGTAGTTCCAATGTATATAGGCTACAAAGCATGTTTTGGAAAAAGAGTCTAGAGGATATTGTACCATTTTTTCAGCAACGTCCTCAAAAATCTTCCAAAAATGATTCATCTTAACTTCGTTTCCTGTATAGTTACCCGATCACGAGTAAGAAAAAATCACAAACTTAGAAAAAAATGGTTTAGACGAGGTAAATTGAATACTGAAATGAAAAATCATGATACTAGCTAGGCTGGAGGGCAAGAATATTATTATTTATTTATTTTTAATCGAACGTGTAATTGAATCTTTTATATATATTATTTTCCACTTCATGGTGGAATACTCCCTGCAGTGCAGATGCAGACTTATAATTACTCTTCTTGCACCAGAGAAAATGACAAGAATAATTAATAAATAAATGGAAAATTATCTGGTTAGCAACCTTTGATTTCTTCAGCTTCTTTAACTATGTAGGCCTTTTGATTCTTTATCTTCATAGTATTTGCACCATAAAAATTCTTTTCACCATATTCAGCCCTGAAATTGCCTTGATGAACCACAATTTTCTCAACCGCTGGAGCCTTCATATACTGCAGAATGACATTATTTAATTTAGATTATACTGTAATATTAATATATTCTAATCTATGAACATACCACATATACTTCCAGTTTGATTTAGCTAAAAAAAGTGATAATAATTAAGTCGAAGTCAAGAATTCATTTTAACAACAAATTTTATCGACTCTGCAATCACAAATTTCATCTACTTTGATTGAAATCTACTAAATATCAATTATGATGGACGTCTAGATGCATGCATGTACTGATTCTTATCTCCAATAAACAACCTTATGGATATACGACATATATATAAAACTAACCTTTCCAGAAAGCTGAATTTGACTAGTGCTATTTTCTTGATCGAGAACTGCAAATGGTCGACCGGAGCATGCATGCAAATAATAAAGAAGCGGAAGAAAATAAACAAGAGAAGACATAGTACTCTAGTTGAGATATTCAGAGAATAAGAGTAAGGTGGGATTGTGAGAATAGGATTTTGATGCATATATGTAGTGAGAATGGGGGAATGAGGCATTAAATGCTGGTATTGTAATAGATGAATTTGGTTTAAAGAGAACATGCAGGTGCTTGGTGCTGAACCCTTGAAAACAAAACTGAAGATATTGGAGGCCTCCCATGCTGAACCCCCATCAAACAAAACCATTTGCTCTTGTTTCGTACATTTTAATTTAAATCAAACTCAACTATCAATCCAACCGCATATTTTAATGAACTTACTATATTTTACTACATATTTCATCAATTTTTTTTCAAAATCTACTAAAAATATGATTTTAATATGATAATAATAATATCCACCAAACTGTGACTCGATTGTATAGCTCTCTCTCTCTCTCTGTGTGTGTGTGTGTGTGTGTGAGAGACAGGTCTCAAAATTTGCTGAAAGAAAAAAAAAAAAAAAAAATTTGCTGAAAAAAAAAAAAAAAGAGAGAGAGAAAAAAACTGTGGTGCCCATGTGTTGAGCACAACTCCACTCCATGGTGCTTAATTTTACCATTGCGCATGGCTTGTTACTACTTCTTGTCCTCTCCATTAATCTTTGTTTTCACGCAGTTTCAAGGAATGTGGTGAAATCTTTTCCGTACAGAAATGATAATACTAAACATAGATTGGGAACCATGAATTGCTTGATACATGGTATTATAAGTCATTAGAAGCAACTATTGAAAGACGATTCGCCTTACATGATGTAAAGATTTAAGGACAGACGATCTGTTCTGTCATCTAGCTTTCTTTGGAAACGATTACAATTGCAAAAAGATCCTAAGGGACAAAGAACAAATCACGGATTTTTTACTATTTTCTCTCATCTGAATAATAATCGACATCAAATATTCCAACACAAATATCTTACGTCCAAACTCTTTCAAATGATAATAATTTTATGTATATAATACAAACGTTGTACAAGTGAAAGTGATGTTGCTTCTCATTTTATTGCTGGGAGTGTAACCTTCAAGAAACATACCCACCACAATTAATATGCAAAAACTAAAGATACTCAGTCAGAGCCTCTGTTAATATAATCTTTTATCTGTGTTTTCTTTCTTTCCTTCTTTTTCATTTTATAAACGATAGTTAAGGAATGAAATTACTAGCTTGAAAAAGATTGACTTTTAATTAATATAGAAATCTAATCTATGACTGGACATGATCACAAGAACAGCACAAGCTAAAAGAGCACTTTGATCAAGGTTGGTGTGGTTTTAAGGTTAAAAATCTTCACATGACAATATATATATAAACATTGTTTCAAACGTGATGAACTCTCAGACTCAATATATATATATATATATATATATATATATATATAGATTATAGATGATCAGTACTCACATGCAAATTCAGTTTGAAAAGGATTTTTGTGGATTGCTACGGATTCATGCTTTTGAAAATTCTCTAGTTCTCCTTTCGATCTAACTCTTTACGTAAAGATAGTTGTCTAAATTATTGTTAAATCATCCTATCAATTGTGTAAATTCGAGTGTAACTGTACATGTGGCATTACTCTTCTGGGTACGTAGGGTTGAAACACGGTGGAGCCAAAGGCAAAGGGAAATGGGAAATAGGGACCCCAAGGAGACAACCTTACATGGCCAAACCGTCATTTGCACCACTAGGACAGGACACACGAGCCCTACAGCATTGTGTTTGACATGTGTTTGACCCTCATTTTTTTTGAAAAAAATTGTGGTTGTGAATAGTATTTTTCAGAGAATGTATGATTAAAAAATGTTTGAAAAGTAAAAAATAATAGACTTAAGTGAATGGTTGAAATCATGTATTGAAGAAATTCCGTTTTGAAAAAATGGGGCCAAATAGGGGCTTAATTGCATTAAAAGAAATTAACTTAATATCATACTTGTGACTGATTTTCTCATCCCATTCTTTTCATCATCCTTCTGTCAGTTAGCATATTTGTTCCTCATAACTATTTGTTGGTCCTAGAACGAGATTATTACACAAAATAAACTTGCAACAAATGTAAAAATGATAAGATGAACACAAGAATTTTTCAGCAGGTTTGGTGGTACACACCTACGTCCCCCATTGAGCATCCACATAAGGATCTGCTCGAATCCACTAGATATATCTCAAATCATAGGCTAAAGATTACATATCAAAAGGAACACAAAAGCTCTCAGAAAACCCTAGCCAAACTTTACAGTTTCCAACGAAACCAAACAACACAAAGAATCTTCTATTGATTAGCAGTCCTCTCTTGCATAATTTCACTCAAGAAATATACAAGAATCTCTCTCAAACTGACTGAACAAAATCAAACCAGAAAACAAAGAAGATGAAAAGAGGAAAAGGAGAGAAAAGTTTGGCACAGAAGAAGACTCCAGAATTCCATCTCCTAAGAATGAACCAGAATCTGGTTAAAAGGGAGACCAACCGATCAAAGCATCCAACGATCCAGATCAATCCCAAGGCAATTCATCTAACGATCTAGATAATGGCGTGTTTGCGCAAACATGTTTCTTTAAGTTTTAGATTCTTCAAAAGTAGGCCGGATGTATATGGGACGATTCATGCAAGTTTAATTTTGGGTTTTAATTTGTGGTATTTTTTAGATTTAGGGAAATAGTATAAATTCACATTTGAGTTCTTCAATTCCTTAATTTCCAATTGTTTTAAGCCATGGAACGTGTCATGACCAAGTTCAAATGTTGAAAAGTCAGAGATGTCAAAAAAAAAAAAAAAATGAAAATAAGACAAAAGTTGGACAAGTCGGGTGGTGGACTTTATACATATATATCCACCTTTTTCTTTTCATTTACACAACACAATACACACACTGATGATGCTAAAAATCGCACCTGAAATATTTCGAGCTTGAGCAATAAATTAGCACGAACTGGATCTCCGAATACCTGCAATAAAGGCGAGGAGGTGTGTTCTCGTCGCTCCTCCGATGCTTAAGTCAGTAAAGAGGAAGGAGAAAATTTATGTAAGAGGCTATAAATTGTAGAGATAATTGTGTAACTGAATTATGATTGAGTGCCATGTATTTATAGTGATATATGGACGAATTATGATAGGATTGAAATACCTGCATTGCATGAGTCCTGTTAGAAATCATCCTCCTATTTTTTAGGGATGAGGTTGTAAAACTCAAATAGGATTCTGTTGGAAGATGAGTTCTATTGGAATTAGGAGGTTGTAAACTTCACGTATCAGATCAAGTCATGCCCGATCAATGAGAGATGTGACCCGAGCATCATGTGCCCCGAGCAAATCATGCACCTTTTTGGTGAGATATATGTACTCGAGGTATTCTATCCTCGGGGGGGGGGGGGGGGTATTATGAGTGGTCGGGGCAACGTCTTTGCCACGGGCATTTTAAGTGTGATGTATGGTGTAATGTTTAAGTGCTCGGCCTCGAGGTTCATATGTTGCTCGGGGGTACCAAGATATGACTAGCTAAATATTCAAGTGCTCGGGGATGAGGACACATGATATGCTTGGGATATAAATGATTGTCGGGGGTGAAGTCCTCCTCGGAGGTATTAAGATGTAATATGGGATAATATTCATGTGTTCGGGCTCGAGGTCATCCTCGGATTTATGGTGTTCGAGGGTGAGGTCTTCCTCGGAGATAGAAAATATATTATAGGGTGATATTCACGTGGTCGGGGTTGAGGTCCTCCTCGGGTCATGGTGGTCCTCGGGGTTACACATTTGATTAGGAGACTATATTTTGACAAAGAGCTCGGGCTTGAGGCTTTTGTAAATGCTCGGGTGTGAATAAAATTTATACTCATCATAGGCCCCCGCGCATCCATTATCGAGTTTATGGGAGAGATGGATGCGTAATAGTTAGGCATCATGATGTGATGATTATGTTAAGGAAAAATAAATAAGAGCTTATGTTAAGTAAGGAATAAGCCCGAGCTTATGTTAAGTAATAAATCTGAGCTTATGTATACTTGAGGACTTAATTATATCAATTTGATTACTTGATTGCTCAAGGTGGCCGTGTGTACTTGCGCAAGTAAATATTTTGTATGCTTGTGCGGGGCAAGACTTTGTCTGCTTGCATGGGGTAAGACTTTGTACGCTCGCGCGGGGCAAGGCTTTTGTGTGCTTGCTCGGGGCAAGGCTTTTGTGTGCTTGCGCGCGGGGCAAGGCTTTGAGTGCTTGCTCGGGGCAAGGATTTGAGTGCTTGCTCGGGGCCTTGCAAGGCTTTGTGTGCTTGCGCGGGGCAAGGCTTTGAGTGCTTGCTCGGGGCAAGGCTTTGCATATTCATCGATGAAGGAGCAATTTTAATTTTTTGGGGATGACATCCCCTAACGCCTATATAGATGAAATTAAAGGTAGGCACGTGGGCCCCTGATGTTATATGTAAGAAAAGAAAAACGAAATAATATAAAAAAAAAGGTAAAGACTAGGGTATGAAAACTCATACAACTTATAAAATAACGCATGATCCGTAGCTAGCAAGGCTTGGGCTGATGTTGTGTGAGTCTCTCCCTGATGCTGTCCTACCAACGACGACGTTTACTGTTTAGGCCGTGGGTTTTTTTCATCCTCGGACTTTCATTGAACGTGGTCATTCCTTGGGCGTTTTTCAGTACTGATGTAAGATTTTAAAAACCCCTTTTTTATTAAGGATTCAATCTCTCGCTGTAATGCATGGCACTCCTCGGTGGTATGCCCATGGTCATGATGAAATTCGCAATACTTGCTCTTATCTGGCGTGTCCGAATGAGACTTGATTCTTGATGGCCACTTCAACTCCTCCAGATCCTTGATTTCTATGAGGATACTTTCCCTTGTGGCGTTCAGACGTGTGAAGGGTGTAGGAGGGTCATGCTCTTGATTGCCCCGAGCCTGATCTTTCCATGTACCATGGTCATGTTGTCTCTTGTGTTCGGGCTTACTTTCTATATGATCTGAATTTTCAGTGCTCGGGCTATTTTTCCTGGGGTACATTGTTTCTTCCATATTGATGTACTTCACTCCTCGAGTAAGGAGCTCGGTCACTGACTTTGGTGGTGTTTTCGATAGAGACATCTTAAAAGACTCACATCTTACAGCATGAGTAAGAGCAGATACAGCGGCATAGATATGAAGATCAGGGATCTGTAGTCTTTCAGCATTGAACCTGGTCATGAATTCACGCAGTGTTTCATTTTGTCCTTGACTGAGTCTCATAAGCGAGGCAGCCGTTTTCCTTATGCGCTTACTACTCGCAAAGAAAGTCAAGAACTTATTGGCAAGATCTGCGAATGTCGAAATTGAGTTTGGTTCAAGAGTTGAGAACCAATCCCTAGCAGCACTGGTTAAGGTTTGGGGGAATGCCTTGCACATGACCTGATCGGGGGAAACTTGCAAATTCATGACGTCAGTGTACACATTGAGATGATTTACGGGGTCGGTTGTACCATCGTACTCCTTTATCCTCGGGAACTTGAACCTGCCTGATAAGGGAAAGGCTAAAACCTCTGGTGTGAATGGAGTGTTCGGGGTGAAACCTGCTGGGACCTGAGTATTTTGTCGTATACCGACTGTTATTCCCTCCTGGATAATTCTAACAAGCTCGACAGGGGGCATGGCGACTGTTCTTGAACTTGTCATGTTCGGTGGTGACGGGGGTAGTCCCGAGGTACTTGCCCTAGCAGTATGGTTCGGTGGTTGGACCCGTGAAGCATTCCCTTCCTCGGGTGTTGGCGTACGCTGGTTCTGCTGCGTGAGCAACTGAGTCAATGTAGTGACTTGTTGACGAAGTTCCTCCAATGCTGCTTGGGTATCAACAGAAGGTTGGGGGTGTGATGTCTGATTTCCTGGTAATGTAGTAGGGTTTGCTGGTAACGTCAGGGGCACCTGCTCCCCCACAACAGGATGATCATGAGCAGGTAATGTTGCTTGTGGAAGTCCAAAATGTGTATTAACCATGGCTTCTAGTAATGGTTCCCACAGACGGCGCCAATGATGATGCTAAAAATCGCACCTGGAATATTCCGAGCTTGAGCAATAAATTAGCACGAACTGGATCTTCGAATACCTGCAATAAAGGCGAGGAGGTGTGTCCTCGTCGCTCCTCCGATGCTTAAGTCAGTAAAGAGGAATGAGAAAATTTATGCAAGATGCTATAAATTGTAGAGATAATTGTGTAACTGAGTTATGATTGAGTGCCATGTATTTATAGTGATATATGGACGAATTATGATAGGATTGAAATACCTGCATTGCATGAGTCCTGTTAGAAATCATCCTCCTATTTTTTAGGGATGAGGTTGTAAAACTCAAATAGGATTCTGTTGGAAGATGAGTTCTATTGGAATTAGGAGGTTGTAAACTTCACGTATCAGATTAAGTCATGCCCGATCAATGAGAGACGTGGCCCGAGCATCATGTGCCCCGAGCAAATCATGCACATTTTTGGTGAGATATATGTATTCGAGGTATTCTATCCTCGCGGGAGGGGGGGGGGGTATTATGAGTGGTCGGGGCAACGTCTTTGCCACGGGCATTTTAAGTGTGATGTATGGTGTAATGTTTAAGTGCTCGGCCTCGAGGTTCATATGTTGCTCGGGGGTACTAAGATATGACTAGCTAAATATTCAAGTGCTCGGGGATGAGGACACATGATATGCTTGGGATATAAATGATTGTCGGGGGTGAAGTCCTCCTCGGGGGTATTAAGATGTAATATGAGATAATATTCATGTGTTCGGGCTCGAGGTCATCCTCGGATTTATGGTGTTCGAGGGTGAGGTCTTCCTCGGGGATAGAAAATATATTATAGGGTGATATTCACGTGGTTGGGATTGAGGTCCTCCTCGGGTCATGGTGGTCCTCGGGGTTACACATTTGATTAGGAGACTATATTTTGACAAAGAGCTCGGGCTTGAGGCTTTTGTAAATACTCGGGTGTGAATAAAATTTATACTCATCACACACAAACCCAATTACATACATACACAGATAGAGAGGATACGGGACAGAGAGAAAATCGGGAGAGTAAGAGAGGAAGAAAGAAAGAAAGAGAGAGAGATGTTGTCGACAACGTGGTTTATACTATTAAACTTTTGTTAGTTGATTTTGAAAGGTAAGTTATAGTTATTTATTTCGAAGTTTTGTCAAATTTAGGGTTGTTAGATTCACTAGTACAAAATTAAAAAAAAAAAAAAAAAAAATATATTAGCGTCGTTTTTCTCAACACCTCAAAAAACGCGATGGTAAAATTGTAAATAAATAAAAATTTATAAAAGGCATCGATTCTTTAATAAGAACCGACGCTAGTGGAGCCGCCCAAGTAAATGTGTCGATTCTTACCAAAGAACCGATACCTATAATACAATTATTGATGTCGGTTCTTAAAAAAGACCGACGCCTTTTAATTAAAGGCGACGACTCTTTCAACAATCGCAGCCTTTAAGTTAAGTATTTTAGGTCTTATTCTTTAGCTCACTCCACAGCGCCCATCAAAGCTCACCCTCCCCACCGTATCGTTCATCACACCTCTCTCCCACCGTAGCCACCATCACCACCGACCGGCAGTATAGCTCCGACGCCATCCCAGCTCTCCCCCGCCGCTGGTACCTGCTCTTTCTCTTCCTCATCGCCATCCCAGCTCTCCTTCACTTTTAATTCTCGAAATCCCTCAAACAACGGCAGGCGGCAGCCCTATCTCCGCAACCTCTCTAGCCACGCCTCAACTTCTCTCACCCCTCAACCCAGCAGCACCTCTTCAGCTGTCATCCCTCACTCCACAACACAACCTCACTGAACACGACAGCTCCCAATCAGCTGGCACTTCTTTACCGAATCTCCTCCAGGAGCCCCTCACTCAAACAACACAACAGCTAAATTTGTGGGTTGATTGGTATTGATTCAATATCTTTTAAATGGTTTGATTATTATGTTTTCACCCTCTGTTAAATGCATTTCGTTTTAATATATTTTCATTTGGAATTTATGGAAGAAATTGTGAGAATGTCATTTTCTATGTTTGTGAAAGGAAAATAAGTAATATAGTGTTTATATTTTTTATTATATGATATGAGAATGATTGTTTTGTTGATTTCTTTATTTTCACAAAGGGTTTTCTTTTGGAAATTTGGGTATTTCTTTATTATATGATATATGAGAATGTCATGGTATGTTCTTTTTATATATTAATTCATTTGTACTTTAGTTTTGAATTTGAGTGATTTTGAAATGAAATGGTGATTTATTGTCTGAAGTTGGAACATTTTGTCAATTGGCTTTGGATTGAGTTGGAACACACAATTGGGATCTGGGACCCAGTAATTGGAACTAGAAATGATTTCTTTTGATTTTGAATTGTTTTTAGTCATCTCCTATTAAGTAAGTTCGTTCTGCAAAACTTGCAGCTATTGACAATATGGATTATTTTACAGAGTGCAAGCAGATACTTTTTACTGGAAAGTGGACTATCTTTTTTCATTGCGTTCCTTATCAATGTGGCAATCATATCTGTGAGCGGAAGTGTCTGCTCCAATTCCAGTATCTCTTCAAGAAACAAATACTATTGCACCAATGTTAATCTAAACTCAATTGCTTTACTACTCAAGGTCTCTCTCTTCATTCATGTTTTCTATTTATTTACTGTTATAGAAAATCCCAGTACCTCGATTAAACTTCAAAATAATCCATTAATAAATATGTGAAATATTTTGTTTAATAAAACCAATCTTTTGTTGTTTGGGTTGAGAATCAGAATGCTCTTGGTAATTGGAGCTCAAAACCCTATGCCATCTCCTTGCTTCCGGTCAGAGTTCAACTGTAACAGGGACCCATGCCAGCCAATACATTATGCAGGTAACATGTTCGGTAGAGGAGATTGAATAGCCAGTAGTAAAAAATAAATGGCCATGAAGATGTTTTACTACTTGTTGCAGGGTTTTCTGGATTTGAAAATGAAGCTGTGGTTGAGAAATTTAGTAACCAGGTATATAGCCACACTTTGCATAATGCCTCAGAAAAATGGCACAGCTTGCTGGTTTCCGTTGATTTCATCTTGCTTTCCTGGCCAATTGTCCTTTCCCTGGATAGGATAGATTCTGTTCTTTGAGCTTCATCATTGAATTCATTTATTCGTATTTACTTTTGTAGTTGGCAATAGGGAACAAATGATGAACCTCTGGTTTGATCCCACTAAAGATTTTTATTCATACTTAGTTCTCTGGAATCAGCATCAAGTTGTGTAAGCAGCACCTTCCTTTGTTTTAATTGGGTCGAATTTGAAAATCAATTTTACCTGTGGCGTGGTGAATTTTCGCAATTGGGTTTTGTAATTACATTTTTGCTATCAATATTTTATTCTGATTGATTAGAATATATTTTATCTGCAATTGTCTCTTCTCTTGATTAATTCTATATATTTATGCCATTAGTAGTTGATTCAAATTGATTCAATTTATTTATCTACAATTATAATATATATGAAATGTACGTCATTTTCTGTACTTCACAAAATTTCCCAAATCCGCTATGTACAATCTCTTCTACCATTGTGCAATTAAAATAATATTAGTTATCATTATATTAACAAATTAAAGGAATTTATATGAAGACATGTTATTCTTGCAATTAAGTAGTTTTTAGTTGAACTTTGCAATCATGTTAATTCTTAATTGGATCCCATGAGAAAGTTAATGGCAAAGTGAACTTCCTGACCAAGGTTTTGTGAGTATTTTTGTAAACATTTTCCGAAAGTGTCCTTAGAGTCTTCAAATTTATCAAAGAAATAAAAAAAATAAAAAAATAGAAAACATTGAGTTTCTGAAACATTTCTTAGAGTTTTCATTTTCAAAAGCTTCAATTTGCGGTATATGTTCAAAATCAAAATACTAGCATTTTAGAAGTTTCTGTGCATGCAATCGAGACTTGATGAAGATAAGATTGTTTCAACATTCTCTTCCTTTTAAGAAAAAGATGACAGGTTAATGGGTTATAGTTCACACTTATCTCATAATTAAATATAAAAGCTTTTGTTGGTTATTTTACTCGAATTCTGCTGATTTTTAGCCTGAAAAAGAGTCATTACTTATTAATGGCCCCAGCTCCACATGTATGTTCAACTTTCATAAATTAAATATATGTAAAAGTTAAACATTATAATCAAGAATTAGGCCATTTTACCTTGTATTCGAAGAAATTTTTATAATAAATGCTCTAGCTGCTTGATAAAGTTAAATAAAGGCTAAATTCAAATATTTCCGGAAAGTGATGAGGGAGGCTAAAATGGAGATATCAGTGTATCCTTTCACATCATGTATTCGGGGGAAGGAGGAGCCTTCCAGCCATATCATTGTCCGAGGCAAAGCTATGTCTGAACGCGCTAAAGATTTGTTTAACGGGCCAAATACTTTGTCGAAGAGTGTATGTAAATTTGGCTCATTTTATGTTAACATGTACAAATTTTTTAACAATATTGTAAATACAAAATTAATTATTTCAAAATTTGTTTATTGAGTTATTAAGTTTTGTTTTGCATTCCTCGATTATATATTTGTTGAAGATAATTAGCTGATGTGTATGTGATTGTTATAGTGTGTATAGGTATAATGGAAATATAAATAAATGAATAATTAAAAAAAAAATTCATACTAAAAGGCGTCGGTTGTTGTCGAAAACCGACGCCTTTAGTCATATAAAGGTGTCGGTATTCATTAAATAACCGACGCCTTTGACTCTTATTGTACTAGTGATTATTAGTTTAAATTTAATTTTTATCAAAAGAGAATTTGCTTAAAAATGAAAAGATTACATTTTATTATTGCCTTTATCGATTATTGAGGTAGTTGATATGGTTAGTCATTGATTTAGATAATATATCATTTTCAGGCGGTAACGAATCGGTTGGGACAGTTTACCAGCCGAATTAGTTTGCACGTACATAGACCGTGAGTGGAAAAATTTAATTATTTTCAAATATTGATAAATTGCTTATATAATTACGTCAAACGTGATTATGTGACTTATATATCCAATTATGTGATTATTGTGAAATATTACGAGAATATGAGATTTATTTGGAATTGGAAAGATTGTGAAATGATTATATGTTCAAAGAAATGTAAGACTTGTGATGAAAATCAATGAAATGTGAGATGGATATGTGAAATTGAAATCGGCCAGAAAAGTACCCGTGATTATATGCTTATTCTAGTTCACTGAGGCGGCCTTGACCCTGTTCTATACTGCAACTGAGTGGTCTTGACCGGGTATGATATTACTCTGAGGCGGTCGATCGTGTATGATATAGTTCACTGAGGCGGTCTTGGCTGTATTCTAGAATTGATTATCAGAGGTCTTTGAGACTAGCCTGAAAGGCAGTCTATACATGTATGACCAGATTAATCAGATGGTACATTTTTGGTTGATTTGTTATGGTATGGCCATACCTAGAAATTACAGACTGTGATGATAGTATCTTATTGATATGATGATTATTATGACATTGTTTTACTAGAGATTGATAATTATCAGTATTAAGAGAATGTCTTACATTCTGACCATGATTATATGGTATTACACTGTGAAGTATTATATGATGTAAAGTTGATTTTCAATAAAAATGTATAAATGAGGAAGTATAATTATTTTCGAAATTCACCACTCACTGAGCTATCAACTCATATATTTTCCCATGATTTTCTTATCAGGTAGCAGTTGAGGTTTTGGGCAGCTTTTGGAGTGAGCCTTTGACTTTGTAGTCAGAGCCACACGACAGTGTTAGCTAGTATGACTCATTTCATAGAGCATGTAGTCATTGTTTTGGGACGCATGTTCATTTTTGGATTGCACTTGTGCATCACCTGTAGATAGATATAGGGCTCACTTTGCATTCTGCATCCATATGTACAGTTATGTTGGTTTCATAATGAAAGTTTGAGAAATTGACTTATCTCTATTGTGATGGAAATTATAATGAGTTTGTTGGAATTTTGTGTATTAATTACAGGTTGGTTAATCCATATTATAGAGGAGATAATGCCAAAATATTTCTTAAATACAAGTTAATGTAGTTGCAGTTTTTAGTAACCTTGATGGTGGGTCCTACTTTTAATTGGTATCCATCATCGGTGAATGTCACGCTTCGGGTACACTAATGTTACTCGGGGCGGGCCGTGTCAGAACGCATATAATTATTTCAAGTTCTGGAATTCTAATTGGGTTTTTAAGAATGTTAAATTATTGAAATTAAGTGGAGTTAGTGACGCGGAACGGAAGTTATAGGTTTACAAACTTAAACCTAATCGAAAGAGAATTGTAATTCACACGAAATTAATAGCTTCCAAAATTGAATAATCTTATTCAGAAACAAAATAGGGTTTAAATAGTTCCCAAATCTCTAATTTAAGTAAAAAGATCAAAATAGACATCCACGAAATTAAAGGAATTAAAACTAAATTTCTAAAAAAAAAAAAAAAAAATTAAAAAAAAAAAAATTGACTCCTCGGTAACACGCCTTAAACTGCAAATTTGAGGTTGGAAACAACCTCAACTAGGAAAACTCGGGTTGGGATGCTATATAGCGTCGAGTGACGTTTCCGAAAATATATTATAATAAGAAATCTGACACCGATGCAAAAAAAGTTATGACCATTTCTTCGGAACAGCTCTTTTACTCAATTTTCGGTCCAATTCTTCTTCAAACTCTAATGCCCCATTGTCCTACATCAGTATCCCCTACGTGTGAAGAACTCGACCCCGAGTTATAATCCGGATAAAGTGGAACATCATCACAAAACTCGTAAAGGTCAGCTACATTGAAAGTGCGAGAGATATTCATGTCAGCAGGAAAGTTAATTACATAGGCATTGTCATTGATCTTCTTAATTACCTTGTATGGACCATATTTTCTCGACTTCAATTTATTATAGGAACCAACAGGGAATCTTTCCTTATGCAAAAACACCATCGCCTAATCACCTTCAACAAACAACTTCTTATGCCTCTTCACATTCTTCTCTTCCAATTGAGATTTCACCTCAGCCTGGACATCACAGACCTGTTCAGCCATGTCCTCGAAATCCATACTTGTTCCAGCAATCTTGGGAAGTCGCACCAAGTCTAGCACATGTTTAGGGGGCTGTAAATATACCAAGGAAAAAAAAGGAGATTTACCAGCAGTTGTGTGAACTGCATTATTAAATGTGAACTCTGCTTGAGCCAATGCCACATCCCACTGTTTTGGTTTGTCCCCAAAAATACTCCGAATTAAATTCCCGAGTGTTCTGTTTAAGTTCTTGGTCTAACCTTCAGTCTGTGGGTGTGTCGTGCTGTTGAACTTGAGAGTAGTATCCACCCATCGCCACAATGTAATCCAAAAATGACTAAGGAACTTTGAATCCCTATTAGAAGTGATAGACTGTAGGACTCCGTGTAAATGACCTGCCTCACGAAAGAATAGTTGAGCTACATGAGATGCATCAGAAGATTTTTGACAAGGAATAAAATGCTCCATCTTTGAGAACCTGTCAACTACCATGAACACCGAGTCGACGCCACTTTGAGTTCATGGAAGTCCCAAGCCAAAATCCATCGAAAAATCCTCCCATATGCCATTCGGTACAGGTAGAGGCACGTAAAGACTAGTATTTTTCCCATGTCCCTTAGATGTTTGACAAACATAGCACTTGCGCACAAAGTTACCTACATCGCGTTTTAAATGAGGCCAGTAATACCGCGAGGCCACTCCACTGATAGTTTTGTCTCGTCCCAATTGACCTCCCAAACCTCCACCATGTAAATCCCGAATTAATTTCTCCCTCAAGGAACTCCGAGGAATGCACAACTGATTACCACTAAACAAGTAGCCATCGATCACATGAAACTCTCGTTCCGTTTGTTTCTGAGTACATTTTTCCCACACCTCGATGAAATCTTCATCACCAGAATACAAGTCTTTCAAAAACTCGAACCCAATAACGTCATGTTGCATAGTCACCAGCAAACTTGTACGTCGACTCAAGGCATCTGCCACCTTATTCAGAACCCCATATTTATGCTTCAGAACAAAAGGAAACTTCTGCAAGAAGGTTGACCATCGAGCATGCATGTTACTTAAACTCCTCTGGCTGTTTAAGTATTTCAACGCCTAGTGATCAGTATACAACATGAATGCCCGCCGAATCAGATAATGCTCCCAGTACTTTAATGCGAGAACAATGGCATAATAATCCCGATCATAGGTGCTCCAATTTTGACGTGCATTACTGAGCTTCTCACTGAAAAAACACCACTGGTTTCTTCTCTTGTGACAAAACTGCTCCAATTCCAATTCCACTTGCATCACAATCTACTTCGAATAAGTTCTCAAAACTAGGTAAGGCAAGGACAAGAGTAGTACACAATTTTTCCTTCATGACTGCAAAGGCTAAATCTCCTGCTTCTACCTATTGAAATTTCCCCTTCTTGAGACATTTTGTAATAGGAGCAGCAATGCTACTGAAATCTCTAATAAATTGATGGTAGAACGTGGCAAACCCATGGAAACTCCTCACCTCTCGTACTTTCTTTGGTGTGGGCCAATCACGAATAGCTCGCACATTTTCTTCATCAACCAATATCCTTTCTAAACTCACTACATATCCCAGGAATAACAACCGCATCGTCATCCAACTGCACTTCTTAAAATTAATGAACAGTTTCTTCTCGAACAACACTTCTAACACAGTCCGAAGATGCTCCATATGATCCCACTCACTTCGACTATAAATCAGTATGTCGTCAAAATAAACAACCACGTATTTCCCAATGAAAGGTTGCAATACATGATTTATAATCCGCATGAAAGTACTAGGTGCATTGGATAGCCCGAAAGGCACAACCAGCCACTCATAGAGTCCATCCTTTGTTTTGAAAGATGTCTTCCATTCATCGCCAGGTTTGACCCAAATCTGATGGTAGCCACTTCGTAGATCAATTTTGGAGAACAGCTTCGAACCCTCCAACATATATAGCATGTCATCCAACCTCGGAATCGAAAAGCTTCTATTCATTGCCAGGTTTGACCCGAATCTGGTAGCCACTTCGCAGATCGATTTTGGAGAACAGCTTCGAACCCTCCAACATATCTAGCATGTCATCCAACCTATGGATCAAAAAGTTGTATGTGACTATTATCTTGTTAATCCCGTGACTATCGACACACATCCTCCAGCTACCATCCTTTTTGGAACCAGTAATGAGCGAACAACGCACGGACTCATACTTTCTCGAATAAATCCCTTCTTCATCAACTCTTCCACCTTTTCTTGTAAAATCTGATTCTCCTTGGGACTCATCTGATAGTGGGGTAAGTTTGGTAGGATTTCTCCTAGAACCAAATCAATATGGTGATGAATGTCTCTTAAAGGTGGAAGATCATTTGGCAAATCTTCAAACACCAGCTCACTAAATTCAGTCAAAATGGACTGCAATTTTTCGGGTATCACATCTCTTTTCTCCTCTTTCTCTTTTATCACTAGAGCTCGCACAACCACTACATGTACCTCCTTTGCTTCCTTAACCCCAAACTCCAAATCAACTATGGAAGTGACTTATGAGAGTAATGGCTAATCTCCTGTCGTAGTTCTAGCTGAGACACCAACTGAACCCCACTTTGAAACCATTGTGATCTTCCTCTCTTCCCAATTGAACACACAAACATTATCGCACCCTTATGGGTCACATCTACATCAAACTGCCACGGATTCCCCAACAACACATGACTAGCATCCATGTCGACTACATCGTAGACTACTTCATCTCAGTAATGTTGTCCAATTGAAATAGGTACTTTGCACACTTTAATCATGCTCACCTTAGGTCCTTTTTGAATCCACCTTATCACATATGGCTTGGGATGTTTATCAACCTTCAGCTTCAAGTATTCTAGAAGCCTTTTGGAAACGAAATTCTCACAACTTCCACTATTGACAATTAAATACCTTCCCTTGTACACTGTAGCAAGCCTTAAAGACGTTGTTTCTTTGAGAGGAATCCTCCAGTTTCGTTGAGCACATAACCCGCATGCTCCCCCTGTTCCTCCGTGATTTCTACCCCATCCAACAATTCATACAAGCCTTCTGAAATGTGAGACAGATATGTGATATCGAAAATCGACCAAAAAAGTACCAGTGATTATATACTTATTCTAGTTCACGGAGCTGGCCTTGGCCGTGTTCTATATTACACTGAGGGGTTTTGATCGGGTATGATATTATCCAGAGGCGGTCTAACCATGTAAGATATAATTCACCGAGGCGGTCTTAGCCGTGTTCTAGAATTGATTGTCCAAAGTCTCTAAGACTAGCTCGAGAGGCAGTCTACACATATATGACCAGATTACAAATTTTAATCAGAGGATTCTTTTTTTTTTTAGATTTCCAGTATATATTGATGAGATTATATCACTCAATCCAGTTGAGGATTATATTATGATTATGAAGTGATATTTTTCGATATTATGAGAATGTCTCACATTTCGATTATGATTATATGGTATTACACTGTGAACTATTACATGATGTGAACTCGATTTTCGATAAATTTGTGTACATGAAAAACTATAGTTGTTTTCAAAATTCTCCACTCACTAAGCTACACTACAAGAAACATAGCTAGAATTCGTCCCTATAGAATAATAGGAACTATAATGTCGTCCCAATAGATTCGTTGGGATAGGTCAATTAGGACAATAAATGTCGTCCCTACAGTGTTGACGGTTATAAGATGACTTTTTTCGTCCAAATACACATTCGCTTCTATAATGAAATTGGGACGACTCTATGTCGTCCCTATAGAGTTTGTATAATACAGATGACTACGTCGTCCCTATAAAGTGATCCAAATTCATTCAACATTCATCCCAATACCTATAGGAAAGAATTTTGTAGTCCCAATATATAATATTTTTGCGACGACATTATTTTTTTTAGGGACGACAAGTTGTTGTCTCTAATAATTTTCATATCTTATAATTTTCTTTGTGCATTTTTTAATTGATGAAATATAAACTATTAATTATTTTATTTATTATAATATTTCAATATTTAAATTCTTTATTAATATATACAATAACTACAAAGTAAAAAAAAAATGCATGAAAATTTTAAAGCATAATTTTTGACAAGAAAATGTAATAGTTTGAATATTAACAAAAGTTTAACACATAAAAACTAAATAATTTATAAATATCATAAGGCATGTCGTTCTCATCACTAGCATCATCGTGCATGTTCGGTTGGGGAGCCGACACGGGTGGCGGGGGTGGAGGCGGCATCAACTGGATTCCCGGCAAATAGGTTTGAAGAGAATTCGTCATATGTGCAATATATTCATTCATTGCTTGAATATGTTCATTTTCCAAATCGATTTGAGCTTTCATCTCAGCTGAAGTCTAGAAATAAGGTGAATCATGTGATCTACCAGTGGATAACAAGGTGTGGGACGAGCCCTTCACAATTCATCCAACTCCACGAACATGTCTCCTTCTTTCCCCGAGCACCTGTTTAACAACATTGTGCTTGTCTTCTAGCGTACCACTCAAGGTAGCCTCTTATGTCTGCATGTTTCGTACCTCAATCATTTGATCCTGAACTACATCATTTAAAACATCTGCCATCTCATCGCCTATACACATCCCTTCATTCTGTGTTGGCAAATTGACAGGCTGAGTCTCACTCTCCTTGTGATAAATCCATTTCTTACGACTTTCCAAGAAGCTATGATGGAAAATGTGTACCTCAACCTCATCTACTAATTGTCACCTCATGTTTACACATGTTTTTGATAGACATCTAATCATTCCCCTATAATTTGCTAGTGGTCTTTCCATGTTTATAAATGCTTTCATACCATTCCAAAACTCAACAGACTTTCTGCGTCTTCTATTCAACTTGATCCAACTCTTATCGATTTCCATTTTCACTTCAAATTTGTTGCAACTGTAATTAAATAACACAAAATAAATATTAAGAGAATTATATTTGTGACGTGAAAATGTCCTAACACCTTATCACTCCAATACTAAATCATGGTAAGGGCCCTAACCATTCAACATTGATTTACGAATTACGAGTTGCGTTAATATTTCATGTTAGCTCCTCTATTTCGGGTAAAAATTTTGACATCATCTCCTCAGCTCCTCTATATTCTCCTAAGTGCAAGCATTATGTTAAAACATAGTCCAGACCCGGAGAATAAAAAAGAGACACTACAGAATTCAACACGCGAATATAGAAGCTATAACAAAAAATAATTATCAACGCAAGTTGTTACTCAAAATCAATGTCAAAATGTCCAAAATGGGACAATTCAAAGATTATTTTATAAACCACAAACTGCCCAATATGAGTAAGTGTGTGATCTACGAAATAATCCTAAACGGTTTTCTAAGTTGTATGAAAGTGCAATGAAGTGTATAGAATTAACTACACATGTAATAGACAATAAATAAAATGATAATATGGAAAATAGATATACTAAATATCTTCAAATGAACCTCGACTGAGATAGAGAAGATGGGGATGAGTTGTTGAGAGAATCATTTGCGAGGTAGATGCTGAAATATCATTAAAAAGACTATTGAGACGATATAAGTCGTCCCTATAGGTATACTTTGTTATTGCTTCAGAGTTGGCGGGATAAAAAGGCAACAACATTGCAGCCAATACGTGATATTTTATTATTGGGACAACTTAAGGCGTCACTATTATGTCCAATAGTAATATGGACCACAAAAATGTCGTCCCTATTGGTTCACATATTAACAGACACAACATGGTGTCATCCCTATTTATGAAAATTTAGGCGTTAAAATTACCACCCATTCACAATATGTTTATAGGGACGAAATTAGATCTATCGTCCCTATAGGCGAAAATAATAGGGACGACATTTTAGTTGTCCCTATTAATGTCGTTGATGCGTGTCGCAATACACCAAAATAATAAATAATTCCTTACTTGCTAAATATTAATTAATAATGTAGTAGTGAGAGTAAGGGTCGATCCCACGAGGAACGGAAACTAATTTTAGTTGTTCGATCAATTAGAATGGAATTTGGGGTTTTGTTGTTTGAATTACTTGAATGAAAACTATGCATAAAAATAAATAATTAAATATGACTAGAGAAATAATATGAGAGGAAATCTTGTTCTCGGGTTCGGTTGTGCCCTTAATTAATGTTATACTTTTCCTTGTAACGTGTTTCTATCCCTAATTCAATTATCAATCATAAATAATCAACAAGCTCTGATTATCTAAATTCTTCCTTATGTGTATTGATTCAAAATAAGCTCTTTGAACCAATTCTAGCCATGGACAATCCTAAACAAGCTCTTAGGATTTAATGCACGACTAGTATGAAAATTTAGAAGAATAGATTGAATTGGATCATTAATTACACAAGCTCGAATTAAACAATTCAAGTTGAATTATTACTAAACCTGCACGTGATTTATTTGCTACTAAAGTAAAGATTCAATGACAATTACGGATCAAGAATCTAAACATAACATATTCATGAATCCAAAGATCAATAATCCAATTGGCCAAATTAAACTATTAATCAAATAAACTCAATTGAACATTCAAAACATAATAATCCAACAATTGAAATAAATGAATAAATTCACGCTACTAATTTGTAGGAAAAGAAAATAACATAATTAAATTGACACAACTTCCCCTTTGAACAAGATATGGAATTTAGCCTAGCATGATTGTGGTAGATTCTTCAAGTTGCTTCATGAATTTCATTGTTGTTGATATTCTTGCGCTTGAAAATCTCCAAAGAATGCTCTATATTTTACTTTCAATTTTCCTCAATGTGTAGCCTCTTTCACAAATAATAAAATTCTCTTTTTCTTGTCATGAAATTCCCTTTTTATAGCCTCAATTTCGTGCCCTAGCTTCGGGACCAAAAAATCCCAAATTATGGAAATAATTGAAATAAGGAAATTTTTGACTTGAATAGTTACGGCCGTAACTTTCCATTTGAGGCCGTAATTGGGTTTCTGCGTATTTTTCACAAAGTGAGGTCACGGCCTTAACTTCTGATTTACGGCCGTAAAGATGTTTCTGCGCATTTTTATCTTTTGAGGGTTACGGCCGTAAAGATGTTTCTTACGACCGTAACATCTTTTTTCTTGCGGCCGTAAATCTATTTGCACCTAAGTTCCCAAACTTCAGTTTTTAGTGCAATTTGGTCCTTTTTTCTTCTTTTCTCCTCTTTTAGGATCCTATACAACATGAAACATAAAATGCATTAATAATACTTAGATAGAATCACATTATGGCATATTCAAAGATGTAAGTGTATAAAATAAACTTAAATATCACACTTATCAGTCGTCCTTGCTGATGCCTTTTCTTGTAGTGCTATCAACTCATTATTTTTCATGATTTTTCTTAACATGTCACAGATGAGTTTTGGAAAGCTGAAGAGCTGTTGATTTTGGAGCCACATATACATGACATGTTTAGGTGATTGTGTCTTTTAAATTGAGCATATAAATGTCATTTTTGGGCCCGCATTTTCTTAACATAAAATGATTTTTCATTATTTAGCATATGATTGTTAGTATTTTACAGTCAATCTTGTTGGTGGGTCTGACGTCTAGCTGACATCCATCATCGGCGCACGTTATTTCTCGAGTCCATTATGGTGATCTCGAGACGAGTCATGTCAAATAGGATTTGCTTGAATCCAATAAATATGCCCAAATCAGAGGCTAAAGATTATAGATGAGAAGGACCACAAAAGTTCTCAGAAAACCCTAGCCAAACTATACAGTTTCCAATGAAACCAAATAACACGGAGAACTACTATTAATTAGCAGTCCTCTTATAGAATTTCACTCAAGAAATATACAAGAATCTCTCTCAAACTGACTAAACAAAATTAGACCTAAAAACGATGAAGATGAGAGAAGGGAGGGAAAAGTTTGGCACAGAAGAAGACTTTAGAATTCCATCACCCAAGAATGAATCAGAATCAGGTTAAAAGGGAGACCAATAGATCAAAGCATCCAACGGTTCAGATCAGTCCCAAGACAGTTCATCCAAAGGGTCCAGATAAAGGCGTGTTTCAACAAACACGCTTCTTTAAGTTTTAGATTCTTCACAAGTAAGCCAAATGTATATGGACCGGGTCATGCAAGTTTAATTTTGGGCAGATGAACTTCCAATTTCAACATAAAAAAATGAATGTCCCAAAAAACTTACACTATTTCAATCAAAACATTATGTTACCAGGGCGTTAAAAGACAAAGTGTACTTTGTATTTTTAAAAAGAAAAATAATAAATAAAAAAGTATATAGTGAGAATAAATATTTGCCATTTATTTTAAATTAGCACACTAATATAAAATTTGGACGAAAATTGTCATCAAGGATAATAATGTTGATTAATGAGAAGTTGATAATAAGAATGTAGTGACAAATAGTAGGAAACATAAATAAATGTGATAATAAGTTAAAAGACAGGTTCTTTATCTTAATATTTTTATTATGTGGCATAGTGATAAATTGACACGACGTGCAATGATAATGTGGAAGCGTCGTTGTTGTATGACATTCAATTAAACATTTTTTAAAAATTAATTTAGGATATGATTGAAGATAGAGTGGTAAAGTTAAGTACTAGAATTGTACTTCAATGATCTATTTGAAGTTAAAATAAAGTTAATGATCCATTTGAAATTAAATTAATGGTAAGTAATCCAATTGGAATTTATTAAAAGTTGGGTGATCATAGAAAAATGGGAATTAAAATCCAAGTTTTTCAATGGGCTCCTCAAACATTAAAATATGTACATTTGGTGTATCACATCAATTCACGGATGATTCATTTACTGGCACGACGAGAATAGAGCCATAGTTGAAAATGTTTGTCTCATTTCAGAATCAAGGGACTCAATCAACATAAATGATAGTTCAAGAGGAGCACGCAATTATGCAAAACCAACAAAGTTAAAAAGAAAGGAAAAAACGTAGTAACTTGCCTTTGGCCCCAACTGAGAAATCCCACTTTACTGAGCTTCTTCCTTCAGCTGATTTAGCATTACCGGAAACATTACAGCTGGCTTGCAATGCGGATATCATGGAAATCAAAGAAAATTAGCTATATTTTTCTATTTTAAATTCTTTTGGATTTATTAGGATTTGTTTGTACATTTTGTTCTATAAATACCAGACCTGTAGTCTGTATATTGTAACAAAAAATATTATTCCCTTTCAATACACAGAAGATTTTATAACTTCATTCTTTGAAAATTTACCTTGGTATTAGAGCCTATTCATGGATACAAAAACAGGAAATCAATCCCCTCTTTCTGGTTCTAGCTCACTCGATCAGAACTCAACATCTGCTTCTCTTTAAAGTCCCTTTAGTGCGTCTCTAACACAAATTCCCTCCATTAAACTAGATAAAAACATTTTTTTGCTTTGGAAAAACATTGTGATGCCTATTATTAGGGGACACAATCTAGATGGATTTCTCTTGGGAACAAAGCTGTGTCCACCAGAGTTCATTCAAGTTCAAACTACTGCAGAAACTGAAGGAACTGTGGAAAAGACCTCTAATCCAGAATATCTGAAATGGGTTGCAACTGATCAACTCTTAATTGGATGGCTATATTCGTTCATGACTCCTGAAATAGTGATGAGAGTCATGGGTTGCAGCACATCCAACAAGTTGTGGAATGTTATATGAGAAAACTTTAGGATCTTGAATAAATCAAGAATCACCTTCCTAAGTGCAGAGTTACAAAAAATCAGAAAAAGGAGGATTGAGTATGATCATCTTGCAGCGGTGAAGTTGAAAAAAAGTTGGAACATAATGATGTTATAACACAAATTCTTACTGGTTTAGATGAGGAGTACACTCCAGTTTTTGTTCAAATTAATGGAAGTGAGACTATTAGTTGGAAAGAACTAACCTCTATTCTGTTAACTTTTGAAAGCAGATTGGAACATCTACATCAACTCAGGAATGATTTAAGCTCAGTCAACCTGCATCTTGGTGGATCATATAAGTCATCATTAGGCTATAGAAGATGAAATAGTGGTGGAAACAGAGGACAAGGTAGAGGAAGGTCATGTGTAAGAGGAAGATCAGGTAGGAATGCTAAATAAAAAACACCTTGTCAAATTTTTGGACTCTCAAACCATCAGGCAGGCTGGTGCTTTTGTTGAGAAAAACTTCCCACCAGTAGCTTAAGAGCATATTGGCTTGGGCTAAAAGGGTGAGTCCAGTCTCGGTCAAGTGTCTATCTTGGTCCAAATAATCACCACAAAGGATACAAATGTCTAAGTTCAACTGGAAGAGTCTACATTTCTAGACATGTTGAGTTTCATGAGTCATGATTTTCCTTTAAAATCATGTTTTCTTAATAGAACAACATCCTATCAAACTTCTGATCTAGTTCTCTTTCCACTACCTTTTAACTCCACTATAGAAACATCCAATTCTACTCACCATCTAAATGATATAGGCTGGTGTTTTAAAGGGTATGATGAGAAGTTCTTGGGTGCGAGAGGAGGTACTAAACAAGGACAAGAAGGAGGAAACACAAACAACTCTTCTGTTGCCTACATAGCTACTCCTAACATTCTTGAGGATGATGCATGGTTTGCTGATTCAGGTGCAAACAACCATGTTACAACAGACAAGAACAATCTTACTGGAGCCAAAATCTATGGAGATAATCGAACTATTCTTGTAGGAAATGGAGCACGATTACCAATTGCACACAATGGAGTAAAAATATTATCTGCTAAAGATGATAAAACACTGTTTCTTAATAATTTTTTACATGTTCCCAAGATAAAGAAGAACTGATTAGTGTGTCAGAATTTACAGCTGATCATTTGGCGTCTATTGAGTCTTATCATAACACTTGTGTTGTGAAGGATCTACAAACGAGGGAGAACCTGCTGCAAGGGAAACTTAAAGATGGCCTATACCAACTCCTTCTTCCAAACAAATTAACAGCCAGATACTCAGCTTACAGTCAAGAGTCTAGAAGCTTTGTTTTTACTCTTAGTGTTAATCAAAATCATGTAAAAAATGAGTCATCTTCAACGTCCTTGTTAGAGTTGTGGCACAAAAGGCTGGGTCATCCTTCTGTGCATGTTTTGAGTAATGTTCTTAGGGTCTTACAATAAAGCTTTTATCAAAAAATAGAAATATTTCTTTTGTGAAGCTTGCAAGTTTGGAAAGTCACGTGCTTACCCTTCAATGTACCTACCTCACAATCTCGAAATCCTTTAGATCTTATCTTCACAAACGTTTGGGAACCTGCCCTCATTAATTCCTCGATTGGATTTAGAAATCATGTATTATTTGTGGATGATTACAGTAGACATGTCTGGATATACCCAATGAAACAAAAATCAGAAACATTATCTCATTTTATCCACTTTAAGAAACTGGTTGAAAACCTCTTTGAGAGAAAAATTAAAACGTTGCAATCTGATTTTGGTGGAGAGTACAGGACCTTTAGTAAATATGCACAAGAATCAGGAATCCATTTGAGATATTCATGCCCTTATACCTCAGCTCAAAATGGGAGAGCAGAAAGGAAACATAGACTTTCATGACACTTTCAACCCTGTTATAAAGTTGTTATAAAGTCATCAACCTTGAGGATTATTCAATCTTTTACTATGCAAAGAGATTGGTTAATTAGGCAAGTTGATATAAACAATGCTTTCCTAAATGGTGTGTTGGAAGAAGAGGTTTTTATGAAACAACTTGAAGGTTTTCAAGATAAAAGGCTACCTGGTCTAGTCATGTATGCAAACTGGAAAAAGCATTGTATGGGTTAAAGCAGGCTCCAAGAGCGTGGTATGATAAATTGAAGAATACCCTAATCAGTTGGAGCTTTACTCAATCAAAGTCTGACAATTCTTTGTTTTTCACAGAAAATGAATCACACATTACTTATGTACTTGTATATGTTGATGATATAATCATCACTGGAAGCTCCAAACAGAGGATTGAAGAACTTATTAAATTGCTTAACAGCACGTTTGCTTTAAAAGACTTTGGTCATCTCAATAAATTTCTTGGGATAGAACTTAGTAGAAATGTAATTGGTCTTCATTTATCACAAAGGGGATACATACTTGAGTTATTGAAAAGGTTTGAATATGATAAGTTAAATTCATGCTCAAAAACCTATGGTTAGTGGAAAATTGGTGTTAAAGAATGATGGAGAGAAACTGAGAAATGCAACTCTATACAGAAGTGCAGTTGGGGCACTCCAGTACTTGGGGTATACAAGACCAAACGACATTTGCTTTGCTATCAACAGGATGAGTCAGGTTTTGCAACAGCCAACAGAAGTTCATTGGAATGTCCTAAAAAGAATATTTAGGTATTTGAGAGGTACTCTGAATTATGGGATTTTGCTTCAGAAAAGTGAGCAACTGAATTTAATAGCCTTTGGAGATGCTGATTGGGCATCATAAGGATGATAGAATATCCAATGTGGGGTATTGCGTGTATTTGGGAAAGAATTTGGTGTTTTAAGAAGTAGCACGTGGTAGCCAGGTCTAGTATGGAGGCTGAATACAGGAAACTAGCTAATAGTGCTTTAGAAATAACTTAGATCCCGTCTCTACTTTGTGAACTCAAAACTGAACTAACTAATATACCAAGGATCTGGTGTGACAATATTGTAGCAAGTGCCTCAGCTTCCAATCTAGTTTTTCATGCCCGGACCAAGCATATAGAATTGAATGTTCATTTCGTAAGAGATAAGGTACTAAATAAGGAACTACAAGTTGATTATATAATATGAGAAGAACAAACAACAGACATTTTAAGTTTTAACTAAGCCTCTACCACTGGCAAGATTTCTGTATTTAAGAGGCCAACTTGGAGTGTTTGAGAGAAACTCCAGTTTGAAAGGGGGAGTTGAAAATGTTTGTCTCATTTCAGAATCAAGGGACTCAATCAGCATAAATGATAGTTCAAGAGGAGCATGCAATTATGCAAAAACAGCAGAGTTAAATAGAAAGGAAAAAAAAAAAAAAACATAGTAACTTACCTTTGGCCACAATTGAGAAATGTCACTTTACTGAGCTTCTTCCTTCAGCTGATTCAGCGTTATTAGAAACATTACACCTGGCTTGCAATGCGAATATCATGGAAATCAAGGATGATTAGCTATATTTTTCTTTTTTGAGTTCTTTTGGATTTATTAGGATTTATTTATACATTTTGTTCTATAAATACTAGACTCGTAGTCTGTATATTGTATGCAAAAATATTATTCCCTTTCAATATACTGAAGATTTTATAACTTCATTCTTTGAAAATTTATCTACGAAGAACTCAATCCCTTTTTCATGACATGATGCCAAGATTTCCAAGATTTGATTATGCATCTAAATTGCAAATTACGCCATAATCGAAACACAGTATGTAAGCCATAATCCAAGAAGTTGGCATATTAGATGCAAAAGCTTCAACTCTGAAGAAATGAAAACCATACGTAGTCCAAATAGTTATTTAAATCATATAATCAGAAACGTAAGCATTGTGTTATATATTAACATGATATGATGGAAGAAATTATTGGGAAACAAACTGATGCCTGAATGTGAAGGCTTTGGTAGGACTGAGGAAACCCATCTACGTCTTTCTTTTCATCATATATATGGCGGACATAATAGCATCTACAAAGAGAACACAATTAAGCAAGGAATGGGTCGGTAACATCAAAAGAGATCGCCCACGTGTTGGATGCATCGAGCCTAAGAGCAACTCCAATCATTACACCCAATTAGTCATTTAGACCTCCAAAACTGCTGGATTTGAGACCCTATTTTAAAAAAATTAATTTCCTATTTGGAACAAGATATCTGTCATTTTTCTAAAGAGGTAAGTAAAATAATTCTAAAACTATTCAATGTTCAGATAAAAGTCGGGTGCACTACTTAATAATTCCAAGTCACATTTTCCGGAAGAAGAGTCGCCACACGGGTGGTGATCATTCTTTCTGGTCAGTGCACGCCATTCATCAATGCTTGCCATTTCATCTGGATCTAATGCTGGAAGTGGTTTCCCGTTAAGAATTTCCAAAATCTTCTCCGTTTTACCCAGCAGAAGAATTGAATTGCGCACAGTTTGCTCTCTTTCTTCAATGGTGCTGCGATGGCATGTCATGGATATTACACGTGGTAAGTTGGTAAGACAAGCCCCTATTACATCCGCAATCATCCCAGAAACCACTTCAAATATTTTGTCACGGCATAGGCATTCACTCCCTCTGTTATCAAGATTTAGCACAAGTGTTTGACATGTTCTGTACATTGAATTGGCGGCCAAAACCTTGTTAGGCCATCTTGAAGGGTCTCTTAAAAAACTTAATGCATCATTCTTTCTCAGCTCCGTGAACCTGTGCTTTGCTGCATCAGACAGCTCTGAGATTATATCTCTTGAGCTCTTGCCTTCCATTCCCATTTCCCGAAGATCCACATCCAACCACCTGTAATGGAGATCAACTCCAACCCATACAATTTCTGCTGCATGCCTGCTATTAATTAAAGTGTCTCCTTTTGTGTTCAGGTTGTTCTCTATGACTCTAATGTACTCAAGGCCTTGGTGTACGCTGTGTATCAACTCCTTCACTAAATCAAAGTTGCTGTTGCCTATTGCGACTGCAATGCTTGTTAGTGTCACCACAGGAAGAGCCCAACAGTAGGGAGGTTCTTCAGAGTCTAGCGAAGAAACCTGGTCGCTGTCAAATTTCTTCACACCCTCAAATCCATTCAGTTTCTCCAAAAGTTTTACTAGATTTCTTGGCTGCTTCTTTTTCCCCATTCTGATCCAATGACCAGTGGCATCCCTCTCCCTCTCGGTCACAATGTCAATCAATTCTTCCTCTCCCTCAAGATACATCACAAAATTTCTAAGTTCCAGCTTCGGCCTGGAATGTGACTTGGAAACAGTCTTGTTGCATATGCCTAAGCAGATAAGTTTCTTACTGCACTGGATGATGATCAGTAACCGGCTCATAAACAATATAGAAATAAGCCGGACAGACTTGCTCAGTAACACCATTGCTTTCTGAACCCAAATGGATAGATTCAAGACTTTATTCTTTGTAACGTACATAATTTTTCTACCATTCCGACCAAAGATTCTATAATTTATTGGACAGTCTCTCCACTCATATAGTTTCCGTATCCAATAGTTTTCCACTGCGAACTCAGCTTTGTAGTTCTTCTGGTTTCTCTTCGGGCACCTGAATTTTATGGATATGAACCATCTTGAAGCTGGGGCGAGAGTACCTACTCCTACTGCTATAGCTTGAGTTACAAAAATTAAAGTAGTCGACCATTTGTAATCCGAGTCTCCCTCACAAAATTTAAAGCACCAGGGCGTCAAGTAATTGCGAAGCATGGCTTCTGTTAGAGTGACAGCGCTCAGGAGACAGAATGCACCTGAAGCTGTGCACGTTGCCATACGCCCTATCACAAATTGTGGGTTACAAGTATTGGCCATCATCCAGTATCTCGTCAAATCATCTCTGAGTTTCTCAGGTACGTATGGATTTGCATTGTTATCACATTCTTTCATTGCTAGTTTATACTTCTTTCTATATTTCAAATCAAAGAATGACTTTGTCGACGGAATTGTTAGAGCCGAAGAAACCAAGATTGCAAACAAAATCACCATGAGGAACATGATGATGGCATGCTCCTTCCAAAACACATAAATTACCCCGGTACCTAATTGGATCCCAATATTGACAATGACAGTAATGACTAGAATTCCCAAGGCCACAACATTCATCATCAGCTCTTGATTTCCCATGGTACCTAAAGAAGGCAGAAAGTTACCTATTGCTGTGCAGATAAAGGTGGTACTGCTGAGTTTCGCAAGCTGGTCGTGGGGGCGAGGCATGGACGTATTCAAGTCAACCGCGAGTTTGATCGCCACACTTATCAGAGTCAGGGTCGTGGCATTGAGAGAGAAGAATTTGCACGGGAACCAGAACTTTCTATAGCTAAATCCACGAAAGACGTCAATAGCCATGGCCAAAGCACATGCTGCAGAGGCTGCAGCCACATAGATTCCGATCCACGGCATCGGCTCGTTGAATTTGGAGTCATCCAAGGTTCCATTGATGCTGCAACCAATCTTTCCCATATTTTTTTTTCTCCTCAGAAGATCTCTTTCAGTTGCTACGAAATTTGAGGATTTACTTCCTTTTTCTTTTTATCTGATTCAAAATTTGATGTTAATGAACTTGGAAATCTTGAAAAGGCCAAGTAAAATTGAGATGTCCCACTTCTGGTTTTGTAAGTCAATAGATGCTAGAATCACCAGTATTTCGATGTGGGGCCCATACTAAGCATTAAGCAAGTGCTTGAAAAATTATTATTTGTCTTTGAATTTTTTGTACACAACTTTAATTACGCATATTTTTTTGAAATTATTTTTTAACAACATATTTATCCCAAGCACTAAATTTCATAGTATGTGTTTGGTATTGTTTAAAAAATATTTTTTAAAAATGAATAGTGATTTTTAGGAGAATGAATGATTGAAATTTGGTTAAAAAGTAAAATATTGTGGACTCGACTTTGAATGAATAATTAAGATTGAGTATTGTAGAAAAAATAGAAACTTTTAAAGAGAACCAAACATGGGCTTATAAATAAAAGTAAATAAAAATCAGCCAAGCTGCATCCGTGTACTATATATCCCATTCAACTGCTAATTTTTTCTGTATTGAAAACGTCGTTCATGGTTGACTTGACTCGGTTTATAATTTTTGTATTTATTTGTTTGTATATGTCAGCAGTGAAGTCGGTTTGACAATCTACAAATGAAACAAGTTTGAAAAATTTGTTGTATAAAAAAGGATATGCAAAACTTATTGATTATTATTATTATTATTATTATTATATGTAAAAAGTTAGTTATTCAATTACTCTATCAGCTTAATGAAAAAATTGTGTATTAAATAATGTACTAATTTACTCGATCGAAAGACTTTGATTCAAATTTAGAAGAAGAGGAAATAATGTTGAGTTACAATTTATAAACCCGGTCCGTATATTAAAATAAAATCTATATCGAGTTGATTGAAAACTATTTGAAATATTATTTGTATTTGCCCAGACAGCTGCATATGTAACATGGATTGATTTCTAAAACTGAGTATATATTATCGTCTCCTGGGATCAATTTTGTGTGTAATGAGATGAGATACTGATAGAATACGTTGATGGCAATTTTTGTAGCAGATTGTAATTATTATCGTGTAATAGTAATTGTTAGAAGATATTTCAGATTGTTAATTTGTTAAATGTTTGTTTTTATGTTACTTATTATATGTTTTAAACTTGATAGATACAAGTGCGATGGACATAACGTGTATGCAATAATGCACCTTATATATTTGACTTTTGTATTAAGAACTCACCAGTTTTTCATTGCAATTAATTTACACTATAAAGCATTTCCATAGTGCCTCCACCCGGTGGCGGATCCACCACATGGCGAGCCGATGCGCTTGCCCGTGCTGAATTTGTCGGGAAAAGATTTAGTTAGATTTTTTGGCATTTTTTAGGCGACGACTCAAAAATAGAGTTATTTTACCGATGTCCGCCCGGACTGAACAAAATTTCTTAATGGGCGCTCTGACTGAAAAAAGTTTCTGGATCCGCCACTGCCTCCACCTAAGTTAACTGAACATGATAATAGTGAGTTAACAAACCGTGTCTAATCTAAGCATAAAATTAAGCAGCTTATGATCCAATGGAAACTGAACGATTAGTTCATGTTCAAGGCACAAGTTTTACTTATCAATGGCAAGATGCAACCAACACAAATTTAATCAAGTCCACAATATGGCTATAGATATAAGCACAGTGCCAAGAATAAAAAGCATAATATCTATGAATATATTGTGGGAAAGGGGATGGGAGGGTTCTAATGAGGTTTGATCCAAATAACAGAGAGGAAAAATATTTACAGATTTTGTAGTCCTAAATTTGAACAAAATATAGTCCGTCGATGCCAAAAATGAAAAATTTTCAAATCCATATGATTCATTCATTCATTTACCATGTTGGAGAATCTCAACTATTATATACCGATCTGAGGTGGAAAGTAAAATCAGCAGTCAAATGGTCAATGATCCAGTGGCAACTCCAATTAACGAAGTGGCCCATGGTATTTCAAAAATGAACTTAACAAGACGGCCACAACCACAATCTTGCATCGTTACCGAGGTGATTTAGTTGGCCGAGGTGATTCCTGCATGCGAGGTGATTGGGCGTGACCGAGGTGATTTTTGCATGCGAGGTGGTTTGGCGTGACCGAAGTGATTTTCGGGACCGAGGTGATTGATTACGAGACGACCTTATTGATCATGGATGAAGAGATTATGAAAAGTATGCAGCATTGTCAAATCAGATGTATTATATGTCAGTAATCATCATTATCTGTAATGTGTCAGTGTAATGATTTGATGTATGTCTGTCAGAAATGTCAATCACTACTGTCAATCACATCCTGCAGACGTGATATATTGTAATAATTATGTCCAACTTCCTCAACTACTATAAATAGGAGGATTAAATGCTCATTTAAGGGCAATGAAAACTTTGAAAAACTCTCTATTCTCTTGCCATTTGAACATCGTGAACCGATTAACCATCAGACCAGCACTGAACTAGACGTGAACTCATTCAATCGTCGTCTTAGTTCATTCTTGATCTGAATTAAGGTGTATAGAGTATTTATATTGATTTTTACCTTAACCTTTGACAATCAGGTACGAAAGTGAATACTTAACTAATAAACCAAGCGTTCTGATTGTCCATAAATAGCAAGCCTCAAAAGACTAAGACTTATTTATTTGTTGACAAGCTTTGTTGACGAAAAGTGACGTCAACATTGACCATCTTCTTACAGCAACAAAACAAAAAATCAACAGGTGAACAAATGCATACAAAACATGCTAGTACAAGTAACTTTGAAACAAGGTGACCAAATAAATACTCAGATAAAATTTTCGTTACAGTTGGGAAAACGATCCTGATAGAGGGATTTCTAAACTCTTGATTGGCACTCCAATAGCCCCACTATCGGAGGCAAGCAAAAATTGCTCAATAAAAGTATATGTTCAATTCTTTCTTGCACAAATTTCTATAAGCTTGCATTGTCTCACATCTAGATCAGACTCCACGGAATCAGAGAATGGCATTGACCACTTCCAAGCTATTGCGGAAAATGCAGCTAAAAATTGAGGCTTTATAAATCGAACCTCTAAAACACACACACGTCAGAAGAGAACTATAAAAAACAGAGAATAAGTAATTTTATCAGAATACAATATCCACAAATTTGCACATTCCAAAACCTGGAAAGAAACAAAATTGAAGACACCAATTGTCTGATAAATGATGTCAAAACATTGTTCACCAATCACCATAACATCAGAGTATGATACTATATTTGTCCTACTTCATGCGTGGCTTTAAAGATTGTAGAAGCCATTGGACCGATCAAGTTGCATTCCAAATGTTGAAGTCCAGTTGTTTAAGTCCAAGTATTGTAAAGCCCAGCCGGATGCAAAATGGAGCCCAAGTCCAAGTCTTTATCTCCTCCAACCCAAAGCTCCAGCCTAACTCTGAAGACCCAGATTATTGGCCCAAAATTAGATTTTCAACCATCAGCTTAATCTCAACCATTGGATCTACAAGACTCATCCTAGTCGTCTGTTTGGTGATAAGGGGTGTGTTTCATCTACTGCCTATTCATTCTTCCAGACGCTTCACTTACTTTCTCTCTCTGGCTCTCGTTCTTTGTGTGTTTTCTTTTAGAGAGATTCTTCATCTCTTGCACAATTCTTTGTGGTTTAACTTGTGATTCTTTGTGCATAATCAGAAGAATACTTTGAGGATAATTTTACAATTTTGATCTGTAAATCTTTGTGGTTCTTAGTGGTATTTTTGTGTGAGATTTGGTTCAGTTTTTGAGTTTGTTCAGATCAGTTCTTATTCTGTACAACATTTTTTATACTTGTATTTTACTTTTGATTAATAAAGTTCTTTAAGGTTTTTATGTTTACAATTCTCTTTGTGATAATTCTAAGCCTTTTAAATCGTAACTATGGTATCAGAGCCTTAGGGTTCGAGTGAATACGCTGTTTTAGACTCAGATCTGATTAGATCCAGAGTCTTTGTTAGTGGATTTGTTGTTTTCTAGAAGTACTTTGTGGTTTTCTCAAAAACGATTTTAGAATTTTCTGATTTCTTGGTGGTTCCTTAAGAAACTTTGTGTTATTTTTGAAGATATGAAAAATCCCTTGATTTGAAATAGTAAGAAGATTAGGAGGAGAATTTTGATTATTGATCCAAGTGATATTCTATCACAAGTGCATCGCTAATTGTCTCGATTCTCTTTTTTTGGAAGGATGTGTAATGTACTAGAGGCTACTAAATTGAGCTCAAGCAAGGTGTTGCAATTCAAAGAAAGTGTTGTGTCAGAGTAGTCATTGTTTTGCTTACTTTATTAAGAACACGTTGCAATCACGATTGTACAAAAATCAAAAATAAATAAATAAAAGGGAAATGATGTTCAAGATGTTATGGTTAGAGCCGATCATGTCATGAGGTAGACGAGGTGGCTACCTCGAGGGCCAATTTAAAGGGGGTGAATTTCATTTTATAAAACACTAACAGCCTAAACAGACTATCAAATTAGCAAAAGAAAATTATTGGGTTAAGTACACAAATAAACAACTACAAGGACCTATATTATAAATATCAAATATTCTAATATATATTATAACTATTAAAAAAAAAAAAAAATCCAAAATCAGGTATTTCGAAATTAAGAACAATTTTATCGCTTCCTGGCAAACGATTCTACCAATTGCAGTAAAAAAATCACACCAAAAAAAATTGAACCCACGCTTTCATACCAAGTTCACTCAAATCCCCATCCTCAATTTCATACCAATTTTGATTTCGTTCACCCTATAATTGCGTCACTTAATTGCTGTGTCGATTTTCTTTACACCGATCCACGAAATTTAAGCTCATATCTGATCTGACCAAATTTTTTCAATTCGAGGGGCAGCTTCCAAGTACACTAATATATCAATTACAGCATGTTTAGGTATCCGATGTAATTACAATAGTTTCTTCTACTACAATTAGATTTCAACATTGTGATATGCATTACTATAATTTTTGTAGAGCATTACAATTTTTATTGTTGAATTAGGTTAATTTATGTTGATCATTAAAGTTTTAATTGCTGAAATTAATTTGTAACTAAACTCTACCAGACTGTAGCTATATTGTTTTCCAGATTTGTAATTAGTTATAATTTGTAATTAGTTGCATTTATAATGACTGAGTTTTTCATTATTTAGAAGTTGTAATTAGTTACAATTACTTTAATTATGTATTGTAATTAAAAAATTCATTATGTAAGTGCAATTGAAAATTTCATTTTGTAATTGCAATTTGTAATACTTTATAAGTTATGTAATTAGTTACAATGAGTAAAATTGCAAATTAATTTGTAACTAAACTCTACCAGATTCTAGCTATATTCGTTTCCAGATTTGTAATTAGTTACATTTACAAATGATTACAATTGCAATTGCATTCTATATTTACAATTTTTTCCATTATTTATAATTTGTAATTAGTTACAATTTCATTCTGTAATTGTGATTGAAAATTTCATTCTGTAACTGCAATCTGTACTTTAATTACGTATTGTAATTAAAAATTTCATTCTGTAATTGCAATTGAAAACTTAATTACATCGTGTAATTAATTACAATGTGTACACTTTTTATGTGCAGCTATGGATTCACTGAATTGTTCATACGTTATGGTGGCTTTTGGAATGGGCTCAATAACTACAAAGGTCAGAAGGCTGCAGGGATCCTCCTATCAACTAAGACTACATACTGCAGCATGTTGAATATTATTTTCACAAGATTAAACTTGGAAACATTGTGCCAATGACTATCGAAGATGACAGTTCTATGGTTTTCTATTTAGAGTTGAAAAGGATGGACAAAAATCTAAAAAGTTTACCATTTTGTATAGAGGTTGAACAACTTCATGATGACACATTACTTTTAACACCAACTCTTGAAGAATCTGACTGTCCACCTACTACCTCTGGAGTGTCAACCATACTTGGTGTACATCTACATCAAACTGATGCAATTGAGATTCCAGCAACAATAATACCAACAGTAGATGAAGTCGCTCAAGAACTTTGTGAAATGGTAGAAACTTAGAAAATTAACCCTGTTGCTGAAGATGAGGAGGTAATTACAGATCCGAAAAGTGATGCAATTGCAAAGGGGCATCTTTTCCGCAATAAGAGTGTGTTAAAGAAGAGTATCGCACTATATGCTATAAACAAAAAAATTCCAATTCATAGTGAAAAGATCAGACAAAAAAGAGTATGTTCTTAAATGTGTTTGTGCTGATTGTGAGTGGATTTTTAGGGCATCAAAAGTTTGTAGAACGGATATGTTCAAGATAAGAGAGATGCACAAGGGTCATACATGTGGATTGGATGTAATGTTGGGAAATCATAGACATGCAACAAGCTCAATAATAGATGATGTAATTAAGCATAAATACACATCTATGAAGACCATATACAAACCAGCTGACATAATACATGATATACTAAACACATATGGTTTGGATTTGAGTTATCATAAGGCATGGAAAGCTAAAGAACATGCCTTCTGTGCTATAATGGGGGATCTTGGAGATTCTTATAGGAAGATACCCTCTTATTTACATATGTTGAAGGAAAAGAATCAACGTTCTATTACGAGATTTGAAAATATAGAAAACAATCAATTTATGTATCTATTCATAGCTTTAGCAGCTTCAATTGAAGGCTGGAGATTTTGCAAGTCCGTCATTGTTGTTGATGGTACATTTTGACAGGACATTATGGTGGGACTTTATTAACAGCCTATGGACAAGATGCCAAAGCCAACAACAATATATATCTACTTGCATTTGAGATTGGTGATTCAGAAAATGAAAACTTCAGGGGATGATTCTTTCTAAGGTTCAAAGAAACATACGGGGAAAGAGAAGATATATGTATAATATCATATCGTTGTCCTAGCATTAAGAGTGCAATTGAGACAGTTTATCCAAATGTATTTCATGGGGTGTGTTCATATCACGTGTTGAAGAACCTAAAGAAACGATATTCAAAGAAGGCTAAAGAAATATCAAAACCATTCAATGCAGCAGTTAGAGCATACACGATAGGTGAGTTTGAATACCAAATAAACCAACTGGACAAAATAGATAAGGATATCTGATGTTACCTGGTACGTTTGTTTCTCATTATGATAATTTTATAAATATATTTTCATTACAGAATGAAATTAATTACAGACTATAATTAATTACAGTCTATAATTAGTTACAATTGAAATTACCAGGTTATTTTCCCTGAATAGATGTAATTAATTACAAAATTTTTTTACTATGTTAATACAAAGAAAGAAGATGTTGGTTACGAAAGGTGGACAAGGGCCTACATGACAAGAAATCGGTACTCAACAATGACATCAAACATTGTTGAATCGGTAAATGCAGTAATAAAGACAGCTAAGAAACTAATAATTGAGACATTGTTGGAGTTCTTAAGGCGTACACTATAAAATTGGTTTAACAAAAATCGTACCAGTGCTGAGGCCACATTCACTAAGCTAGTAATCAATCCAGAACAAGTGTTGAGGACAAACATTTTTGAATCTTCCAAGATGAAGCTATGAAGTAAAATATTTTAATTAAAGCATTTTTTATTGAGATGATATTGATAATTCTTGGTTCTTAATGTAACAATTTTTTTCTCCCAGATTCATTCATCAAGTCAAATACTATTTGAGGTTATTGATGGCATGACATCTTATAAAGTACATATAAAAAATATGACATGCACATGTGTGGCTGCTCCAAGTTGACGGATTGCCATGTGCTCATGCACTCGCAGTGATAGGAAAACGAGGACCTGATGCGTACAAGTATTGTTCAATTTACCATACAAAGGAGCCGTATATATCAGCCTATAAAGGGGATATTTATCCACTTGGTGACAGATCTCAATGGATAGTGCCTGAAGATATTGTACTTCCTCCATCTACAAAAAGACCACCAGGAAGGCCTACTGAGACAAGGTATAGATCAATGACGGAAAGACATAATGCAACGAGGTGTATAAGGTGTGGTGAATACGCACACAATAGAAGACCATGCAGGGAGCCAATTCCAATAAAGATAAAAAAAAAATACGAAGAAATCTGAGGTGCTGCAAATGTAACCAGATTTAGTGTTTAACTCTTTTAATATTACTCAAGCGATGAACCTTTTTTTCATAATAATTGAAGGTTGACATTAGACTATTTTATTCTGGTATTTGTCATATATGACATGCAGTTTCTTTAATTATTATTACTTGGAATTTGTTACTAATTCCATTTTCTCAATAATTACAAATGATTATAGTTTGTATTTAATTGGTTAAATAATTAGTTAATCATAATTGATTGAAATTTGTAACTAATTACATTTTGTAATTAATTACAAATTGGCTAACTGATTAGAATTTGACAGTTTGTAATTAATTACAACATGTAATATAATACTCATTTACAAATATTTAACTAATTACTATATATAATTCAATGATGTCTCACATTTTTCAATATTTAAGTACTCACTGAACTCAAACAGAAAAATTGCCACTTCAAATTCGATAGTAATTACATTCTGAAATTATTTACAAATTCAATAGTTTATTAGAAATCGGGAGTTTATAATTAATTACATAGTGATTAATTGAGTGTAATTACTTATAATTACAACTAATTACAGGTTTTATTAAAATTCAAATTTGTTATTTTGATTAATTAAATATATACTGGTTGATTGGAAAATGTCAGTCAGTAATTAAATGCCAGGAAATGCCCCCTTTACAAAATTGTAATTAATTACAACGATGATTCTGTCATCTTCCAAAAAGTTGTCACAAAGCTGTCATGTGATTTTCTTACAAAGTTGTCATTTTCTATCATTAGGACAAACAAAAGATAAAACCAACTACCAGTTCAAAAGCATACACATGATACTGTTTACTATTACTGCTATTGATTTACAGATGTTAACCCAGACTATCACTACTTAAAAACCTAAGTCATATGCTGCTTCACAAAAAGCCTAAGGATATATTTTCAATTGCTTCACAAAAAGTTCTAGACCAATTTAAACTACTGCTATTCACGTATCTGCTACTATGCATCTCCTATCTTCCTCAACCTCCTTCGATTACGTTTGGGCTGCACCACATTCTCATTGCTTTTGGCAAATTTGTACAACTGGACTGCCAAATGGTGTCTTGCCTCTTCTTCATCAAACTCTTCAATAATCTTCCCATTAATGATGAATTCTGCAAACTTGATAATAAAGACGCCACAATCATGCCTGTGCAATTCAGTAATTAGTAAAAAAAAAAAAAAAAAAGATGATTAATCTATATTTCCATTTACAAAATTAAAAATATTGCATTTTATTGGATACTAACCCGTTATTTTGCTGTGGAAGTCCACCAACAATATTCACTTTTAGAGGCCTCATGTTTTCTTTCCCATCAACACTTTCTAGTACCCAAATGCCAGTACTAACCATTATATGAGGGAGTATCTCAGCAAAAGGTTAAACATCCTTCATCAGCTCATCGCATCTAAATGAATTCTCCAAAGAGTTGTACACATTGAGGCACTTCTTGGAGATGTCAAACTCTCCAAGAATCCAATGTGTGTGATCCTTCATGCACATCGGAATCAAAACAATGTCTACATTTATCCAGCTAGTCCCACTCAAAAATTGCTCACCAAATGCATAAAAAATAAGTGCGTCTTGATCTGAAATTTTGGAATGATCCTTGGACCATTCAAGGTAAATTCCCCTAATACACGAAGAAAAGCAACAATCGGTTGTTGTTAACCTAGCCTTCATGTTTATTCCAAACTTAGCCATTTTTCGCAAATGGTAAAAGCATTCGTTAATGTGCTACACATAAATTAGACAATTGTGTAGCCTTCAACAAAAACTTGTTAACACATAAAAGTAATGATTACAAATTTTACCGTGCAGGTCAATGAATTCTCTTTCTCGCACAATTCATACCACCAATATTTGGTTTCACTATCCAGTACACCAAGTTTCATAGGAAGTTCAATCTTGGGATTTGTGAACTTTTTCTTTCTACAAAAACATTCAACAATTTATTATTTTTGTAGTATTTTATTAAAAATAATGTATAAGGGACAAAAGTTCCTAACCTGGCATTTCTCTTGAATCCAGTATAAAACCATTCATCAAAAGCAACAATATCTTCCTTGTTTGGATGATTTAAACCAAGTTGAAAAGCACATTTTGCTTCTTCGTTCAATGAACTTCCTTCGTCTTGTGGAGTAGAAAAATTACCAGTGAAAGGAGATTGCAAGAGTCTAAATTTTATTATTATCCTTCTCACTGGGGGGGGTCTACAGATTCAAAAGGGCTTCAACCAGATTATCAACATCCTAAAAAAATATTAAAACATGAAGTCAGATAAACAAATGATTGAACAATATGTAACATTCCCAAACATATAGAATTATATACATCATCAGATGCTTGTTTGGAAACTTGAGTCGAAATCACTCTAGGAACCATCTGATTGTCCCCATCACCATACAAAACAAAGCAAACAAAAACATAAATAAATAAATTACAAACGAAAAATGTATAAGAAAAAAAAAAGATATTCCGACTTCTTTTTTTCCAGAACATCCTTCTCAGTTTTCTCTAGCTCTTTCAAAACCTCTTATGTAAAAAACAAATCATTATCATCTGGTTCGCTGCCACGAACATCTTCCTCTATACTACTAATGCCAAGACTAAAATTAGGAGAAGACATCTCACCATCTGAATTGGGATTTTCCACTACCACTGTCGAAGCGGGGACCTTATTCAGATCTTGTCCAGTAACATTCTGCCAAAAAAATTACTTGTACAGATCAGACTGTGATATGTTTGCAATTGTAATTACAATTGAAATTAGAATTGTAATTAGTTACAAAATTAAATTATTTACTAATTACAGTTACAATTGTAATAGTCATAACTGTAATCAGTTACAAATCACAACTGTAATTAGTTTACAATTGTAATTACATTTCAGACTTGTAATTAGTTACGAAATTAAATAATTTTCTAATTACAGTTACAATTGTAATAGTCATATTTGTAATTAATTACAAATCACAACTGTAATTAGTTACAACAGTAATTAGTTTGCAATTGTAATTACATTTGAAATTAGACTTATAATTCATTAAAAATTACATTTGTAAAATTAGATTTTTAGTAACTAATTACAATTTTAATTGTAATTAGTTACAACTGTGAAATTAGAGTTACACAATTACAACTATAACTAATAATTTTACAACTGTAATTAGTTGCAATTAGTAATAATTGTAACAACTTGCAATCATATCTGTTTACAAAATTAAAAAAAAAAAAAAAACCTCCGGGTCTGGTACCAGCTTAGCAGGATCGTTGCACCCCGACTCCTCCTTGAACCTTTCTCTTATATTTTCTAAAAAATCGGATATCATTGATTTGAATTCCCTTCTCAAGCTACACATTTCGTTTTTCACATTTATCATATCACTTCCTATTTGCTTTTGTTTATCTTCAATTGCAGCCATTCGGTCACGACGTTCACATTCCAAACACTTCACCTTTGATTCAACAGTCTCTAAACGTTTCTTTAAATCCATTATGAATTGTCCATCCACCTAGTGCATTAATCATCAGGATTAACAAATGCATATATTAACATAGGGTATGCAAACATTAGACTTCAAACATAATTATAGTAATGAAATGAAAAACCATATTAACGTCTTCAGCTACTCCAGTAGGTGTTGATGGCTATGCATTATTACCCTTTCCAGAATCCATACTTGGTAACTGTGCTTGATCATGAACCGCTGACCCAATTCCTATATTTTCCTCTGGTGTAAGCTCAACATTACAGTCCACACAATCTTCAAATTCCACGATAAAATTAGGGTTCAGAAACAATCCCTCATAGTATTTCTGGCTCAACTCTAAGTTAGTAGGTTCTAAAATTTTCACCTCCAACTGTAATTTATGCAAAGGGAAAATTTTAAAAAAAAAAGTAATCACATTGCAAAAAATAATAAAAACAAATACATTGCCAAAAAAAAAAAAATCACCTTCCTATCTTCAAATATATTATCAGCAATTGTATTCGCAATCACATGTACAGAAGATGAGTAGCTTTTTATCCTAGGGATTGATTGGTCAACCTTCTTACAAATATTAAGACCAAGGTATGGAATGGTTTCCTAATCCATGCTTGAAAAGCATACAGGAAACCATTAAGCCTGTAACTAATGGATGGTTGCTTACCCAAAGCGACATTTTCAGCAAATTTTTTCATTACTGCCTTCATGGAATTCAGAGTTGCATTAAACAAATCCTTTCCCCAAGGAATTGAATACATCTCTGTCGATTCAACGATTCTCATTACATAATCATCAACTACCTTCTGGGACTTACTTGTATAAAAAAGTGAAGAAATTAGATACAGAATAGCAAGTAAAATCATATCTTCATCAGAAATATCAATTTCAAAAAAAAGAAATCTATATTCAATGTCTTCCTTTGTCACACTGTCCATTCCATTGAAGTAAGCTTCTTTGATCCTACAACTCCCAGATTTGTACATATACTTGTCAAACTCACATGAACATCTCGACCCTGATATTATACAAAATATCTTGATGCCAAACTTCACTCTTTTTCCTCCCAGGTCAAACCACATTTCTTCTTTGTTTGGTTTCATTACTTCCCTAAGCAACATAGCATGAATAAGCTGAGGTTGAAGAATGATGTCCTTCATGTGAAAATATCTTCCAAAACATGTAGACTGGAAGAGATTCTTCTGTGCATTGGTCAATCGAGCATTTAAATTACCAACAACGTCGTTATGACTAGCCACCACCATACTAGAACGAAACCAATGTTCTAGTTGTAATATAAAATCCCAATGCTGTGATAAAATAAAAACAATGTTTAATTATTTACTATTAGTAACAACTTGTAATTTGAAATTGACAAAATGCATGATAAAGGTGCACATTAATCAAAATAGAAGAAGTTTACAATTGCTATTTAACAATTACGTCAATTTTAAATGCACTAATGTGTGTGTAATTAATTACAGTTCCAAATAAAAGGTCATGTTTCAAAAATGAATACCAAACTTCAGTTTCAATATGAATACCCGAACTTTAGTTTAAAACTACCTAGTATTAAGAAAATGTGGGCTTCACTCTCTATTTTTCGTTCTCATCACAAAAAGAGAGATAATAATCAAGTACCATAATTCCCCTAATTCACAATCCATTTTTCTATTCACAAAAACATATGCTAGTAAAAAGTGTTTTGTTTATATATATAAACCTGAAATACAATGTTTAATTATTTACTATTAGTAACAACTCGTAATCTGAAATTGAAAAAATGCATGATAAAGGTTTACATTTATCCAAATAGAAGAAGTTTATAATTTCTATTTAACAATTTCGTCACTTTTAAATGCACTAATGTGTGCGTAATTAATTACATTTTCCAAAAAAGAAAAGGTCATGTTTCAAAAATGAATACCAAACTTCAGTTTCAACATGAATACCCAAACTTCAATTTCAAACTACCTACTATTAAGAAAATGAGGACTTCAATAATCAATATCGAAGAATGTTACCGTAAATCCCCCAATAAATAATATAATGCCGAATACACAAAATTACAGGAATGTTCTCTGATTTCTTCTACAGTTTTTTTTTTTTTTTTTTTTTGCGGCTCTTCTTTGATGCTTTTGATTTTGAAGAAGAGATGTCAATAACATCAACATTCAACCTACGCCTCTTCTTCGAACCCATCGTTTTTCCCGACGATATATCGATAGCTTCTCTCGACGTTTGATTTGGAGTTGAGCGGGTGATAGTCATAGCAACAAAGTCGGTTACTGTTAGACAAATCGAAGAAGAATATATATTGATCAGATTCAGTTAGGGTTAGGGTTAGATACGAAACAAAAGGGAAAAAATGGATTCAGTTAGGGTTAGAGATACGAAATAAAGGTGAAATAGATTTGATTAGTAATTGGGATGTATTTATATACCTGATTTTTTTAAATATTTTGACTTAACCGGATTTAAAAAATAAATATATTTAATGTCTTAATGGGCCTAATTAACCCAAAATTATTTAACATTGGGTTAAGAAATTAGAAATGGCCCAATGCTCCCCTAACCTGCTAACCCAAAAATTCAATGTCCCAATCAAACGCTCAAACCAAATTAGAATGGATTAATCGTGACTTTGTTTCTTGGGTTAATTGCATAAAATACTTAATTAATATACCAAAATTCATTTTTAATACACAATTTTTTTTATTTTTTTTTTGAAAAATACTTCATCTTCTTCACCACCGTGTAATCAACCATATCCTCCCCAAACAGCTCACAAATTTCAGCAAAGCAACATTGCCCAATTTGGAAGATAAATGTAATACCGCTTTTTCGTTTTACGTGCTTTCTTGGATTTCGCGTAATTTTTTCTATTAATGTCTCTATTAATCATTTTTGACATTATTATTGTTGATATTTATTTGAATTATTTTGCAGTGGGAGGAATGAGACGCCGTCTCGTTCAATGTGCCAAATATGTCAATTAAAAGTTTATAAATCATCTACATGAAATTTTATGCCTAATAATTTATTTTAATTGTTACTTACCAAATTCTATTTTTTTATTGAGTAATAATTTGCCTAAATTGCATAAATTGAAATTGTCAAGTTTAGTGGCACTTTGAATTTAATTGAGGGTTGGGGGCTTAAATTGCCAAATTAAGAGAGTTTGGGGTTGATTTGTAAATTACCCAAAATTTATACTAAACCTAACCTAATAACCCTCAAACCCGTCCCTCACTCACGCTCTCTCTCACTCTCACGCCACTCTCTGTCTCGGTATCTCTCTCTCGTCGCTCACACTCAAGCTTCCGTCTCTCTCGCCTCTCACCAAACCGCAACCTCTCGCCGGCAACGTCGCCTGCACCACCCGTCGCCGACCGTCGGTCACCAACCTAACATGGTAACACACTACTTCCCTCGATCGCGCACCCACACTCACAAGACACAACACACCCGCGGGCTGCACACAACACACACACACACACACACACACTCGAAAACATGTATATAATGATGTGTGTGTATCTATATATTATACATATATGTGATTTTTTTTACATTGGGTGATAGTTAAATTTCAAAATTTTAAAATGCTAAAATTCAGATTGGGGGTAACGTTTATATGTGTGTGTATATAGTTATACATACATATTTATATAATTCATATTTGAAGTTTTTAAGAATTTATGATTTTAATTGTGTTAACTTACTGTTTGAACCTAATTGTTAATCTGTAAAGGTGAAATTTGAGATATGAGTAATGTATAATTATGTATGTGTGTGTGTACTTTTCAGATTTATGAGTTCATAGAATTGATTAGTTTAGTTAAATTCTAACTGAATTGGAATTTGTAATGTATTTTCAGATTTAGGAAATTTAGTCTTAATTAGTTTAACGGAAAAATTTGATTTTTGGTTAGTTAATTTGATGTTATCTTTATAATTTCAAAATTTGGAGCAAAATTATGTAAATGTGCACTAATTTAGAATTTCAATTAATGAGGTGATTTTTAATCCAATTTTTAGCGTATGTGTTTGGCTTATGGTTATTACTTTCAGACTTTCGAAATTTATGAAATTTGTAGTTTAAATTAACTGTTATAGTAAAGTTGAATAAATGGTGATTTCCAAATTACGAATAGTTAGAATGCTTATTGGAATTGTCTCTGTGAAATTTGAGTTGTGATGAATATTCCATAACTTTGACCCCTTTGTGTAATTCGATAAGTTAGATCTCGAATTTTTGCCATTTAAATTAATCTCTTCTTCCTAATGTAGTATGATCTGTATTTGACATAGTTCAAGATCCCATTTAGTTTGAAATGTGAGTCACATGAAAGTCTCAACCTTATTTTAAAGTGTTAAAGGTGATTTTTGAACTAAAAGTATATTTTATTTAATGAATGAATATAATTAGGATTATTGGGCACATTGACGTGACGGGCATCTGAATCTCTTCCACTTGCAAATCAAGATAACGGTAAATGCTAAGGACGTCAAGTAAGTAAACTTCCCCCTATTTTCATCAAAGTTGAATGTAAATGTGAAAGTTAATGTGAAATTAATGTGCGTAAGTGATTTCGTGTTAATTACTTAATGTTGATGTAATTGAATTGCCATATGCAAGTATGTGTATTTAAGGGAATGTTCAAGCATGCACATTATCATGTCATTGCATCATTAAGCATGCATTATCATCGAAATGAGAAAGTCAAATGTTTTAATGAAAGGAAAGTGTCAAAGTGCAATTTTTGTCAAAATTATGTATCCCAAGTTTTTGAAAGAATGGGTGTACTTCTATGTCATGAAAGGTCCGAGTGGGAAATGGGGCGCGGGGGACCGGCGTACCCGAATGTAATGAGCCGCTTTGCGGTGGAATGAATGTAATGAGCCGCTTTGCGGTGGAATGAATGAATGAACCGCTTTGCGGTGGGAAAGTGAATGTTAAACCGCTTTGCGGTGGAAATGCGCATGTTAATCTGGTTCCAAATAAGAATGGCCCACTGTTATCTGATTGACTAGAAGTTACACCAAGTGAGCTCACGATGGAATGAAGTGAAAGTTTTGAAATGTCAAGTGAAAGCTTGAAAAGTTTGAAAGTTTTGAAAGGTTAAAGTGAATGGGGATACATATTTCAAATTTTAAAGCATTTCATGTCATAAGTATGCATTCATGCATAAAGTTTACTTACTGAGCTTTAGCTCACCCCAATCCCTCCCCAACATTTCAGGTGATGAAAGCTAGGTGATCCGAGGAGAGCACTTGGTGACAGACTCAGGCTACACCGCTTCAAGTTTTTAAAGAAAATAAAGTTAATTTTTGAAGTTAATTAAGTTTATAATTAATTATTTCTTAATTCATTCATTTTATGTTGATAATTGTTTGGTTGAGATTAGTTTTAAATTAGTTATGGAAATTTCTAATATTGGTTATATTATCACTTATTGCACTTAATTGAAGCTTATTAATACAAAATGTTGTGTTGAGGAGTTTGGGGATTGAGTTTGAAATAATGTGGTGATGTTGGAGTTTGAAGTAGAATTGAGGTTGTATGTTGAATATTGGATTTCTATTTGAGTTGAGTTTATGTTGTAAAATGATTTTGATGTCCCCCTACAGGTTGGTTAAGTCCAATTTATAGAGGAGACTCTGTCGAAATTTCTATAAGATTTTAAAAATAGAAAATAAAAAGGTTGAAGTTTTTAAATGATTTTTTTTCCGCATTTTAATGTTTAAACGTTTTAAATTCCGCATTTAATGTGAATGGAAGTTAACACGCCTAGGTTTAAGGTTTTGAAACTTGGGGTGTTACAATAAAGGAAAACAAATCCCCACAATTTTTTGCGCACACTTTTCAACTGTAGTATTGGTAAAGGGAAATTAGGATTAGATGGTTTTTGTTCTACCTCAGTCGGAATTCCAGACCAGGGTTGCCATCTAAATTGCATCAGTAGGTCGAGAACTTAATTCAACCTATCCAGGAATCCGTATTAAAGCAGTGACCGAAAGGAGATCAGCTGAGAAGCCCGCCATTTGCACCGCTGATGAGCTTCATTTGGTGCATGTGCTCAGCTCCAAAATGTGTCTGCATGTATATTATACTTTTTACCCACTAATTGATGCGCATGAACTTAGCTAGTGATCTGGGATCGGTGCCAAATCACATTTAGGCCGACCACAATTACATCCCCCCTCCCTCCAATATGCCATTTGTGTGTGTGTGTGTGTGTGTGTGTGTGTGTGTGTGGCTTGAAACAGATTGTGCGTGATTCGAATTTTGAGTATAATGTTCGATTGTACATGGGACTAGGAGGAATCATCCATTGTTACTTCTGTCTCGCCTTGGTACAAACGCAATTGGATATGATCTAGCTCACAAATTTATGCAAAGTTGTGATACTAAAAAAAGTTTATAAAAAGTGTTTGATTTTATATCGGAGATAAAATATCATAAAAATTTGTAAAATATCAAATTGTAGTACTAGAAAAAATTGAAAAGTATCATAAGTATCACATTGTAATAGTAGAACAAAATGAAAAAATATCATAAGTATCAAACTGAGATGCTAGAAAAAATAGAAAAGTATCATAAGTATCACATTTTGATACTAAAAAACTTGAAAAAGTATCATAAGTATCATATTGTGATACTAAAAAAATTGAAAAGTATCATAATGTGATATCAACATAATCATAAGTATCATACTGTGATACTAACATATTTAAAAAGTATCATAACTCATAAGTATTTTTCAATTTTTAAAATTTTATTATAAGTAATTTTCAAGTTTTATAAAATGTAAGTAAATTTCAGTTTGATCCCTAAAAGGAGGGTTTTTTGTGAAGAGCCCTTGTTTCTTCTTCAACCGTTCATTTTCCATTCCGCAGCCTGAAACAGAAATCGCAATAGTAGATTATTTATGCCCTACATTTTGTTCTGGTATTTTTCTGTTCCATTCGTGCTCTATTATTTTTGCCATAAATCAAATAATCAATTACCCCTTTATTGAGTCGACAAATTCTTTTTGTAAATAAGTGAATTGATTAGTTGACTGAAACGAGAAATTTTTTTTGTTCGAATAGAGGAAAATTGGTGGATTAGTGGACCAATTCTTCGGAATTGTATTGAATTGGGAAAGGTTAAAAGCGTAAGCCTTCTAGCAATTTCTTAAAGTCTTGTATGAAGCTTGAGAAGTATCTGGAACTCAATAGACATTCAGACATCAGTGGACATGTATTGTGTTCAAAATTATTATGTTTAAAGGGCTACCAAGTGAAGCAACGAGCAATCGGATTGCTGCAATATTTGAAGACGATGGATGGTTGTTTCCCAAATGCTTATGTTGCTTACAAGATTTTGCTAACCATACCAGTCGCAGTTGCAACTGTAGAAAGAAGTTTCTCCAAATTAAAGTTGATCAAGACTTACCTCCGGTCAATTATGTCACAAGAGAGATTGAATTAGATGATACTAGTGTTCACTAATATCTCGGGATGCGAGATACACCTGCAAGTGTACGAGTCATGAGGAGTAATAAAGTGGACCTTAGAGTTCGGATTATCGTCCCACGAGGACTGCTATTAATTACCGAAATATGTTAGTTCTAAACCTTATTTGAACGGACAAAATAATTTGAGATTTTGAACTAAAACTAAGAAAATAATTAAAGAATTAAATTGTAAAATTTGTTTTGTCTTCAAAAATGATTGTAAAGTAGTTGAGATTCACGATTTCATCTAACCAATTAAATCAATTCAAATTCCAGTTTTATTTCCTAAATATGCATTCGGTCCAATTCACTAATGATATTGAAATTTCTCTCTCGAGTTTAAATCAATTATACATAAATAAGTCAACCATGTATATCTACAGAAGGTCCGAATATTCCTTATCTAGATGCATAACACGCAAGAATTCACACACGACTGAATAATAACAAAAGTATATCTGTATCTCGTTCAATTACCAAATTTATTACCAAGTTCTAAATTATTAACTCACCACTAGGATTATGGAAATAAATCAATATATCATGAATTGGTGATCAAGCAATTCAAGCATTAAAAACAATAATAAATCAATACATGCAATGAATTACTAAAATAAAGGAACTTGGAATTAAAGTCTTTGTTTGTTAAAAATTGTATGTTTAAAAACATGTTTTTTTATGTTTTCGAGGTAGAATATGTGGTTGAAAAGTGGAGAGAGAAAATTTATGTGATTAAAAAGTAATTTAGGGAATTTTGTTGTTTAAAAACATAAAAAAATATATTTTGCCAAACATAGGCAAAATAATTAACTAGGCTACATCGTTCATCCCAACATTAAATTTAGTTACACATCATGATTAAAATGCATAAACAATAAAATAAAACGTTCATTGAAAACAATAAGAAGAAAGGAAAGCATGCACCATGTCTCAATTCTTCAATTATCTTCAATTCACGTCCCTTTTGCTATGCTTCGATCTCCCAAGAACTGAATGATAAAATCTGAATTTAGGCATGTTCTTAGGCGAGGCAAATGTCCCAATTTCGTGCCTCATAGGTTGTTTATATAGGTTTTTGGAAAAACCTAGGTGAAAAAGGAGGAAAATCAGATGAAAATCGCTAAAAAACCAAGATTTACGACCCAGGCGGAAGCCTACGTTGCCTCTCAGGAAAAATTTTCGAAATCTCGCAGGAAAAATATTTTGGTTCTGACCATTCAACTAGAAGTAGCACGACCTTGCAGTCAAAACTCGCGCGGCCGCACAGTTATAACTTTCGGTGCAATTTTCAAGTTTGAAATCTATTTAAGTAGGTCCTTGACTTTTATTTGCACCTCAGGCCCTCCAGTTTCAATTCAAGTATTGTAGTCCTTAAACTTCTAAATCTTCTCAATTAGCTCATTTCAACTCTCAAATCCTTTAATTTGGTCCTCCAACTTTTAATTTATTCATTTTGGCACCTTGCATGATTCTCTATCGTTGTCATCACCTCCTCAATTGCTCAAATAATCTCCAATTAGCATCCAATTGTGCATTTTTCCTAATAATTACCTCATTCTTCATCTTTTGAGACATTTCCTAAAATGTAAACAAATAAACACTAATTAAATAGAAATTATTCTAAAACGAAAATTATTGAATCCGGGCCCAAAGAAGGGTACAGTGACCCACCAGCGAAGGCCCAACGGTGGCCCAACGGACCTTGACCTACAGCTAAGGCCTAAAATATCACCTTGGGATGAATGCCGAGGTGGTATGTCAAGCAAACCTCTTTAGCCAACCTGGTTAACGCCCTAGCCGATGTGCTTTATACTCAGCCGGGGCGCTTTTGACGCTGACCAGAAGAGAGAGATAGAGTCAGTGATGGGACACTGCCTGTACCCAGACGTGACAGGCGCCCATCCCCTACGAAATGTAGCAATGATTACGGTTGAAAAGCAAGATTGTCACATCCATAAGCTAGGGTGATGACAAGTGTAAAGTACGCCACGTGTCATGATCCGAGACAAGAAGTTCATCTATAAATGAAGCACAATTGTCTCCAAGAACGGGGGTTAGCAATTTCTCACTCTTAACTCTATATTTCTCTCACTCCCTTTTTTCTCTTTTTCTCTTCTACACATTTATATTTCCCACACCCAATATATATTTGCCCAAAATGAGTACTGACTTAGGCATCGGAGTGTAAACGGGAGCCACCTCGGCCCCCTTTGCAAACTGATTGTTTGTCACAGTGCGCAGGAGATCCACGTGTTCAAGAGGGAGGAGCTGAGACGTGTTGGTCCAAGGTCCAGCCGGATTTTGTGGTCAACATTTTGGCGCCGTCTGTGGGAAGCCATACTGCTAACTACGAAAACACATGGTAAAAAGCCACACATAGAAAGGTAGTCTTGAAAAAGGACGAATAACCTCTTACAATAGAGCGGATAACTGCAAAGAGATTTGAAAGATAAGCTGGTTGGCCTTGAAAAAGGTAGGAGCTTTGAAAGATAAGCTGGTTGGCCTTGAAAAAGGTAGGAGCTTTAAAAGATAAGCTGGTTGGCCTTGAAAAAGGTAGGAGCTTTGAAAGATAAGCTGGTTGGCCTTGAAAAAGGTAAAAGCTTTGAAAGACAAGTCCGTTAACCTTGACTGAAATATAAGTGCAATAACCTTGAAAAAGGTAAAGAACTTTGAAACATAAGTTTAAACACCCTTGAAAAAGGTAAAGAACTTTGAAACATAAGTTTAAACACCCTTGAAAAAGGTAAAGAACTTTGAAACATAAGTTTAACAACCTTGAAAAAGGCTTGAAACAGCGAGACAAAGGTCTATCTATCCTTGAAAAGCAATCTAAGACCAAAAACTCTTCTGAAACATGAATGAAAGTGACGGTGATGTTAACCCTCTTAGGGGAAGAAGTGGCCGACATAGCGAGGATGAAGTTCCTCAAGAACTCCATGAAAACGCCAACGAGGAAGTGGCACAACCTAATCCACCTCGCCGGCACCGAAATCGCCGCACGATGCGAGACATGACACTTATGCCGGCCCAAATGCTGGAGATGCAGAGGCAGAAAATAGAACAGACTGCTGCAATGAATGCCTTTATGGCCAGAGGGTATGCTGTGAACGAACCCGTGATGCCTCAGCAATACTCACAGCCACATTATTCGCCATCCGAGGCGGCCACTGTTTCTTATTACTATCAGGACCCGCAGGCATACGCCGAAGTGGAATCCGAGCCCTTCTACGAGAGAGACCCAGAACATGAGACGCATGGGGAACAAAACCCACTCCCAGCTAGACGCAGGGAGGCTTCTCCCTCAAAATCCGGCAGTGTTTTCAGCCGAATAGGAGGGTTATTCAGGGGACAACGACGGGGACAAACGGACCCAGGTCGGCATAATGCCGCAGAGCCTAGAAATAGGCGCGAGCGACGTGCTGAAGAAGCCTTATTGCAGGATCAAATGTACAGGGACCAACAAGGTATGGGGGGAGAAAGGATGGCATCAGTACATGAGCCTAGGAATAGGCAAGAAAGAAGAGCCGAAGCAGTTCGGACTAATCCTTGTAACGAATTACAGAGCCATGAAAGGCCAAACTACGGCCACGTTCCACCACCACAAAGGCAGGAGCACGCTCCGCCGCTCTATGGCCAATACCGTGACCCGGAGTATTCCGGTCACGATGAGAACAGCGAGCTGCCGTCATACGAGTTGGATGACGAAGAGGAAGTAAGTCCCTTCAAAGAGGGCCTCCGTAGATGCCCCGTCCCCCATGACTTTGAGATGTCAAAAATAGCAAAATACTCTGGCCGAGGTGACCCTGATGATCACCTGTTAAATTACCGCGCCAGCATGGAAATATCAGGGGCCACCCCGGCACTGAAATGTAAAGCTTTTGCTTTAACCCTTGAGGGAAGTGCCATACGATGGTATTAAAAACTCCCTCCTGGCAGCATCCACAGTTGGAGGGACATGAAAACTGCTTTTAAGAATGACTTTATTTCTTCCAGGCCTGGTCAACTCCCACTCCAGCGCCTTCAGGATCTGAGGCAAGGAAGGGACGAATCTCTGAAAGTTACCTAGCTAGATTTACTGAAGAAATGCATATCTGCAAAAATATCACAAAAGCGGAGATGTTTTCCGCCCTAAAAGGAGGGCTAGATATGACCAGCATGTTTTGGAGGGATGTCCGGAGCAGGAAACCAAGGGATTACAATACCCTGGTAGACCTGATGAAGGAAGAGATTGTATCAGAGGAAATGGCTAGGGCCAGAGATAATCACCCCCAAGGGAGATACAACCTTGGATATTCCAATGAAGCGGACCTCAAAAAGGGAGGAAACAAGGATAGGATCGGCGGTAACTGAGGTGGAGCGCCTCGTCCATTTCCGGAGACGGGATCTAGCTTTGCAGCAGAAATCACGGAAGCTATCCCTCACTTACACTCTAACACCCCTTCTCAAAATCCCCCCACGGCTCAAGGAAGAGCGGAAAGCAGCCGAAGTGGAAAACAGCCCATGATTGGGGCTTACTGCGCCTTTCACAGATATTACGGCCATGCAACGGAGGATTACAGGGAAATTCACATGCTAGCTGACCAAAAAGCGCAGGGGAGAAGGGGGGGGAGATTTTCCCCTAGACACAGGGAGAACCCAGAAAACTGATGGTCAGAAGTTCAACCGAGCTGATAGGAGAGCTCCGTGGAAGAACTCAACTAAGGAAAGAATTGACAATCGTCAAAGAGACAAGAATAGGGGCCAAGATACCACCTCGGCACATGCTAAAGATACACGGGAGCCACCTGTGCCTGTGGCCGACCTCCCCATTCGTGAAATCGACACGATACTGGGAGGCCCCCACCCGGGTGGGAGCACCAACAACTCCCAGAAAAGGTATATAAGGGAGGCCAAACAGCTTGCCAACGTGAATTATCATATCCATTCACATCCTGTTGGGATGCCTCGGACGGAGTCCATCACATTCACGCAAGACGATGCCATTGGGGTGCACTTCCCACACAACGACGCATTGGTTATCAGGGTGGTGGTAGCTCGGAATGGATTATCACGGATGATGGGAGACGACGGTGCCTCGGTAAATGTAATTTACGGGGTAACTTTCGATAAAATGGGGATCAATGCTCCACTCATCCCAGTCCCTGACCCGATATATGGGTTCACAGGAGAGAGCATAACCCCCAGAGGATCCATAACCCTACTGACTGAAGTAGGGCAAGCACCAGCCATTTCCAGAATCCCTATGGAATTTTTGGTGGTGGACAAAATCTCCTCTTATCATGGCTCAATTGGGAGGCCCGGTCTCATTGACTTAGGGGCTGTAACGCATACAAAGTACATTTGCATGAAGTTCCCCACAGAACATGGTGTTGTGACTGTGAGAGGGAGCCAAACCGAGTCGCGGGCCTGTTACACGAACGCAATCCGAAAGTTTCAAGATCGAAGCTTGAACATGATTAGCGATGTAGCTATGGCAGAGGCTGCTCCAGACCTTGAAAGATTGGGTGAAGAGCTTTCTGGAACCAAAGATGTCAAGATGACATTAGAAGAGGACCTGGAAGATTTGGACCCAAGAATGGTAGGAGACAATTGCTCCACTCCAGCCGAAAGGCTAGAATGCTTCGGCGTAGACCCGCTTGATCCGATCAAGGAATTGCAGATCGGATTGGATTCACCAATTGAATACAAAAATCAAATGAAGAGCTTCTTACTTGAAAATCTCGATGTATTCGCATGGAAGCACGGCGACATGGTTGGGATCGATCCTAAGGAGGCCTGTCACAGACTCCAGATTGATCCATGAGGCCCTGGGCATATGCAGAAGAGAAGAACTATGAGTTCGGACAAGTATGAGGCCTTGAAAGACGAGGTCACGAAGCTATTGAAAAATGGCTTCATCAGAGAATCGCGCTATCCGAAGTGGGTATCACACCCTGTTTTGGTACCAAAACACAATGGGAAGCTTAGAGTATGTATTGATTTTTCGAACTTGAACCAGGCATGTCCAAAAGACAGCTTCCCACTGCCCCGGATCGATCAGTTGGTTGATTCTACAGCAGGGCATGAGCTGCTTAGCTTCATGGATGCTTACTCCGGATACAATCAGATCCCCATGTACGAATCGGACGAGGAGCATACCTCGTTTATAAAAGATAGAGGACTCTATTGCTACAGAGCAATGCCGTTCGGCTTGAAAAATGCGGGAGCTACCTATCAGAGGCTAGTAAATCGCATGTTTCTAAAACAATTGGGAAACACCATGGAGGTGTATGTTGATGACATGTTGGTCAAAAGCATGGTCGCCGCGGATCATATCCGCCATTTGTCAGAGGCCTTCGATGTTTTGAGGAAATATCGAATGAAGCTCAACCCAGCGAAATGTGCATTTGGAGTAGAGTCTGGAAAATTTCTTGGGTTCATGGTGAATAAAAGAGGAATCGAAGCTAATCCCGACAAAATCAATGATTTGTTAAACATGCAATCGCCTCGAAATCCAAAGGAGGTGCAAAGCTTAACGGGAAGAATTGCAGCCTTGAATCGATTCGTCTCCAAATCCACAGACAAATGCTTGCCGTTTTTCAGGATCCTAAAAGGGGGGAAACGATTCCAGTGGACACCGGAGTGTGAGCAGGCCTTCGCCGACCTGAAAACATCCTTGGGGCGACCCCCATTGCTATCAAAGCCAAAGGCTGGCGAGCCTCTCTACTTGTATTTGGCTGTGTCCAAGGAGGCTGTTAGCTCCGTGTTGGTCAGAGAAGAGGAGGGGAAACAATTTCCAGTATATTACGTGAGCAAAGCCATGCTAGATGCGGAGACACGCTACTCAGATATGGAGAAACTTGCCCTCTCACTACTCACCGCTTCTCGCAAACTTCGTCCCTACTTTCAGGCACACTCCATACACGTGCTCACCAACTTTCCCATGAGACAAGTGTTGCAAAAACCAGATATATCAGGGAGGTTACTGAAATGGGCGATAGAAATCAGCCAGTTTAACATACACTATGGGCCTCGGACTGCAATAAAAGGCCAAGCCTTGGCTGACTTCGTAGTCGAATTCACCCACCCACCGGAGATCGAAATGGTTGATAACACAGATGATAACCAGGAGTGGAAATTATTTGTTGATGGGTCCTCGGCTAAGGAGCGATCCGGTGCGGGCATATTACTAATAAGCCCAGAAGGGTTTAAACTACATAGCGCAATCCGCTTTGAGTTCAAAGCCTCGAACAACGTTGCTGAGTACGAGGCGTTGTTAGCTGGGTTAAGACTTGCCAAATCTTTGAAGATCAAATCCATAGTGGCGAACAGCGATTCGCAGCTCGTTGTAAATCAATTCAATGGGCAATTTTCTGCTAAAGAACCCTCTATGATTGCTTACTTGAAGAAAGTAAGAGATTTGACGGTGCACTTTGAAGAAATGGAATTGCAGCACATCCCCAGGAAAAAAAACTCCAACGCTGATACTCTGTCCAAACTAGCAAGCAGCAGTGATGCGGAGCTATATAATCTGATCCCGGTTGAGCGCATGTCGACCTCCTATATTGAGCCAGGACCAGAGATTTTGACGGTAGAGGAAGAGAGATCCTGGATGAATCCGCTGATTGCATATTTGAGGCACTAGACAGTGCCAAACGAGCCGGAAGCAGCTCGGAAATTGCAAAGGTATGTTGCAAATTTCGTGCTCTTGGATGATCTACTCTATAAACGGAGTTTCACCTCCCCGTTGCTGAGATGTGTTGGGCCTGAAGAAGGGCGATATGTAATGAGGGAAATCCATGAAGGTATATGTGGCAACCATGCCAGGCACTATCGCTAGCTCGGAAAGCCCTCAAACAGGGGTATTTTTGGCCCACTATGCGAAAGGACTCTCATGACTTTGTGCGCAAGTGTGATAAATGCCAAAGACACGCAACCATACTGCATCGGCCACATCACAGGCTAACCGTGGTGACCAGCCTTTGGCCTTTTCCAAAATGGGGGGTTGATATTATAGGTCCTATGCCTAGGGGTGCCGAAAATAATTGCTTTGCTATAGTAGCAATTGACTACTTTACCAAGTGGGTCGAGGCTGAACCACTTATGAGAATCACCGAGGCCAACACCACCAAATTCATTTGGAAGAATATCATATGCCGGTTTGGTATACCCCATTCGCTGGTTAGTGACAATGCTAAACAGTTTAAAAACAGAAGCGTAGACGAGTTGTGCGATGATTTGGGAATTAGAAAGCTGTTTTCATCTCCACATCACCCGCAGGCCAACGGGCAAGTGGAAGCAGTGAACAAGACCATAAAAAACACCCTGAAAAGGAAGTTGGAGTCCAAAAAGGGCGCATTGGTAGATGAGCTCCCGCAAGTGCTATGGGCGCTTCGCACCACTTCTCACACCGCAACTGGTGAAACACCGTTCTCATTAGCATATGGCGCCGAGGCGGTATGTCCCGTCGAAATTGGGGAACCTTCACTTCGACAAATTAATTACGACGAAGTGAGAAACGAAGAAGTACAAAGGGTCAGTTTGGATTTCCTCATAGAGAAATGGAACGATTCTCAAGTGGTGATGGCCAGATACCAGGAAAAGATGGCTCGATACTACAATAAAAGGGTGAAAGGGCGACGCTTTAATATTGGGGACCTAGTCCTAAAAAAAGTTCTTCTTTCAACTCAAGAACCGGGAGTAGGGACTTTGGGTCCCAATTGGGAAGGCCCTTATAGGATCAAAGCCAAGGTGGTACTTGGTACCTATATAATTGAAGATTTATCCGGGGTACCTTTGTGTAATCCTTGGAACACAGATCATCTTCGTCGCTATTTTCAATAAGTCAAATTCCACTTCAATGAGGCACAGTGTTGTCGCATGATTGTATGAAATCGCTAGTTAATTATGATGAGGATTGCACCAAATACTAATTAGCCATGCGTATTCGTCATGCATGAAATTGTTGAAAACAAGGGACTCTTATGAAGCCCACACGGCGACCACTGTGTAAAAAATGGGGTGTGTTGGCAAAAGAAATCCATACAAACTCAGACGTAAGTGCCTCAGACATTGTCCTATGAACCAAAGTTCTAAAAACGATAAATTAGTTCGTACATACGGGGTGTTCTTTCGCGTGAAATACTAAATGTTTCCGCAAAGTGGTTGATACTTTCATGCATACACTTAAGCGAAACGCTCACAAGACATATGCATACTAAATACTGTGGATTCAAACGTAAAAGTCCCTATATTATTTCTGTTGTAAAAACATAAGCGCACGTCGTCGAAATTATAGATTGAAAATAGGCACGCCATAAACAGAAGTTCATGCGAAGTTGTAAGAGGTGTTACTAAATGTAAGGTAAAAGTTGCTCAAAAGTTGGTCGACATCAGATTTAACCAGCAAGCGTGAACGCATTAAGCTCGTTAAATCTGAGGGACTACACATTTACAGACATTTACAAACATTTACAGGTACCCGCATATCGTCATACAATTACGAACTACTCTCACTTGGAAATACTCATGTTTAAGCAGTAAAGAAAAAATGTTGCTGCACCAAAATATGAATAAACTGCTCCATTCATAAAAATGAAACATGTACAATATGAAGTGTCGGAGGACTTACAAAAAGAAAGAGAAGAAGAAAACAAAAAACTAAAGCTAACAAATGCAGAAGAGGATTATTGTGGAGGAGGGACATCTTCCAAGAGGCCTTTATCAGACACGCCCAGAGGATCCGCAGGATCATCTTGAGGCTCGGGGTAAAAAGCCTCAATGGAGGACAGGTCCAGTGTCGGAAAAGCTTCCTTCACATCCCCTAAGGCCATTCTGGCCCCCAAGTTCCCAAAGACCCTCTGCATAGCCTCGTATTCCGGGGTATCTTCGAAAGTATCCCTGAAGTTCTGAACTTCCTTAGAAACTTCTTCACCCAGAACCTCCTGCACCCTAGCCGCAATGGTACGCTCCAAGGCCTCAGAAATTCTAGAGTCAATATGTTTCTCCAGGGAAGTGTAGTCCTCCTCAGCTTTCTTCCTAGCCTCCAGCTCCCTCCCCAGCTTGCCATTTACTTCTTGCCACTTTAGCTTCTAACTTCAACTTGGCTGCATTAGCGATGGCCAGGGCCTCAAAGGCGATAGACTGTTCCCGGTTGGAATCATCCAATTTCTTGCACAAGACTGCCACGTCTGACTCAGAGGCATGGAGGTCATGCTTCAATTTGTCATTATCCTCTTGGAGGCGCTTCGCATTAGCCCTCTCTTCTGAAGAAGATTTGCGGGCTATGGACAGCTGGGCCTTGAGGTCATTGATCTCCTTGAGCATATTATCAGCGTGGCGGAGAGCAGTCTCGGCATCCCTCTTGTCCCGTTGAGCTACCTCCACGGAGGACTCTACCTCGTCAATGAGGGTCAGGGCTCTGGAATTCATAGCCTTAGCAGCGAGCAGCTTCCGAGAGGGAGTAGCACCGGAGGAAAAGGCGCCCCAACCCTCTGTCCAAAATTGTTCAGTAACTAAGGCTGCCCTGGCTGGAGGCGAACTGGGGTAGTCAAACAACGAAGAGCTGAAAGTGACATCTCTTGGGAGGATGCTGGTTCTAATATGCTTGAGCTCTTCCGCCCCCTCTGGTGTCACTTCATAAGATAGGCCTGGGACGGGCACAGTTGGCTCGTCCTCCAATTCCTGGGTCATTGATGGCGGAGGCGCGGAAGTGGACTCCTTGCCTTTGCCTCTTCTGAGCCTCTTTAAGGGGGCGAGCTCCTCCTCAGGTGCTTGCTCCGAAATGTCCTCGGATAAGAAAGGTGGCACTGAGACATCCTTAGCCTCCCTGCCCCTCTTGGGTCCGCCTCTATCCGACCTTTTCCCTTTTCCTTTGGTGACACCTTTTTCAGGATCTGCCTCTCCAGCAATGTTGGGTTGTTGGGGACCCACCAGCAGCAGAATGGGCGGTGGCAGTAGAGCTGGAAGAGCGCCTTGAAGTTGGGCAGTAGACCTCTCAGACACTTCCCTTGCCACCCCAATTTGCAGGTCGGCCAAAACTGCTTTCTGCTTCCTTTCAACCTCGCTCCCGTGGCGTAGAGCTGGAGGGATCTTCGTGGCCATGAGGCCCTTCAAAGAAATCTTTGGGAATTCTTTGGAACCTAACAAGAAAAAGAGGACGATGGGGTTATGAACGGAAAAGAACACAAGATGTAACAGCAATAAGAAGGAGAACTTACTCATGGCTCGCATAAGGCCGTGCTTAACAAATAACTTGTTATGTTGGATGACCCCTTGGAAAGTGCCCTTGTAGGCAAATAGACGCCTTACTGCCGCTAGATCTGCGTCAGGAAGGAGATGGGCAAAAGTGTCCCCTGCCATAAGCCAATAATATGTTAAGAAGCAGTCAAGAAAAGTAAGTATGGATGAAGGAACAAAAGACGTATGACACTTAAAGACCCTAAAGCAAATATAAGACTCACTAGGTAGGGAAAGAGTTCGGGGAACTGTAATTTCTGGACTAGGGTCCACAGGAGAACTCTGCCACTCCCCAGCAACCCAGAACCACTGGTTCCTCTAGTCCTTTATTGAGGTAGGGTAACCGGTAATGACAGGAGGATAAGAGCCTCTGGGGGACAAATAATACCAATCCCTAACATCCGATCTCACGTCCCTCTCCCTCCTAACTGATTTCTTCAAAGTATAGAGAGTGTGAATGATGTGCAGTGAGAAGGGATGATCCGGGTTGACCTCTTGCCACGCTAACCAAGTCCCTACGGCCTGAGTCCAGAAATTGGGGGGCCAGCTGGTAGGGGCACAAGTTATAGCTCCTAAGAAATGCCCTGAAAAAGGGATGCAGGGGGAGCCTCATCCCGCAAGAAAGGGCATCGTAGCACATTGCCGCTTGGCTTGGAGGAGGGCTACAAGGTCGGCAGGAAGGAGTAGGGAGCACCAAATGGACCCCCTCTGGCAACCTAAATTTTTCCGAAGCCGAGGCCAAATCGACCCTCCGGATTTCAGTAGCAACCTCACTGCTCTCCCATGACTCTGGGTTTGGATCAGGATCCACATGGTAGCCAGAAACTTTGTTGACCTGGTCAACCCAATCCTCTACCTGAGCGATCTCCTCAGCAGTCAAACCCAACTCTTCCCTATGCACCCTAAACGGCGCCCTAACAATCAAGCCGATGTCCTGGTGACCTGAAGAGGAGCCCGCCGCCTTTTCTCCTCCCAAATCCCTGTCTCGTTTGCTTCGGAGTTCTCTTAGCGCGGACTCCTCCTCGGATGACAGATGAGCCATGTAGTTCTGGTGTTTTTCTTCTTCGCTGTCAGAATCATTCAAATAAATTATGCCACTGGTTTTCCTATTTCTCCTCTTAATCTGCTCCCTAAAGAAACGGGAACTAAAAACCGATAAAGAGATGGGGCAGAAACCCCTGACGGGAATCGCCATTGCTAACATTTCCTGTGAACCCGTTCCCCCAACTCTTTCCATTTTTTCTTTTGTTTTAAAGGTGGATCAGACTCAACGAAAGAAAAACAAGGTGCAAAAAAAAAAATTTTCAAACCCACAATGAGAAACTAAAAATAGAAAAGTTTCACATATACAGAGACCAAGAGGTTTACCTTCAGATGAAAAATGCTTGAAGTTGTGCACTGGAACGAAGAACTCGCCAAGAAAGACTGTGAAGCGTCAAGGACGAGTGTTGGGTAGAAAACCTTTGAGGAGAAGACTCGAAACTTGCAGAAAAGAGAAAGGCAGAACAAACTTTCGCCAAGAGTGTTGCTGAAAAGACTCTTAGAAAATGGTAAAAGGGGAAAATAATGAAATGAAGAAGGATTTATAGGAATCCCAACAATTTAAATTCCTTGATTTTCGTGAACCGTATGATTAATGTGAGTAACCCATGCCTCTTGGAAAATGGGCTAATCAAAGCGCCAGCCGTCAAAGGGAGAAACAAAACCGTTCAGCTACCACAGTGAATGCCACGCGCCGTGAAATGCTACCCTCCTCCCATTTCATGCATATGTTTCCTGGAAATAAATACCAATGGCCCCTCCGAATTGAATGCACCGCCTAGGAAACGCGCTGGCACGATCCTGATCATCAGGGAACGAAAATCCGAGGCAGAAGATCGACAAAAATATGAATCCGAACCTTACATAAGGAAGTTGATGCTAGAAAATCATGGCAAATCCTACGCGACCATGAATGATCCCTTCGAATTTGAGGGACTAGTGTTGAATCCGGGCCCAAAGAAGGGTACAGTGACCCACCAGCGAAGGTCCAACGGTGGCCCAACGGACCTTGACCCACAGCTAAGGCCTAAAATATCACCTTGGGATGAATGCCGAGGTGGTATGTCAAGCAAACCTCTTTAGCCGACCTGGTTAACGTCCTAGCCGATGTGCTTTATACTCAGCCGGGGCGCTTTTGGATCTGACCAGAAGAGAGAGATAGAGGCAGTGATGGGACACTGCCTGTACCCAGACGTGACAGACGCCCATCCCCTACGAAATGTAGCAATGATTACGGTTGAAAAGCAAGATTGTCACATCCATAAGCTAGGGTGATGACAAGTGTAAAGTACGCCACGTGTCATGATCCGAGACAAGAAGTTCCTCTATAAATGAAGCACAATTGTCTCCAAGAACGGGGGTTAGCAATTTCTCACTCTTAACTCTATATTTCTCTCACTCCCTTTTTTCTCTTTTTCTCTTCTACACATTTATATTTCCCGCACCCAATATATATTTGCCCAAAATGAGTACTGACTTAGGCATCAGAGTGTAAACGGGAGCCACCTCGGCCCCCTTTGCAAACTGATTGTTTGTCACAGTGCGCAGGAGATCCACGTGTTCAAGAGGGAGGAGCTAAGACGTGTTGGTCCAAGGTCCAGCCGGATTTTGTGGTCAACAACAATAATTAATTCTAATTTAGACATACAAATAAGTGTATAAAATACACTTATCAACTAGTTTGATTAATATTTTTGCTTCTAAAAATGCAAGATAGGTAGTTTTTAAGTGAGTCATTGGTAAGTATGAATTGCTTTGCCAAGGCTTTCTAATTTTGAATATTTAATGCAATGTATCGAGTTTTATATAATAAATTAGCTAATCATTATTATCAAACTGATTATTGACAAATTGTTATGGAGGTCGGCACTTCATTTATTCATGTTGCTGTGTGACTTTGTCTTCATTCTTAGGTAAGCAATGGCTTGTTCTTGCTCATTATTTGGATAATTGAAAATGATTGTAGCATTGTCAACTTATATGACTAAAGCCTTGTTGGCTTAAATGATTGTGATTCTATTGATCTTGCATATTTTTTACTTTATCTATGTTACTAATTAATATAGTTAATTTTTTTGTGAGAATTAATTCAATTACATTTGAAATAAATGAATAATTTTATAAAAAAATTATATGTTAATTTGACTGAGGGAAAATTTAGACCCTGCCCTATAGGAGTTTTTTATTTCCATTTTGGCCACATGTGACACTTAATTTGTAATTTGTCTCAGGCTTCATGACTCACATAACCGGCACTGATTATGTTCGAATGAATCTTGTAGACGGGTGATGATAATTGCTCTTTGCCAACTAATACAAAGGTAAGAAACAAGAACTTAATATAATCTATCATTTAATTATTGTAGATTTCACAAGCACTGGACTCCACTTTCACAATCGAGTTCATCAAAATCGGGTGTGAGACCAGTATGAACACTCGAGTCAATTTATTCGTTTTAAAAAATTAGAAGCATCATGTTGCAGGCTAAAAACATGCCTAAAAAAATAAAAGTAATAGAAATGTAAGCTGGTATATTATCGTGGACAAAACACAAAACATCTTTTATATGTATAAAACCAATTTAACGGAAAAAAGGAAACCTTGTACGGAAACAAATATTATGACGAAAAAGCACAGCATCGATAAATATATCAAGTTTTGACAAGTTAAAAGCACAATTCTTCATCATATTTTTAAACAAATTTCATAAGTTGGTTCCGTCAAAATGTGCCACATACCCAAAGCCACTCATTAGGACATGATGGTCATGAATTCGTGGAATTCATTCTTGAAAAGATTCGATGACCTTGTGAACTTGTTGAATTTGACCCAGTGACAGTGACAGTGAAGGTGTATTTATGTAACTCTCAAATGTTTTATGCTAATATATCTTCCGTTCTTCTGCATCTTGTCTTGAAAAGTATTTTGGCAATTCCTTTGCCGTGAATGATTCTTTACATTCACGGCAAAATTATAGCTTCTATTTCTTAGTCAATGTTCAGATACAAGTCAGATGAACTACTAGTTATTTCCAAATCACAATTTCCGGAAGAATCTTTCTTTTTGCTCAGTGCACGCCAGTCATCAATGCATGCCATTTCATCTGGATCTGATGTTGGAAGTGGTTGCCCGTTAAGAATTTCCAACATCTTCTCTGTTTTACCTAGTACAATAATGGCATTTCGCACACATAGCTCTCTTTCTTCAATGCTGCTGCTATGGCATTTCGTGGATATTACACGTGGTAAGTTGGTAAGACAAGCTCCTATTACATCCGCGATCATCCCACAAAGTATTTCAAACATTACGTTACTGCATTCACTACCTTTGTTTTCAAGACTTAGCAGCATTGTTTGACATGTTCTGTACATTGTATTGGCGGCCAAAACCTTGATCGGCCATCTGGAAGGGCCGTCTCTTAAACAACTTATTGCATCATTCTGTTTGAACTCCATGAATCTGTGCTTTGCTGCATTAGAGAGCTCTGAAATTATTTCTCTTGAGCTCTTGCCTTCCATTCCCATTTCACGAAGATCCACATCCAGCCACCTGTAATGGAGATCAACTCCAACCCATACAATTTCTGCTGCTTGCCTGCTATTTAACGTCTCTCTTTTTGTATCCAGGTAGTTTTCCATGACTCTAATGTACTCCAGGCCTTGGTGTACGCTGTTTAACAACTCCTTCACTAAATCAAAGTTGTTGTTTCCTATCGCGACTGCAATGCTTGTTAGTGTGACCACAGGAAGAGCCCAACAGTTGGGAGGTTCTTCACCGTCCAGCGAAGAAACCTGGTCGGTATCAAATTTCTTCACACCCTCAAATCCATTCAGTTTCTCCAAAAGTTTTACTAGATTTCTTGGCTGCTTCTTTTTCCCCATTCTGATCCAATGACCAGTGGCATCCCTGTCGCTCTCTGTCACCATGTCAATCAGTTCTTCCTCTCCCTCAAGATGCAAAACAAAATTTCTAAGTTCCAGCATTGGACAGGCATTTGACACTGATTTTACATCTAAATTTGAAACAGTATTGTTGTATTTAACTAAGCTGATAATTTTTATCATGTACTGGCTGATGATCAGTAACACGCTCATAAACAATATGGAAATAAGTCTGACAGACTTGCTCATTAATACCATTGCTGTCTGAATCCAAATGCATAGATTTAAGACCTTGTTCTTTGTGATGTGCATAATTTTTCTACCATGCCGGCCACAGATTCTATAATTTAGTGGACAGTCTCTCCACTTGTATAGTATCCGTAGCCAGTAGTTTTCCACAGAAAACTCGGCTTTGTAGGTCTTTTTGTTTCTCTTTGGGCACCTGAATTTTATGGCTATGAACCATCTAGAAGCCGGGGCGATGGTACCTACTCCGACAGCTATAGCTTGAGTTACTAAAATTAAAGTGGTCGACCATTTATAATCCGACTCCCCTTCACAAAATTTAAAGCACCAGGGCGTCAAGTAATTGCGAAGCATGGCTTCTGCTAGAGTCACAGCGCTCAGGAGACAGAATGCACCTGAAGCTGTGCAAGTTGCCATACGCCCTATCACGAATTGCGGGTTACAAGTATTGGCCATCATCCAGTATCTTGTCAAATCATCTCTGAGTTTCTCAGGTACGCTTGGATTTACATTGTTATGACATTCTTTCAATGCTAGTTTATATTTCTTTTGATATTTCAAATCGAAGTAACACTTTGTTGATGGGATTGTTAGAGCCGAAGAAACCAAGATTGAAAACAAGATCACCATGAGAAACATGATGATGGCATGCTCTTTCCAAAACACGTAAATCACCCCGGTACCTAATTGGATCCCAATATTGACAATGACAGTTATGACTAGAATTCCCAAGGCCACAACATTCATCATCAGTTCTTGATCTCCCATGTTACCTAAAGAAGGCAGAAAATTACCTATTGCTGTACAGATGAAGGTGGTACTGCTGAGTTTTGCAAGCTGGTCGTTTGGGCGAGGCATGGACGTATTCAAGTCAACCGCCAGTTTGATCGCCACACCTATCAGAGTCAGGGTCGTGGCATTGAGGGAGAAGAATTTGCACGGGAACCAGAACTTTCTATAACGAAATCCACGAAAGGCATCAACAGCCATGGCCAAAGCGCATACTGCAGAGGCTGCAGCCACATAGATTCCAATCCACGGCATCGGCTCGTTGAATTTGGAGTCATCCAAGGTTCCATTGATGCTGCAACCAATCTTTCCCATGTTTAATTTCTTCCCAGGTGATCAGTTGCTACTGAGTTGGAGGATTTACAAAGTTTAGTTGTCAATTGAACTTGGAAATAATCAAATAATTGAATTTGTGGACATGATTTTGTAAATTTTGGTGGGGTTGTTCATACTTTACTTTCCATCTTGAAAAAGTCAAGTAAGTGAAGATGACACAAAATAATACTAGAATCATCAGTATCAGTATTTTTTGTGCGAAAGTGGTTGAAAAAGATAACACGGTTTAAATTAACCGACTTGGATGAAGTAATGAACTTTGTATCTCTTATCTACGCACTATATGGCATCTTGGCTTGTACTAAAATATGGGTCCCACACTAAAATATTTATAAAAGAAACCGCAGGCCGCACCCATCAATATTCCATTCTATCGCTAATATATTTTTCCTTTAAAAATGTCATTCATGGTTGAAATGACTCGTTTTATAATTTTTGTATGCATTTGTATTTATAGCTCGTTTGATCCCATTAAAGATAATTATTTTTCTACCGTACCCAATGTTAATAACATATTTTAATAATAAAATATTCTACACGTAAATTCAAAATTTTCTTTCATTTTCAACTACACAATAACATATAAATTACTATTCAAAATAATTTTTTATAAAAGAATGTACATCAAACATATGCTTATTTGTGTGTATATATTAGCAACGAAGGCGGTTTGACTTCATCCACAAATGAAAGTAGCCATCTTTGACTATTTGTTGCATAAAATATGCTAGTCAAGCTTCTTTATTTTGTTAAAAATTGACGAAATATATGATTAAAAAGTTGAATCTCATAAAATATGTGACTGGAGTTGATGATTCACTTTAATTTAAATTTAACTTTGTACCAAATAGGAGGATAATTCTCCAAAAAAAAAAAAAAAATTTACTCTTATAATGTGAGAAATTATTTATATTAGAATGCAATAAATTACTTGAAAGTTTTTCGTTCAAGTTTAACAAAACACGAATAACTATCTTTTTTTTTTTTTTTTAAATAATAGACTTTATATGATTGATATCGCCACGACTAGCATATCTTGTAATAATAAGCAATTACATTAGGATTGTAGCTATAATAGCGACAAACTAAGGTCTTTAGACAGTTAAGACTCCCCACCATATATAGTATATACTTCCTCAAAAATAGTGCTCCTCGTGACATAAATATAATTTATGCTCTTGTAACGTACTCAATATACAAATACATATCACAAATACACGTTCACAATGAGGCAAAAATATAATATTGTGTAACATTGCACTTAAAAATTGACATGCAATAAAGTATCGATCGAGCAATCTATGCCATGTAATGACAAATAATTGACACCGTATTGAATATCATATGTAAGACGATGCACCATGAATTGAGATCAAGACCCCATTATTTATATTTATACTTGGTATCACAAAATGAAAATGTTATGGTTAATTAATTTCATTAAAAAGGTAAATGGCACGCCTTATATTGAGGTTGAAATCACCACCAAATACTTGTAACATAACTTGTTAAACAGTTTACTAATAAAGTATTTGCAGATTGTAAGTAAACAGAAAATATACAGTAAGCTGTATATAGTAAGATACTGCAGAAATAATTCGCAGTAAGCAGTAAACAAAATGTTCTTGAGCAGTAAACAAAATGAACGCTGGAGCCGGGGCCTGTGTTCAACACAGTGTCCTTAAAGCAATATTCGCCCTCTCACCGGAGTAACTCGAGCGCTTGCTTCCCAGGATACAGCGGCTGGAACTGCAGCTGTGCAGGCGAACGAAAAATGTGCTTGAACAGAATCACCAAGACTGGAAGAAGGAATGCAGGAAGCTGGACAGACAAATGCAGAGAGATTTTCGTGGTTGTTGTGTTGTCTAGACTGAAGGAATTGTTGCTCTATATATAGGCAGGGAGGAGCCTTTGCATTTAGTACTGCAGTTGAATTCTGTATTTACTCCAGACGTTTTGGAGTTACAATTGCAGTTGAATTCTGCACTTACTCCTGCATTTGAATTTTACACTTACTCCAGGCGTTTTTGGAGTTACAGTTTGAATGGAAATCAATTTGGAGTTATGTTTTAAATGAAAAATTCAAAACAAAATTCCAAAACGTGGCTTGCACTTTGTGGCCAATTTTTGACTCGTTCGGTCCGACATTCGTGTACGCAGGTCGCGCCCGCACACAAGTTCAAGGCTCGAAGGCCAAGTCGGTCCAAGATTTGCACCCCCCCTGCGGGCGCGTAGGCCATGGAGGAGTCTCTATGCAACAAATGGTTACACCTTACAAATTGTTAACCATATATAAATTGGTCCACAAACTCATTTCTATCCTATGTGGGATAACTATTTAAGCATTCCCAACATTTCCACATTTTTCCATTTTCCAATGTGGGATGGAACTATTATTTATAGCCTCCACTTATTCCCACTTTTCCATTTCTAACCAATGTGGGATTGTAATCCCTTTTAAGGCTCCTCTTCAAATCCCAATTTTCAATCAATGTGGGATCAATTTCACATTTACTCAAGTGAAAATCAATTGCCAAATATATTTTCCAACAATCCCCCACATGAATGTAAATTGATAGAGACACGGAATATTTGGTGATAAAGTTCCACAGTTGAAACCTGCATAGGATAGGTAGGGGTTTCCTTTGAACCTTCCCTTGTGAAAATACATTTACTTTACTAGCTGATCAGTAGACGCGATGTCTTTGAACTGTTCTGCCTTCTGTGTAAACGATGATGTACTTCACACAGGATTCTTCCTAACACATTTTAGTTCTCATGGGTATGTTCGTTTGTGGCCATGAACATATGCCTGGTTCAGTGAGAGTTGTTAAGAATTAGCCTCATAATTCCCTTCGAAGCGGCCCCACTTCTCTCTCACATAGGTGATTTCTTAATCAAGAGTAACCCGCATTACTCCGCTCGGATTTCCGACGCATAAGAATCATTAAAAGCTTATTGCTTATCCTCTCCTTACGGGCATCACTGTTATTACAGGAATGGACAGGAGATAACCCCCACAGTGATCCTATTAAGTATTTGTAATTAGGTTTTCTCATTGAACCTAGATCTTGGGATCTCCAGTCAGCTAGGTTGAGTTTCCATTACAATAACTTATTCTTTTAGAGGCTTAAGTCCCATTCCTCTCGATGACTTTGCAACTAACTCTCTATTTAACCCTTTGGTTAGCGGATCCGCAATGTTATCTTTTGACTTTACATAGTCAATCGAGATAACTCCAGTTGAGAGTAACTGTCTTATGGTATTATGTCTACGACGTATGTGTCTAGACTTACCATTGTACATGTTGCTTTGTGCCCTTCCAATCGCAGATTGACTATCACAATGTATGCAAATTGCTGGCACAGGTTTTGACCATCTTGGAATATCCTCTAAGAAATTGCGTAGCCATTCAGCCTCTTCACCACATTTATCTAGAGCTATAAACTCAGATTCCATGGTAGATCTCGCAATAACTGTTTGTTTAGAGGATTTCCATGATATAGCTGCACCTCCTAGTGTGAACACGAATCCACTAGTAGACTTTGAGTCTTTTATATCAGATATCCAATTAGCATCACTATATCCTTCAATGACTGCCGGATATCTGGTATAGTGCAATCCATAATTACGAGTATATCTCAAGTATCTTAGTACTCTTACTATTCCTTTCCAATGGTCAGACCCTGGATTACTAGTATATCTACTCAGCTTGCTAACTGCGTAAGCTATATCTGGTCTTGTACAACTCATTAGGTACATAAGACTTCCGATTATTCTAGAGTACTCTACTTGAAAAATACCATCGCCTCTATTTTTCGATAGATGTTGACTTGTATCTATTGGTGTTCTTGCTACGCCAGTATCATCATTATTGAATTTTTCCAAAATCTTGTCCACATAATGTGACTGACTTAGAACAAGTCCATCTGATGTTCTTGAAATTTTAACTCCAAGAATCACATCAGCTAAACCCATATCCTTCATGTCGAATCTTGAATTCAACATACTTTTAGTAGATTTAATCATCTTATCGTTGCTGCCAACGATGAGCATGTCGTCAACATAAAGGCATAAAATGACATAACCATTTTTTGTGTCTTTGATGTAAACGCATTTGTCACATTCATTGATTTTAAATCCACTTTCCATCATTACTTTGTCAAATTTTTCATGCCATTGTTTTGGAGCTTGTTTCAAGCCGTATAATGACTTTACCAATTTACACACCTTGTTTTCTTGTCCTGGTGCAGAAAACCCCTCAGGTTGTTCCATGTAAATTTCTTCTTCTAAATCTCCATTTAGAAAAGCAGTTTTGACATCCATTTGATGTACTTCGAGATTGTATAAAGATGCAATCGCTAATATTAATCGAATGGAAGTTATTCTCGTTACCGGAGAATAAGTGTCAAAGTATTCAAGGCCTTCTCGTTGCCGATATCCTTTAATTACAAGTCTTGCCTTGTACTTATCAATAGTTCCATCTGCTTTCATTTTCCTTTTGAAAATCCATTTGTAGCCTAGTGGTTTGCTTCCCGGGGGAAGATCAACCAGTTCCCATGTATGGTTTTGCAGAATGGAATCTATTTCACTTTTAATTGCCTCTTTCCATTGAGGTCCTTCTGAAGAGTTTACAGCTTCTTTGAAGCTTTGAGGTTCAGTTTCTAGCATATAGGTCAGAAAATCAGGACCGTAAGATTTTTCTGTCCTTTCACGTTTGCTACGTCTTGGTTCAACCTCTTGATCCTGACTATTTTCAATCATGGTCTCATGCGTTCGTTTAGAAGAACTTGGTTCTTCTTTGGACTTGTATGGAAATACGTGTTCAAAGAACGATGCATTTCTCGATTCCATTATCGTGTTTTTGTGTATATCAGAAATTTTAGAATCAAACACAAGAAACCGATAAGCACTACTATTATGTGCATATCCAATAAATATGCAATCAATAGTTTTTGGTCCTATTTTCACCTTCTTGGGTGTAGGTACAGCCACTTTGGCAAGACACCCCCACACTCGTAAATATTTGTAGGAAGGCTTTCTTCCTTTCAATAACTCGTAGGGACTCTTATCTTCTTTCTTTCGGGGCACCTTATTTAAAAGGTAATTAGCTGATAACACAGCTTCTCCCCACATGTTTTGAGGTAACCCAGAACTCAACAACATTGCATTCATCATTTCTTTCAATGTTCTATTTTTTCGTTCAGCAACACCATTTTGTTGAGGTGAATAAGGTGCTGTTGTTTCATGTTTAATTCCATGTTGTGCACAGAATTCAGCAAATGGTGATTCATATTCACCACCTCTATCACTTCTCAACACTTTGATCTTCTTGTTGAGTTGATTTTCAATTTCATTTTTACAGAGAACAAATTTCTCTATTGCTTCATCTTTACTTTTAAGCAAATACACAAAACAATATTTTGTGCTATCGTCAATAAAAGTAATAAAATATTTGTTGCCTCCCCTTGTTTGTACAGATTTTAAATCACATACATCGGTGTGAATTAAATCAAGCGGTTTAGTTTTTCTTTCAACGGATTGAAATGATGACCTTGTCAATTTTGCCTCAACACAAGTTTCACACTTATGTTTATTATCAATTTGGAATGTAGGTATGCAATTCAAGTTAATTAGTCTACGCAAAGTGTCGTAATTAACATGTCCTAGTCTACCATGCCACAAATTGGAAGACTCAAGCAAGTAAACGGAAGAGTTATTCATTTTATTAATTTTTGGCTTAATAGCCATTACATTAAGCTTAAAAAGCCCATCACTAACATAACCCTTTCCTACAAACATTCCAGACTTAGACAAAATAACCTTGTCTGATTCAAACACCATGCGGAAGCCATGTTTGTTCAACAGCGAGCCGGATACCAAATTCTTGCGAATCTCCGGCACATAGAGCACGTTGTTTAGAGTCAGCTCTTTCCCAGACGTCATCTTTAGAACCACCTTTCCATGGCCCTTGATTTGAGAAGTCGCTGAATTTCCCATGTACAGCTTCTCCCCATCCGCTGCTTCAAAACCACTAAACAACTCCTTGTCGGAGCAAACATGTCGGGTGGCACCGGTATCTATCCACCATTCTCTCGGATTTGAACCCACCAGGTTCACTTCAGAAATGACAGCTGCAAGGTTGATGTCAGATGGATCTTCAACCATGTTTGCTTCTTTCTTCTTCTTCGGCAAACGGCACTCCGTTGACTTGTGACCAATTTTGTCACAATTGAAGCATTTTCCTTGAAACTTCTTTTTAGAAATTCCGCCCTTGGGCCCCAACTTGAGCCCTTTGCTACTAGATGGCCCAGACTTGGTTTTGTTAGGTTTGGAGCTTTGCCCATGCTCCACAACATTTGCTTTAGCCACAACCGGATTGATCCCTCTTTCAGAACTTTTGTTGTCTTCTTCTATTCGAAGTCTAACAATTAGTTCCTCAACATTCATTTCCTTTCGCTTATGCTTTAGGTAGTTTTTAAAATCCTTCCATGCAGGTGGTAGTTTTTCAATTATACAAGCCACTTGGAAGGACTCGCTCACAACCATTCCCTCGGAATGAATTTCATGCAATATCACTTGAAGTTCTTGTACTTGACTGATTACAGGTTTGGAGTCCACCATTTTGTATTCCAAAAAGCGACCAACAAGAAACTTCTTGGCCCCGGCATCCTCGGTTTTATACTTTTTGTCTAAAGATTCCCATAATTCCTTAGCCGTTTTTATTGTGCAGTATACATTATATAGTGAATCAGCCAAACTATTCATCACATAATTCCGGCACAGGAAATCCGAGTGCTTCCAAGCATCAACTGCACTAACTGCTTGAATGTCTCCTTCACCCTCTTGGAACACTGGAGCATTTTCAGTCAAGAACCTCGCAAGATTCAAAGTGGTCAGGTAGAATAACATCTTTTGCTGCCACCTTTTGAAATTCAGCCCATTGAATTTCTCCGGTTTTTCCCCATGGTTAACTGGAACAGTCACAGTTGTAGCTGCAGTTTGAGCCACGGTTTGTGTCAAAGCATGACTTGGCAATTTAGCCACAGGTTGAGTCACAACAGGACTTGGCATAGCCACATTCGAACTTGGCGTAACCACAACAGAACTTGGCATAGCCACAGTCGAACTTGGCGTAGCCACAGCCTGAGCCACCGTCTGATTTTCAGCAGTAGCCACATCCATGTTGATAGGTGTATTTTCCATTTCTGAAACACAATCAGAATATTAGTATCAAATGATATAAATCAATTAGCCTTAAGAAATCTGCTTTTGAAAACGTTTCTGTAAACTGTTTAAAAAAAAAAGAATATTGCTTTAAGTTTGTAACATAACTTGTTAAACAGTTTACTAATAAAGTATTTGCAGATTGTAAGTAAACAGAAAATATACAGTAAGCTGTATATAGTAAGATACTGCAGAAATAATTCGCAGTAAGCAGTAAACAAAATGTTCTTGAGCAGTAAACAAAATGAACGCTGGAGCCGGGGCCTGTGTTCAACACAGTGTCCTTAAAGCAACGAAAAATGTGCTTGAACAGAATCACCAAGACTGGAAGAAGGAATGCAGGAAGCTGGACAGACAAATGCAAAGAGATTTTCGTGGTTGTTGTGTTGTCTAGACTGAAGGAATTGTTGCTCTATATATAGGCAGGGAGGAGCCTTTGCATTTAGTACTGCAGTTGAATTCTGTATTTACTCCAGGCGTTTTTGGAGTTACAGTTTGAATGGAAATCAATTTGGAGTTATGTTTTAAATGAAAAATTCAAAACAAAATTCCAAAACGTGGCTTGCACTTTGTGGCCAATTTTTGACTCGTTCGGTCCGACATTCGTGTACGCAGGTCGCGCCCGCACACAAGTTCAAGGCTCGAAGGCCAAGTCGGTCCAAGATTTGCACCCCCCCTGCGGGCGCGTAGGCCATGGAGGAGTCTCTATGCAACAAATGGTTACACCTTACAAATTGTTAACCATATATAAATTGGTCCACAAACTCATTTCTATCCTATGTGGGATAACTATTTAAGCATTCCCAACATTTCCACATTTTTCCATTTTCCAATGTGGGATGGAACTATTATTTATAGCCTCCACTTATTCCCACTTTTCCATTTCTAACCAATGTGGGATTGTAATCCCTTTTAAGGCTCCTCTTCAAATCCCAATTTTCAATCAATGTGGGATCAATTTCACATTTACTCAAGTGAAAATCAATTGCCAAATATATTTTCCAACAATCCCCCACATGAATGTAAATTGATAGAGACACGGAATATTTGGTGATAAAGTTCCACAGTTGAAACCTGCATAGGATAGGTAGGGGTTTCCTTTGAACCTTCCCTTGTGAAAATACATTTACTTTACTAGCTGATCAGTAGACGCGATGTCTTTGAACTGTTCTGCCTTCTGTGTAAACGATGATGTACTTCACACAGGATTCTTCCTAACACATTTTAGTTCTCATGGGTATGTTCGTTTGTGGCCATGAACATATGCCTGGTTCAGTGAGAGTTGTTAAGAATTAGCCTCATAATTCCCTTCGAAGCGGCCCCACTTCTCTCTCACATAGGTGATTTCTTAATCAAGAGTAACCCGCATTACTCCGCTCGGATTTCCGACGCATAAGAATCATTAAAAGCTTATTGCTTATCCTCTCCTTACGGGCATCACTGTTATTACAGGAATGGACAGGAGATAACCCCCACAGTGATCCTATTAAGTATTTGTAATTAGGTTTTCTCATTGAACCTAGATCTTGGGATCTCCAGTCAGCTAGGTTGAGTTTCCATTACAATAACTTATTCTTTTAGAGGCTTAAGTCCCATTCCTCTCGATGACTTTGCAACTAACTCTCTATTTAACCCTTTGGTTAGCGGATCCGCAATGTTATCTTTTGACTTTACATAGTCAATCGAGATAACTCCAGTTGAGAGTAACTGTCTTATGGTATTATGTCTACGACGTATGTGTCTAGACTTACCATTGTACATGTTGCTTTGTGCCCTTCCAATCGCAGATTGACTATCACAATGTATGCAAATTGCTGGCACAGGTTTTGACCATCTTGGAATATCCTCTAAGAAATTGCGTAGCCATTCAGCCTCTTCACCACATTTATCTAGAGCTATAAACTCAGATTCCATGGTAGATCTCGCAATAACTGTTTGTTTAGAGGATTTCCATGATATAGCTGCACCTCCTAGTGTGAACACGAATCCACTAGTAGACTTTGAGTCTTTTATATCAGATATCCAATTAGCATCACTATATCCTTCAATGACTGCCGGATATCTGGTATAGTGCAATCCATAATTACGAGTATATCTCAAGTATCTTAGTACTCTTACTATTCCTTTCCAATGGTCAGACCCTGGATTACTAGTATATCTACTCAGCTTGCTAACTGCGTAAGCTATATCTGGTCTTGTACAACTCATTAGGTACATAAGACTTCCGATTATTCTAGAGTACTCTACTTGAAAAATACCATCGCCTCTATTTTTCGATAGATGTTGACTTGTATCTATTGGTGTTCTTGCTACGCCAGTATCATCATTATTGAATTTTTCCAAAATCTTGTCCACATAATGTGACTGACTTAGAACAAGTCCATCTGATGTTCTTGAAATTTTAACTCCAAGAATCACATCAGCTAAACCCATATCCTTCATTTCGAATCTTGAATTCAACATACTTTTAGTAGATTTAATCATCTTATCGTTGCTGCCAACGATGAGCATGTCGTCAACATAAAGGCATAAAATGACATAACCATTTTTTGTGTCTTTGATGTAAACGCATTTGTCACATTCATTGATTTTAAATCCACTTTCCATCATTACTTTGTCAAATTTTTCATGCCATTGTTTTGGAGCTTGTTTCAAGCCGTATAATGACTTTACCAATTTACACACCTTGTTTTCTTGTCCTGGTGCAGAAAACCCCTCAGGTTGTTCCATGTAAATTTCTTCTTCTAAATCTCCATTTAGAAAAGCAGTTTTGACATCCATTTGATGTACTTCGAGATTGTATAAAGATGCAATCGCTAATATTAATCGAATGGAAGTTATTCTCGTTACCGGAGAATAAGTGTCAAAGTATTCAAGGCCTTCTCGTTGCCGATATCCTTTAATTACAAGTCTTGCCTTGTACTTATCAATAGTTCCATCTGCTTTCATTTTCCTTTTGAAAATCCATTTGTAGCCTAGTGGTTTGCTTCCCGGGGGAAGATCAACCAGTTCCCATGTATGGTTTTGCAGAATGGAATCTATTTCACTTTTAATTGCCTCTTTCCATTGAGGTCCTTCTGAAGAGTTTACAGCTTCTTTGAAGCTTTGAGGTTCAGTTTCTAGCATATAGGTCAGAAAATCAGGACCGTAAGATTTTTCTGTCCTTTCACGTTTGCTACGTCTTGGTTCAACCTCTTGATCCTGACTATTTTCAATCATGGTCTCATGCGTTCGTTTAGAAGAACTTGGTTCTTCTTTGGACTTGTATGGAAATACGTGTTCAAAGAACGATGCATTTCTCGATTCCATTATCGTGTTTTTGTGTATATCAGAAATTTTAGAATCAAACACAAGAAACCGATAAGCACTACTATTATGTGCATATCCAATAAATATGCAATCAATAGTTTTTGGTCCTATTTTCACCTTCTTGGGTGTAGGTACAGCCACTTTGGCAAGACACCCCCACACTCGTAAATATTTGTAGGAAGGCTTTCTTCCTTTCAATAACTCGTAGGGACTCTTATCTTCTTTCTTTCGGGGCACCTTATTTAAAAGGTAATTAGCTGATAACACAGCTTCTCCCCACATGTTTTGAGGTAACCCAGAACTCAACAACATTGCATTCATCATTTCTTTCAATGTTCTATTTTTTCGTTCAGCAACACCATTTTGTTGAGGTGAATAAGGTGCTGTTGTTTCATGTTTAATTCCATGTTGTGCACAGAATTCAGCAAATGGTGATTCATATTCACCACCTCTATCACTTCTCAACACTTTGATCTTCTTGTTGAGTTGATTTTCAATTTCATTTTTACAGAGAACAAATTTCTCTATTGCTTCATCTTTACTTTTAAGCAAATACACAAAACAATATTTTGTGCTATCGTCAATAAAAGTAATAAAATATTTGTTGCCTCCCCTTGTTTGTACAGATTTTAAATCACATACATCGGTGTGAATTAAATCAAGCGGTTTAGTTTTTCTTTCAACGGATTGAAATGATGACCTTGTCAATTTTGCCTCAACACAAGTTTCACACTTATGTTTATTATCAATTTGGAATGTAGGTATGCAATTCAAGTTAATTAGTCTACGCAAAGTGTCGTAATTAACATGTCCTAGTCTACCATGCCACAAATTGGAAGACTCAAGCAAGTAAACGGAAGAGTTATTCATTTTATTAATTTTTGGCTTAATAGCCATTACATTAAGCTTAAAAAGCCCATCACTAACATAACCCTTTCCTACAAACATTCCAGACTTAGACAAAATAACCTTGTCTGATTCAAACACCATGCGGAAGCCATGTTTGTTCAACAGCGAGCCGGATACCAAATTCTTGCGAATCTCCGGCACATAGAGCACGTTGTTTAGAGTCAGCTCTTTCCCAGACGTCATCTTTAGAACCACCTTTCCATGGCCCTTGATTTGAGAAGTCGCTGAATTTCCCATGTACAGCTTCTCCCCATCCGCTGCTTCAAAACCACTAAACAACTCCTTGTCGGAGCAAACATGTCGGGTGGCACCGGTATCTATCCACCATTCTCTCGGATTTGAACCCACCAGGTTCACTTCAGAAATGACAGCTGCAAGGTTGATGTCAGATGGATCTTCAACCATGTTTGCTTCTTTCTTCTTCTTCGGCAAACGGCACTCCGTTGACTTGTGACCAATTTTGTCACAATTGAAGCATTTTCCTTGAAACTTCTTTTTAGAAATTCCGCCCTTGGGCCCCAACTTGAGCCCTTTGCTACTAGATGGCCCAGACTTGGTTTTGTTAGGTTTGGAGCTTTGCCCATGCTCCACAACATTTGCTTTAGCCACAACCGGATTGATCCCTCTTTCAGAACTTTTGTTGTCTTCTTCTATTCGAAGTCTAACAATTAGTTCCTCAACATTCATTTCCTTTCGCTTATGCTTTAGGTAGTTTTTAAAATCCTTCCATGCAGGTGGTAGTTTTTCAATTATACAAGCCACTTGGAAGGACTCGCTCACAACCATTCCCTCGGAATGAATTTCATGCAATATCACTTGAAGTTCTTGTACTTGACTGATTACAGGTTTGGAGTCCACCATTTTGTATTCCAAAAAGCGACCAACAAGAAACTTCTTGGCCCCGGCATCCTCGGTTTTATACTTTTTGTCTAAAGATTCCCATAATTCCTTAGCCGTTTTTATTGTGCAGTATACATTATATAGTGAATCAGCCAAACTATTCATCACATAATTCCGGCACAGGAAATCCGAGTGCTTCCAAGCATCAACTGCACTAACTGCTTGAATGTCTCCTTCACCCTCTTGGAACACTGGAGCATTTTCAGTCAAGAACCTCGCAAGATTCAAAGTGGTCAGGTAGAATAACATCTTTTGCTGCCACCTTTTGAAATTCAGCCCATTGAATTTCTCCGGTTTTTCCCCATGGTTAACTGGAACAGTCACAGTTGTAGCTGCAGTTTGAGCCACGGTTTGTGTCAAAGCATGACTTGGCAATTTAGCCACAGGTTGAGTCACAACAGGACTTGGCATAGCCACATTCGAACTTGGCGTAACCACAACAGAACTTGGCATAGCCACAGTCGAACTTGGCGTAGCCACAGCCTGAGCCACCGTCTGATTTTCAGCAGTAGCCACATCCATGTTGATAGGTGTATTTTCCATTTCTGAAACACAATCAGAATATTAGTATCAAATGATATAAATCAATTAGCCTTAAGAAATCTGCTTTTGAAAACGTTTCTGTAAACTGTTTAAAAAAAAAAGAATATTGCTTTAAGTTTGTAACATAACTTGTTAAACAGTTTACTAATAAAGTATTTGCAGATTGTAAGTAAACAGAAAATATACAGTAAGCTGTATATAGTAAGATACTGCAGAAATAATTCGCAGTAAGCAGTAAACAAAATGTTCTTGAGCAGTAAACAAAATGAACGCTGGAGCCGGGGCCTGTGTTCAACACAGTGTCCTTAAAGCAACGAAAAGTGTGCTTGAACAGAATCACCAAGACTGGAAGAAGGAATGCAGGAAGCTGGACAGACAAATGCAAAGAGATTTTCGTGGTTGTTGTGTTGTCTAGACTGAAGGAATTGTTGCTCTATATATAGGCAGGGAGGAGCCTTTGCATTTAGTACTGCAGTTGAATTCTGTATTTACTCCAGGCGTTTTTGGAGTTACAGTTTGAATGGAAATCAATTTGGAGTTATGTTTTAAATGAAAAATTCAAAACAAAATTCCAAAACGTGGCTTGCACTTTGTGGCCAATTTTTGACTCGTTCGATCCGACATTCGTGTACGCAGGTCGCGCCCGCACACAAGTTCAAGGCTCGAAGGCCAAGTCGGTCCAAGATTTGCACCCCCCCTGCGGGCGCGTAGGCCATGGAGGAGTCTCTATGCAACAAATGGTTACACCTTACAAATTGTTAACCATATATAAATTGGTCCACAAACTCATTTCTATCCTATGTGGGATAACTATTTAAGCATTCCCAACATTTCCACATTTTTCCATTTTCCAATGTGGGATGGAACTATTATTTATAGCCTCCACTTATTCCCACTTTTCCATTTCTAACCAATGTGGGATTGTAATCCCTTTTAAGGCTCCTCTTCAAATCCCAATTTTCAATCAATGTGGGATCAATTTCACATTTACTCAAGTGAAAATCAATTGCCAAATATATTTTCCAACAATCCCCCACATGAATGTAAATTGATAGAGACACGGAATATTTGGTGATAAAGTTCCACAGTTGAAACCTGCATAGGATAGGTAGGGGTTTCCTTTGAACCTTCCCTTGTGAAAATACATTTACTTTACTAGCTGATCAGTAGACGCGATGTCTTTGAACTGTTCTGCCTTCTGTGTAAACGATGATGTACTTCACACAGGATTCTTCCTAACACATTTTAGTTCTCATGGGTATGTTCGTTTGTGGCCATGAACATATGCCTGGTTCAGTGAGAGTTGTTAAGAATTAGCCTCATAATTCCCTTCGAAGCGGCCCCACTTCTCTCTCACATAGGTGATTTCTTAATCAAGAGTAACCCGCATTACTCCGCTCGGATTTCCGACGCATAAGAATCATTAAAAGCTTATTGCTTATCCTCTCCTTACGGGCATCACTGTTATTACAGGAATGGACAGGAGATAACCCCCACAGTGATCCTATTAAGTATTTGTAATTAGGTTTTCTCATTGAACCTAGATCTTGGGATCTCCAGTCAGCTAGGTTGAGTTTCCATTACAATAACTTATTCTTTTAGAGGCTTAAGTCCCATTCCTCTCGATGACTTTGCAACTAACTCTCTATTTAACCCTTTGGTTAGCGGATCCGCAATGTTATCTTTTGACTTTACATAGTCAATCGAGATAACTCCAGTTGAGAGTAACTGTCTTATGGTATTATGTCTACGACGTATGTGTCTAGACTTACCATTGTACATGTTGCTTTGTGCCCTTCCAATCGCAGATTGACTATCACAATGTATGCAAATTGCTGGCACAGGTTTTGACCATCTTGGAATATCCTCTAAGAAATTGCGTAGCCATTCAGCCTCTTCACCACATTTATCTAGAGCTATAAACTCAGATTCCATGGTAGATCTCGCAATAACTGTTTGTTTAGAGGATTTCCATGATATAGCTGCACCTCCTAGTGTGAACACGAATCCACTAGTAGACTTTGAGTCTTTTATATCAGATATCCAATTAGCATCACTATATCCTTCAATGACTGCCGGATATCTGGTATAGTGCAATCCATAATTACGAGTATATCTCAAGTATCTTAGTACTCTTACTATTCCTTTCCAATGGTCAGACCCTGGATTACTAGTATATCTACTCAGCTTGCTAACTGCGTAAGCTATATCTGGTCTTGTACAACTCATTAGGTACATAAGACTTCCGATTATTCTAGAGTACTCTACTTGAAAAATACCATCGCCTCTATTTTTCGATAGATGTTGACTTGTATCTATTGGTGTTCTTGCTACGCCAGTATCATCATTATTGAATTTTTCCAAAATCTTGTCCACATAATGTGACTGACTTAGAACAAGTCCATCTGATGTTCTTGAAATTTTAACTCCAAGAATCACATCAGCTAAACCCATATCCTTCATGTCGAATCTTGAATTCAACATACTTTTAGTAGATTTAATCATCTTATCGTTGCTGCCAACGATGAGCATGTCGTCAACATAAAGGCATAAAATGACATAACCATTTTTTGTGTCTTTGATGTAAACGCATTTGTCACATTCATTGATTTTAAATCCACTTTCCATCATTACTTTGTCAAATTTTTCATGCCATTGTTTTGGAGCTTGTTTCAAGCCGTATAATGACTTTACCAATTTACACACCTTGTTTTCTTGTCCTGGTGCAGAAAACCCCTCAGGTTGTTCCATGTAAATTTCTTCTTCTAAATCTCCATTTAGAAAAGCAGTTTTGACATCCATTTGATGTACTTCGAGATTGTATAAAGATGCAATCGCTAATATTAATCGAATGGAAGTTATTCTCGTTACCGGAGAATAAGTGTCAAAGTATTCAAGGCCTTCTCGTTGCCGATATCCTTTAATTACAAGTCTTGCCTTGTACTTATCAATAGTTCCATCTGCTTTCATTTTCCTTTTGAAAATCCATTTGTAGCCTAGTGGTTTGCTTCCCGGGGGAAGATCAACCAGTTCCCATGTATGGTTTTGCAGAATGGAATCTATTTCACTTTTAATTGCCTCTTTCCATTGAGGTCCTTCTGAAGAGTTTACAGCTTCTTTGAAGCTTTGAGGTTCAGTTTCTAGCATATAGGTCAGAAAATCAGGACCGTAAGATTTTTCTGTCCTTTCACGTTTGCTACGTCTTGGTTCAACCTCTTGATCCTGACTATTTTCAATCATGGTCTCATGCGTTCGTTTAGAAGAACTTGGTTCTTCTTTGGACTTGTATGGAAATACGTGTTCAAAGAACGATGCATTTCTCGATTCCATTATCGTGTTTTTGTGTATATCAGAAATTTTAGAATCAAACACAAGAAACCGATAAGCACTACTATTATGTGCATATCCAATAAATATGCAATCAATAGTTTTTGGTCCTATTTTCACCTTCTTGGGTGTAGGTACAGCCACTTTGGCAAGACACCCCCACACTCGTAAATATTTGTAGGAAGGCTTTCTTCCTTTCAATAACTCGTAGGGACTCTTATCTTCTTTCTTTCGGGGCACCTTATTTAAAAGGTAATTAGCTGATAACACAGCTTCTCCCCACATGTTTTGAGGTAACCCAGAACTCAACAACATTGCATTCATCATTTCTTTCAATGTTCTATTTTTTCGTTCAGCAACACCATTTTGTTGAGGTGAATAAGGTGCTGTTGTTTCATGTTTAATTCCATGTTGTGCACAGAATTCAGCAAATGGTGATTCATATTCACCACCTCTATCACTTCTCAACACTTTGATCTTCTTGTTGAGTTGATTTTCAATTTCATTTTTACAGAGAACAAATTTCTCTATTGCTTCATCTTTACTTTTAAGCAAATACACAAAACAATATTTTGTGCTATCGTCAATAAAAGTAATAAAATATTTGTTGCCTCCCCTTGTTTGTACAGATTTTAAATCACATACATCGGTGTGAATTAAATCAAGCGGTTTAGTTTTTCTTTCAACGGATTGAAATGATGACCTTGTCAATTTTGCCTCAACACAAGTTTCACACTTATGTTTATTATCAATTTGGAATGTAGGTATGCAATTCAAGTTAATTAGTCTACGCAAAGTGTCGTAATTAACATGTCCTAGTCTACCATGCCACAAATTGGAAGACTCAAGCAAGTAAACGGAAGAGTTATTCATTTTATTAATTTTTGGCTTAATAGCCATTACATTAAGCTTAAAAAGCCCATCACTAACATAACCCTTTCCTACAAACATTCCAGACTTAGACAAAATAACCTTGTCTGATTCAAACACCATGCGGAAGCCATGTTTGTTCAACAGCGAGCCGGATACCAAATTCTTGCGAATCTCCGGCACATAGAGCACGTTGTTTAGAGTCAGCTCTTTCCCAGACGTCATCTTTAGAACCACCTTTCCATGGCCCTTGATTTGAGAAGTCGCTGAATTTCCCATGTACAGCTTCTCCCCATCCGCTGCTTCAAAACCACTAAACAACTCCTTGTCGGAGCAAACATGTCGGGTGGCACCGGTATCTATCCACCATTCTCTCGGATTTGAACCCACCAGGTTCACTTCAGAAATGACAGCTGCAAGGTTGATGTCAGATGGATCTTCAACCATGTTTGCTTCTTTCTTCTTCTTCGGCAAACGGCACTCCGTTGACTTGTGACCAATTTTGTCACAATTGAAGCATTTTCCTTGAAACTTCTTTTTAGAAATTCCGCCCTTGGGCCCCAACTTGAGCCCTTTGCTACTAGATGGCCCAGACTTGGTTTTGTTAGGTTTGGAGCTTTGCCCATGCTCCACAACATTTGCTTTAGCCACAACCGGATTGATCCCTCTTTCAGAACTTTTGTTGTCTTCTTCTATTCGAAGTCTAACAATTAGTTCCTCAACATTCATTTCCTTTCGCTTATGCTTTAGGTAGTTTTTAAAATCCTTCCATGCAGGTGGTAGTTTTTCAATTATACAAGCCACTTGGAAGGACTCGCTCACAACCATTCCCTCGGAATGAATTTCATGCAATATCACTTGAAGTTCTTGTACTTGACTGATTACAGGTTTGGAGTCCACCATTTTGTATTCCAAAAAGCGACCAACAAGAAACTTCTTGGCCCCGGCATCCTCGGTTTTATACTTTTTGTCTAAAGATTCCCATAATTCCTTAGCCGTTTTTATTGTGCAGTATACATTATATAGTGAATCAGCCAAACTATTCATCACATAATTCCGGCACAGGAAATCCGAGTGCTTCCAAGCATCAACTGCACTAACTGCTTGAATGTCTCCTTCACCCTCTTGGAACACTGGAGCATTTTCAGTCAAGAACCTCGCAAGATTCAAAGTGGTCAGGTAGAATAACATCTTTTGCTGCCACCTTTTGAAATTCAGCCCATTGAATTTCTCCGGTTTTTCCCCATGGTTAACTGGAACAGTCACAGTTGTAGCTGCAGTTTGAGCCACGGTTTGTGTCAAAGCATGACTTGGCAATTTAGCCACAGGTTGAGTCACAACAGGACTTGGCATAGCCACATTCGAACTTGGCGTAACCACAACAGAACTTGGCATAGCCACAGTCGAACTTGGCGTAGCCACAGCCTGAGCCACCGTCTGATTTTCAGCAGTAGCCACATCCATGTTGATAGGTGTATTTTCCATTTCTGAAACACAATCAGAATATTAGTATCAAATGATATAAATCAATTAGCCTTAAGAAATCTGCTTTTGAAAACGTTTCTGTAAACTGTTTAAAAAAAAAAGAATATTGCTTTAAGTTTGTAACATAACTTGTTAAACAGTTTACTAATAAAGTATTTGCAGATTGTAAGTAAACAGAAAATATACAGTAAGCTGTATATAGTAAGATACTGCAGAAATAATTCGCAGTAAGCAGTAAACAAAATGTTCTTGAGCAGTAAACAAAATGAACGCTGGAGCCGGGGCCTGTGTTCAACACAGTGTCCTTAAAGCAACGAAAAATGTGCTTGAACAGAATCACCAAGACTGGAAGAAGGAATGCAGGAAGCTGGACAGACAAATGCAAAGAGATTTTCGTGGTTGTTGTGTTGTCTAGACTGAAGGAATTGTTGCTCTATATATAGGCAGGGAGGAGCCTTTGCATTTAGTACTGCAGTTGAATTCTGTATTTACTCCAGGCGTTTTTGGAGTTACAGTTTGAATGGAAATCAATTTGGAGTTATGTTTTAAATGAAAAATTCAAAACAAAATTCCAAAACGTGGCTTGCACTTTGTGGCCAATTTTTGACTCGTTCGGTCCGACATTCGTGTACGCAGGTCGCGCCCGCACACAAGTTCAAGGCTCGAAGGCCAAGTCGGTCCAAGATTTGCACCCCCCCTGCGGGCGCGTAGGCCATGGAGGAGTCTCTATGCAACAAATGGTTACACCTTACAAATTGTTAACCATATATAAATTGGTCCACAAACTCATTTCTATCCTATGTGGGATAACTATTTAAGCATTCCCAACATTTCCACATTTTTCCATTTTCCAATGTGGGATGGAACTATTATTTATAGCCTCCACTTATTCCCACTTTTCCATTTCTAACCAATGTGGGATTGTAATCCCTTTTAAGGCTCCTCTTCAAATCCCAATTTTCAATCAATGTGGGATCAATTTCACATTTACTCAAGTGAAAATCAATTGCCAAATATATTTTCCAACAATCCCCCACATGAATGTAAATTGATAGAGACACGGAATATTTGGTGATAAAGTTCCACAGTTGAAACCTGCATAGGATAGGTAGGGGTTTCCTTTGAACCTTCCCTTGTGAAAATACATTTACTTTACTAGCTGATCAGTAGACGCGATGTCTTTGAACTGTTCTGCCTTCTGTGTAAACGATGATGTACTTCACACAGGATTCTTCCTAACACATTTTAGTTCTCATGGGTATGTTCGTTTGTGGCCATGAACATATGCCTGGTTCAGTGAGAGTTGTTAAGAATTAGCCTCATAATTCCCTTCGAAGCGGCCCCACTTCTCTCTCACATAGGTGATTTCTTAATCAAGAGTAACCCGCATTACTCCGCTCGGATTTCCGACGCATAAGAATCATTAAAAGCTTATTGCTTATCCTCTCCTTACGGGCATCACTGTTATTACAGGAATGGACAGGAGATAACCCCCACAGTGATCCTATTAAGTATTTGTAATTAGGTTTTCTCATTGAACCTAGATCTTGGGATCTCCAGTCAGCTAGGTTGAGTTTCCATTACAATAACTTATTCTTTTAGAGGCTTAAGTCCCATTCCTCTCGATGACTTTGCAACTAACTCTCTATTTAACCCTTTGGTTAGCGGATCCGCAATGTTATCTTTTGACTTTACATAGTCAATCGAGATAACTCCAGTTGAGAGTAACTGTCTTATGGTATTATGTCTACGACGTATGTGTCTAGACTTACCATTGTACATGTTGCTTTGTGCCCTTCCAATCGCAGATTGACTATCACAATGTATGCAAATTGCTGGCACAGGTTTTGACCATCTTGGAATATCCTCTAAGAAATTGCGTAGCCATTCAGCCTCTTCACCACATTTATCTAGAGCTATAAACTCAGATTCCATGGTAGATCTCGCAATAACTGTTTGTTTAGAGGATTTCCATGATATAGCTGCACCTCCTAGTGTGAACACGAATCCACTAGTAGACTTTGAGTCTTTTATATCAGATATCCAATTAGCATCACTATATCCTTCAATGACTGCCGGATATCTGGTATAGTGCAATCCATAATTACGAGTATATCTCAAGTATCTTAGTACTCTTACTATTCCTTTCCAATGGTCAGACCCTGGATTACTAGTATATCTACTCAGCTTGCTAACTGCGTAAGCTATATCTGGTCTTGTACAACTCATTAGGTACATAAGACTTCCGATTATTCTAGAGTACTCTACTTGAAAAATACCATCGCCTCTATTTTTCGATAGATGTTGACTTGTATCTACCAGGTCGCGCCCGCACACAAGTTCAAGGCTCGAAGGCCAAGTCGGTCCAAGATTTGCACCCCCCCTGCGGGCGCGTAGGCCATGGAGGAGTCTCTATGCAACAAATGGTTACACCTTACAAATTGTTAACCATATATAAATTGGTCCACAAACTCATTTCTATCCTATGTGGGATAACTATTTAAGCATTCCCAACATTTCCACATTTTTCCATTTTCCAATGTGGGATGGAACTATTATTTATAGCCTCCACTTATTCCCACTTTTCCATTTCTAACCAATGTGGGATTGTAATCCCTTTTAAGGCTCCTCTTCAAATCCCAATTTTCAATCAATGTGGGATCAATTTCACATTTACTCAAGTGAAAATCAATTGCCAAATATATTTTCCAACAATACTTTGTATCACTGACCTTTTTTTTTTTTTTTTCTTCTTGTAGGCACCATGTCTAATATTGTCTTGTACAAATTAAATTACGCTAAATTTTCATTACATTATTCATTGTTAGAGTCGGATATTTATTATTGTGGGATAAAAATATAGGCATTGACGAATTGAGCAGTGGAGGACGTTAGATTTTGATAATATTGAGAGTGGTACCATAGTATGTTCCACGACTTTATAAGTGGTCAATTCAGTAATTTTTCGTAAGTTTCTAATGGTCCATATCATATATCGACTTGGTTTCATTTTAAGGTTATTTTTCGCTTTTCCTTTTTTCTTTTACATTTTTTAATTACTTTTAGATATATTATTTTTAAAAATGATAGAATCACCTCGGGAGTTACCCCCAAGTTGACTGCACCCTCACATAGAGGGTGCGGGGCCCACAGTATCATCGTCCTAATATCTTATGTTAACGAATTTATAGTTTAATATACTATTATAATATTACAAAGAATAATATAATATTCTAATTCAAAATACATTTGTAAAACGTTTTGCAACTAATTGCTTCTATCATAAAATACAAGAAAGTATGGTTTTACTGACGGAAAATTTTTTGACGTATGTCGGGACCGTCGGAATTTCTGACGCTTGACAATAATGTATCTCAAAATGGATACTGGACTTATTTGTTCAGTATCTTCGAAATGTATATCCCTTCTTAATTACGCCTCTGTTCGGGAAGTGCCAAAAATTGGTTTTTAAACCAATTTATAATCTACACAATTTTCAAAACTACTTTTTAACCCTACATCTTTTATCTCTCTAATTTTTAACCCTACACCTTAGCTCGAAATTTGAAAAAAACAGGTTTAAAATCCTTGCCAATGATCCAAACACATCTCTTATGTTTTCTAGAGATAAATGGCATTATGGATGTCCGGTATGGTAGATCCCTCATGTTTAGCACACTGGCTTAGACCATGTATTGATAAAATTTATTAAATTTGGTGTTTCGTGTAGACATACCCAAATTAGGTTGTTTGAGCAATTTATGTTGTCTCGACTATTTTTTCATAAACTCGTAATTTAGAATTTGAGTATTTATCGCTCAACAATTTACTGGAAGTCAGGTATATATTCCCCTCCATTTTCTTTTTCATTTTTTTTTCTTGCTCTCTAATAATAAAAAAAACCTGAACTGGACACATTTAATTCCTAGGTGCATAAGGGTTAGGGTTATGGTTATATATAATATATGCTCTAACAATATACTAAAATTTACCTTGAAGCTGTCCACTGTGACATTCTTCAAATACAATTGGCCTAGAAAAAGCATCACCTTAAATTACCATGATACTTACCACCCAAATATGTTCCCCCAATCCATTATGGTGTATCAAAAGGGCCCTTCAAGTCTAATTTTGCAAATTAATTTACTACAGGTGGGAAACTCTATTTTGTCATTTTACATTAGCTTTGGAAGCTTTTGTATAACATGGATTCCTGTTGTTTCTGTCTAGAATGAATGTTCTAATTTAGGATGTTCTAATTTATCCCATTTTTCCAATAATTACATGTTATGTGCATATCTTTGAAGTTTGGCAGATTAATAATTTTTAGGTTGCCAAGGATATGATTTTGATTGTATTTACATTCGTTGAACTTGAAAGTTATTAGGATTTATGGGTCTATTTTGAAATGCAGCTAATAATTAAAGTTATTTTTTTTATCTAGATCATTTTGGTATTAAAGATGAGTGGCTATCGATCAACAAGAGGACATGGTAGTTGCTCTAAATCATGCGGAAGATCCTTGTCTAGCAATAGAGACGAGACAAGAAACATCAAAATTGACACAAAAAGTGAAGATGAAGTCGTAAGGCTTGGTAATACCCCTAATGCGAATGGAGAGGAGGACGAGTCTCCTATAGACTCAAATGAAGGAGAGTCAGGGTAAGGGGTTCTAACAAGGGAACTCCTCTCCCTAATTCGCCTAGGGAGCGTCCAACCGTTGTCGTGAGAACACCAGGGAAGAACTCTGTGTTTGGGCGCGCGTGCGTGCGTGCGTGTGTGTGTGTGTTTACTGTGTTTGTTGAACTCAGTTTTGACGATCCATCGACGACGCGAGAAATTATTTGCATCTTGAAGGGATATATGTGTGGTGTTCACATGTACTATTCTGATGTGCCCAAAGATTTGGATGATGATATGTTCAAAGATTTTGGGGGTAATTTCATTAATATTTTGAGATTTTACAAATACATGGTTTTTTTTAATTATAATTGTTCAAAAATCATTAATAAATCTTTTTCTAACTGTTTTAAGAGAAATTCAAATGGCCCGACCATAGAGATGATGGAGTGCACAGGGTGTTTAGCAATATAGTTAGTAGGCGGCTACGAGACAACATGAATTAATCACGAAAAAAGAAAAGGAAAAATCAAATTCAAAAAATTCATTGGACTGGAGGCCATACAAGCCAGGATGGTTTGATGGTCTTGCTTGGATCATGTCATTGGAGTGTTGGAGCAGCGAGGAATGGAAACGCATTTCGCAAATCAACTCAAACAACCGTAACTCGACCGCCTATGGTGAATTTTCCAAACACACGAGTGGTTCAGTGACTTACGCGGATCACAAGGATCGTATGGTAGTATTTCTAATCTTTATGTTAATTCTTATAATTAATATTTTATATTTTAGTGCTAATAGATTTTCTCGTATAGACCAAGGAGCTAAAATGTCATCCAACCCCATTGGAGCTCTTTATACGGACGCACAATAAAGTGTTCGGAGATTTTGTGGACAGCAAAGTGAAGGATACAATGGTAAGTTTAATTCAGATTTTTGGCAATTGTTATTCATTTGTTAAAAAATTTTATCAATGAGTAATTTGTTATTATTTTATTTTTGTAGGGAAATTATAATGATATTGTTGAGGAGAGGTTGTCTGCATCAGAGCGTCTGGATTTTCATCCTGATACGTGGATTGAAGTTACAAATGGTATACGAAAGGGCCGTGTATATGTTTTGGGGAGTTCACAAGCTGCTATGTAAGTAAAAAATTCTTCTAGTCGTTCAAGAGTGCGCTCACAACAAGCAGAAATTGAAGCGCTAAAAAAACAATTGTTGGAGGTAGAAGAGAATAGGAAAAAAATAAATAGAAGAGGCTTAATCAAGTTGTATAGAAATGGAAAATCTCAATGTCTCATTTGAAGAGTCGATGCAAGCACAAATCAAAGAGATGCTAAGTCAACTAAATATGCCAAATTCAGAATTTTCATCATCATGTGGAATTAAACCTATTTGAAATTGAAATAATGTGTTGTACATAATATTTTTTGCACTACGATTTTATGATATTAGCCTTATTATGAATTATGAATTTATTGTTTAGAATTATTAAAAATATATGCAGAAAATAACAAATTATCGATCATATATGAACGCAGTTAAAAAAAAAATAAAAATTATCAACTTTTCTGACGACCATTAAGGGCTTTTGGAAAGAGAAAATTTCCAACTATCATAAAGGGCTATTGGAAATACATATTTCCAATGGAATTTGGAGCTGTCGGAGAAATATTTATACCGACGACTGTAAATTCCGTCGAAAAATATAATTTCGAGACCAAACAGTGTCTTTCAGAATTATATTTTCCTACAACTTATGAAACCGTCGGTATAAATATTTTTCTAACAGGATTTGGAGCCGTCAGAAATACCAGAAAGTTTCGACGGGTTTCATCTAGCCGTCAAAATATTTATCGACGCTATTTTTTTGACGGATTTTCGACGATCTCTTGTCCGTCAAACATTCCCATTACCGACGGTTAAACTGGCTTTACCGAAGTATTTTGCCGTTTGAAAAGGCTTTTTTTGTAGTGATATTACCTCTTCTTTGGCATTATTATTTAAAGCTCATGTTTTAAAAAGTCACTTTAAATAACACATTTCATGAGATCCACAACATTTAAATTTTTTTAATTATACATTTCATCAAATTTTATCAAAACCTACTAAAAATTTAATTTTTTTTAAAACCAAATAAGGACATAATTGTGAGTGAAAGATTTCGTGAATGAAGATGTAATTGATGTTTATTTTATTCGTTTTAAGATTTTCATAAAAAATTTAGTTTATAAATGATATCTCGAAATATTATTATATAGACATTATAAATTTTTAATAGCTTTGTGGAAGTCCAATTTATTATTATAGTTTTTAAAAAATTTAGTATAAATTATATCACTGACTTTGAAAGATTAAAAAATTAATGGTCAACTCCATTCAAATTTTCGTGGGTGACTTATTGACTATAGTTAATCATGACAAGGGATATTTTAGATTTTTTTTTTTTTTTTTTAAGAATAGTATAAAAACGAAGATACCTTATCAAAAAATTTAACAAATAGTTACAACCCTTAATTTTATAAAATCTAATGGTCTAAATTAAAAGGCATTTTCTCCCCACTGTTATATGTAGAATATTGGGAGGATTTCTACCCCCGAGGCATAACTCAGTTGATTAAAAGATGAAAGTGAGAAATTTCAGCTGAGCTGGTAGCTGTAGTGTAGGAGTTCGAATCCTACATATGGTATGGATGAGGCTCCTTACAAGCGCAGTTAAAAAATAAGCTCTCAACCATGATCCATTGAGGTACATCCTGTGATTTACATTATCTACATATTCCCAGGATAGGAGATGTAGGGACTCGTAAGGTTGAAATTCAACCTTTTTAGAATTGGGGATTTCTCTCCCATGATTTGTTGCAAACATCGGGGAATCTGCCCTGTTCTTGCACATAAAACAGGGTGGACAATGTTAAACCCAATAAACAAAAGAGTTAAATATATGAATGGTGACTAAACTTGTACTCATGTTACTAAATAATCATTGAACTTAAATTTAATACCCACTCGTCATTGAACTTTGAAAAATGTTGTCATCTATGACAGTAGCTAATCGATGTTACACATGGCAGCTCATACAATCTCATTCATTGCAATATTCAAATTCAATACACAATGTTATGCATCTGTGAGTTGCCACATGTGCATCCCATTTTGAGTTCGTCAACCGAGTCACAATTTTGTCAAGTTATGGAACCGCCAGTTGGGGTGTAGTCACGGATGGACAACATTTTTAAAAGTCACGTGCAAGTGGGTAAAGTAGTAAACTTCAGTGGTGATTTAGTAATATGAGTGCAAGTTCAATGACCATCCATATATTTGAGAGAGAGAGAGAGAGAGAGAGAGAGAGAGAGAGGCTAAGTACCCTTGATTAATTGGGGAGAGAGAGAGAGAGAGAGAGAGAGAGAGAGAGAGAGAGAGAGAGAGAGAGAGAGAGAGAGAGAGAGGCTAATTACCCTTGATTAATTGCTTAATGAAAACACAAGAAATCCCTAATTAAAGAACTTGGGATAGAATTTGCCATTCACTTCATCGTTCCACTAAAATTTTGAAACTTCATTATAATTTTAAGGTGTAAAAAACTTTGGTGGATATAGTTGATCACGTAAAGGAAAATAAAATTTATTTATTCAAATAAGAATTTTATATCTCAAAATTGTGGTAAATGATGAAAATTTTAATAGTGTGAACCAAGTCGAGATGGCTCATGTGAACTCTTAATTATTGTCATCAGTATCCCACTCCACTTAGGTAAGTATTTACAAGAATATGACCAATTGATATTTTAAAATCCATGCCATATTTGAAACGATCTTCTCTATCAATTAGTTTCCCCATTTTAGGAGTCTTTTGTCAATCTCATTATTTTCTATCCATATAAATAAGAGGAATAATGATATTTATCTCAAGGTTGAAATAAATCTCAACCCAGTGGCACTCTTCCATTGAAAGTTGAAAATGTGTCTTATGCATGTGCAGATGGGCACCTTCCCATTCTCCAATGAATGTGTACCAATTGAGTTAAGATTGATCTCAAACTTGAGATAAATAGCATTACTCACGACAGCATCCCTATTTGTTCTCACATAGTCCATAGGAAAAAATTCCTCTATCCTTTTTTTGGTATACTTTGTTTTCTTTTATTAGCCGCAAAGAAGTCATTACTTACAGGCTACAGCTCAAACTTTTGCTGACTTGTATGTATAAATATTCTCACTCATATATATGTTTAGTTCTTAACAACTTGCATCTTACTTAAATAACTTTTAGTCTTATCCTTTTGGTTTTAGAGTTGAGAGAAGCAGAAATATGATCATGAGGAATTGGATGCGCTGCTTTTTTATACCAGACGAGATAATCATTGAGATCCTCAGTTGATTACAAGTGAAGTCATTATTAAGATTTAAACGTTTACGCAAATCGTGTTTTGGAATAATTGAAGATCCTAAGTTCATCACAAACCATATGGCTCGAGCTCCGTCCTCTTTGGTATATCAAAAGAAAAGATTTGAATTTAACCAGGAAGGAGATGAGGACTAAAGTTGTAAAACCTTGTTAGCAACTTTAGGTTTTTGTAAACACACTTTCATTAGTTTGAAACTTTACAAAACGCACTTCACAAATACACAACTAAACACACTGGCACTATCACAATCTTCTTCACCAGTTCTTGCCTCTCTACTCACAGACATTGCACATGGTTTGTTACATAGCTCACGCCATTAATCAGTTGATCTTACGGAGAGCCTTTAGATTGTACTCTAGAATATTCTTCTTCTTTTTATATATAATGAAAGCCTTATACTATGTAAGGTAAGTTGATTTATTGAATTCAGAAAATCTTCCTCTCCTATTTGTCATATGGGATTTTCACTTAGTATCAGAGCCATCAATGGCCAACCCTAATAACTCATCTACAGTAAACTGTCCATCCTCAATGGTGTCACCACTGCCGGGTGACAACCAAACAAACCCTTCAGTGTTAAACTCTCTTAAACCCCCCTTAATCAAACTTGACAAACACAACTTTTTACTCTGGGATATGATTGTGCCTATAATCGGAAGTCACAACTTAGAAGGTTTCATTTTAGGAACCAAACAATGTCCAACTAAGTTTCTGACTAGCCAAGCCACACCTGAATCAATAGCAAAAACAACTGCAAATCCTAGTACCAAAGATGGAAATCTATAGACCAGCTACTGATGGACTGGCTATATTCCGTAATAAGCCCAGAAATCCCTATGAGAGTAGTTGATTCAGATAACTCTGCTGAGTTATGGACAGCCATCCAAGAAAATTTTGGAGTGAAGAAAATGGCGTGACTAAACTACCTTACTGGAGAGCTTCAGAAAGTAGGAAAAGGAAACATGAGCATTGATGAATATCTAACCACTGTCAAATAGATAGCTGATAAACTTGAAGTTGCAAGGAAGAAAGTAGATCTGGCAAATCTTGTCAACTATGTCCTAGTTGGGCTGGAAGATTAGTAAACTCCCATTTTTGTGCAGATCAACGGGAGAGAACACATAACCTGGAATGAACTTCAATCTACTCGTGACATATGAGAGTCGACTTGAACATATCCAAGCTCTATGGAGTGATATTACTGCTCTCAATCTTATTCAAAACTCAGTTAACTTCAATTATAGACTCACCTGTCAAGTTTGTGGAAAGGCATGTCACAAGGCTGATATATGCTATTTCAGGTTTGATAGAAACTACGCTGCAAGGACTTTCGGACAGCAGCATTCAAACAATCACACAACTTCTCCTGCAGCCTTATTGGCAACTCCAGAAACAGTAAATGACAAATCATGGTATGCAAACTCGGGAGCAACCAATCATGTGACTGGAGATGAAGGAAATCTGAATACAGCTTCCAAGTATACAGGTAACCAAAAAGTGATGGTTGGAAATGGTTCAAGACTTGAAATACCTCATGTTGGTAGCACAAATATAAACACTAAAACACTACATTCACTTAAAAACATTCTCTGTGTACCTAAAATTAGGAAAAACTTACTTAGTGTTTCACAACTTACATCACACAATCCAATCTTTATAGAATTTCAATCTAACCATTGTCTTGTTAAGGACAAATTCTCAGAAGAAGTGTTGCTCAAGGGGAAGCTTGAAAAGGCCTTTATCAACTGGACCTTCCACAACAACTCACCTCCAAGAATCCAAGCCCTTCATCACCACAAGACTACTGCCTTCTACTCTCAGTCAATCCAAAATAATGAAGTTCCTCCTACCAGTTATCAGCATTTCCAAGAAAAAGAGGAATCTAGTGCTCTTATGTGGCACAAGAGATTAAGACATCCATCTCTTAAGATTGTCTCTAAAGTTCTAAAGTCATGTAATGAAAATTTAGACATTAATAAAATGTTCTGTGATGCTTGCAAATTTGGCGAGTCTCACTTACTTCCTTTTAAAAGACCAGTCTCTCATTCTGAATTTCCTCTTAAATTGATTTTCACATATATATGGGGTCCTTCACCAGTGTGTTCAGTGTCTGGCTTCAAATATTATATAGCTTTTGTTGATGATCATAGTAGATTTTGCTGGCTTTACCCTATGAAACAAAAGTTTGAATCATTGTCTATATTTACCCATTCCAAGAGCTTGGTTGAAAACAAATTTGATAGAAAACTAAAACACATCAGTCAGATTGGAAAGGTGAATTTAGACCTTCCACTCATATTCTCAAATAATTAGGGATAGATTTCAGACTTTCCTGCCCCTACACATCTGAACAAAATGACAGAATAGAGCGCAAACACAAATATATAGTCGAGACAGGATTCAACTTACTTGCTCAAGCCAACTTGCCACTCAAATACTGGTATGATGCCTTCCAGACTGTTGTTTACTTAATAAACAGACTTCCAACACCCATATTAAGTCACAAATCTCCCTTTCAAGTTCTGTATCAAAAGGAATTTTATTACAATTCATTGAAAAAATTTGGGTGTAGTTGTTTTCCATGTCTAAGGTCTTATCAAAACCACAAATTCAGTTTCATAGCATAAAATATGTCTTCTTAGGGTACTCATCATCTCACAAAGGCTTCAAATGTTTAAGCTCTACTAGTAGGATTTATATCTCTAGACGTGGTCCATCAATGAGAATGAATTTCCTTATGTCTCACTTTTTCAAAAGAATTCTCAGAATCCGAAAATCATCATCTCTGTGTCCAATTCCCAATCTCTTCGATTACCTTTCCTCACTGTTGTTAACACTCAAGGTCCAATTGATACCAGTCAGGTTCAAGTCCATGTGGCTACAGTCCAAAGAGGAAGTCCAACAACTAAACCAGACTACAATAGTCCAGGATCTAACAGTCACTTAACACCCTCTCAAACTCACTTATCTCCTCAACAGCCAACAGAAACATTTTCTTCTTCACCAAATACGGACAACTCTTAACTACAAAACCCAGATAACCAAAGCATACCTATTGTTGGTACCAAGATGAGAACTAGTTTGAACCTACATCCAATGATTACTAGAGGGAAGGCAAGAGTTTTTAAACCCAAGACATACATGGTGAAGCTGTAGTGATTAAAAGGGAACCTACAAACACTAGTGAAGCTTGGAAAGAATAAAAAAAATGGAGACAAGCAATGCAAGAGGAATACAGAGCACTGATGGAAAATAACACATGGAAACTTGTTCCCTATTCTTTAGATTACAATATTGTTGCGAACAAATTGGTGTTCAAATTTGTTCGCTAAAATCGTATACCGCAAGTGCACGGTTCGTGTTCAAGTAGTAAAGTGGACTAGAAAAGTCCGAATTTTCGATCCCACGAGGAATGTATACTTCGATTACACATGTGAGTTAATTTAATTCTAACATTGAGAAGTCACAAAATAAAGTTTTTGAAGTTTTGTTTTGAATTTGAAATTTAAACGAGTAAATTCTAAAATCTAACGATAATGCGGAAAATGATAAATTAAAATAGTTCGGATTCATGATTTCATTTAAACGACACTTAATCAATTTTCAAGTTTTGTGAAAAAAACTAACTACTTGAAATAAATGCATGACATTAAACATAAATTTAAATACTCAAAATTAAACGACATAAATTAAAGTGCTTGAAATTAAACGACAATAATTAAAATGCATGAAATTAAATAGCGCAAAATAAGCAAATAACTTTAAATTAACTAAGTGCAATTTAAACTACATCAATCATCCCAACATGTAAAATTTAGCTAAACATGTGTTGAAAAATAAAAATAACAATAAGCATTAAAATAAAAACCCGGATTTAGCAAATTGTTAAAATTTGCAAAATAGTCCTCCATCTTTCAAGCAATTGCATTTCAGTCCCTGCCTTTCCAACCCTTCCATCGTCCTGCAGTGTATCACTCCGGCCACCAGCAGCAGTGTTTTGTCATCAGCAACCAGCATCCTTCAGCACTGGCAGCATGAACCAGCATTTCCAGACTTGAAGTCACCAGCCAGCTGCTTCTTCTTCACAACTTCAGCAGATCAGTATCAAGCAGCAGCAGGACAGCAATACAGGCAGCAGCTTCAGCAGCAAAACAGCAACCCGCAATACAGGCAGCAACTTCAGCAGCAAAACAGCAATACAAAGCAACCTTCTTCCCGAATCTCAGCAACAGGTATCTCCAGCAATTGCACAGCTTTCTTCCACAGTCAGCAGACCAGCAATGGCAGTAAACAATCACCAAGACAGCTTGCAATCTATCACCAGCAAATGCAGCAGCAATCCCCGGCTGCAGGCTTCACTGGCAGTACACCAGTAATTCCAGCAATCTGCCACCCTGCTGAAAATCAACCCGGTTCTCCCCTTCAATCACCTATCTCTAGCTCTGTATATGTATCAATCTATCTACTTTCTTCCTAGCTCCCACTGCTGCTGTCACCAGCAGTGATCTTCACCCGGTTCCTCCTCTGCAGTTCCTATCAACTGCTGTCACCAGCTGCCACCAGCTGCAACCAACCTTATCTCTGTCTTTCAGCTATCCTCCCACGTTATGCCCATCTCTCCAGCCTGTTTTATTCACTTTCCAGCAAATTTCACGTTCCAGCCAGTTTTTGTCCTTCTAAGATTTCACTTTTGTCCTTCAACTTTTGAGATCTTTCAATTTGGTCCCTTGGTTAATTGCACGGCTTGTCCAAAACTTCCCGGAAGTGGCAAAATGGTCCCCGAACTTGGAATTTCAGCAGAATCTTCACTCCTTTTGTGGTTTTTGACCTCAAACTTGGATATTAACCTATTTAAACATAAAATATGCATAAATTAGGAGATATTTGCTCAAGATATTCCAAAATGTACTAATTTAAAGGTATAAAAAGTGTATAAAAATACACTTAACAAAATTAAAGGAAAATCCCGACGGATCAATTCAAAGGTTTAAGGCTCGTTTGATGGCAAAGGGGTTCCACCAAACCCCTGGTGTTGATTTTGAAGAGACCATCAGTCCAGTCCTCAAGTCTTCAATGTTAAGAATTGTGCTAACATTGGCAGTAGCAAATGACTGGAAAATTAAACAAGTGGATATAAATAATGCATTCCTGAATGGTCTACTAGAGGAAGAAGTTTACATAGTTCAGACCGAATGCTTTGTTGATAAAGCTAGACCAACACATGTATGTAAACTAAATAAGGCCCTATATGGGATAAAGTAAGGGCCAAGAACCTGGTATGATAGGCCGAAATTCACACTACAAGAATGGAACTTCAACCAGTCTAAGGCAAATTCATCGCTTTTATATTTTAGACACAAAAAATGCATCATCTTTATTCTAATATATGTTGATCATGTTGTTATAATAGGAAACAATATCACTCAACTACAAGGATTCATTGATAAACTTCACAATCAGTTTGCACTGAAAGACATGGACAAACTACAACATTTACTTGGAATAGAAGTACACCGAGATTAGTCAGGTATACTCCTTACTCAAACCAAGTACATAAGTGAGCTGCTAAAGAAGTTTGAGCTTGGGCATATAAAGGAATGTCCAACTACTAGCACAGTTAATCTAGTTCTATCCAAAGACATTGGAGAATACCTTGAAAATCCTACCACCTACAGAAGAGCAATTGGAGGACTACAATCTTATCAAACACTAGACCGGGCATCTCTTTTCCAGTCAATAAACTAAGCCAGTTTATATAGAAACCAACCTCAATTCACTGACAAGCTCTTAAAAGGGTGTTTAGGTATCTAAAGTGAACAATAAATCAAGGTTTGTAGCTAAAACGAAGTGAAAGATTGGAAATTTAGGGGTTCAGAAACCTAGATTGGGCATCTTGCCTTGATGATAGGAGGTCAATGGCTTCCTACTACATCTATCTAGATTAAACCCCCATTGCTTGGTCTTCAAAGAAATAGAAATTGGCCTCCAGGTCATCCACAGAATCAAAATACAAATCATTGGCGTCTGCTTCATCAGAAATTTCACGGATTGAGTCCTTATTTAAGGAACTCAATCTAATATTTTGTTCAACACCAATTCTTTGGTGGTGCAAATGCACTTTCTTTGAATCCAGTGTATCACACCTAGACCAATCATATTGAGTTAGATATTCACTACATAAGAGATATTGTTTTAAGCAAAAGTTTGGAAATCAGATATGTACCTTCATCCAATAATGTGGCTGATCTTCTCACCAACTCCTTGACAAGCGGAAGATTTCAAATGCTTCGAGATAAACTTGGAATCGCTACTCGATGTCCAGTTTACAGGGGGAGAAAAGATTTGAATTTAACCGGGAAGGAGATGAGGACTAAATTTGTAAAAACCTTGTTAGCAACTTTAATTTTTGTAAACACACTTTTATTAGTTTGCCACTTTACAAAACGCACTTCACAAATATATAATTAAACATGCTAGCACTATACACTATCTTCTTCACCGGTTCTTGCCTCTCTACTCACAGATATTGCACATGGTTTGTTACTAAGCTCACACCATTAATTAGCTGGTCTTATGAATAGCACTTCGATTGTATTCTAGAATATTCTTCTTCTGTTTATATATATATATATATATATATATATATATATATATATATATATATATATATATATATATATATATATATATATATATATATATATAACGGTAGCCTTATATTCTGTAAGGTAAGTTGATTTATTGAATACAGAAATTTTCCTCTCCTATTTTTCATCTGCATTTTTCACTTCTAAGTACATATGATGAACATTCTTCTAAAATTTTACTTTCTTAACATACTCGCAAGGACTGTTGCTGAAAATTAACAACACTACAAATACATACAGATTAAGAAATCTAGTAACTAGATAAATGCTTGATTTGCCTTGTCATGATCATGATCATCCTCATCAAAATGTTATCTGCACAAACATTTTTTTTCATTCCAAAAACTAATGATTTGAAAATGCTTAGAATAAATTACTTGGAGAAAGAAGGAAAGAGACCTAAGATATGTTAAAATATTCTCAGTGTTAAAGATCGTATATGGGGAGGTGTTAGTTCTAATTACCGACAAAATCTCAACTAAAAAAAGTACATTTAGAGACAAAATTCTATTTCTTCAACTTGGGTGATTCTAAATTTTAATGCCTTGATTTAGAAAGGGATGAACTTCTTAGTGGTAATAAGATCCTAAGATATTATTTCTGGACTGGAAAAATGTGTATACTGTGAACTGGAAAGAGGGGAAGTTAGCGCTTTGTCACAACTCGCTCGATTTTGGCACAAGAAGATCAAGAAATTTAAAATGATGACAACTTGAGGCTAATCGGAATATTCTAGACTCCCAAAAGTGTAGGAAGATTGCTAGAATATGGTGGGACATTCTAGAAGCTTGCAAGCTCCTCACTTGGTGGATTATTCTAGATCATCCTAGTTTAGTCCATAAATATTGTAATGTAGATATTTGTATAGAGAATTCTAGATGTGTAATCTAGACCATTGGATAGAAATGATCCTAGTCATCCATTTGAGGAGGCTACTACTATAAATAGCTTGGTAGGATTCATTTGAAGGCATCAAGAGAGTGAAGTTGTAAAGAGTGCTTGTAAAGAGTTTCCTTATTCAATACAAAGCTTTCTTTATAAACTCTTGTGTGTCCTTTCTTGTTCCTTTCTTAAGTGTTCTACTAGGAACCTTGTCTTAACATCAACGTCAATCGAGAGGCTGACTTAGTGTGATTACCGCGGGGGCGGAAGTTGAAGACACTAAGGCCGCACGGTTCTTGCAGGAAAACAACAAGTCTGTGATAGTTGGTATCAGAGCCTAGGTTTGCTCACTTACTATCGTTGGCATGGTGGAAAAATATGTTGTGGGTTCCAGCAGTTTGGAGGTAGAACATGAGGATCGGGGTCGAGAGGTCGAACCCCAAACCACGAGTAAGAAGACTCGACAAACTCGGAGCAAGAGTCAACCACCGGCCCCTACCGGTGGATCTCTTGAAGAGGTATTTCTAAAAATGGGGGAACACATAGAAGTGGTAGAGAATTCACTCTCAACCTTAGAGGCTCACACTTTTGGAACAACTTGATGATCTCAAGGACGACCAAGGCGCTCTAAGGGAAGAATATACGAGGCTAGAGGCTAAGTTCATGGACGCCATCAAGGCAATCCAAGACCAAGTAAATAAACTTTGCGTCGATATGCAAAGTGGCCTTGATGCTTGATGATTTCCTATGGCGACTGGAGATATACTTTGAGGGCGTAAACATTATGGATGAAGCTATCAAGGTACGTACTTCGACTATGTATCTTACGGACACCGCGACTCTATGGTGGCGACGTAAGCTCGCCGACATAGATTAGGGTACTTGTAAGATAGATAGTTGGGATGATTTCAAGAAAGAATTAAAGCGCCAATTTTACCTCGAGAATGTAGTATATGAGGCACGTAAAAAGCTTAGGGAGTTGAAACATAAGGGCACTATTCGCGATTATGTCAAAGAGTTTACTACCCTTGTGCTTCAAATCCCGAGCATGTCGGATGAAGATCTATTGTTTCACTTTACTGAAGGATTACAAAATTGGGCGAAGCAAGAACTTCAACATCGGGGAGTGAAGATAGTAGATGAGGCTATTGTGGTGGCTGAATCTTTAACTGAGTTCCAAAGGAGCACGGATTCATCAAAATCTTCTAAAAGCTTTAAGAGTAACTCGGCTAAAGGCCGGGGAGAGAAGAAAGATTACCATAAGCCATCATTAGTCAAAGGTGGTAACACTTACAAACCTTCCCCCTCGCGAAAAATTATGAGGAAAAGAAGAAGGCCTCGAGGGGTTCTCAAAGTGGATGCTTCGTGTGCAAGGGGCCACATTTAATGCGTGATTGCCCCAAACTTGGCACATTGGCGGCTATGGCGGAGGAACGGGATTCATCATCTTGCCAAGATCAAAAGGCGAAACATTTTAGTTCATTGGAACTTCTTAACGCTCTCAATGCTAAGGTCGTTCCGGCTTCCAATAATGAACGAGGATTAATGTATGTGGAAGCTCAAGTAAATGGTCGACCCACTTTGGCTATGGTTGATACGGGAGCAACTAACAGCTTTATTACAAAGGAAGAGGCTATAGGTCTTGGCCTCAACATCACGAAAGGTGTTGGAGTTATGAAAGCGGCGAATTCTCCTACCACACCCCTTGGAGGAGCAGTTCAAGGGGCATAAATTCAATTGGGGACTTGGCATGGCCAAGTTGATTTCTCGGTGGCTACTATAGATGATTTTAATTTGGTTCTCGGGTTGGACTTCATGAGGAAGGTCAATGCTATTCCTATGCCTTCCTTTGGCTCAGTTTGCATTCTGGAGAGGGGTTCTTCATGCATGGTTCTTATGATGGCTAGGACGAAAGCAATGGGAAAGCTTTTGGCCATGTGACTAGCAAAAGGGCTAAAGAAAGGGGAGGTAACGTACTTGGAAGCACTCAAAATGGAGGACCAAGTCGATAAAGTTGTGAGAGATGATGACGTGCCCAAGGTCATCAAGGATGTTGTTCACCGATATCTCACGATACGAAGTATCCCCACAAGTGAACGGGTCGTGAAGAGTAGTTAAAATGGACCTAAGAGTCCGGATTATCGTTCCCACGAGGACCGTTTACTAAGTACCGAAATGTGTAAATTCTTATCCCTATTTGAACAAAGAAATGAGTTTTTGGTTGTTTGGAAACTAATATTTATAACTATGACTAACAAATTAAAACCTTGCACAAAATTGAGATTCCGCAATTGCTGATTGTTTTTTTTTAGTATGATAGAAAGTGGTTGGGATTCACGAGTTCACCTAGCCAATTAAATCAATTCCTGTTCCAGATTTTATTTTCTAAATATGTGATCGATCAAGTTCACTAAATTAAGTTGAGATTCCTCTCTCGAGTTTAAGTCAACTCTACCTAGATAAGTCAATCTTGTATCTCTACAGCGGGTCCGAATATTCCTTATCTAAATGCATTACATGCAAGAACTTAAATATGATCGCACTAATCACGAAAGTATATCTCTATCTCTCGTTCAATTAATGGATTTATTACCTAGATCTATGTTATTAACTCACCTCTCGGATTATGGAAATAACACATAAAGTCATGAATAAGTGGCCAATTCATTCAAGCATTAAACGCAATAATAAACCAACACATGCATTACGGCGTTAAAACAAGGAACATGGAATTAAAGTAATATGACTAAGCTACATCGTGATTCCCAACGTTAGGATTAATTACACATAATAACTGAATAATAAAAACAATCTGAATTAAAATTAAACATGCTGAAGTTTATGAGTTCAACAATGAGAAAAGAAGTCTTGCACCAAGATTTGCTTTCCCGTGTTTAGCTCCTAATCTACCGTGCCTTTTCTGTCTTTGAGTCTCCTCGTCAATTCGATGTTGAATAGCCAAGAATCCTCTCCTCCTCAGCTCTGCACACAACTGCTCTTTTGTACCTCACGCCTCTGTTCCAACTTAGGTCAATTTCCCGAGTCTTCCTCTTTAAAATCGCGCACAAAAGCCCAGTACAGGCCCAGTCGGACACCCACGCGATCGCGTGGTTGGAACGTCAGCGATCGCGTGGGCGAGCCATTTTTCGCTCTGCATGAATTTTATCGCCTTGTCGCGATCACTAGCCTTGAAGCTTAGCGATCGCGACCTGGAGGATTTCCACGCGATTCGCCATCTTTCTCTTGGCCTTCAAGTTGGTCCTTTGATTTTATTTGCGACATGTATCCCCCACTATTGATTTGATCAATTTGACCCTAGAATTTCTGTTTCTCTTCAATTCTCCTTCTTTTGAGCTTCATTTCCCGTAATTACTTCCTTGCTCCTCTTTTCGACCAAAAATCTTAAATACAACAATTAAATGCAATTTAGGTAGACTAAATTCATAAATCAACACGATAAATTCTCATTTTGGCATATTCCCAAGTGTATAAAACACACCTATCAGATGTCCTTGAAGAAAATAAGGACGTGATGCCACCGGAGTTGCCTAAGAAATTACCACCTAGAAGGGAGATGGATCATAAGATTGAGATGGAGCCCGATGCCAAACCACCGGCTATGGCACCCTATCGGATGGCACTGCCGGAGCTGGAAGAACTTCGAAGGCAATTAACGGAGTTGCTTGACACGGGGAGGATACGACCTTCGAAGGCACCTTATGGCGCACTGGTCTTGTTCCAAAAGAAGCATGATGGTTCGTTACGCATGTGCGTAGATTACCGGGCTCTAACAAGGTAACTATTAAGAACAAATATCCTATTCCTTTGATTGCAGACTTATTCGATAGACTTGGTGGTGCAAAGTACTATACAAAGGAAGATTTACAAAAAGGTTACTACCAAGTACGAATTGCAGAGGGAGATGAGCCTAAGACAACATGCATCACTCGATACAGCTCATTCGAATGGTTGTTGATGCCTTTTGGCTTAACCAACGCCCTGGCCACATTTTGCACGTTGATGAACAGGATTTTTCAGCCTTCCTTGGACAAGTTCATGGTGGTATATTTGGATGACATAGTCATCTATAGTGACAACTTCGAAGATCGTGCAAAATATCTTCGAACGGTGTTCCAAGCATTGCTGGAGAATGAGCTATACATCAAAAAGGAGAAATGTTCCTTTGCCAAGGAGGAGGTGCACTTCCTTGGACATATCAGTGGCCACTGGCGCTTGAAAATGGATGAGGCAAAAGTAAAAGCAATCAAGGAGTGGGAAGCACCAACCAAGGTAACTGAACTTCGTTCCTTCCTTGGTTTAGTTAATTATTATCGGTGGTTCATCCAGGGCTACTTGACAAGGGCAGCTCCACTAATGGACCTATTAAAAATGAATAAGACATGGGATTGGTCCAAGAAATGTCAAACTGCCTTTGATGATTTGAAGGCGGCCGTGATGGAGGAACCGATCTTGGCATTGTCGGATTTCACCAAGACCTTTGAAGTACAAACGGATGCCTCGAATTTTGCTATCGGGGAAGTCTTAATGCAAGATGGGCATCCTATTGCTTTTGAAAGCCGCAAGCTCAACGACATCAAGCTTCGGTATACGGTGCAAGAAAAGGAGATGAAGCTATTGTTCATTGCCTATGGGTGTGGCGTCATTACTTGTTGAGCTCAAAATTCATCATCAAGATGGATAATGTCGCTACTGTTATTTCCAATCACAAAAGAAGTTAACTCCCAAGCAAGCACATTGGCAAGTTTTCTTAGCAGAGTTTGACTATGTGATGGAATACAAGCCAGGGAAGGCAAATGTTGTAGCCGATGTGTTAAGCAGGAAGACGGAGCTCGCAGCCATAAGCCAAGCCAAAGGGACGTTGCTTGACTTGATTCGAGAAGGCATGGATCATGATCCCTTGGCTAAGGAGTTGGTAAAAGCTGCCCAAGAAGGAAAGACGCGACGGTTTTGGGTCGAGGACGACTTAATCTACACTACGAGGCAGCGTATCTATGTTCCTAAATGGAACAACTTGCGGCGGGATATTATCAGGGAGTGCCATGACACAAAGTGGGCTGGTCATCCCAGGCAGAAACGTACATTGGCACTACTTGAACGAGCTTACTATTGGCCGCAAATGAAAGACATGGTGGAGCTCTATGTAAAGACTTGTCTTGTGTGCCAACAAGACAAGGTGGAAACAAGGTCACCAGCGGGTTTGTTGGAGCCTCTACCAGTCCCGGAGCATCCATGGGACTCTATCACCATGGACTTCATTAGTGCCTTGCCTAAATTCGAAGGGTTCGGGTCAATAATGGTCGTGGTTGATTGATTCTCTAAGTATGGAACCTTCATTCTGGCCACCAAGGATTGCACAGCGGAGGAAGCGGCAAGGCTATTCTTCAAGAATTTTGTGAAGTATTGGGGGTTACCGCGGAGCATAATAAGTGATCGTGATCCTCGATTCACGGGTCGACTATGGACGGAGTTGTTCAAACTCCTAAGCTCGGACCTACACTTCTCTACAAGCATTCACCCTCAGACGGATGGACAAAGAGAAATGATGAATGCTTTGTTGGAGTGCTATCTTCGGCACTTCGTAAGTGCCAATCAAAGAGATTGAGCAAAGCTCCTAGATATTGCTCAATTTTCCTACAACTTACAAAGGAATGAAGCCACGGGGCGAAGTCCATTTGAGTTAGTAACGAGACAACAACCACTAACGCCCCACACTTTGTCCACTTCTATTGAAGGAGGGAAAAGCCCCGGAGCATACAAAATGGCTAATTCATGGGAGGAGCATGCCGACTTAGCCCGATCTTGTTTAAACAAAGCACGGAGGCGCATGAAGAAGTGGGCCGATAAGAAGAGACGGCCTTTGTAGTTTAAAGTTGGCGACCAAGTCCTTGTGAAAATATTACCTCAACAATTCAAGGCGTACTGAAGTGTGCACAAAGGCTTGGTACGGAGATATGAAGGGCCGTTCCCGATGGTAGCAAAGATTGGCAAGGTATCTTATCGCCTTGACCTACCTAGTACTTTAAAGATTCATCCCGTCTTCCATGTGAGCATGTTGAAGCCATATCATGAAGACATGGAAGACCCTAGCCAAGGGAAGTCACAACGGGCACCTCGATTGTGACTAAGTCATTTGACAAGGAGGTTGATGAGGTTCTAGCAAATCGCATTGTTCGAAGGCTTGGAGTGCCTCCTTGCCAACAATTTTTGATAAAGTGGAAGGGATTTCCTGAGTCCGAAGCAACGTGGGAAAGTCAAGAAGACTTATGGCAGTTCGAAGACAAGCTAAAGCATTACACGGTGACGAGGGCGTCGCCCAAATAGGCGGGGGAGAATGTCACAACTCACTCGATTTTGGCATAAGAAGATCGAGAAATTTAAAATGGTGACGACTTGAGGCTAACCGGAATATTCTAGACTCCCACCAGTGCATGAAGATTGCTAGAATATGGTGGGACATTCTAGAAGCTTGCAAGCTCCTCACTTGGTGGATTATTCTAGATCATCCTAGTTTAGTCCATAAATATTTTAATGTAGATATTTGTATAGAGAATTCTAGATGTGTAATCTAGACCATTGGATAGAAATGATCCTAGCCATCCATTTGAGGAGGCTACTACTATAAATAGCTTGGTAGGATTCATTTGAAGGCATCAAGAGAGTGAAGTTGTAAAGAGTGCTTGTAAAGAGTTTCCTTATTCAATACAAAACTTTCTTTGTAAACTCTTGTGTTCTTTTCTTGTTCCTTTCTTAAGTGTTCTACTAGGAACCTTGTCTTAACATCAACACAATCGGGAGGCTAACTTAGTGTGATTATCGCGGGGGCGGAAGTTGAAGACACTAAGGCCGCACGGTTCTTGCAGAAAAATAACAAGTCCGTGACAGCTTGCTAGTATAGATCAAAACCAACAGTTGAATTTGTGGGTGTTAGAAGATGACAAGGAATATGATGTGCTGAAACGAAGATTATCATATCCTTGTCTTTCTTGAAGGATTATCCAAGCATGTCAAGAGAAAACATTATTCCTTGGGAAATCAACTATGGTGATATCTTGTCACGAACGATTCTCAAGACGTGTTGTTCATTTTTTACATTGAATCTGGAGAGATCGAGTTCCAAACATCCCCGGGTACAAAAAAAAAAGTTCTTTTACATTGATAAACCTTGCTAGCTTCACACGCTTCAAGGGAATGCATCCAGAAATTCCAACTAAAAAGAAGAGAAAATTTATTAAATATCGAGGATCGAGTTTTCTTGTTTCTAATTCTTTATTATCTTTTTTCAATCTTAAATAAATTATTTCTTCCATAATATTTATTTCATCGTACTGTCAACTTTATTTAATTGGGGAATCAAGATTGGATCATGTTTAGTTCAATTTGATTAATCATTTAATGTAATCCAACTGAATTTCCGTTGCAAATTCATTTAAAACTCAAACTAAATGTTATGCCTCATATTAATAAGCATATAATTAGAAGCACTTGATTGACTGATTAAATTTGTAACCCACTAAAGTAAACTAAAATTAGTTAATCATTATCTATACCACTTCTAAAAGTGGCTTAAAGGGAGAAACTTTTTTAAACGTTTCTACCCTCGTAACATTTTTATAATTTCATATTTACCTTAATGTTAATTAATTAATGAATAATTATTTTAAATATTTTAATATTATTTTTCTTTCATTTTATCAATGATATCATTAATTTCAAAACACAAATAATCTTAACTCTTTACTTTTTTACTAAAAATCTTTCAAATAAAGCCTATAACTTTCATTTTTTATTTTTTATTTTTCGTTGATTTATTTCAAATTACTATTTATTCTCACTAAACACAACTACTTTATATTAATACAGTATCATAAAGAAAATAGTGTAAAAAAATCGGTTATAATTTTTTTCATGAAGCTGAAATTTTCCTTCTTAATTAAATATTAATATATTTTTATTATTAAGAAAGTTGTGAGAAATATGAAAAATAAATTTTTTAAATTATTTTTTTAGTATTCTATTATTTTTTTTCATTTGTCAACAATGTTATTAATTCGGTGAGAATATCTATGAACCTCATTCTATAACCAAAATCACAAGTATTATAACCTTCAATCTAATACATTTACATAATTATATATAACTCTCAATTACTTATTTTCATTAATAGGTTTATAATTCCAAGAATCTTTAATATTCATGTATGTTTTCACACTAAAATCAATTCAATACAACTTATACTATAACCTAATATAGCCCATTATAAATCAAAAGGGTTAAAAGTCTAACCTCATATTTTGCTGAACTTTTTTGAAACATTGTTTCTCTCAAAATTGAATTTTTAATACATTGAATGATTTTGTCCACAAATTAAAGTATAAATCATATGTTTCTATGAAACCTGATCGTACATGGCGAAGATTGAAATATAAAAATTTTCAATATTTGTACATATTCCGTTGAAACATATATGTACATATAAGTTTCAAAACTTATTTTGAATTTTATGAATGAAGATGTGATATTTCTCATTATATTTGTCTATCTTTATTTTAATACTTTTTTGATATTAAACAAATATGTTGTCTTTTTAGTATTTAAAAGGTACCAAATTCTTGCTACACTATTTTGGATCACAATTGAAAATTTTACTCCTACGCTTCAGAAAGGGAAATTATATCGACTTTATCATGAAAAAAATTAGACCAATAATAATTATACATTTTCAAATGTACACATTGAAATCAACTTCACGATAAACAACAAAATTGAAGAGATTGAAGATGAAATCTCATCAAAATTATCAAATTTATGCATTGTTAAATTCTCACAGGTCCCAAGCTTCGTTATAAAGGAAAAAATAATTGGTATTAAATTTCATCGACATTTTTTTTATATTATTTCAAATATTATATAAATAAAACCTATAATTTATTTTCAAATATTATTGAGGTTATTCTCAACTTGAAGATCATATTTGCTTTCATCAAATAAGTGAGTCTAGCATAGATTTTGATTGAGAGAGTAAAATATGGTATCAGTAACTTTGTTTAAATGTTAAAAATTATTCACTTTTCTTAATTCTATTTGTTTTGCATTTTTTGCTAATTATCTTAAGAAAAAACTCAAAATTTTTGTGAAACATAATTTCTAAAAATTACTTCATATGGATAATTAATGTGCAAAGCACGTTTAGACAACTAGTCAGTATAATACAAAAAGTATGATCTTTTCGTGCTTTTTATAATAAGTATAATATACCTAGCTAATCGTATACTTTGTTGTCCTCGGTCTAGCTCTTTTCTTTCTTTCTTTCTTTCCTATTTGTATTGATTCATCGAAGAAGACGGATGCTTCTTGCTCAATTTTAGAAGTAGATTATCCATAGGACTCGAAAGTACTTCATGTACGTACTAGATCTTCCATTGTAAATTTCAATTGACGAATGATTTTAGCATTACAATAATCAATTGATGGTCACGACGTGAAATGTATACAAAATAACCAGTCAAGAGCTTCAGAGGAAAAAGAAACTAATAAATATGAAACCAAACTTCATATTTGTCATTCCCATATATATATATATCACTAGTGTTCTCCTGCGCTTGGAGCGCAGGGGTATCCTGCGCTCCAAGCGCAATTTTTTACTTTTTTATTTTTTTTTTGTTTTTTTTGTTTTTTTTTTTTTCTTCAAATGTTAAGTGTGTGTTTGGTAAACATATTTTTAAACATAATTTTTTTTTACACAATTCCTCAAATTACTTTTTAACCATATATATTTTTTTTCTCCATTTTTCAACCACACATTTTACCTAAAAAACATAAAAAAATATATTTTTAAACAAAAAACTTTTAACAAACAGAAACTTAAATTTTTTTTTTAATTTTTATTTTTCGACTATTTTGTTTTTAGCATCAATTTGGTAAAATAATATTTTTTTTGTTTATAAACAATACAATTTTTTCAAATCACTTTTTAACCACACACATTTTTTCTCTTCAATTTTCAACAACTGTGTTGTTTATAAACAAAAAAATATTATTTTACCAAATTGATGCTAAAAACAAAATAGTCGAAAAATAAAAATTAAAAAAAAATTTAAGTTTCTGTTTGTTAAAAGTTTTTTGTTTAAAAATATATTTTTTATGTTTTTTAGGTAAAATGTGTGATTGAAAAATGGAGAGAAAAAATATATGTGGTTAAAAAGTAATTTGAGGAATTGTGTAAAAAAAAATTATGTTTAAAAATATATTTTTTCTCTCCATTTTTCAATCACACATTTTACCTAAAAAACATAAAAAAATATATTTTTAAACAAAAAACTTTTAACAAACAGAAACTTAAATTTTTTTTAATTTTTATTTTTCGACTATTTTGTTTTTAGCATCAATTTGGTAAAATAATATTTTTTTGTTTATAAACAACACAATTGTTGAAAATTGAAGAGAAAAAATGTGTGTGGTTAAAAAGTGATTTGAAAAAATTGTATTGTTTATAAACAAAAAAATATTATTTTACCAAATTGATGCTAAAAACAAAATAGTCGAAAAATAAAAATTAAAAAAAAAATTTAAGTTTCTGTTTGTTAAAGTTTTTTGTTTAAAAATATATTTTTTTATGTTTTTTAGGTAAAATGTGTGGTTGAAAAATGGAGAGAAAAAATATATGTGATTAAAAAGTAATTTGAGGAATTGTGTAAAAAAAATTATGTTTAAAAATATGTTTACCAAACACACACTTAACATTTGAAGAAAAAAAAAACAAAAAAAACAAAAAAAAATAAAAAAGCGCAGGATACCCCTACGCTCCAAGCGCAGGAGAACACCAGTGATATATATATATATATATATATATATATATATATATATATATATACTTTGCTTACTACTCATATTAGTTGTCTTTAATTTGTTCATTGTTTGATCTAGATTTTTATTAAATTCAAAGTCAATAATTAATTACAACATATTACATGAGTCTTAGAACTTTTTAACCACTCATCATCTCGTTAATTTTTATCAAAATTCGTAGAAAATCTAATTATTAGACATAAAAATCGCTTGAATGGTTTTATTTAAGGTAGAGTGCCACCACTAATTATACTTATTTTTTTTCTGAAAATAAATATCCAATCTCGTTTGATTATATTCAGTAATTTATAATATTTATTTAGATATTAAATTTACTGATTGTAATAATTTGTTTATGGTAGATAAATATTTTACTTATAACTTAACCTTTTTAAGTTAAAAGTTTTATTTATAGAGTCCTCTTTCAAAATGGAATCTTATTTTTCAACTACATTGATTGAATGAATCCTAATTGATTTCTTTATTCTTGCGTACGGGGTTTGTTAATTATATATATATATATATATATTTAAACGTCAAGTTATTCATTAACTAAAAAGCTAGGGTAAACACATTGCTTCTCTGATTACTTGTTTTTTTTTTTTAATTGAGGGCATGAAATTCGTCAGAGGTACGTACTTCTTGTTTTCTTTTATATAAATATTAATATTATATATTAAAATTATAATATAATTTTTGTCTATGTACCTCTATGTATTCATTCATATGGACAAGATCGACCAACAGCAATTGAATTTGATGTCGATATTTTGAATTTTAGATTTTGGAATTGGGACAAGTGAGGAGGAGATGTTCACGACGGTGGACATAGACGTGTTTCTCCCCGAAGAAATAATCGTGGATATCCTGAGCAGGTTACCAGTGAATTCGTTATTAAGATTCAAATCCGTCTGCAAAACTTGGTTTTCCATAATTCAAGATCCTAAGTTCATCGATATACATACAAATCGGGAATCGTGTGCCTTGGTATACCGCAGTAATAGTAATGGTGAAGAATTTAGTGTCGTTATATCCAGGCAAGGACTCGTATTGGAGAGAAACAATTCGACCAAAGCATTCCGATTGAGGAATCCGGCTACCAGACAAATTCTTGATTTGCCTACTCCTAATTCTGACCGATCAGGTATCTATACAAACATGTGTTACTTCCCGGCAACTAATGATTTAAAGGTGGTTTATATTCATTATTCAAAGGATGAACCAAATAGAAAAGTACTAGTTTATACTGTTCTTAGGGTTAATGCTGCTAGTTTTACATGGAAACGATTCCTCTCCCCTTCTCCTTCCTTGTGTAATCACGATAGAATTAATGATTGGCCGCCGACCAAAGTTTTAGGAACGGTACTCTATTGCGTCAAGCTCGGATTACTGGGTGATTACCATGTAGATTGTCTTGATTTGGAAAATGAACGTATTACAAACACCATTAAGGTACCACGAGATTTCTTCTCGGAATGGAGAAATGTCCGGTTGGTCGATTTCGAAGGGAAGCTGTCTCTTGTCCGCATCGAACAAAAGCATATATTGAATATTTGGGTTTTGGAGAATTACAAGCTTCATAAATGGGGCGATAGCAAAATCAGCATACCTTTGACGTTCATGAAAGATTATCCAAGCATGTCGAGTGAAAATATAGCTCCTTATGCTGTGAAAGACAATCAAGTATGGATGTTTAATAACAATCAGATATTAACGTTTGATATTGCTAGAATCGTGTTCAAGAAATCATCGTCTTCTGATAAAAACAAGATCTTGTACACTTGTAAATCGAGCCTGCTTCATGTTAAAGGAATGCGCCCAGTAAGTAAAACTGGAAAAAGTTCAAGAGTTAAGAACATTTTAACCAATCGACTCCTGCCTCAAATCGTCAAAAATATGCCAGTTAGTGTAGGAGTTGTCTGCTTTTTTGTTTTCATTTTGGTTCTTCTTCGGTTTTCACAGTATTAAATTCTAGTTTTTATGTGAAAACTATTTAGTACATTATGTAGGACAATCCGAGTTGGTTAATCTCTGTTTCTTTTCCTTGTCTAGAATATATTCTTTTTCTCCCTTTCTTTTCCTTTCTTGTTTAGAATATATATATACATATATAAAACGTTGATCTGTTACTCGAATCAGGTATGTTATGTTGCCCGATTCAGACACATGTGTGATTGTGAAATCTTAATCTTTTGTTTTTTTGAGGTTTGAGATGACCTTCATTTAACAAAATTTATAATAGTCAAACTTCATTTACAATCATATATTTAAATGCACTTGCAAGTACCGTATATATACTCATTCGACGCTCATTTCTATCCATTCATAAATTAAGCCGTTTATAAATTCTTCTCAAATGGAGCTTAGTAAATTTGTTACTCGATGCTAGTTTAGTAACAATAATAATTAAACAAAATAGACTCAACTAATTGTAAATAATAATAAAAACATAGAAAAATGTTTTCTCATCTGTCAAATCTCGTGTTCATTATTTTTAAAGACTCAGTCTCAGAGACAGTATGAATACATCCGGGAAAAAATAAAAATAAAAATAAAAATAAATCCATTAAGCTTAAAAAAGAATGCACCATAATATCTCGGGCATGTTTACTCCACCTAAACATAAAATCCCATACAGAGTTAGCAAATACAAAATTGACGCCTTGGTGACATTTTCCATCCCTATATTTCAATAGTTGTGGAGCGAAATAAATTAGTATGAAACCCATAAAGCCAAAATCTTCAGATGAATGGTTATGTACTTTTCATGAGGTACCCCAAAACCACGCCCAGCAAGCCAATGATGATAACGAACATGATGGAGACTCCGCCTCCACTTTTGTTGCTATCACGCCTCAAGAGTAACTACGCAAGAAGTAAGCAATTACCAGAGACGAAGATAACAAACTAATACAGCAACTCATTGAAAAAAATAAAAAAATAAAAAAAAAATCGATGATAGGATAGAGAAATGCTAACAAATCATATGGAACCATGGAGAGCATATCGAATATGGTAAACAGCTAAATGATTGAAGAATGTCAATTGAATGAGAGAACGGAAACAGAGATGAAGACGCATTTGATCACATAACATCCAACGTAGGATTCCCGTGAGTCTCATTTTTATGGAGAATTGATTTTTTAGTAGTGCTTTTTTGGAGAATGTGTATTAAAAATGCATTTAATAAGTTTCAATGCTCCGATTTTGTGATTATTCAAGTCATGTTTGAAATTTTAGGCATTGACATCCAAATATATAAAATACAAGTTCACTAGAAAAAGGAGGGTAAAGTAATAAATGGTTATTGGAAAAACTAAAATAAAGAGTGTGTTGGAATGTGTAAAATATTTTACTCCTTAAATCTAAATCTGCCCTTTATTATGTCCAAGATGCTCTTTAAAAAATAAAGAGGCTCTTGGAGATGCTTTTAGGTTCATATTTTTGGTGATGAGAAAGGAAATATAATCTTCAACTTTATCAGATAATAGTCAGTGCATAGTTTAAATCTGCGGTATATGGATGATATGAACCCAGAGATATATCTCTCAGCTTCTGATTTCTATACCATACTAATTAATCTATATTTTAATCTAATTCAAAGTCAACAATCAATCTCAACTACACATTTCATGGGACCCACTTTTCAACCACAAATTTAATCAACTTTTATCAAAATCTACTAAAAATCTTATTCCACCAAACAGGGGCTAAGACTTTAGACTGGTAAATCAAGAAAGACACAAACATGGAGACAAGAAGGATAGACAGAAAATGCATCATACACAGAAAATCAGTGAGAAAATTTACTTTAGATTATGTTAGAGAATTCCGAAAGTGTGTATTCCTCACCAATTCTTGACGAAGTTTGCTACTCTGTTGAATTGCAGCAGCTTTTTCTTCAGTTAATTTCGAAATAAGTGAGCGTACCTGAGAATTAAAATAAAAATTCACATAGGCGGATATCAACCATATGCAAATGGAAAAAAATCCAGGGTTAATTTGAAATTGTAAGAACAAATAAAAACTCTGAACTTCTGAAAATTTCACAGGACGAGTGAATGATACGAGTGCTTCTGTGTCAGTGAAGTACTAAAGAAGGGGAGTGGAGATGGAAGAAGCGTGGAGCCAATTAAACAAATGCTGGAAGTAACAACAGGATTTCATTTTTCTGCGGGGAGTCTAGTGCCGTGCTATCACCGCTTAATTCTTTACCCCACTTTCTCCATCTATTTAGTGCTTGTTTGATAGTGCTTATAAGTTGTGGAATGTATGGATAATAAGTGGATAGTAAGTTGTCAATCCTACAAAGTATATGGATGAAAAGTATGTTTGCTGGCTTAAATTAAAGTTCAAGCTCCGCCAAACATGATTTTGGGCAATTGTCGGTGGAAAGATATTAGCACATACTTTCTCTTTTTATTCAAGCGGCAAGTAATGGATGTGCATCGTGCATATATTTACGTATGCAGTATGTGTGAGGCATGGGTAAATTTCGGAAACGTGCTATTTCATGTATAAAGCCAACGGCTAGAGTTAAAGTGAGTGAATCCTAGAATAATCTTCAAATGTTTCCACCAGAAATTTCATGGCATTCGAGATTGTCTGCACATTTCAAAGATGACACCATGAATCTCTATATACATTTTCATGAAACACTCACAAATTAGCAAAAGCTAAAATTCTCATTTGTGAAAGAAGTCATTTACATACTAGAAGAAGAAGAAGAAGAAGAAGAAGAAGAAGACGACATGGCGTTCCATATTAAAAGAGTGAGTTTGAAAATCACCGTCTAAGCCGTTTAAGCCACGTAAGCCGCATACTATTTCCAATTATTTTTTACGCTGTTTTCCTCTGGCCTTTGAGTTTTTTTTCTCATTTCTCCCTCACAAAACCTAGATCTCGTCTTAAATCTCCTTTGGAGCAAATTTTATAAGTGCATGTGTAATGCCACACTGAAACTGGCATGAAATGAACTGATTTATGTTGTTGTAATTGAAGGGCAATAAGGAGTTGGCTTCACCAGGGAAAACCCCAGAGAAATTGAAAGGTCCTGCTTCTTTCTTCATAAAAGTGTTTGTTGTTCTTGTTGGAGCTTTATATGTTCAATAATGCTACAAGTACCGGGAAACTGTACCGCGAATTGTACCGCATACTCACATATGGAGGGAATGGTGAACTAGTCATTTCACTTTCATGTGTCTGTGCGGTACACTTTGCGGTACGTTTTCGCGGTAACTTTAGCATTTTTCTTATATGTTACCTATTAGCTGTTTAAACTTTATTTCAAGCTGAGGACAGTCTACTTATGTCACAATGTGATAAGACTAAGAAGCATCGAAACAGCAAGGATTTTTTTACTTTGAGGACCTACATATATTAAACTGGTCGTTTAGAGGTGTATATTGAAAACTTTCTAGCTGCTGAATAGTGTGGTTGAAAAAAATGATTTTTTGAATAGTGGGTACCAAGTAACGTGAAAAGAAAAGGAAAAACCAGTACTTTTGCATTTTTTTTCAAATATGAAAATAATGAAGAGCTTAAACACCTAAAAATCTTCATTAGATGCTAAAAGTAACAAGTCATGTTTGCAGGTTGACAATTCCAGTCTTGGAATAGATATGATGCAAAACTTTGTGTCTCTGTGTACTATGGTTCTTAGAGGTTCTAATATTGATTGTAATAGCGTCAGCATACTTGCTTACATCAATTTCAGCAAAGAAGCCCAACATTCTGGTTAGTCTTCATGTTGTCAACTGTTTTGACTTCCTTGTTGTAATTAGCCAATTGTTTTCTTATTGAGATGAGAGATTCTTATAATATGCATGTCTTGTATAACTTGTATCTATTATAGTGTAATATCTTTTTCACATTGTGCAAAAATAAAAAAAATAAAAAAAGGGGATTGGGACACGCTTGAGTTTTGTTATTTCTGTTGTCAGGTTATTCATTTTCTTTCACAAAATCAAAGTTCATTAAAATTCTACTCTCAAATTAAGTTGCACTTGTAGTAAGTTAAATCATTCAATTCATGCAAGTTTAGGTACAGTTTAATGTTAAATCAATGGATTTTTGATGTAATTTTATACACTAATCACTACAAATCTCCACGCTATTACATACTAAAAAAATACGACATGTGTACCTAACTAGTTATCATAAAATATATCACACTTGCTCGTAGAATATACTTAATGATACACATCAAGACCGCCTAGAATTCAATTTTTTCTCAATTGAATTTGAGTTCATTCCAAGAATGTCTTCCATAATCACAAACCACTTTCTAGCACATTTTCATGTCAGAGGAATGATATGTTCCCACAGTGAGGAAGATATCATTTCCATTTCATGCCAATATAAATTGGAATTATAAACAAAGACTTCCATAGATGAAGTCAGAAGAACGGTCATGTGGATCACTTTTACACAACAAAGTCTAAGGTCCTCCATTCGATTAGATAAGTAGTTTTATTTTATTCATATTGATATATCAGAAGTTCAAGTTCTGAAATATATGAAGTGCTTGTTTGGTAGGTCTTACCTAAGAAGGACGGATACTTGTAAACTAATTACTAGAGGTGTAAGCAGTTCGGTTTCACTGATTTTTGACAGATTTTGAAACCTGCAAACCATTTAAATCAGTTTTAAAAAAAACTAAAATATAAACCAAACCATTTAAAACGGTTTTGAAAACGATTTGAGAAAAACTCAAATCTAAACATAATGGTTTAGTCCGGTTTTAAACCGCCGATTTCACCATATATTTTTTTGCCTTTCTACTTTTATATCACTAGTTCATTGATTTCGATATATATTTATACTTTATTAACAATAAATCTAAAAAAAATTAAATATATCTACTAGAAATTAAAATATTAACTAAGAGCTTGTTTAATGTAAGAGAAAATGGAAAAATTTTGAAAGTACGGTTGAAAATGTGCAAAGTGGTGGATCTCATAGAAATATGTGGCTGAAAATGAATTTGAGGAAAAATTCATTCAATTTCACTAGGATCAAAGAGGGATTAAATCAAAACGAAATTACGGTAAAATTCCAATATAGATATTTTGTCCTTTTTTTTAAGCTAAGATGATACAAATAAAAGTTATGAAAATATTACAATACAAGTCTCTAAGGTCAAAAAAATAACATGATGCATAATAAGACCACAAAGAGTATAATCGGTCACAATAAAAAAATGTTTATTGATTAGATAGAGAGTATATAATCAATACATAAGATTATTGTTGTCTGTTGTTACGAACTCAAACCATTCATCGAATATTTGGATGGATATTATTGGATTTATTTGAATTTTGAAGTATGGTAATTATTTAATTGGGTAATAAATCTAATAGAAATCAACAAGATAACCAAATAACTATTGAATTTGACATATTGGCCGAATTTTTGAGAATTTTCCTTTTTCTATTTTTTATTTTATATATTTTTTCATATGTCCGGTTTTGTTTCAAATCGTAATTAAAAATTTCAAACCTAAACCAAATTATTCTTGACCGATTTGGTCCAGTTCAAAACGATTTCGTTGACGGGTCCACGTGGCACGAATTAGACAATTTCTAAAATGCGATTTCGGTTCGATTTTCCGATTTGATGGTTTCTGCTTATAGCCCTTACGTACCATATCGAATACGTATTAAAACTCGGACAGGATATATGTTTTTAAATTATTTTATATCTTACTATATAAAAGAAGAAGAGCTGCCAAAAATTTTCCCCCAAAAAAATCCCTCCCAAAGTTTTCTAGTCCATATAAGCATAACACAAAAATTTAGTGGTCCCCACAATATTTCTATGCAAATCCTACCTGCCCAAGAATACCGCTCAAAGCCACAACAATCAACTGGTTACCACATTATATCCTATGCAAATCAAGCGAAAATCTATGTGCGGTCAGCAATCAATGAAATAAATCTGTCATTTCTGTCTAGACGTGTCCATCAACGTTTATTTTAAATCTACATTAACCAAATTACCCTTCAGTGCCTCACCAAACAAATTTAAAAGAGGGCAAAGTGGGTATTTTTTCCATGCACAAACAGGTGAGGCTGCAACTATGCAATTGGGAATGCAGCCTATGCTGTGAAGCTATTAAAATAAAAAAATTCAGTGATTTATAAATTGATTTATTTATTTTTTTGAGATAAAAAATAGTTGTTAAAATTAAAAAGTGAAAATAATTGTAATTAAAAAGTGATTTAAAAAATTATGTAATTTAAAACTGATTTATAAATAAATTTATTTAATTTACCAAACAATTGCTAAATCATTAAAATATATTGTGCTCGAAAACAAATTAAAATATTTCCTTTGATGTTTTTGTTTATAAACAAAATTATTATTTTTGGGAAAAATACATTTTTCTGTAAGAGTTGTAATAAATATATTAATATTATAAATGTGTTACATTAGAAATAAAGAAAGTTGATTAATATATTTTGAAAATAAATAAATAAAATTATTGAAGTTTTAAATTGTTTTATAAATTGTAATGATCCATGACCATCAATAAGAGTCAGGAGCAATCACTCTAGCGTGTTGAACTGTATTTGAAAAAATCACGTGTGCAACTATCAGTATTAAAATTATATTTTAATCATTAACAGTAAAAATCAATTATTATCCTTAATGTTATGAAATATATTTTATTAATGTTAACTATTTTTAATATTTGATTCTATAAATTTATTTGTATTAGGAGACTATTTTAATGAGAAAGCATGAGAATTTATGAGAATTAGTTGATGCCTCATTTGAAAAAATTTAGTTGAAGAAATTGTTATTCCAATGTAATCTATTTCTTATTCGAACTTAGGATTTTAATTTTTATTTTTGACACTATAAAATTATTATTTAATATTAATAATTAACAATATAAATTAGCAACATATAAAAACTCTCCAGAAATATAAAATTATATTGCAAATGTGTAAAAAGCATATTACTAATCCTGTTTAACTAATTATTATAATAAGTAATTTTATTAAATTTATTTATGTTTGAAGACTATTTTAATATGAGAAAGCATGAGAATTTATGCTGCACATATTCATATGATATCATTCAAACATTCAATTAGTTGATGTTTGATTTGATAAAATAGTTGATGGATTTGTTGTTCCAATGTAATCTATTTCTTAATAGAATTTGGGATTTAAGAATTTTATTTTTGAAACTGTTAAATTTATAAATAATTTTAATAATTAACAATAAAAATTAATAACAGATAAAAATTCTTTAGGAATACAAAATTATATTTTATTTATTAATAATTAAAATCAATTATTATTCCTAATATTATAATATATATATTTTCTAAAATATATTTTATTATTATTAAATATTTTTAATAAATTAAACCTCAGTTCGCTGTCTTTGAGGTTTAGTATAATATTATTTTTTAAGCATTTTGTAGTTCTAAAATTATGTATAAGCATTCAAATTTTACAAATGCTTATCGAAATTATTATTTGGATAGAAATCCCGTGCTTCGCACGGGAGAAAAAACTAGTTATTTATATTTTTGAAGTTTTCGATACGTATTAGAGATATACTTTTTTATATCTTTAAGTTATTTTCGATATGTATCGAAAATTTAGAAGAGTCTCATTAATTTAAAACTCTGAAAATTCTTGAAAAAAAAATTACTTATTGTTATTATCGACAACTTACTAAATATTAATAATACTTCTTAGAAATACACAATTAGAGTTTTAAATTAATTAACTAGACTTTGTATTGGAATACACAACATTATTTAATATTTTAATGCATGTGAAACCGTGTTATAGTTGACAAATATATTTCTATTATTCAAATTCTGTTATTCGAAGTAGATAGTAACTAGTATTAATAATGCAATTCTACATTAATTTTATTTTTGGACATAGAAGTTGAGACGATTAAGGATTAAGAAAAATGCTTCAGTATTTTATTTTGTTTCATTTTAATTACTATGCTTCGGTTTTAATTTTTTTATATTAATGAAATTATGTTTAATTTTATATCACATCCACGAATCCTAGTTTTATAAAAAGTCGTATCGACGTACCCATATCGTATCCTATTTGAATTACTTATCCATATCCATGCTTCTTAGGGCCCTACAGATGTGGATAACTTAATAAGTTGTGGGTCGTAAGAAATGTGCGAATAAAAACTACGTTTAACTAGTGCGACCTTTTGAATAGCGACTAAAACCATAGTAAGTAAATACAAATGGTGCAAAGATCAAATCAATACCGTGAAGTAGTGTTGTGGACGCTCAGCACTCCATGCCAATGCATGTTTTAGTTTTCAAAAACAGGTTTCTCCATAAAGAAAAAGGATGTAAAGGCTACAAAGATCCTAGTACAAGATATCTCCAACTCTCAAATCTCACCTCTTGAATTTCCGTCCGCAATCTTAATTTTTGCAAGTTTAATTTTTATAATGTGAAGTGCACATAATTATAACAATGGAAGAAATATAACCATTAGGAGCCGTTTCTTATTTCAAAATGACACAATCATTAAAGATTAAAAAAAATGAATAAATAACAAGCTTCCCAAACAAATCTAAAAATTGGGATACTTATATTTGTACATTTAAGAATTTATAGTTAGGGGAGAGAAGGTATTTACCTCTGGTGAATTTTCATGAGTATCAACAAACATTCTACTAACCTGCAGACACCAATCAAAAGACAAAAACTGAGCTACAAGTCAAGTGGCCAGAGATTGCTAGTAACTGAAAGTAAAGAAGTCCGTTAACTATGATATCAACCTCACTGCCATTCTCCATAGCAGTCGTCTTTGGTGAAGAACCCTCATCCGATCCCTCTGCAACTGGAGATGGTGGTCGAGGTGGGGAAACATAAAGCACTCTCAACTTGCACTCTTCAACAACACGTCCTTCCTCCTTGGTAAACTGTAACAGAAGAAACATCCAACTTCTTCAAGTTATATTCTTCAAAAAGTAATGTTCAATGTAATTGATAATCCAATTGTTTCAGCATGTTGCCTTGTCTATAAGACTTCACTGGTGATCTAATGGTAAAATTGGTAATCTGGGCTGGAAAAATGACGACATATATAAATAAATCAATAGTTGATCAGAGGAGTACCATTTCTGGAGTAACGTCTTTCGGTGTTGTTCCAAGACTTGCAACTACACTCTGAAGCAAAAATTTGTCCTTGCATTGCAAGTCAGAAGGAACCTCCTTCTGTGCTTGCATTGTTACTACGAGACGCAGAGTTATACGTTACAAAGAAAACATGATGAAGAACAAAATTATGAATATATCATCAAACAAAATCATAAATATCGTTACAAATTGGAAAAGAAGAGGTTAAGAAAAAGAAAAAAAAAAAGCTCTTGTAGCTTCCTCTTCCGAAAGAAATTTTAGAGAAAGACGAGCTTCCTTTAATGGAGTGAGCGTTTAAAGGAATCCACATTGAATCAGCTTCCCGTGAAAACTCGTCCAACTTACAAAAAATACTTATATAAAATCAACCACACATGTCTAAAACTAAAAGCAGCTTTTAGGTCTCGAAAGCTCCTATCAAAAACCCTAACCTTTTTGCCAAACATGGTCTATGTCTACAGTAGTCCCCGACGGTTGATTTTTCCAAATCTAGCTGACATCTTTATTTTTGAAGATCCAAAAAATGTCCGAATAGTTAGGAAAATATTATTTGGAATAGTATCCAGCTGTCTTCAATATTATTTAGCTCTTGTTTTGCACAATTTCTATAACTATTTTTCCGTCAAACTCATTTTTAACCAAACATTTTATGGAATCCAAAATTCACCCGGTTTGGTTCTAATTAAAATTAATTTCAAATTAAAGACAATAATTAATTTTAACCACACACATTTTATGGGATCAACAAATAATTTAAACCACAGATTTTATAAAATCCAAAACTTTTAAATCACATATTTCATCAATTTTTATCAAAATCTATTAAAAATCTGATATTAATCTATACAAAATTAGGACTTCACTTTTATAAAAATCTTCTAAATGTCTGATTTTTATCTAAACCCATCAAGGGATTAATATAAACAACATATTCTTTCTATATAACCACATAAATATGAAATAGAATTCCAATAAAATTTAGTTCCCATACAAAAGCTCCCTAATTCACAAATGTAAATGATCAGATAAACTACCGATGATATCACATGTCGATCGAGGCAAAACAATCCCAATGTTGGGTCGCACGCAATATTTCTTCGGATTCGTTGTCTTCACCTAATAAACAGAAATCCAATCGACCGGAGAAAATTAAATACAACTATGTCACGAAAAGTAAGAAATAGATTGACGGAAAAAAAAATGATTACCTTGAAAGCTACATGATTTTCGGTCTTATTCGATACTTGGAGAGAACATGAGATCTGCTTCTTCAGCTCAACTAATTACACCCAAAAATAAATAAAAAATACAAACATAAATCAAAAAGAGGAAAAAACAACAAACCCAATTAAAAATAAATGGAGAAACCAAAAATGGGATTTGAGGACAATAACTCACGAGCGAATTTGAGTTCCACAGGTTCAATGGTGAGAAGCTCTCCGGTACTCATTTTCAGAATAACTAAACGGGAAATTAAAAAACAAAAAACAAAAACTGTTTTGAAATGAAACGTAACGAAACAAAACAAAATGCAGTTTATCTTTTTGAGGAATAGTTATTGAATTTTTTTTGTTAAAAAATTTGAAGGTGATCCGGAATTCTCTGAATGGGGAGGGAAATGTGAGTTGATTTTAAAAATACACAAAACGGAGAAATCGAAGCTAGGATTTTTATTTCAGTTTTCAAAGTTTGTATTTTGTTCCTATTTTCATCCGTCCCTCGGAGTTTCGAAAACTATAATTATATTTATACACGTGGGAATTTCTTGACGTCCAATGTGTAAATCCACCCAATCACACTATGCCATGTGGACCAAACGATTATTGTTAAGGGTGTATTTGTCAACTGATCATGATGAGCAGCTGAACACACTGTAAAATTTCAAATTGGTAGTTAAGTTTGTTAAAATATTGGATAATTCCTTACCCACAAAATGGATAGCAAAATAGATGACACGCCCCTCATATAGAGGGGAACCCACCTACATGTGGACCTCCTCCATGTAAGGGGTGTATTATTCATTTTGTGATCCATTCTGTGAGTGTAGCATGATCCTAAAATATTTGTGTTAAAAACATGTTTTTTATATTTTTGAGGTAAAATATATGGTTAAAAAGTAAAGACAGAAAATATATGTGATTAAAAAGTGAGTTGAAAAATCGTGGTGTTTAAAATTGCCAAACAGAAGCTAAAGTACTTTTGTTACCCATTTTGCCACCAAAGTCAAATAATATAATATTATAATTGGTCACTTATAGTCTGTAATTGTTAAGCCCCTGTTCGCCCTCAAAAAAAAAAAAAAAATCTCTTCTTTTCATGCCCGGTTCGGAAACTATTATAAATAATAATGATTGATGTTATTTGTATTTTTTAGGTAAAATGTGTGGTTAAAAATTTGATAGAGAAAAGATATGTGATTAAAAATTGGTATTAAAAATTGTGTTTATTATAAACAAATATTACCAAAAGCATTGTCAATCACATATTTATCAATAAAATAATATTAAATATAAACTCATAAAAAATTTCCTACTTTTTAATCATATATTCTCTAAAAAGTCCTTTTTTCAAAAAACTATTTATTAAAATAAACTATTTATATTCAACATCAAACAGGGCTTACTCTTCAAGTGGACTAACGGCTGTCAGAATCCTTCAAGTTGACCCTCGTGTTTAACTCTGTCATGACATTTTTACTGTAATGCAGTGCTAACGTCGAAATAAATAGCATCATGTCGGTATAGAGAAAGAAGATCAAAAATCTAAAGCATTCTAATTTTCATTAATTTTTAATTAAAAACCAAGAGAGACTATTATCTTAGGAAAGCTTAAATAGAACAAATTGAGGGAAATCCTAAATTAAAAAAGAAGACTTATCTCTCCCGAACTACAATGATTAATAAAAAGTAACAAAAAATTTATAGTAACGCGTCATTTTTAGGTTCATCATACTCTTTGTTGACTCCGGACCCAAAAAGAGGTACAGTGACCCACCAGCGAAGGCCCAATAGTGGCCCAATGGATCTTGACCCACAGCTGAGGCCTGGAATATCACCTTGAGATGGATGCCGAGGTGGTATGTCAAGCAAACCTCTTTATCCGACCTGGTTAACGCCCAGCCGATGTGCTTTATACTCAGTCGGGGCGCTTTATGGCGTTGACCAGAAGAGAGAGATGGAGTCAGTGATGGGACACTGCCTTTACCCAGACGTGACAGGCGTCCATCCCCTACGAAGTGTAGCAATGATTACGGTTGAAAAGCAAGATTGTCACATCCATAAGCTAGGGTGATGACAAGTGTAAAATATGCCACGTGTCGTGATCCAAGACAAGAAGTTCCTCTATAAATGAAGCGCAATTGTCTCCAAGTAAGGGGTTAGCAATTTCTCACTCTTAACTCTATACCTCTCTCGCTCCCTTTTCTCTCTTCTACACATTTATATTTCCCGCACCCAATATACATTTTCCCAAAATGAGTACTGACTTAGGCATCGGAGTGCAAATGGGAGCCACCTCGGCCCCCTTTGCAAACTGATTGTTTGTCACAGTGCGTAGGCATACGCCGAAGTGTAATCCGAACCCTTCTACGAGCGAGACCCAGAACATGAAACACATGAGGAACAAAACCCACCACCAGCTAGACGCAGGGAGGCTTCTCCCGCAAATTCCGGCAGTGTTTTTAGCCGAATAGGAGGGTTATTCAGGGGACAACGACGGGGACAAACGGACCCAGGTCGGCACAATGTCGCAGAGCCTAGAAATAGGCGCGAGCGACGTGCCGAAGAAGCCTTATCGCAGGGTCAAACGCATAGGAACCAGCGAGGTATGGGGAGAAAGGATGGCGTCAGCACATGAACCTAGGAATAGGCAAGAAAGAAGAGCCGAAACAGTTCGGACTAACCCCCGCAATGAGTTACAGAGCCATGAAAGGCCAAACTACGGCCGCGTTCCACCACCGCAAGGGCAGGAGTACGCTCCACCGCTCTATGGCCAATACCGTGATCCGGAGTATTCCGGTTATGACGAGAACAGCGAGCTGCCGTCGTACGAATTGGATGACGAAGAGGAAGTAAGTCCCTTCACAGAGGGCCTCCGTAGATGCCCCGTCCCCCATGACTTTGAAATGTCGGAAATAGCAAAGTATTCTGGCCGAGGTGATCCTGATGATCACCTATTAAATTACCGCGCCAGCATGGAAATAGCCGGGGCCACCCCGGCACTGAAATGTAAAGCTTTTGCTTTAACCCTTGAGGGAAGTGCTATACGATGGTATAAAAAACTTCCTCCTGGCAGCATCCACAGTTGGAGGGATATGAAAACTGCTTTTAAGAATGGCTTTATTTCTTCCAGGCCCGGTCAATTCCCACTCCAACGCCTTCAGGATCTGAGGCAGGGAAGGGACGAATCTCTGAAAAGTTACCTACCTAGATTCACTGAAGAAATGCATATCTGAGAAAATATCACAGAAGCCGCCCTAAAAGGAGGGCTAGATATGACCAGCATGTTTTGGAGGAATGTCCGGAGCAGGAAACCAAGAGATTACAATACCCTGGTAGACCTGATGAAGGAAGAGATTATATCAGAGGAAATGGCTAGGGCCAGAGATAATCACCCCCAAGGGAGATACAACATCGGATATCCTAATGAAGCGGACCTCAAAAAGGGAGGAAACAAGGATAGGATTGGCGGTAACCGAGGTGGCACGCCTCGGCCATTCCCGGGGACGGGATCCAGCTTTGCAGCAGAAATCACGGAGGCTATCCCTCACTTACACTCTAATACCCCTTCTCAAAATCCTCACACGGCTCAAGGGAGAGTGGAAAGCGGCCGAAGTGGAAAACAGCCCATGATTGGGGCTTACTGTGCCTACCACAGATATTACGGTCACGCAACAGAGGATTGCAGAGAAATCCACATGCTAGCCGACCAAAAGGCACAGGGGAGAAGTAGAGGTGACTTTCCCCCTGACACAGGGCGGACACAAAAATCTGGTGGCCAGAAGTTCAACCGAGCTGATAGGAGAGCCCCGTGGAAGAACTCAACTAAGGAAAGAATTGATAATCGTCAAAGAGACAGGAATAAGGGCCAAGACACCGCCTCGGCACATGCCAAAGACACACGGGAACCACCTCTACCTGTGGCCGACCTCCCCATCCGTGAAATCGACACAATACTGGGAGGCCCCCACCCAGGTGGGAGCACAAGCAACTCCCAAAAGAGGTATATAAGAGAGGCCAAGCAGCCCGCCAACGTGAATTATCATATCCACTCCCATCCTGTGGGGGTGCCTCGGAAGGAACCTATCACCTTCACACAAGACGATGCTGTTGGAGTACACTTCCCACACAACGACGCATTGGTTGTTAGGGTGGTGGTGGCTCGAAATGGGCTATCACGGATGATGGTGGATGATGGTGCCTCGGTAAATGTGATTTACGGGGTAACTTTTGATAAGATGAGGATCAGCACCCCCCTCATTCCGGTCCCTGATCCGATATACGGATTCACCGGGGACAGCATAACCCCCAGAGGGTCCATAACCCTTATGACTGAAGTAGGGCAAGCCCCTACCCTCTCCAGAATCCCTATGGAATTCTTGGTGGTTGACAAAATCTCCTCCTATCATGGCTCAATTGGGAGGCCTGGTCTCATTGACTTGGGGGCTGTAACGCATACCAAATACATTTGCATGAAGTTCCCTACGGAGCATGGCGTTGCAACTGTGAGGGGAAGCCAAATAGAATCCCGGGCTTGTTACACAAATGCAATCCGGAAGTTTCAAGATCGAAGCTTAAACATGATCAGTGATGTAGCCATGGCCGAGGCTGCTCCATACCCTGAAAGATTGGGTGAAGGGCCATCTGGAGACAAGGACGTCACGATGATCCTAGAGGAGGATTTAGCAGATCTAGACCCCAGGATGGCAGGTGACAATTGCCCCACCCCGGCCGAAAGGTTGGAGTGCTTCGGCGTAGACCCACTGGACCCAATCAAGGAATTACAGGTCGGACTGGACTCGCCAACCGAATACAAGAGTCAATTAAAGGACTTCCTACTTCAAAACCTCGATGTATTCGCATGGAAGCATGGCGACATGGTCGGGATTGATCCTAAGGAGGCATGTCACAGACTCCAGGTTGATCCACGAAGCCCTGGGCATAGGCAGAAGAGAAGACCTATGAGTTCAGACAAGTATGAGGCCTTGAAAGACGAGGTCACGAAGCTATTGAAAAATGGCTTCATCAGAGAATCGCTCTATCCGAAGTGGGTATCAAACCCTGTTTTAGTACCAAAACACAATGAGAAGCTTAGAGTATGTATTGATTTTTCGAATTTGAACCAGGCATGTCCAAAAAACAGCTTTCCACTGCCCCGGATCGATCAATTGGTTGACTCTACGGCAGGGCATGAGCTCCTGAGCTTCATGGATGCTTACTCCGGATACAATCAGATCCCCATGTGCGAATCGGACGAAGAACATACGTCGTTTATAACAGATAGAGGACTCTATTGCTACAAAGCAATGCCGTTCGGCTTGAAAAATGCGGGAGCTACCTATCAGATGCTAGTGAATCGCATGTTTGTAAAACAGTTGGGAAACACCATGGAGGTGTATGTTGATGACATGTTGGTCAAAAGTATGGTCGCCGCGGATCATATCCACCATTTGTCAGAGGCCTTTGATGTTTTGAGGAAATATCAGATGAAGCTCAACCCGGCGAAGTGTGCATTTGGAGTAGCATCTAGAAAATTTCTTTGGTTCATGGTGAATAAAAGAGGAATCGAAGCTAATCCCGACAAAATTGATGCTTTGTTAAACATGCAATCGCCTCGAAATCCAAAGGAGGTGCAAAGCTTAACGGGAAGAATCGCAGCCCTGAATCGATTTGTCTCCAAATCTACGGACAAATGCTTGCCATTTTTCAAAATTCTAAAAGGGGGGAAACGATTCCAGTGGACACCGGAGTGTGAGCAGGCCTTCGCCGACCTGAGAGCATCCTTGGGACGACCCCCATTGTTATCAAAGCCAAAGGCTGGCGAGCCTCTCTACTTGTATTTGGCTGTGTCCAAAGAGGCTATTAGCTCCGTGTTGGTCAGAGAAGAGGAGGGGAATCAATTTCCAGTATATTACGTGAGTAAAGCCATGCTAGATGCGGAGACACGCTACCCAGATATGGAGAAACTTGCCCTTTCACTACTCACCGCTTCTCGCAAACTTCGCCCCTACTTTCAAGCACACTCCATACACGTGCTCACCGACTTTCCCATGAGACAAGTGTTGCAAAAACCAGATGTATCTGGAAGATTACTGAAATGGGCAATAGAAATAAGCCAGTTTGACATACACTATGCGCCTCGGACTGCGATAAAGGCCCAAGCTTTGGCTGATTTCGTAGTCGAATTCACACACCCGCCGGAGGTCGAAATGATTGATAACACAGAGGTTAGCCAAGAGTGGAAATTATTTGTTGATGGATCCTCGGCTAAGGAGGGATCCGATGCGGGCATATTATTAATTAGCCCGGAAGGGTTTAAACTACATAGCGCAATCCACTTCGAGTTCAAAGCCTCGAACAACGTTGCTGAGTACGAGGCGTTGTTAGCTGGGTTAAGACTTGCCAAAGCTTTAAGGATCAAGTCCATAGTGGCGAACAGCGATTCGCAGCTCGTTGTAAATCAATTCAATGGGAAATTTTCTGCCAAAGAACCCTCTATGGTTGCTTACTTAAAGAAAGTAAGAGATTTGGCGGTACACTTTGAAGAAATGGAATTGCGGCACATCCCAGAACAAAAAACTCCAACGCCGATACTCTGTCCAAACTAGCAAGCAGCAGTGATGCGGAGCTATATAATCTGATCCCAGTTGAGCGCATGTTGACCTCCTCTATTGAACCAGGACCAGAGATTTTGATGGTAGAGGAAGAGGGATCCTGGATGAATCCGCTGATTGCATATTTGAGGCACCAGACAGTGCCAAACGAACCTGAAGCAGCTCGGAAATTGCAAAGATATGCTGCCAATTTCGTACTCTTGGATGATCTACTCTATAAACGGAGTTTCACCTCCCCGTTGCTAAGATGTGTTGGGCCTGAGGAAGGGCGATATGTAATGAGGGAAATCCATGAAGGTATATGTGGCAACCTTGCCGGGGCACTATCGCTAGCTCGGAAAGCCCTCGAACAGGGGTATTTCTGGCCCACTATGCGAAAGGACTCTCATGACTTTGTGCGCAAGTGTGATAAATGCCAAAGACACGCAAACATACTGCACCAGCCACATCACAGGCTAACCGTGGTGACCAGCCCTTGGCCTTTTTCAAAATGGGGTGTTGATATTATAGGTCCTATGCCTAGGGGTGCCGGAAATAATTGCTTTGCTATAGTAGCAATTGACTACTTCACCAAGTGGGTCGAGGCTGAACCACTTATGAGAATCACCGAGGCCAACACCACCAAGTTCATTTGGAAGAATATCATATGCAGGTTCGGGGTACCCCATTCGCTGGTTAGTGACAATGCTAAACAGTTTAAAAACAGAAGCGTGGACGAGTTGTGTGATGATTTGGGAATTAGAAAGTTGTTTTCATCTCCACATCACCCGCAGGCCAATGGGCAAGTGGAAGCAGTGAACAAAACCATAAAAAACACCCTGAAAAGGAAGCTGGAATTCAGAAAGGGCGCGTGGGTAGACGAGCTACCACTGGTGTTATGGGAGCTCCGAACCACCTCCCACACCGCTACTGGTGAAACACCCTTCTCATTGGCGTATGGAGCCGAGGCGGTATGTCCCGTTGAAATTGGGATCCCTTCACTTCGTCAAATCCATTACGACGAAGTGAGAAATGAAGAAGCACAAAGAGCCGGTTTGGATTTCCTCATGGAGAAACGGAACGATTCTCAAGTGGTGGTGGCTAGATACCAGGAAAAGATGGCCCGGTACTACAATAAAAGGGTGAAAGGGCGACGCTTTAATATTGGGGACCTAGTCCTAAAAAAGGTTCTTCCTTCGACTCAAGAACCGGGAGTAGGGACTTTGGGTCCCAACTGGGAAGGCCCTTACAAGATCACAGCCGAAGTGGTACCTGGTACGTACATAATTGAAGATTTATCCGGGGTACCTTTGTGTAATCCTTGGAACACAGATCACCTTCGTCGCTATTTTCAATAAGTCAAATTCCACTTCAATGAGACACAGCGTTGTCACATGATTGTATGAAATCGCTAGTCAATTATGATGAGGATTGCACCAAATACTAATTGGCCATGTGTATTCGTCATGCATGAAATTCTAAAAAACAAGGGACACTTATAAAGACCACACGTCGATCACTGTATTATTTCTGAAATCCATGCGAATTCAAACGTAACTACCTCAGACATTGTCATATGAACCAAAGTTCTAAAAACGATAGATTAGTTCATACATACGGGGTGCTCTTTCGCGCGAGATACTAAATGTTTCCGCAAAATAGTTGATACTTTCATATATACACTTAAGCGAAACACTCACAAGACCTATGCGCACTAAATACTGTGAAAGTAGATTGAACATAGGCGCACGTCGTCAAAATTATAGATTGAAAATAGGCACGCCACAAACAGAAGTTCATGCAAAGTTGCAAGGGGTGTTACTAAATGTAAGTTAAAAATCGTGCAAAAGTTGGTCTACATCAGATTTAACCAGCAAGCGTAAACGCACCAAGCTCGTTAAATCTAAGGGACTAGACATTTACAGACATTTACAAAGGCACAGGAGCCCCTCCGGCCGAACTAGGTTGTGTCTGTCCGAGGTCCTTCAAATCAAGTGCATTTTACAAATCAAGACATTAAGAGCGCATATCTTATCCTTCAAATCAAGTGCATTTTACAAATCAAGACATTAGTACATTTTACATCATACAAGACATTTACAATCGCAAAGGCGTCCGCGCTTGGAAGCATTTATGCGTAAACAGTTCGAAATGTTACGTTTACAGGCAAAATATGAATAAGTCATTGCAAATTGAATGAATGTTACATTTATGCGTAAACAGTTCGAAATGTTACGTTTACAGGCAAAATATGAATAAGTCATTGTAAATTGAATGAATGTTACATTTACAAATATCCGGTGCCGGAGCACTTACAAAGAAAAAAGAGAAAACAAAAGATCCAACGACAAGATAAATACAAAAGGGCATTATTGGGGAGAAACATCTTCTGAAAAGCCCTTGTTAGATGCATCCAAGGGATCCGCAGAAGCACTCTGAGGCTCAGGGTACAATGCTTCAATGGAGGACAGGTCCAAAGCCGGATAAGCTTCCTTCACGTCCCCCAAAGCCATCCTGGCCCCTAAATTCCCAAAGACCCTTTGCATCGCCTCGTACTCTGGGGTCTCTTCAAAAGTGTCTTTGAAGGTCTGGACAGCCTCAGACACTCGGGTACTTAAAGCATTCTCCACCCGTGTCATGACGGTCTGCTCTAGAACCTCAGTAATCCTGTCTTGCATATGTTTTTCCAAAGAGACAAGATCCTCCTCCGCCTTTGCCTTGGCCTCCCGCTCCCTCCCCAATTCTTCATTCGTTGCTGCCACTTCGGCTTCCAGCCGGGACTTAGCTGCGTTAGCAGCAGCCAGAGCCTCAGAGGCGATGGATTGTGCACGATTAGAATCATCCAGTTTCTTGCACAATGTTGCCACGTCGGACTCAGAGGCCAGGAGGTCGTGTTTTAACTTATCATTATCCTCCTGGAGCCGCTTGGCATTGGTCCTCTCCTCGGAGGAAGACTTCCGGGCTATGGCCAACTGGGTCTTCAAATCATTAATCTCCTTCAGCATATTATCAGCGTGGCGGAGAGCAGTCTCAGCATCCCTCTTGTCCCGTTGAGCTACCTCCACGGAGGACTCTACCTCATCAATGAGGGCCAGAGCTCTGGCGTTCATAGCCTTGGCTGCGAGCAACTTCCGAGATGGAGTAGCACTGGAGGAAAAGGCGGCCCAGCCTTCTGTCCAAAACTGTTCAGTAATTAAGGCCGCCCTGGCTGGAGGCGAACCGGGGGACTCGAACAAGGAAGGGCTGAAAGTGACATCCCTGGGGAGGAGGCTGGTTTTGATAGTCTTAAGCTCTTCTGCCCCCTCTGGTGTCACTTCATAAGTCAAACCTGGGATGGACACAGATGGCTCGTCCTCCAGTTCCTCAATCATTGATGGTGGAGGCGCGGAAGTGGATTCCTTACCCTTACCTCTTCTGAGTCTCTTCAGAGGGGCGGGCTCCTCCTCAGGGTCGTGTTCAGATATGTCCTTGAACGGAGGAGGAGGCACTAAGGCATCCTTAGCCTCCTTGTCTCTCTTAGATTCGCCCCAGTCAGACCTTTTTCCTTTCCCCTTTGGAAGGACTACCTTAGGTTCGGCCTCCTTTTCTCTGTTAGGCTTCTGAGGGCCCACAGGCAGCAGAGTAGGTGGTGGCATCAGGGCTGGAAGAGGGCCCTGAAGTTGGGCTGTAGACACCTCGGAGACCTCCTTTGCCACCCCGACTTGCAGGTTGGCCAATACCGCCTTCTGCTTCCTTTCCACTTCACTGCCATGGCGGAGTGCAGGGGGAATCTTAGTAGCCATGAGACCCTTCAGAGAGATCTTCGGAAAATCCATAGAACCTGGCGAGAAAGAAAGGAAAATAAGGAAAAAGAGAAAAGAGGCGTAGGATGAAACAGTAAGAAGGAAGCGAACTTACCCATGGCTCGCATAAGACCGTGCTTCACAAACAGCTTGTTTTGCTGAATGACCCCTTGGAAAGTGCCCTTGTAAGCAAACAAACGTTTCACTGCCTCTAGATCTGAATCGGGAAGGAGGTGAGCGAAAGTGTCCCCTGCCATAAGCCAGTGATATGTTAAGAAGCAGTCAAGAGAAGTGAATATGGATAAAAGAGCAAGAGACGCATGACACTTAAAGACCCTAAAGTAAATACAAGACTCACTAGGTATGGAAAGAGTCCGGGGAACTGTAATTTCTGGACTAGGGTCCACAGGGGAATTCTGCCACTCCCCAGCAACCCAGAACCACTGGTTCCTCCAGTTCTTTATCGAGGTGGGGTGACCGGTAATAACGGGAGTATAAGAGCCTCTGGGGGACAAATAATACCAGTCTTTGACATCCGATCTCACGTCTCTCTCCCTCCTAACTGATTTCTTTTAAGTGTAGAGAGTGTGCATGATGTGCAGTGAGATGGGATGATCAGGGTTGACCTCTTGCCACACCAACCAAGTCCCCACAGCCTGAGTCCAGAAATTGGGGGCCAGCTGGTAGGGGCACAAGTTATAGCTCCTAAGCAATGCCCTAAAGAAGGGATGCAGGGGAAGCCTCATCCCACAAGAAAGGGCGTCGTAGCATATAGCCGCCTGGCCTGGGGAAGGGCTGTAAGGTCGGCAGGAAGGGGTGGGGTTCACCAAATGGACCCCTTCTGGCAACCTGAATTTTGCCGAAGCCGCAGCCAAATCGATCCTTCGGATTTCAGTAGCAACCTCACTGCTTTCCCATGACTCTGGGTTTGGATCGGGATCAACATGGTAGCCCGAAACTTTGTTGACCTGGTCAACCCAATCCTCTACCTGAGCAATCTCCTCCGCAGTAAAACCCAACTCTTCCCTATGCGCCCTAAACGGTGCCCTAACAATCAAGCCGAGGTCCTGGTGACCTGAAGAGGAGCTCGCCGCCTTTTCTTTTCCCAAATCCTTTTCTCGCTTGCTTCGGAGCTCTCTTAGCGCGGATTCCTCCTCGGATGATAGATGAGCCATGTAGTTCTAGTGTTTTTCTTCTTCGCTGTCAGAATCACTCAAATAAATTATGCCACTGTTTTTCCTATTTCTCCTCTTAACCTGCTCCCTAAAGAAACGGGAGCTAAAAACCGATAAAGAGATGGGACAGAAACCTCTGATGGGAACCGCCATCGCTAACATTTCCTGTGAACCCGTTCCCCCAACTCTTTCCATTTTTTCTTTTTGTTTTAAAAAGAGAGTTAGACTCAACAAAAGAAAAACAAAATGCAAAAACAAATTTCTCAAACCCACAATGAGAAACTAAAAATAAGAAAGTCTTGCATATACAGGGGTCAAGAGATTTACCTTCAAAAGGCGAATGCTTGACACTGTGCACTTGGAATGAAGAGCTCGCCAAGAAAAACTGTGAAACGCTAAGAGTGGATGTTGTGTAGTAAACCCTTGACGAAAAGACACGAAAATCACAAGGAAGAGAGAAACAGCGCAAGCTCTCGCGAAAGCACTGCTACAAAGATTATGAGAAAATGGTAAAAAGTGAAGTGGTAAAATGAAGAAGGATTTATAGGCATCATAACGGTCTAGATTCCTTGAATTTCGTGAGCCGCGTGATTAATATGGGTAACCCACGCTTCTTGGGAAATGAGCTAATCAAAGCGACAGCCGTCAAAGGGAGGGATAAAAAAACCGTTCAGCTACCACAGTGCATGCCACGCGCTGTGAACTGCTGTCTCCCTCCCATTTTATATATATTTCTTGGAAATAAATATCGATAGCTCCTCCGGAGTGAATGCGCCGCCTAGGAAATGCGCTGGTATAATCCTGGTCAGCACGGAGAGAAAATCTGAGGCAGAAGGTCGCCTGTGATATGGATCCGAGCCTTACCTAAGGAATCTCATTATTGAATCCCTAAGAAGTTAATGCTGTAAGATCGTGGCAAATCCTACAGGACCATGAATAATCCCTTCGGATTTGAGGGACTAGTGTTGACTCCGGGCCCAAAAAGAGGTACAGTGATCCACCAGCGAAGGCCCAATAGTAGCCCAATGGACCTTGACCCACAGCTGAGGCCTGGAATATCACCTTGAGATGGATGCCGAGGTGGTATGTCAAGCAAACCTCTTTAGCCGACCTGGTTAACGTCCAGCCGCTGTGCTTTATACTCAGTTGGGGCGCTTTATGGCGTTGACCAGAAGAGAGAGATGGAGTCAGTGATGGGACACTACCTTTACCCAGATGTGACAGGCGCCCATCCCCTACGAAGTGTAGCAATGATTACGGTTGAAAAGCAAGATTGTCACATCCATAAGCTAGGGTGATGACAAGTTTAAAATATGCCACGTGTCGTGATCCAAGACAAGAAGTTCCTCTATAAATGAAGCGCAATTGTCTCCAAGTAAGGGTTAGCAATTTCTCACTCTTAACTCTATACTTCTCTCACTCCCTTTTCTCTCTTCTACACATTTATATTTCCCGCACCCAATATACATTTTCCCAAAATGAGTACTGACTTAGGCATCGGAGTGCAAACGGGAGCCACCTCGGCCCCCTTTGCAAACTGATTGTTTGTCACAGTACGCAGGAGATCCGCGTGTTCAAGAGGGAGGAGCTGAGACGTGTTGGTCCAAGGTCCATCCGGATTTCGTGGTCAACACTCTTTATTAATGAGAATCGGGTTAAGGTTAAATGAATTGAATTTACTTTCTTAAGAATTGCATTTATTTTAAAGATGTATAATCCCACGACATGGATGTAGCGACCAAGAATTTTTCACGCATTTAAATAATTATTTTAAAGTTATGAAAATCGTGCCGCTGCGATCTCACTCATTTTTAAGTTAACGTCGCGACGTATTCGTCTAATCAAGTCGAGAAATATCGAGTCCATTCGATTTTAAATAAATTCCGAATTTCAAAAATTTTATTATTTTATTTATTTATTTAAATTATTATTTTCAAAATCGTTTTAAATTTCACATTACGTCAAACTCATTTTATGTGATCTATTTTCCTACTCAGTTGAATTCGCGTATTATTTTTCTCGAATTCCGTGTATTGCTTGTTTAGGTCTCCATAACATCCTACATCAAACTATACTACCACCAACTTCCATCAATCACATAAATCTCATACCATACCCTAGCTCTACATCACCAACTCCTCCAAACCCAACCTCTGTATCATCTCACCACTCAAACTGTCACCAGCCTCTCCTCTCCTCTCCTCTCCTCTCAACACAACCACATGTTCATCCTTGTTCCCAGCAACACCATTCACGACATTGGAGCTCAGCAAGCCTCAACCTCATTTCCTGAACTCCATTGCAGTCACCTCCCGCAGCCAGGTAACCACCTCATCGCACCACCACCACACGCAGGCACAACAATACCACTGCTCAGCTATAACCACCTCGCCAATTGAATCATCACCATCATCACCAAAACGCACCACCATTTTGCCTCTGCACAATCCACCCAAAACGGCCACCATTCACCACCAAGTAGCCACCACCACTTTCACGTTCGAGTACTGCCACCGCAAGCATCACCACCGCCACCTACAACTCACCTCCAAACCATCTTCATCACAACCTCAACCTCACTGCCCATTTCGTATTTCCCCATTTTGAGCCTCAATCTCATTCGAACCATCATCATCATCACCACAACCAAACCACTATCCATTTCCTCCAACCACCGAATCAACCACCTCGGCCAACCCACTTCCAAACTCAAAATCAAACCCAAAATCTTACCAAGAAAACCAAAATACTTACCTCAACCACCGCTTTTACCGTCGGACTTTCACTAGTGAAGCTCCAAATCGCAGCCCAAGACCTCGTTTTCTCACACAAACTCGCACCCAATCCTCTCAAAAATTGAACCCCATCCTTGTCCGCCGCTCGCCGCACCCTGCGCCAGCGTTTCGCCAACAAAATCACCGGCTGGAGATCGATTTTCCCTCATAGCCCGCACCTCCGCCCTCTCCCTTCTTCTTCTCTGTTCGTGAGATAGGGGAGAGAGAAATGAATTGATTTTTAATAATTTTGATTTTCGAAAATTTCAACTTAGCCCCCCAAGTTTTAAAATCATTTAAATCAATCATTTTAGCCCCTTAAGTTTTAAATGATTTTAATCAGTTCTTTCATTTTAAAAATCAATTATTTCAAGCCCTACAATTTAATTCCGTTTTGAGCTTCAACCCAAGTTTTGAAAATTTACATTTTAGTCCCTCAACTTTCAAATCATCAATTTCAGTCCCTAAATTGTAATTTATCATTTTTAAACTATAAATTTTAAAAGACTAATTTAATTTATTTTCTAATTGGCTAGACGAGGCGTACGGAGATTTAAATGATTGAAGTTGTTTCCCTCTTGATTTTGCACTCGTTGAAATTAAGGTAAATTCGCCCTTATTAATTGATTTAAATTATGATTGCATGTGAATGTGTATGTCACGTGACTTATGTGAAATTTATTTCATGAAATGAGACGAGACGAGAATATATTTCTTATGAAATATTTATGTTGTTATACTTGTCATAACTTATATGCTTTTATGCATGAGAAAGAAGAGAAAATCTTGCAAGATAAATGATAATGTTATGCATAACTTACTTGCCTTAAGTACATGAGACGAGACTACCCACACCCGATGATTTTTAAAGAGTCTGTGATTTTTCAAAGAGAAGCCATGTGCTTTAATGCACAAGAAGAGACTACCCACATCCTATGATTTCTAAAGAACCTGTATTTATGTGTTCAATTATATTGTAGATTAATTAATTGGCGATGAGTCTACTGAGTATTTCTATGAAATGCTCATGTCTATTTTAATAATATTTGCAGATTTCAAAGATGGTGGCAATTGATGGATGATTGTGGCAATAGTTGTTAAATAATTGAGAATCTTATTTTGATGATCCATATTTCTAAACTTTGGCTATTTTTAAAATTTTCAATTATTTGAGAAATTTTGGCATTGCCGAATGTTTTGTATGATTAATGGGTCGATTCGTTATTTTAAATTGTTTCATAAATGTTTTCGAATTTTATCGACCATTACAGTTTATTTAATATTGTCAAAAATGAATTTCAGTTATTTCTTCCGCTATAATATTATTTTAAAGTTTAGACCAAAAAATGACGTGGTGAACCGAGTATTTAGAACTCAGGGCGCTACAATGGACACAATGATTGTTAGGGACTGTTCGGCGGTTATTTAAATCAATTTAAATTGATTATTTGAGTTTTTTTTAGGTAAAATATGTGATTAAAAATTAGAGAGAGAAAATGTGCGTACTTAAAAAGTGATTTGAGATATTGTATAGTTTAAATTTTGGTTTAAACTATAGTTGTTGTGCGATTCCTTTTGGTAAACACGACAAAGGACGTGGAATAAACAACAAACGATAGGAAAGAGATAAATCCAGCCAAAAAAAATAACAAGAACCAATAAATATGAACGATAATAAAAGATAAAATTGACGATATGACCTTGACCCAACAATAACGACACGAATGAATCGATGATACAGAATGAAAAACCAAAGTTGTCGAACGCCACAAGGAATGCCAATTTTCTTGATAAGTTCAATTAATTGTTCAAGAAGAACAAGTAAATGGAATATCTAACCTTTCAAAGAGAAAACACTCTCAAATTCAATTTTATATCAAAGTTCATCGTCCAATAATGAATTAAAAATACAATATAAGTCAAAAATGCGCATAAAACTGACTTAGCTGCAGTATGATTTTAAAATATGGAAATAAATAATTAAAACGGAAAAACAATTAAAAATTTGTGAAATTCTGCTTCACTTTTAACCACGCGACCGCGCACCAAGCCAAAATCAGGTTCTGTTAATTTCAATATTCTCACGCGACCACCAACCTTTTCTTCAACGCAACTGCGCAGGGATGATATGGGCTGAGTTTTTCCAACTTCGTCATTCAACTTCAATTTTGGCTTCCGCCCATTTTCACTTGTCTTAGGATCTCTTTTATCACTCCTTGTTGTTTCTTTTTTAAACCCTTAAGCTTGTGTCTATTACTTGGTTAGTTGTGTGATAATCTCTTCTTGAAACTCCTATCTCGAATCACATCATGTTGAATAAAGGCTTAATTGATGCCAAGGTTTAATGGACCAACATCATGTCTGAAATTTGTACTACTAACAGAATCATTGATTATATAACAATATTTAACATAAGTTTGAGTTACGCAAGTACTTCGATAATCAATCCAAACTAGACTAACTGAAATTAACTCTCTTCACAATTATAATTATTCATAATTATTAGCCTTACCTACAATGAGTAGTAATTGAAACAGTGAGCGTCTTTCTTTGGTTTATAAATGTATTTAGTGGTTCAATGTGAACACATAGTGTGAACACTATTTGGTTAATTAATGTTTAACTACAATATAATTAATTTTTTGATAAATATTTATTTGATTAATGAATGCTTTGCATTTGGATTATTTTCAAACCACTACTATATTCACTTAAGTCTATTAAATTTTTAAATTAAGAGTGTGTTTGATATTTTTAAAAAGAGTTTTTTTTTTTTTTTTTTAAATGAATATTGATTTTTAAGAGAATAGATGGTTGGAATTTGATTGAAAAGTCAAATATTGTGGATTTGACTTTTAATAGATGATTGAGATTAAGTAATGTACAAAAAAGAAAAAAATTAATGAAAACCAAACAAGGGCTAAATAGTTAAAGTAATTTTCGTAGCAACACTTTCCTAGATATATATTTTTAAAATTATTCCCCCTTTTATTTCTCTTAAGTAAAAATTAAAATTATTTCCAAACTTTTTGTACATTATTTAAAAAAATTTTGAATTGAATAGTGATTAATATGATTTTGTATGATTGAAAATGAAATATATATATATAGTACCGCTCTGTTGCCCGAAGTGGGCAACAATATATATATATATATATATATATATATATATATATATATATATAATTGTAGAATACTTTAATATTGAAATGTGTTATCAAAATTGAATACTACAATAAAATTTTTTTTTTTTTCTTTTTAATGAATACCAAACATGGGCTTATTATGTAATGATTAAATCTTTATGTTAACTATATTTGGTTAATACATATTTGACTACAATATAATTAACTATTTGGTTAATATTTAGTGGTTTAGTATGAACACAGTGTGTTAATAGTTAATACAATGTTGTTAACTATTTAATTAATATTTATTTAGTTAATAAATGTTTGATTACAATATGGTTAACCATTTGGTTAATTCATGTGTTGACTATTTAAGTTTACATTTAGATTATATTCGAACTACTACTATATTTACCTAGACTTATTAAAATTTTTAATTTTTAAAATATTTATTATTTTTTTTAAAAATTAAATAGTTAAAGTAATTTTTGTAGCAATAATTGAATGTACTTTTTAAAATTATTTTCCATTTTCCTAAAAGTCAAAACAAAAATTATTTTCAAACTTATTATTTAATAAACAAATCTTTATGTTATTTTAATTTACAACTTTTTCACTCAACTTTTTTATATTATTTTTTACCATTGTTTCTACTTTGTATCCTTTTATGATTAGAAATTTTAATTTTGAACGAATTATAAATTTATGTACGACTATTGCATTTGTATATTACATGTTGTTTATAGTGTACATTCGACCCCCTACTATATTTGCCCAGGTTTATTGAATTTTTTATGTTTATTAATTACTTATTATTTATTTTTAAATTAAATAGTTCATATAATTTTTGTTGCAAAAGTTTTCTCCTTTTTTGTGAGTACAAACTTTCAAATTTATTGTGTGATGATTATATCTTTATATTGTTGTTGAATGTTGATCACTTTGTAGGATGTGTAATGGTGCGATATTAATTGTTACAAAACTTGAAAATTACATTGTTGAAGCAAAATTTCTTGATAGCGATCTTGCAAGGCACGAATTTTTTATTTTGAGGATGCACGACACAATTTAGGATATGTTTAATTCACTGTCATTTGTCTAGAAAATATTAAATCATGGAAAATGTTTTTCCCCTTTTGTATTTGTTTGGCGTTTGATTGAAAAATTTGCCTTGAAAAATGCAACCAATTAAAGCACGCTTAATTCATTTGCCTTGAAAATATTTTCTCACCTATGGTGAGAAAACATTTTCATTAGGTGTAAAACATATTTTAAGTCACGTTTGATTACTATTATCAAGTATAAATGAGTAGAAAAAAATAATAACAATTTTTTTAATTAAAATAACTATATTTTATTTTATTTGTAATAAAAAATAATATCAACCAAACAACAAATTTAGGAAAATTTCCTATTTTTTTACCCAAAACTTCCAATTGACTTTTTCAGGAAGATAATTTTCAGGTAAATCAATTCCTATAAAATATATTCTTACAATCCATTTTCCATCTTTTCAATCAAATACGTGCAAGATTGTCTTTCAAGTTCAAGATGGGACAATTTCAGTTGGTAGCTTCATATGCTATGAATATCAACAAGAGTCAAGTGAAATCACTTTTCAAGGTTGGTCTTTATTTAAAGAAGTCAGTTTTCACCTATGGACAGTTGTATTTTGCAGTCTCTAAAGTGACGAATCGTAGTGCTTGAAAATGATCATTTTCGACAAAGATGAAAATAGAACAAACTCAACACGAATGTAGTTTATATAGAAGTTTTTTCAAAATTTATAGTGAAAACATTGCAACTCTATTAGTTACAGTATTATTTTATTATTTTTCTAACTATTTCATTATGCACATGTTTGACATATAATTAAAAAATTAGAAAATATTGAAGTCCCAATCATATGTTTCGATATGATACCGTGCATCGCACGGGTGAAACGCTAGTTGTTGTTGTTGTTATTATTATTATTATTATTATTATTATTATTATTACATATATATATATATATTATATTATTATTATTATTATTATTATTATTATTATTATTATATATATATAAAGGGAGAATAGTGGATTAGTGTGAATGCAAAGTGGATTATTGTGAATGTAAAATTTAGATTAGTGTGAATGCATTTATTGCCTTATATATTATTTTATGGTAACTAGTGAATCACCCGTGCGATGCACGGGAAGAAACGTCTGGATAAATATAATTCAATGTGAAATTAGATGAATCCTTTAGATAAAATAAATAAATTTCACAAGTAAGAGATAAAATAATCATTTATTGGTTTCATATGACTACAAATTCTAGAATACTTCTTTGTACACAACATTATTTGTTGATTTTGTTGGTCTTCTATTCTTATTACAAATCAACATCTTTAATCCAAAACGATTTGTCACCTTAGAAATCGCAACATAAAGTTGTTCATGTATAAACACCAGTCGTTTAAGAAGAAGTCCCACATGCGAGAATGATTGTCCATGACTCTTATTGATAGTTATGGTATAAGACACCATCAATGAAAATTGTCTTCTTTGAAATCTAGTAGGTATCCTAGAATAAAAAATGCTCAATAATATCATTGGAATAAAGAACTTGTGTCCTGTATTGATGACATAAAGAATTTGATCTTCTAGAACATGGTCGCCAAATTTTGTAACTATCAATATTGTTCCATTGCATAATCCATGTGTATGATTAATATTTCTCAGAAAGAACTTGTGTCCTTCACTTATCCGCTGTAACGGTCCACCATGTGACGCAATAATGATATCCAAGTGTTCAAGTCGTGTATCAAAATCCACCGACAATCAATTCGGCAATTTCATCGTCAATAGGAAAATCATATTGACTATTATTGATCGTCCACTAACCAATAAGTATAAATCTTACATTTGAAGTGTTTTCCCCAATCATCATTTCTCAAACCTACCTAAACTCCTTTAACAATTTGTTAAATTTGTCTAGCATATCCTTCAAATTAGAAACTATACAATCATGCAACATTAAATTGCATGATTCACTCCTACTGGGGGACATTAAAAGATAAATTAAATTTTAGACTATTACAACAAAATTATTCGTAAACAATATAAATATAAAAACAATAAATACAAAATATGTACTCCACAACCCTTTTCTGCTTTCAACCTCATTCACATTGTCAACAATGTAAAGCGAGCAAATTGCAAAACTGAACCGTCCTCAGGCAACAAACTCCCAATCTTAGGACAATTTTGACCTTGTAATCTGAAGATGGGATGCCCTCTACCATCATTTAGCCCATTATCTATTTCCCCATAGAAATGAACGAAAACATCATATTATATGTCCGAATGTTCTCAACGAAATTCTTAATCATGTCGTCCCTTTCATATAATAAATCTTTCAAAATAAGATGATGATCTTACATAAAATGAATCTTTACTTTCTCTTGCATACAACAAAGTATGTGTGAACAAATAAACCGCGAAATCGAACTAAACCGCGACAAATAGCTTGGTTTGGTTCGGTTTGGAAAAATTTCAAACCGCCTTAAATGATTTGGTTTATGTTTCAATTGTCCAAATCGCGGTTTCAAATAGCCAACCCGCCAAAACTTTTTTAAAAAAAAAAAAACTAAAATAAAAATAAAGACAAACGTTCAATTTTTAAAAAAAATGCAACACACTTTTTATTGTTAACAAATCAAAATTAAGGAATCAAATATTAATTTGTTCAAATCCACAACCATTTAGAAATAATTCTTGCTCCTACAATTCATAATCATCATCCAAGATATTTTCTTAAAATAAAATTTTTAATATAAGAGCTAATTACAGTTTGTTTGTCAACACGAATTGATTCACAATATAGCACTCAATTAGAAACTTAATACTATTCTTGAACTAGTTTCAACTCAAAATTTTAGACGAATATGTATCTTTGAGCTCGCTTTAAAATATACTAATTCATTCGTTGGCAATCCGCGGTTTCAAACCGCACCAAATCGCAAAAAAATAGTGTGATTTGGCTTTGTTTAGAAAATGAAATGGTTTGGTTTGGTTTGAGAAAATTCCACACCGTTTTAAATGGTTTGGTTTAAAATATTACTACAAATCGCCCAAACCAAACCGTGTTCACCCCACAACAAAGTGAAAACTTCGAATTACGACATGTTTTATAATGCTTATCTACTGTCTCCTCGCACCAAAAAATTTGTCTTGAAAAATAAACATTTAAATGTAGGTTCTCCAATATCCATGCACTATGAACAATCAAACAATAGATAAAACAATTAATAATATAGATCATACGTATAAAAGATAAGATTTACTGTTTTGACCATTGATAATGAAAAATAACACGTATAAAAAAAGAATTCGATAATCATAAAAAAAAATAAAAATAAAAAAAAAAATAAAATTGTGAGATTGATAAAGATGCATCAAATTCATGAGATTATAGGTTTTTTCAATATTTATACAACGTAATTGTTTTGTGATGGAAATTATAATATAACATTGATCATCTCAATTTTCAGTTAAGTTAATTGTGAGACAATTTACTTATTGTTGTAGAAATTTAAGAATTATAAATATTAAATTAAAATATAACAATTAATATCAGATCATAGTTAATTATGTTTTAAAATCTAGACTTAACAGTTACGACAAAAACCATTAATAACTATATAATTTCAAAGCAATATAAATAAATTTGTTAATCGATAATGTTAAAAAATGTGATATGAGACTTTCTGGAATAAAAAATTAATTAATAATTAAATGTAATTGTAAATAAAATTATTTTGATAAATAATCTGATATAGAAAAGAATGTTATTATGTATATGTAACAAAGAAATTAGAAGTATGATTATTTATAACAAAATTTAATACAACTTGATTAAATATTCAAATATAAATGAAAATGAAAATAAAAATTAGACATTAGATTTGTATGACTGAACGACATTATTCATCCATAAGATTTAGATCAATAAAATATCACAATTATTGTAAAAGTTTATTTACGTATTAAGTATAACTTTCTATAAAAATACTAATTAATTTAATAGAACGCAATACAAATGAGCTCAAAATTTTAGATGTACTAACTAAATAAAAAAATAAGATTATTTATAAACAGTTTTATACGATAATGTTTATTTAGTATTAGATGCGTAATACAACTTCAATATAATTTTGAAGAAAATTTTACATTAAATTTGTATGACTGAACGCAAATACTTATTCTTAAGATTCAAAACATTAAAAGATCAGAATAATTTTTTGAAAATAAAGGTTTAAACACAAATAACCAAATAAAAATAAGCAAAAAAAAAAATTCTCCATAAAAATACTTAAGTGGAAGTAACAGTGTGAACACAATAAAATCTGATTTCTGAGTGTGAATACAATAAAAGTTGAGTGTTCCCACCAAAATTGAGCTGCTTTTATATATTATATAGAATATAGATATAGATATAGATTAAAAATAATTTTTTGTTAGTAATTTTTCATAGTATAAGACTTGCTTAGGTATTATAAATTTTAAACAAAAAACAAAAAAAAAAGCACTTAAAAACATTCAATTTTTGCAAATTAATTAACATCGAAAAATACAAAGATTTACAAAACATGAATTGAAGTTATTAGAATTAGAATTAAATTTTTTTTTGTTTTGTTTAAATTTATTTGATATTTGAATAAATTTGCAAAATCAAACATCTAATTATTTAAATTTTTGATGGTCCATTTAAACTCTGTATGGCTAGTTTCAGTTGAAACTGTAATATTTGTTACGAAATACATTTAGTAAACACACTAAAAAAGCATTTAAAAAAAAATCAGTTTTTGCAAGATTAATTAACATTGAAATTTACAAAGAATTTTAATTGTATTATAATAAATGAAAACCGTCTTTTAATTTTTATTTTTTCATAATACAAAACGTGATTTGAAGTTATTAGAATTAGAATTAAAAATATTTTTTTGTTAGTAATTTTTCATAGTATAAATAATCAAAGTATAATTTTTTATTTATAAAAATAAACTTGGGTAGAAGTCAATAAGTATAATAATTAACCGTTGTAGTGTACACCAAGAATTGGGTCTCGCATGGAATTGCATTCGTTGTTATCTAGGAATTGCATTCATTGTTATTTATTATTACTAAATATAAATATATATAGCTTTAGTGTAGGCACACAATTAGATATGAGTTTAGGTGGGAAAACATGAATTGGACCCACACAAGCTCAACAAGTTTAATATATAATAATAGATTACCAAACAATTGTTAATATTTTTTAACAATTTTTAATTTTAATAAATGTGCAAAGATTATATGATATAATAATTTCTTGATCTTCAATGTTGTTCAATTGTCGTATATTTGATAAGTTAAGATTAAACATGTATTTATAGTTTATTATGATTTTTTAACGAAAATTGAGAAAAAGTTAAATATGGAAGGAAAATACAGAAATTATAATAAATATATTTATATCTTAAACAAGCATCAATATTTGTATTCATATTATTACATCTAAGATGATATACAATTAAAAAACTATAGAATTTGAATTTATCATTCAATAAAGTTTTCGATAATTTGAATTATTTATATTGTTTTTAAATTTTAATAATTGTTGTAATAAAAAATTATTTTTGTATCTTTTATATTTTTGTTAATTATGTATAATCATTAAATTTTATGAATGCTTACCGATATTGCGGATAGCAATTTCAGTTCATCGCATTGGTGGAAATCTATACTATATACAAAAGTAAGATAGTTTGACATAATTTAATTCTTAAATTCTTTATATTTTAGTATTATAGTAAATAATTAATATGATGTTATTATTATTATTATTATTATTATTATTATTATTATTATTATTATTATTAATACTGAATGAGTTCAATCAATATTTTTAATTATCAGTATTAAAATTATTATTTAATCATTGATTTTTTATTTATTTGTTGTTCTTAATATTATAAATCATATGTGTAGCCATCAATAAGTAAATTGTGTTTTAATTGTTAATGGTCAAATTATGTAACGCCCCAAATTCCGTGAAGCTCGGGACGTCACTTCTCCTTTAAATCTAATTTTATTGCAAAAAATAATTGAATTCGAAACATCATATTTATGTGAAAAACTTCAACAGTAAATAAATTAAATTTGATAAATGCATAAAAACGTTGAAATCTTAACTTTCAAAGAAAGTAACGACAAATAATTAAATTGACGATATTCTTGACTTTAAATATCATATTTAAAATAACGACATATAAATAAATTGACAATATTCATGAATCATGACTTTAAAAAATATAGCTTCATTATTATTTGTCACCACTGCCCTTTCATTCGCCACAATCTCCGAAATCTGCAATTTGTAAGTTTAAAAATAGGGATGAGCATTTCATAGAAATACTCAGTAGGTTCAGCGTAAATTAAATAAACTGTACAGTAAATAACACATATAATCATGCAACTTAATTCATAAATTCTCTTTCTCATGCAATAAGCAAGTGGATCTCATACATCATAAATTTTCATGCCTGAAGACATGTGGATCTGGGCCCAAAGGCAATTGGTCCATGCCCAAAGACATGTAGATCTAGGCCCGAAGGCAATTGGTCCATACCCGAAAGCATGTGGATCTGGGCTCGAAGGCAACTAATTCTCATAAATTACGTAATCACATGCATAAATTTACAATACGGGTTTACTTAATATTGCGCATATAAGATAAAAAGTTTTTGAAGTAATGAACCTACCTTTAGATATTTCTGAGCTTGCTTAAAAAATGATTCTAGCTTTCTTGAAAATCCCGCGCCTCGTCTAGCCCTAAAATAAATAATTTTTTATTAGAAACTTTAAATTAAAGTTTTGTAAATGAAAGTAAACTTGAGGGTTGAATTGAAAGAATTTAAAAGTGTAAAGCTCGGACTAAAATGATAATGTGTAAAGATTTGGGACTTTGTGTAAATAATTGAAATTAGAGACTAAATCGATAAACCCGAAAAGTTCCTGACCAAATTATATTTTAGTCAAAACTCAGGGTCATTATACTCAATTGAAGACTTGGGGACTAATTTGTGAAATTAATTGAAATTAGGAACTGAATTGACAAACTCAAAATGTTTCTGGCCAAATTAGATTTTAGCATAAACTTTTTAGGTCAAAATAAACTCAATTGGAAGTTTTTGGACTTAGATAATGAAATGGGTTGAAATAAACCATTTATAAAAATTGTAGGGCGTAATTAATAACTTTTAAAACTTAGGACTGAATTAAATGATTTTAAGACTTGAGCGACTGAAATGATCACTTTTTCGAACTTGGGGGTTAAATAATGAAATTAAATAAAAGGGCTGAAATAATGACTTTTAAACTAACAGGGACTAAAATAAATAACTTTTAAAATTTGGGTACTAAAATATAATTTATAGAAATTAAAATATACATATACATATACATATATCGCCCTCTCTCTCTTCAATCTCTTCAATACGACAGAGAGAGAGAGGAAGAGAGGTGACGGGAAGGGGCGGAACGCCCCTCTCTCCGATACCACGCCAGCGAGACACCACAGGGCGAGGCGACATCGTGAGGTGGTGCGGTGTGTGAGAAAAAGGATGGTTTTTGGGTGCGAAGACTGAGGCTTAAGGTCGTGACTTGGATGGTTTCAACTGACGGTAATCCGGTCGAAGGATGAGGTAAGTATTAGGTTTAGTTTATTTCTTAATTTTGTGGCTGTGTGGGTTGATTTGGTTGTCAAATTGGGTGGTGGCTTTGAGGTCAGCTGATTCGGTTGGGGCGATGGGGGTTGCAGATTTGGTGGCTGCCGATGTCGGTGGTTGTGAAATTGGGTTTGGCTCGTGGTGGTGTCTGATTTTGGTTTGGGTCGGATTCGTGGTACAGTGATTGCGGGCTGGGTCTGGTCGGTTCTTGATGATTTGAGTCTGAGTTTTGGTTGTTGTTGATGGATGTATGTGGTGGTTGGTGATGATTTCTGGTGGTAATTTGTGTTGGTCAACAACGGCAGTGGCTCAGTGGTGGGGTTCGAAATTGGAGGAGGATGAAGAAGTTTGAGAGAGGGGAAGACATACCCAGCAGTCGTGAAGTTTGGTTGTGAAAGTTAAATTGCAGATAACGAATTTTGGCTATGGTAGAAATTGAGAGAAATTATACCTGCTGGAGGTCTGGGTGTCGTGAATGCAAGGGATAGGGATCCAATTAATAGTTGATTTAGATGCTAAACATAGTAACTTAGGTTAAAATCTTGGTTTATGGAAAACTTGTAAGAATTTTGGAAATGAGTATCGATCGTGTAAGGAAAAACTTTGGGAGGAAGAAGCTGTTGAATTGGTTGGGCCAAGAGATGACTTATTGGGTTTTTAAATGGGCTTGAATGATTGGTAAAAACATTTGGGCTCGATAAGTTGGATTGGATTAAAACATTTAAAATTAAGACTTAATAAAATTAATACTTGCACTTTTGAAAATAAACTGTGATATTGAAATATTTTTTGATAAAGATTGAAATTTGACTAAGTATTTAAATAAATTTAATTTCACTTAATTGGCTAGACGAACACGCATTTAAAAATAAATAAATAAATGAGCAAAGTCGAAGCGACACGTTTTTAAAATAAAAATATTTATTTGAATAAAATCACGAAAATTCTCGATCGCTACAAATTATTTGTTATCTTTACTTAATATTAAAAATCATATTTTCTAAAGTATATATTATATTTTATTATTAAATATTTTAATAAATTAAGCATCTGTTTAGCAACTATATTTTTGTTTCGAGGTAAAATGTGTAGTTGAAAAATAATTTTGAAAAAATATGTGATTAAAAAGTGAACTGAAAAATGTGCTGCTTATAAATAATTTATAAAAAATGACACTGTTTGGTAACCGTCCTTTTTTTGGTTTATAAACCAATTTATAAATCACACAATTTCTCAAATCACTTTTTAACCACACATTTTTCTCTCTCCAATTTTCAACCACTACTTTTTACCTCAAAATCATAAATAAACCAATTTATAAACCATACAGTATTATCAAACGGAGAAGCTATGATTTTTTTTTTAATAATATTAATATAATGTTAATATTTTTAATCATTATTAATTTTAATATTTTTTAAAGATTATAAGGTATAATTTTCGGTATAATTTCGTAATCTTCAACTGTACTCAATTGTCGTATCATGATAATCACGAGATTTTCAAAATTATTATTTTGACTACTTATTTTTGTAAATAAAATTTTATTGATTAAATTCAAATATTTTGATTATTTTTTTAATTATTGTAAATCATGTTTTTGAATGAAAATTAAAAAGTACGTTAAATACAAGAGATAAATGTAGAAGTTATAAGAAATATGCTAATACCTTTCACATGCATCAATATTCGTGCACATAATATTACATCAAATGTGATATACCATTAAAAAACTACTAAATTTACATTTTCAATGAAGTTATTAATAATTCATAAAAATTATTGAAATCAATAATAATTTATTATTTAAATAAATAAATTGATGTGTACTATTCAAAGAATTTTTTAATAGTTTGAATTACTTATGTTATTTTTAAAACTTTAATAATTATTGTAACAGAGAATTCTTTTTTATGCATTATATGTATTGATTATGTATTAACACTAAAATTTTACAAATACTTATTGAATTCAATATTGCGGATAATCGCTTTCGTACATCGCAGGGGTGAAATAAAAATCATTTTCTTGATTATTGAACTCAACTTTTCAGCTCTTCTATGTGTTGAGAAAGTCCTTGTAAGACCTGTAAGGGGAAAACGAGACGGCAAAATGAGAAAGATACATTAGTTCACACCGACATTTAGACTAGGTTGCACAAACTGACAGACACTATGTTTTGACCCTCTTTGTTGGAGTTGCACCCTATACATCCAAAAAAAAAAAAAAAGGAAAGGAAGAAATGCCAACAATTAAAAAAATGATAACTCAGACTTACAAGTTTGTTTTTATTTAATATACTCATTTTGAAGCAATAAATATACAAAGTGTTGTTTATATTAGACTAAATAATAGTAAGTTGAAAAAATAATGTGCGTGTCCCCAATGTGTGGTGTCCTAACCTTTCGAAAATTACGTATTGACTTGTCCGTGTTGTAATGTGTCCGTGTCCGTGCAACATTGCATTTAGAAGCCTAAAGAATCTGGAAAACACTCACCGACTTGGTATCCTCCAGTGCAACTTCCAACGTCCTGATTTTCTGAAGAACGGAAAAGTACGAAGATTTATTTTATTTTTTTTGCATTTTTGTCAGCGGAAATGAATAATGAACAAAAGCACAACTCACTGCTTTCGCATCTTCAATCACATGTTCAAATGCTTGGAGTCTATGTAACAAAGGCTGATCATTATTTTTTGTCTCACTACTTCCCCGGAGAGTCTCTTCTGTAAGAGAAATATCATCCCATACAGATTTAATTTGAATATTTTCCTGCATTCAAATATCCAGGCTTCAATAGTATGAATTTACTGAAAAAAGGTTGAATGTGGCATCGAGAAAAGTGGTGTTCGACGTGAATTCTCAAAACTCATAACAATGTGCAATGCTGCTGTACATTGACACATTTTTTAGAGTGATCCATGCATTTCATTTTTTCGCCTCAAAATTTTCAGCATATAACTTGCTTACAGTATCACCATCGCTAGAATCTTTTGAGGACTGAGAATTTGTCAGCTCGCCTTCATGCTCCTCTTCGGTTTGTAACATTCCCTAAAGTAAACAATTACGAAAATATCTCTGAATACCATGCAAAAGAATATGGATATATAAAGCTTTTCTCAAATGTGTTGTGCTAAGAACTACGACGGAAATGAGCAAAAACCTGAAGCATTTGTTTTATTTGAGGATCATTCCAAGGTCCTTTGTCACTAAACAGACAACCTCCATTTTCAGCACAAGTGCAGTGGCCACCCAAGAAAATTGGAAGGTCACTGCAAGTGTAAGAAGCCCACATATGATTAGAAAATTTATCTTTCTTCCCAAAAAATATGTGCATCAGACGTACAAAATGCGATTACCTTGGATCAATAATTTCAATTAGGCTACTTTTGTAGTCAGTTCCCAGCACCTGTAATATTTCGGACAAAAGTTTAATCAAATTCACGTCATTCTAGGACATGGAGTGGTGGACTGTAGAAAGATGTGGAGAGCAGAGAGGGCTACAACCTACAAGAAGAAGTATATAAAGGAATGGGAAGAAAGAACGTTAGAAAATATAATTTACTTTTATTTTTCCCAGTGTGCGTGGATCAAGGAAAGCCCTAATTGCTTTCCAAAGGACTCTAAATGCGGATCCAGCATTAATAATAAATAGCTGATGAAGTGTCTGCAGATATAATAAACAGAAGTATTCAATTAGAATAATAATGAAACTAAAAAATCCTAAGAAAGAATAACAAAGAGTTACAGCTTACACGGGTGAAGTAGAAAGAAATTCTTAATACTCTGGGAGTACCAAGACTTGATACTCCTAGCCCAAAGGAGACTGCCCTCCTTGCAATAGGGGCCCAAAAAACCAATTAATTGGGGCCCCTATTGCAATGGGGCAGTTCCCCATTAGTCCTGAAGCACTAGAAATGCTCTAGGTAAAATAGATTAGTAATAGTTAAAAAACACAAAAATATTGTTTCGTCCAACGGTCATGAACAAATTTTGGTTTTATCAACATAATTGCAATATGATCTGTATATAATGGATTCGACCAACAGATATTCACTTTTATCATGAATACTATTCATTGAACTTAAGGGAAAAAATATTAGTTTAATACCTAGCACCAGTAGTTATAATCCAACTCACTCCCTGAAAAAACGAGTGGCAGTTTCTTATTGCAATAGTTATTTACATCCAGGAGATTTTTTGTACAACCACTTGCACTAAAAGCTTAAGGTTTTAAATAGGACTATATGTATATAATTTAAATATTATCTTCAACACACCCCGTTACGTGTAAGAGGGATTCTTTTTCCCATCAAAGCTTAACTTGTAGATAATTATATTTACATGGGTGGAGGCAAAACTTGAATCAGTGACCTTATCAAGTAGAACACCTAATCAAAAAAGTTTAAGCTTTTAGATACGATCACATTTATATCATTCATATATTATCTTCAATATTTTCATTGCTAGAATTTCAAGATGTGGTTTCAAGTTAGACCAAGAAATAGACACTCGCTGTAAAATCTTTAGTTACGCTTAGGTTATGTTTTATATGTACTGCAACCGTGTTAAAAATTCCGCACATCACATTTTCTCGTTTAGATAGTTCAAAAAGGAAGGAGCAGGAAAAACTTGATGTTTTACATACCTCAGGATAATAGCTGCTGTCAAGTTTTTGAATTTCCATAAAGAGATACCGAGCAGGCTTCGAGAACTTGGATAATCCCTGTGAAAGATAGGAGATGTGCTTTCATGCGAGGGTTCCTATAGACACTCGATAATGCAGGACTAACTTTACTTAAGGACTACCTTTCAAAATTCACTATAAGAAGAATTCAAAATAGATTGCAATTTGTCATGGAATGCAGTTTTTCATTTGATCAGAGGTCCTTATATATTGTTTGAATGTGCATAAAAAAAAATGTCTGAGAAACAAAGATCAATATGAATTTGATTCTGTATATAACCAGATACCAGGTGAAGAACGACAAATTGTATGTTCAATAAAATTCAAAAGCTAATGTATAACGAAAATCAAGCAAATTCCCCACTTGTAAACAGCATGTGGTATCGACTACATAATTTCAACATATTGAAATTGCTTTCAGTTTACTTTCTATACACTAAGAAGCAACAATGGAGGAAGTATGACAAGTTCAAAGAGTCTGATGAGTACTCCTTGGTCAACGGGCCCATCAAGTTGACTCATAAATTTTTTTTATTTTTAACTTCATTTTAGATTATTATAAGAACTGAAACAAACCTGACTTTCTATGAGTATGTGATATGCAACTAATACATCCCTCACAACAGAAAAGTGGCAGTGGCGGTGGCTGGCCGCGGGTGGGCATTGGGTGTAAATGATCATGAGAGAGAGGAATGAATACTTTGCAAGTGATGTTTCAAAAATGTAAGGAAGAAAATGAGAAAGAGGATGAAACAGTTCTGGATGCATGTTCAGTTTCAAATTTAAGAAAGAGAGAAATGAGGGTATGAGAGGGGGACATGGGGAAATGGAATGGACTCCTGGAAGAGGGAAAAGCTGTGAAAGAAAAGGTTGGACAAACCTTCTCTTTCTCAAATTAAAGAGGTACAGCAAGAGTTATGGCTCTCTCATTAAAAAGGTAGTTTCAACCAAAGTGAAAATTTGTGGAATGATAAGCATAATCCTGAAAGTCAGCCAGTTTTCATTTTCTCTCTCCAGCAAATTTCCTTTAAAAAACTAAGAGCAATGTTGACTATTTTTAGTCTTCCGTTAACAAGTTGCCAGGCTAGGGATTTTGGTACGGACCAATGATAATACATTCATTATCTTCTCTGCTGTTATCTTCAGTTTCATACTTTCATACAGATTTAGGTACAGAACATACCATACATTTCATAAAGAAGAGTTGATCGCTGGGCTAGTTAAATAAATAATCTCATTCTGGATATAGTATTTATTCCCTTCAATTATCTTTAGTACAATTTTAACTGGGAAAATTTTCCATTTTAATTAAGGTTACCCCAGTTTTTAATGGCTAAAGAAGAACCTAGAAGGGTCTATTATTAAGATGGACTCCCAACAGCAATCAGATAACAGTTTAAGCAGTATAAAGAGTTCATGCAACTTTGCTGCAATATATGGAAGGGGTAACATTTATATCATTTGGATTGCATATTAATAAAATATAACTCAATAAAGCAAAGCATAAGCATCACACAAACTCAAGCACGGTGTATACAGGCCCTAAATTAGTAAAGAGTGATTAGTTGTGAATAAACTGACTTTTCTGTTATGAATCCAGACTTGAAACACAATAGAAAACTCAATAAGCTTCGAAGAAATAGTGACTGTAACAATGATGCTGAAATAAAGAAAAAAGGAAAATATAGGATTTTCAACACATACTGCAACAACTAATTGTTACAATTTTGTAGCAAATAAATGAAAGATGGAGAAAACGAAAGAATTCATACCACATCCTTTACATCCAAGATACTTGTAGTGGAAGCTATGTGTTTCTTTGCAGCAAGTGAACATGCTGGATATCTCCAATTCAGAGTGTTCTCTTGTTCAGAAACATGATACTTCACAAATCTCTCAATAGAAGTAACTTGAAGAAAAGTATCAAGATCAACCATTCCTATCCTTTCAATGTAAACTGGCCTACCATATCTATCAATGCCATGAAATCCATGAGGATAACACTTCTTGACTTCTATGTACTCATCAAATTCAAATTCCTGAGACATTCATCGACCAAATAAGCTAAAATGTTTGGGAGAGTAAACTCCAATTTTAACTTAAGTTAAACTCGACGCATTCAAGGGGAGATAGAGAAGAAGTTATCTGCATATCAATGCAGCAGGCTAAATATCTTAAATTTAGACAATCAAGAACAATAATTCCCTGTAAGAAAACTTATACAAAGCAAGAGACTGAGACTTATACTGAATACACAACTATCAAGTCATTACTGCACAAAAAATCAAACGGATAACATAAATTAGTATGACGAGTTTCATAAATGTTTGATGCTTTGTGGTAAGTATTACAAAAAATGGTTTGATACAAGGGTAGAAAGTAACTTTTTATGCATGATTGAGAACAGTGAAGCAAAACCAGGAACAGATGGAAGCAAAGAATAAGTGTGTAGTCAGAAGGGAACAAAAACAAAGAAGCAGAATGACAGTAAGTAGAAATCTGAGAACCAAGATGCTTAAATGAATATGCTTATCATTCATATTTGATGTTTCCAAATAACACTACAGGCATAGTTATAATAGAATATACATGTATGTTTCCTTCCAGCTAGTAACTCGTGAGTTGAACCAGACCAAAGTCAATATCTAATAATTATATGTCATGTAATGCACAGAGCTAGCAATATCTTAAATAAGATGTGGTGCTTATTTCCTACATATAAAGTTGGCATGTCATTACAGCCAGGAAGTTCGAATTTCACCTTGGATATTGCATCAACATGAAATTCCTCTCTCCACTTGAGATATTGCAAAAACATATCTTTTGCTTTCATTAGATCAAAATCCCTCACTCTAAGGAATCTGAAATCATTAAGAACATCTTCATCAAACAAAATATGTAGAGTAGAAGGCTGGAATACACTTCATGTTGGCAATACTAATTGGACAAGTTACCATATGAGAAAAGTGCAAGTCCAGTCACAAGGTACTACCTCTGGAAAAAAAAAATAAACCATCTACATTATAACATTACTAAAAAAGACTACTCCCTTCGTCCCATAAAGATATATTTGTATTCCTTATTTGTCCGTCCCAAATTATAGCCCACTTTCCTTATTAAAAGTATAGATATTTTTAAATTTTCTAATATGTCCTTATTTAATATCCATCGTTATCAACAAATCCACTTCATGGAACGGAGGGAGTATAAATGTACCTCAAAAGTGTATGATAATCGAAGCACTTCACTTGTAACTGACCCTCAACAAAAAGCAATTCACGAAACTTATCAACAATTTGTTGGTCTTTTGGATTATGGGGTCCTTCAAGAACCATTTTTGTACTTTGGCTCCTCTGAATCCTATTGAAAGATTCCCAAAATTTGAATGGGTATGAAAGCATTTTCTTGAAGCTAAGATTTGATCCTTTTTTTCCTTCGGGTGATGGTAAATGCCAATACGTCTCAACAGGTGGCAAAAGGGATTTGGTTTTCTTTTTAGTATATGCACCTTCGTTAGTCCTATGCCTTGATAGTTGCCTGCTCACTCCACCACCCGTCGAAATAAATGGGTCTTTTACCAATTCCTTTGGTTTCAGCATATATACCTATTAAGAATTTTTTGTCATAACAAGAATGCACGCTATAGCAATATATATCCTGCATATCATTTGGATGCATGACGATTTCATAAGATACCAATAATAGATTTTCAAGACCTATAATAGCATTTCGAGACCTTTTGCTGTATTTTTAATTAAAAATAAAAATAAAAATCAATTGATTTCAAGCAAAGTAAGGTAACATTCAAGAGTCCTTAATATTTGAAAAATCAAGTGACTGTAACTGACTGGGAAAAAATCGAACGGGCTCAATTTACAACACGCTGATATTAAACACGTTACAGTGGAAGTTAATCAATTATCGAGATTTTTGCATCTAGTTTCAATATTTACAGAAGGAAGTCACTACCGCTCCCCGAAGCAATAAACCAAAGAGAATTCACAGATGGGTCATAATACCTAAATTTAATACATAATATTTGAAGGCTAGAAATTTAACAAATTTAGAGAGCGTACCGATCAAAATTACTGCTGAGAAGAAATTGAACAGAAACAGAACTAAAGATGGAAGCAACGAATTTTGTGTATCAAATGCCATGCTTTTGCCTTATGCAGTAGTGGGCGAATTGGAATATTTTGAATACTTGAAATCCAAGAAACCCGGCTAAAAAAAAGCTTTTCAAGTTCAACAGCTAAATGCAGCTTAACTAAAAATTACTCCTCCTTAATCTAATTCGCTGAGATTAATCTAGTTCGAACCATGTTTGGTTAGCGGCATGATCTGGCGAAGGAATTTTGTTGGGGAAGCGTGAGGGAGATGAGGGGAAGTACAGGAGCAAATTATGAATTAGTAAAATTAATGTAATTATAACTTTATTTCAATTTATAACTATTTATAATTATAATTTGGGTTATGCTACAGTAATCCTATCCTTACCTCCAAGCTTGCCCTCCCACTCACATGGGGGGCGGGGCCCGCTCATCCCCGCTCTTCATGTGAGTGGGAGGACAAGTGTGGAGTTCAAATAGCATTTTCCTTATAATTTTAATTACTCTCCACCATCTTTACCTCCACCACCGTTCCTTCACCACCCCAAAACTGAGAAAAAACAGACCTCTATCTCCACCACCGTTCCTTTACCACCACTAAAATAGAGAGAAAACAGAGGAAGCCACTAGTCACGTCCACTACTCCGATCGACACCAAAACCACAACCACACCAACTCCACATGTTCACTTCACCCATCTTGAACTCAGATCCCTCAACATATGTTTTCTGGGAAGAAATGCCGGAACCAGTGACTCGATGTTCGCGGCCTTGAGTAGCTCAAGTTTGTACATACCGCATCCTCCATAGCTAGATTCGCACCCACAGATTCCTCAACAGCAAAACATTTTTCAACAGAATTGTCAATTTGAATGAAGTTGAGGAAGCTTCCAATTACACCATCACTCTATTCCCAGCTCCGTCAAATGCCTTGTCTAATTACATCTCCACCACAGCTAGGTGTGTCAAAACGGCTCGTCGACTCGTTAAAAACTCGGACTAAGCTCGGCTCGAGACTCGTAGGAGCGAGCCCAAAATTGCTCATTGGGCTCGAGTCGGGGCCGGCCCGTGTGGCCCGCCGAGCCACACGGGCTGGCCCGAATACATGAGCCAGAATGGCCCGTGTAAATTTGCAGGCAGCTGTCTTTAGCTGCCTGCTGGCAGCTAAAGACAGCAGCTGCCTTGCATGTTGCAGGGCTGCCTGCAACACGGGCTGTAGCACCAGCGGGGGTATTAGACTACTATTTGATCTGATTTTTTATCTGTATTTGAATTATGCAAATTTTTTTTTTTTGAAATTTGAATTTTTTTTATGTTTTCCCACGTTTTTTTTTTCTATAAATAGCTCGTATTTTGTTTGTTAATTTACAATTCACTTACAAGTTTTTTCATTTTGTCATAATATTCATTTATTTGCTATAATTTCTATTCAATTCTATATTTCTCTATATTCTTTAATTCTTGTGATAATATTTCTCTCGGTTTCAAGTTTCAATTCATATTCATTCGCCGTTAAAAAAAAAAAAAAACGGGCCGGCCTGGCTCGATAAAGCTTGAGCCGAGCCTCAAATTTTTGGCCGGGCTTTGGCTCGGCTCGGGCCAAAAAAAGCTCGATCCTAAAAAACTCGAGCCTTGATGTTCGGCTTTCGGCTCGGCTCGTTGACATACCTAACTACAGCCATCCACCTCCTTCAACGCTTACCACTACTTCAGGTAGACACAAGACTTGCAACTTTGGCCCACAATCGACACCCCTCAATTTGGGGCATGGAATTAGGGCTTGAATGATTTTACGTGTAATCTGTTGTTTTTGAGGAGAAATATTGATATATGGGTAGCGTTAGTTGTTGATGATGATGATGGATGGTGTGGTTTCGTCGGTTGTGGCGATTGATCGGAGATGGTGGCGGGGGTTCATTGGAGGGGTGGTGGAGATGGGATCAGAAGAGGACGGTGGTGGTTCTTTGAAATCAGCTCTGTGGATCGTTTTTTAGATAGAGAAAGTGTGATATGAATTATAACTAATTTGTTAAAATATTATCAAATTACCTGATTTTAAAGTTGAACATTAATTAACCCACTTTTTATTGATACTCATCCTTGCAATTTTTATTGGATAAATGACATATGGATTCCTTGTAACTTAAAAAAAAAATCAGGTTGAGAAAAATATATTGCAGAAATGACATCCAATATTATTTTTGGGGAAAAAATTAAATGACAACAAATCAGTTATATTTTACTAAAATTGGACCTTCATTTCAGCAATTTCCAAATTCAAAAAAAGAAAGGATACGAATCTTGTTAAATATACACCTCCTACCTTGAAGATTCGTATTGTAACTGACATTTACAAGAATTCATAGGACCAATGAAGATCATATTTTCAGAATTCTCATTCATTCGATTACTGAATACATCCACTCTTATTCAATTGCTGAATAAATCTAAATTGCATATCCTGTAAATTTGGTAACAAAGGTATCATAATAATTTCAGAGAAGACAAATAAAAGATATCAACACTTTACTTCTTTCGCGAGGATAGTCATAGCGGTAAGAAACTAAAAAATTATAAAAAGGTTCATAACGAATCAGCGACGCACCAGAAGCATGTTACTGATGTTTGAGAGAATTAGATCACAATAAAAAATAACATAAACTTTCCAAATGATGTGAAGGAACGGATAATACCTGCACCCATGTCGATGTCGAAACGTGGACCTGGAAGACATGGGAAAAATAGATTCAAGTCCTCACTCAAGTATAAGAAGAGAAAGTGTGATAGTTACTGTCATAATATCCCAACTTTTCATAATACGGAACCCGTTGGTGACCATAGCAGTAGTAAAAGGACCAAAGGATCGAAGAGAGCTAGAAAGGTACTTGTTCTTTTGCTATTACAATTATCGTTCCAATTGGATTTCTATAATTGTAACACTAATCGTTTTGTGCGTGTAATAGGTGATTGAATGACGTGATATTGAGGTGGCGAAACAACATTACTATCATTCAGAACTGAGCGACCTTGATCTCGAACCTCAGTATTAACCAAAATTTCTGTCTAAAATTTTGATTCGATAGTTCATTTTGTTTTAGCATCATCACTCTACTGTTGGCCAAACATGATATTGGAATGATGCTTTATTAATTTATAAGTAATCTCTTTATGGGAACTAGAAAAATGATAAAAACTACAATAAGATAGACACTGAATATTTCCTTTGATCATCTATATGCAAATCAACTTGTTGCCGACTTCAGGCTTCATAAATTTTTTTTAGACCACATTACTTAATTATTTTATATAAATTTCTATACGCATTGCTATATATAAATAAGCAATAATTTTTTTTTTTTTTTTTTTGTCATGTGGCCTCAAGACAAACAGATTACTCTATATGTCATCGAAGAAAGAACACTAAATTACCTTACTTGATATGCTTTTTCTGACGATGCATGGACGACGTATTATGACAGGTACACAAAATAACTTATATTAAAAAGGTGTTTTTTTTTTTTGTTAACAGAGGTATTGATCGATTAACATAGGTATTTCTGATTATAGGTTGAGCCTTTAAAGTGTATTTCAATCAGTTTTGTATATTTGTCATGCGATAGCGGGACACCTTTGCAATGTCTCGATGCTCTCGTTTGTATTTGAGTCCTGAATTTGCTTTCTCCCCGTTCGATTCTTACACATTTGCACAGAATCTATAAAAATAATAATGATAAGAATTAAAGTAAATAAGGGACATTTCATAATTTGAGTATTCTGAGTATATGCCACAATATATGTGTTAGCTTGCAACTCTGGTGTGAATTTCAAGTTTATTGCATCAAATGAACCAAAAAAGGGTAATAATCAATTCAGTTTCTCATACTATGGGGACTTCATCCACTTACATTCAAGAAAACTTATACCAACTTGTGTGTTGATCTGACGCCAAGAAATTGCATACGATGAATTTTGCTATTTCTTTCGAACACCACAACTGCTGCAACTAGAATTTAAAACTAATTCCAACTTGCATGGGAAAAGTTAGGTGATATTGTCAATTCTTTTGCAAAAAATAAAAAATCAGCAGCGATGATAATACTGAATCTTGTTGATTCCTGTAGAATCCTTTTCAATTTTATTTTTGGAATTGAATGAAGATACGCTGCATAAGATTTGAATCAAATGCAAATTCTTTTTCAAATATGATTTAAATTGATTGAATGAATTGTGAGATTAGCTCAGTCGACATTAACTTATTTGAGAGAATTTTGGAACGATTATGCGCTGGAGATGCTACAACATATATATATATATATATATTATTTAATTTAATTTAATTAGGTACTATTTATTCAATTTTTTTGATTGTGGGTGACAGATATCAGTTTGTTCATTTAAGGATGTCATATATTAGAATTTGAGTACCTTGAGTGGGTTCACGCCTAATTTCCACTTCATTGGAGGGAGCAGAGATATTGACAAGGCCCATCCAATAAAGGACCCAAACAATTTACTCCCACGGACTTTAATTAATTTTGGCCCAATACGAGGCTTGAAATTTTCATATGAGGTCCTCAAACTTTGAATAGACAAACTCCGTCCCTATTTTTGCATCAGGGGTCCCTAAACTTTCGAATTTGAAGATTCTGCCCATCGTCAAGGAATTAGCAGTGTCAAAAATCATAAGTAGCCATAAAATTGCACATCAAAAAGTGGTACAGGTGGGTAAAGCAATTTAATTGTTGTACGATCCAACACATTTGGACTCGTGATTATGGTGGTAGCCAACACATTTGGGCTTCAATATTTTTTCGTTGCTTTGAACGTGAAATGTGTTCTTGCAAAAGAAATTGTTCGAGTGTATAGTATTTTAAAATTTGTAATGGAAATCGACTTTCACCTTGAGGAAAAAGTATTCAAGGGCGCGGTAATGGTAGGTACTAGTTAGTTAGAAAAAGTGGAGCCCAGGCCCATGTGCACACCCATGTTAATCTGTTAAGTTGTTAGGAATATTCTAGTAGAAGAAAATTAGTATAAATAATGGGAAAAACAAAAAAAAAGCAGGCGTGCAAAAAGATTCGAGAGAATTGGGGAAATCCTTTCGAGAGAATTGGACCTCTCGAAAGTCCAAATATCATTTCATTCCTTGTTATTAGTTACCAATCTGCTGGATTATTGCATTACAATCTCAAATTCCTTACAAAATCTATCAATTGTATAGGATCTGCCAATTTAACAGGTTCCTATCAATTAGCAACAATAATGAAAGTGGAAAACTGTAAGTTTCAGATGTATAAATGTAGACAGACATCACAGATCTTAAGCAATTACACTGACAGCTTCTAATATAAGATTACCAACGAAGAGAATTCAGTTTGAGTTGTCCACCCAAGTAGGATAGAAGTACTTCTATAGAGCATTTTGAATTCACGACACTTATTCAGCATAGTAGGTAAGGACTTGCCTCATTCTCAGAATAAAAAACAGTTACCTCAAGAGTACAGCCAAAGTGTTTTGTCGTGCAAAAATATCTTGAAAAAACATGGTTGGAAAGGCTTTCCTGCAGAAATTATTTCATTGCAATATGAAGATAAATCATTATAACATGAAAATGACAATCTCTATCAAATCTTATAGGGAAATGATACTGAAAAATTGTGTTTGCATGGACTCACATTTGGAAATCAAAGAGGAGATAATGGTTTTATCCTCTCCAACAATTTATCAGCTTCAATAAATCCTCCAAAGGGTCCCAAAGATGAGTATTTTACGCATTTCCATCTTTTCCAATAAATTAAAAAAAAGAGCAACAAGAATATTTGTCAGGTAAAATTAATGGAAAAAATGTGCGAATAGATAGCATGAGTATTTATCGATAAACCAAATGCTCACCTGGGGATAAAGGGAAGTGCAAAACAATGGAGGTGTAGATGATTGACACTATTAAATGGAGGCTGATGAAAACCGAATCTAGTAAATCAGAAAAGTTAAACTGATTGTCAAAAAATTTCAAGATCAAATAGGTGTTAAGAAAAACCAATGCTACCAAGTCCAGGTTAGGTATTTGAGTTTTTCCCCAGTTCCAAAAATCAATCTATTGTTTAAGTGAGAAAGATTTCCTCCTTGGTATGTGTTACAAATCCATTGCTATCAAGAGTCCAAAACCAATACTTGGTCAGGACAACAAATTGGCCTCCTTAGAGAATAAAATTGCAGTCTATCTTGTCAAAGTCTAGTTCTTTTAGTCAAGGAGAAATTATAGAAATCCTAGTATAGATATTATTTAATTTACTTTTCAAGTTAGATACTTATTTTAGGAAACGTAATTAAGATTTTATTTAATAGAGTTATAGTATTTTTTAGTTGTTTACTATCCAAATTGGCAAATTGGATACTTATTTTAGGTAATATAATTAGGTTTTAATTTAATAGATTTTCTAGTATTTTCGTACTTTATTAGACTATCATAAACCATATATATAAAGGAGCGTATAGATTGTATTATTGTAATAGTTAGACTTTGATATTGAACATCTTCTTCTATTTCTCGTCTCTCTTCCTCTTTCTTCAAAATCTTGCTCTCATTCGAATGTGTTCTATGTCAATAAATTTACCAAAAACAAGGATAATTAGATAGTAAGGCAGATATATTTCCATTCAGAGCTATATATCATCCTCTAAGATCAATCAATAAACCCATTGAAGATTTTAGTTATAATAGAGAACATAACAAGGTTCAGTATAGAATCTCATAGCCATCAAATGAAGAACTGATTAAATCTTGGAATCCCAATGTTAACATAATAAAGCTCCTCTAGAGTGTCCAGAATATATCAGCACAGAGTTCTGCAAATCAAACACATGCAAAGTATGGAGGCATAAAGAAGGCTACAGATCCATTTTGCATTGGAAAAGAATACCTGTACCTCTTGGCGTGAGGAGCGTCTCTTTGCACTAGATTCTGGCCCACCTTTAGCATGTGGCTGACTACAAGGACATGAAATCAACCAGATGAAAATAAGGGGTCCGCAGAGTAACAGCAAGATTCCTAACTGATAAAGGAACAGGTAGTTGTTTACCAAATAAAAAGTCTTTGGACCTCCGCTGAAGGTCTTTGACTGTTGGAATGTGCTCTATTGGAATCACCAAGTAATGCCTATTTCAGAGAATTGATTGGAGCAAGAAATTAGTAGGTTGTTTAGGAAATCAAAATTTCATAAAAAAAAAAATGTTAAGCAAAACAAAATCATGCCAAAAAGTATACTAAAATCAGTCATGGAGATGATTAATTCTACTTCCTTTAAGTAGACAAATAATGGTAAGGGAAAATTCTCCTCAACCTTCTAGATGCCAACAAAATGTTGTAATGAAAAAGAAGATGTGATGTCTATAGGTTTTCCATCCAAAGTATAAAAGCAACTCCCATAAAATGTGGTGTCATGAGTATTCATTTTATAATCAACATAAAATAACAAAATATTTTGTAGTATTCTCAAACAGCTAAAAAGCTCATGCTTCTACAAGAATGAACATTTTTGGTACTAAAAGGAACTGTTTTATGAACTTGATGGTCCTGGGACATTAGTATGATTTTGAAGGCTATTGCTTCCATCACGTTAAGCTTTCCTAATTCAAATACCAAATGCTCAATTATGTACAATGATCAATCAAGAACTGATGATGATGAAAAGAGACCAAGAAAGAAGGTTGGTCATGAAGAACAAGCGATTGAATTAGCAACTGAACTGCCCCATGCCCTGGTCCAAGTGCAGGACTAATAACTCAGTACAATGTTAACCATTGACCTTTCTTTTCACGCCAACCTAATTACCTGTCCATCTAATTGTGCATATGCAACAGTTACATTACATATACACATGTAGAAGAAAATACTAATCATCAATCATATATGTTCAACTAATAATGAATGTCATTCCATTATTATGATGAATCAAGCTTATAGGTCATAACACCAGAACACAGTTGTCAAACTCTCAAATGCAAAATAGGAAAGTAAGTGTCATATATACATGTAGAAGAAAATACTAATCATCAATCATATAAGTCCAACTACTAATGAGTATCGTCATTTCCTTATTATGGTGAATCAAGTTTAAAGATCATAACACCAGAACACAGTTATGAAACTCTCAAATGCAAAACAAGAGTAAGTAAATGTCATGTACACCCTACAATAAACAATGTCAAAAGTTTTTGATTTAGTTTGGCCCTACTAATTCGCTTTCCTACATTGCAAGTATGGATAGATTGTAATCTCAAATTGGAGAAATCCTTGAAAGTGAGGGAGCCCAAAATCCACATGGCAATGTGCTTATACAGCCCATCTTTTGGAAGCATTTTTGTGTAGTTAAAAAGAAATATTTATGTCAAACTCTCCCTCAATTAAATTCCAATCTTGATTTGAAAAACCAAGAAATAAACATGGAAAAGTTATTGCAGATCCACTATAGGGTGAGTAATCCCCCACCGTTGCTGAACTCCATATTATCAATAGTTTATGAGTACTACTTTCACATACTGCATGCATCACATTTCAACAAAACATATTTATGACATGTCATTAACACAAAAGTACGTGTTTCAGATGAAGTTGCATTTGTACTCATTGGCCATTTGGAAGAAATCTGTTTTCAAGCCAGAACATTTGTACTCAAGTGTATGTACCAAAAGTATTCAAAGGTGGAGATAGAAAACTTACTAAAGCCACAAAATTGATTCTTAATCAACCATTGGCCTCTGTTTGGTAAACCGATACATTTTCTCAAACTATTTTTTAACCGCACACATTTCGTCACACCACTTTCCAACCACATATTTTACATTGAAAACATCTCATACTTTATTTATAAACAAGTTTTTTTTACCAAACAGAGGCAAAATTACAAGCGTCCATGATAAGCCACTTTCTTTTTCTTTTCTTTTTCTTCCTTTTTTCCAAAGGAAATTGATTGTTGGACCTCCAAAGAACATGCGCACATAGCTTTCCAAATAATCTGCATAATCATATCTATTTTGTCATTCAATTTCCAACTATTTCCACCCAATATTAGCACCATAGTTAGCAGACGGAAACTAGCAAAATGTAACAAAAAGCCAATTCAATCCGACAAACTGAAAAATAAAAATGATAATAAATTCCAAATATAAGTCATTTATAATCAGCAACGTCAAATTTGGAAGAAATTAATCAACAACAGCAACGACCTGAATGCACATGTGAACTGAAGAAAAATGAAGATGTGAAAAAGTAGAGACCTGAATGCAGATGGATTTATATCTTGAAAAGCAACGACCCTATCATCCTGCATAAATAAAATGCGCAGAATTCATTATTTTGAAAGGATAAAAGCTTTGCCCCGCCGTGGGTAATGAGGAGCTTATTGGGGGGTCGACCTTGTGGAGAAGAGTGGTTAAGGTGGTAGAGCGGGCGATTTGGCAAAAGATGCACGACGATACAGCTCCTTCCATTCCTCCAATTTACGGCTGATTCAGTTTTGGGCGGTGCAAAATGGCGCTGTTCGGCCAGATGATTTTAATTTGGAAAAAGATAAAAGAAAAAACACAAAATTTAATTTTCGCAATTTTTCATACCATTTTTTAATTGTACGTATTTTTTTCTTCAATTTTTAATCACACATTTTATTTATAAAATGCAAGTAAATCAACCAAATTAATTCCAATTCCTCCTTTAAAGTCGCAAAGCAGGGCCTTAATCTTATTCTTGTTCGGTCCCCAACCTAAGGAACCCAACCTAGGGAACCTTTAAGTATTACGGGGAAGCATCAGCAGCCTCTGAAGATCAAAACCACAATTGGTACTGACATTGTACTCAAAGCAATTTCTTTACGCTTTAAAGTTGGGAAAGACTTGCTCTCAGGGCTAGACCCTCAAGAATGCCTTTGTCCTACGGTTTTGGGGGCTACGAGCAAGCTTCGATCGATATAGTCTCTTCAGTTGAGCTGGGCGTCAGGGCCCTAGATGCGCTGGCGATTGGCACACAGGGGAGTGGCTGTCCGGGTTTCTCAACCTGGTATCCTACACCTCGTGTTCATGATATCTACATTCAACTGTGCCCCGGAGACATGGTCGAAGAACACCCGCCCAGTATGCTTCTTTCACGACATGCTCTAGTCATGGGTGTCTTTCAGTGGTCTTCTAGCCTTAGAATAGAAGAAAAGTCGTTGTATCTTCACCGCGTTGACTTCTCTCTGAGTCATTGCTAGCTATCTTTAGCCTCTTCTCCTCCTCGTAGCCCACCCACCATATATATTGTCAAAAATTCGAGCTTGAAATCTTCTCACGAATTGGATTTGAACCAATATCAAACTACTTTCCTTTTAGTAGATCGTGAGCGGGTCTCTCCTCCTCCTCATTATAGTCCTCCTAGATCAATAGCATTTCGTCGGAATACATCTGGTCTTTTCACCTTAGTAGTCCTATGCATAGTCAGTACTATAGCTCCAATCATGGCTACTCGAGTTGTTGAGAAGACACCTCCCTTTAAGCCGGACATACTCGCTAGAAATCGTCGTCGTGACAAGATGAATGTACCCAAAACTGGCCTTGGATTTATAGATGGCAATAATTGTCAACTAGAAAGCGAATGCTCATCTCATTTTTTAGCAAATACTATAGGACAATTGATGGGTGTCGAATCCAACAAATAATAATATTTTATTGCTCTTATAAAAATAAATTGTAATAATAGCGAGCAAGGTCGAATCTACGGGGATTGGTTAGATTTAATTATTTAAGAAAATTAAAACAATAAATTAAAAATGGGGGTTTTGAATTTTGAATGTAAAATCAATTTGTAAATAAACAATTGCGAAATTAAAGTGATGAAAATGTCAAATTAAATAAATATACAGCCCAAGGTATAATCTTAGAATTGATCATAGATGCAAAAATAAAATCTTTTACTCTTTTCTAAATTGGTTATGATTGTTGATACGATCTAACAACCTATCTCTCCTTACTATCTCGATAATCAAGAGACGCTCGTTGATTATTTTCCTAATCAATAATCAATCTTAGATACGATCTTAGGATTAAATTTATAAATAGCATTAATATCTAGTGAGATGACCAATTCTAACCAACAAATTGATATGTGTGATTCATTTAATCTAGGTTATATATTTTCATAACACGAGTTAAAAATTAGTCTATAATCAACTACGTTATTTGCCACTTGTATTAGAAAATCTAAACAATTACGGATTTAGATTTCTAATTGGCTAAGTATTGTTTTGACAATTAAAACAACGTGCACTTTGTATCAATTAATCAAAACAACAACTTTAATGCAAACAAAAGATATATAAATAGAAAAGAGATAAAAAAACAAATAAATTAATTAGATCTCACAATTCTTGAAGAATTAAAACTTCGATTATCCTTAAACTGGAATAATAATTTAGCTATCCATAAAAATTATGAATTAAAAACTATAAATAATAAAATCAAGGTAAAGTACTAAAAAATTACCAAAAACGTGGCTACTCTTCCCAAAAAATTACCAAAAATGTGTCTCGGCTGCTCTTCCCAAAAATTACCAAAAACGTGGCTACCAAGTTTCAATCCTCTTGCTCCCTTTTTTTTTCCCCTAATGTGTGCTGCTGAGTTTTTTTTAGGTTCAATAGCTGGGCTTAGAATAAGAAAAGCAATCATAGCCCAAAATAAAAAATGTTGTTGCTAAAATTGTGTCCCTCCAATGCCATTAATACCGCCAATCCCTATCCAAGTCTGCTGTCTTCCTTTTTTGGCCCAAGTCTTCTCCAATTGTGTTGCTGGGGCCCTCTTTAATTTTTATTCCCCAAGAATGTGTCCAGCCCAATAATTTTTGAGGTTGCTGTCTTTCTGAAACAATAAGGAGTGCCCACGCCTTATGCCAAGTCCTTCTCTGATTGTGTACTTTTGAGTTCCAAACTTCTTCTTTCCAATTTGTGATATTGAATCCAATTTGATCTCAATTCTCCACCTAATCCACAAAACATAAAATATGATTAATATCCACAATTTAAGCATTTAAAATCAATGGAGTAAGAGGAAATATCACAAATTAAGTAACAATTAAGTGCTCTATCAACAATGGAGGTGATTCATGACGAGCGGCATATGCTGTTGAGCTAGGTGGTATGGTTGGGCGCTACGTAAAGTCGAAGAGAAAGGACTTCACTAATCATAATAAGGTCTTTCGAGCCTTTGTCCGCAGACTCGAACGATGAGATCGCTGATGCGACCACCCTCCGTGTCTTTGTTAGTGAAGTAAATCACCCCAATGCTATGCGATCAACAATGTTCAATGTGAGCCCAACCACCCCACTTGTTCAGTAGGAGAAAGGAATCTGGGAGTCTAGATCTTATCTTATCTTATACTCTCTATACTTTGCATTTCCTTGAGCCTTTCTATTTATAGACCTGGACTGCTATTTGTTTCATACCTAAAATAAAAGGCAAGCAAGTCAGGGATTCCTCGAGCTGCTATCTCAATGCAGATCCTTGAAACCCTGAATGAAGGGCATTGCTTAGGTAAGGGTAAGAAAGAGCGTTGATCCACTTATACTCGCTAGGGGTTACTCTATCACAGGCATCCTAGCTTATCTCACTTCTTCCTTGAAGGTCCCATGGACTATTCAAATCCTTAGCCTGTTCTTGATTAGCTTCCTATCACCTACGCCTCCTTCTAGGAAGTCACTATTCTTTCCTTTCTCGTGGCTCCTAAAGCTTTTGCATTTTTTAAAGGCCTTCACTCGATCTTCATTCTACTATAAGAACTCAAACCTGAGTCCATTACTTTCCTGGTCGAGTTCATTTATTCGTTTTTTAGAACTCGCACTTTCGTACCTGAACATGAATAGGCAGTGCTCTTTTTCCTGACGTAAGCACAGGTTTGCTATCATCCAGTTGTGGCTTTTTCCCCTCTTAATTCTCAAGAGAGTGCTATAGCTTTTTCACTAAATTCCTTCCCAATACCCCATGGGCTCCTCACTTCAATAGACAAATGAAGCTCTTTCTAGTACCCATTGGTGGTGAAGCAAAGGGAGAGGCAGCCCTCGCCCCTAACCTAAGGGAGCTAAAGAAATTGTTTATGTTTAAACCAATCAAGTATATTTAAACGTTGGAAGTTGATAAGTGCTTTGTTAGTACTTATTTAGTTCACTTATGGTCATATTTTGTTATTGGTTCAATTCCATTTATTTAAGTATTGTTTAATGCATTTCTGTGTATTGTATTGTGTAGGATCACACAGCACGAGAAAAGAGGGAAAATGACCAAAAAGTGCTTAAAAATGAAGATTGGGGACCAAGACTGCAAAATTGGTTACGGTCGTTGTAATACCGCATTTCGATTTACATGCTTTTTTGATTGTCACGTAAAGTTTATATTAATATCATTATAAATGATTTAACTAATATTATGGTTTTATTTGAATTATTTTTGCAGTGGAAGGACTGGATGCCGTCTCGATCAATGTACCAATTAAAAGTTTATAAATTGTTATTTTAACAGTTTACGTGCAATTTTATGTGATTAATTAAATTTATTGCCTAGGCATGCTAATTTCTATTTTTATCGTGTTATATTGAAGTTGGGAAAAATTTGGTGACACTTTGGAATTTCATTTGAAAGTTTTGAGCCTAAATTACTAATTTATGAGAGTAGAGGGACTGAATTGCAATTTACCAAAAGTTAAAAACTTAACCCTAACCTACTCCTCACTTACGCTCACTCTCGGTCTCTCTCTTCTCCATCGCGCTCTCTCTCTCCCTCGTTTCCGCCTCCCTCTCCCTCGACTCACCTCTCGCTCTCGGTCACTCTCTCTCTAACCCGTCGCCGACCACGACCCAACCACCGGCGGTAAGCCTCTTTTTCCCCTTCACTTTCTTCACACACGCACGCCCACACGAAACCGAATACACACACACCCGGGACCGAACGCACACACACACGGTTCCACGCGATTTCGCCCACACACACGCCCATAATTCGATACACACATGTATATATGTATAAATTCTATGTAAATAATGTATGTATACACTTTATATGCATAAATTCAGTTTTTTACAGTTAACTGCAGATTTTAATTTTTGTGTAAAATCCGAGTTTAACCATGAAATTGGGGATCTATGATGTTATGTGAATGAGTAGTGATGTATATGAATGTATATATTATTATGTATGTATAGATGCGTGTATATATATGTATAAGTTTGGATTTTGTGGGCATAGATATATATTCATGAAATTTTTGAATTAATTTGTGTGCTATAATATTAAATTTGAGGTGTGAGTGTATGTATATATGATCATGAATATGCATATGACTATTTAAACGAACGTGTGATTTTTGGAATGTTGGGATAATGGTGTAGGAGAGTAAAGTTTAACCTTTTAGGAACAAGTTAGTTTAAATGTAAGTTATGTTCAAAGTTATAAATTTTTAGTTCAAGATCATTTTTTTGAATAAGAATGCTTGACTTTGATTGGTGAAATTGATAAGTAAGATTTCCAAAATTTTCCTTGAACTTAATGTATTACTTCGAGTATGATATTATATGTAGTGTTAAATGTGTTTATTATATTATGAGTCACATGCAAGTCTCGACCTTATTTAAGAGTGTTAAACGTGGTTTTTCACTAAGAGTCATATTTTGTTAATGAATGGAAATTAATTAGGAGAAACGGTACATTGACGTCGCGGGCAACCAAGACTTCCACCTGCATATTAAACAGACTACTGAGGACTACAGGTAAGTAAACTTCCCCCTATTTTCATAGAAGTTGAATGTAAATGTGAAAGTTATGTGTAAATGACTGTCGTGCAACTTACTTGCTTTGATGAATTGTATTCACTTTATGAAAGCATATGTTATTGAGAAGAATGTTAAAGCATGCACGTTATCATGTCATTGCATCATTAAGCATGCATTGGCATCGAAATGGTAAAGTCAAATGTTTTAATGAAAGTAATGTGTCAAAGTGAAATTTTGTCAAAAGTATGTATCCCAAGTTTTGAAAGAATGGGTGTACTTCTATGTCATGAAAGGTCCGAGTGGGAAATGGGGCGCGGGGGACCGGCGTACCCGAATGTAATGAGCCGCTTTGCGGTGGAATGAACGTAATGAGCCGCTTTGCGGTGGAATGAATGTAATGGGCCGCTTTGCGGTGGAATGAATGAATGAACCGCTTTGCGGTGGACATGCGCATGTTAATCTGGTTCCAAATAAGAATGGCCCACTGTTATCTGATTGACTAGAAGTTACATCAAGTGAGCTCACGATGGAAATGAAGTGAAGTTTTGAAATGTTAAGTGAACGTTCGAAAAGTTTGAAAGTTTTGGAAAGTAAAGTAAATGGGGATACATATATGGAATTTTTAAAAGCATTCATGTCATAAGCATGCATTCATGCATACAGTTTACTTACTGAGCTTTAGCTCACCCCAATCCCTCCCCACTTTTTTTTAGGTGATGAAAGTTAGATGATCAGAGGAGAACACTTGGCGGCTGACTCCGACAGTACCCGTTATCGCCTTAATAAATAAAGTTAAATTCATTCGAGTTATTATTTAAATTAAATTTTTCATTCATTATTATTGATAATGGTTTGGTTGAAGTTATTTTGATTAAGTTTGAAACGTATTAGAGGTTAAATTACCTTTATTTCAATGGTCAATGTTTGATGATGTTTTGAAAAAAATCTTATGATTGAGGAGTTTGGGAAATGTATGAATGTGATTGAGATGTGATGGATGTTTTAAATTTTAAAAAATGTTTTTGATGTCCCTCTACAGGTTGGCTATGTCCAATTTATAGAGGAGACTCTGCCGAAATTTTTCTAAAATTTTATAAATGATAAATGAACATTTAGGTCGTGTAAATTATTTAATTCCGCATTTAATGTGAATGGAAGTTGACACGCCTAGGTTTTAGACTCTTAAACTCGGGGTGTTACATTTTTGGTATCAGAGCTAAGAGTTTTAAAAGCGATTCTGTAGACTTTTAAATTTTATTTGAAATTGGTTCGGGTACTAAGTCACGCCTCAAGTGCTTCTCCCTCGATCATCTGGTGAGTTAATTTTGCTTAAATTATTGAATGTCATGTAATGCTACTAGATTGAAATTCGTACACATTGATATGTAGTACTATATATTGAACTAGATGTTTTATCCTCTCCTATTTAGAAATGGCTCCCACTAGACGTAGCAACACTCAAGGAAGAACTCCTCAAACTCAGAATGAAGGGACAGGCAATCACACTGCCCCTTCCGGCACTCCGACGGTCGTGGAGGCCTTAGTCCAAGCGTTAACTACGTTGGGGCAGGCAAGTCAGCCTAGGACTAACGAGACCCGTGGACATGGGAGGATATAAGAATTTAAGAGGCTGTCTCCACCACCCTTTGTTGGAACCACTGACCCCCTCGAGGCCGAAAAGTGGTTAACTGAAATGCAGAAAGCCTTTAAGGTTATGGGATGCACCGATGAGGAGAAAGTTAACTTTGCCGCATACATGCTTCAAGGCGGTGCCTATGATTGGTGGCTGATGGTGCAGCGGCAACATGAAAATGACGCTGAACCTTTTACTTGGGAAATGTTTACCACGGCCTTCAATGAAAAGTACTTTCCCAAGAGTATCCGCCAGCAAAAGGAGGGAGAATTTCTGAAACTAGTGCAAGGGAACAGATCAGTTACGGAATATGAGGCGGAGTTTGCGAGACTGGCTAAGTTCGCTCCAAACTTAGTGGATACTGAAGAGAGAAGGTCTAGGCGCTTTGAAGAAGGACTTAAACCACAAATCAAACAGGCCGTGATCCCTTTTGAACTCACTACTTATAGAGAGGTGATCAACAAATCTCTGTTGGTGGAAAGAGCTTTAGCCATAGACAGAGAAGAAAATAGAACTCCACCATTTAACCAGAAATTTAAGAGTGAAAATCCAAAGGGGTGGAATAACAGGGGACAAAAAAAGGAGGAATGATCAGGGGAGTAATAAAAATCACCAATCTAATAAGCAGCAGAGAATGACCTGTCCGAAGTGTGGAAAGGAACACTTGGGTGAGTGTTTGTTGGGTAAAAGAGTATGCTTTAAATGTGGGATGCCTGGACATTTTGCAAGCGATTGTAAGGGCCTCTGCTATAACTGCGGGAAACCGGGACATCTAGCCAAGGATTGTAGAGAGAAGAGGACTACCCAAGCAAGGGTTTATACAATGTCTAAGAAGGAAGCTAATGATTCATCCACCGTGGTATCAGGTATTTTAAATTTATTTATTTCATTTCCCTTCTGTCTTTACACCTCGTACCATTCTAGACAAATTACGAACATGCATATATCTATAGAAGTATACTTTATTGTGGTAGGTACTGTGTACGTATGTGACAAACTTGCAACTATTCTTTTCGATTCCGGGGCTACTCATTCTTTTGTCAGTCCTGTTTTTGCTGAGAAATTAAATCATTCATCCCCACAGCTGTGTACTCCGTTTGTTGTGTCAACACCATCCGGAGACTTATTGAGTTCAAGTACTGTATTGAGAGACTGTCCAATAGTGGTGAATGGGAATGACTGGGTGGCAGATCTTATAGTACTGGATATTCATGATTTTGACATCATACTGGGCATGGATTGGCTATCACGGTATTATGCTTCAATAGACTGTCATGAGAAGAAGGTGATGTTCGAGCCTCCAAATGAAACTCCTTTTTGTTTTGTTGGAGTTGAGGTGAAGCCTTCCATTCCAATAGTATCAGCGATGAAAGCCCGTCAATTGATGAATAAGGGCTGTAAGGCGTACTTGGCTGCGATAGTCGAAGTACCAAAAACAGACCCCTCACTTGAACAAATTGCAATCGTTCGAGAATATCCGGATGTTTTTCCAGAGGACCTTTTTGATCTACCGCCTGAAAGAGAGATTGACTTCGTTATCGATTTGGTACCTGGAACAGCCCCAATATCTAAAGCACCGTATCGGATGGCTCCTGCGGAACTTAAAGAGCTCAAGGAGCAATTGCAGGATCTCATGGATAAGGGCTTTGTTCGACCTAGTTTCTCTCCATGGGGTGCTCCTGTACTATTCGTGAAGAAGAAGGACGGTTCTATGAGACTTTGCATAGATTACAGAGAGTTGAATAAAGTGACAATAAAGAATAAATATCCGTTGCCGAGAATTGAAGACCTATTCGACCAACTTCAGGGTGCAGGGTATTTTTCCAAGATCGATCTGCGATCTGGTTATCATCAGTTGAGGATTAAAGAAGGAGATATTCCAAAGACAGCTTTCCGTACCAGATATGGACATTATGAATTTTTGGTGATGCCGTTTGGGTTAACCAATGCTCCTGCAGCATTTATGGATCTGATGCATCGAGTCTTCAAAGAATACTTGGATCAATTTGTTATAGTCTTCATTGACGATATATTGATCTATTCGAGGTCTGAAGAGGAACACGAAGAGCATTTGAGAATAGTGCTTCAGAAACTTAGAGAAGAGAAATTATTTGCGAAATTCAAGAAGTGTGAATTCTGGCTGGAAAGAGTACCGTTTTTGGGACATGTTGTATCAAAGAAAGGCATTGAGGTTGACCCGAGTAAAATTGAGGCAGTTCGTAATTGGCCGACACCAACTAATGTGAAAGAGGTCCGCAGCTTTCTTGGATTAGCTGGTTACTATCGAAGATTTGTGGAAGGATTTTCCAAGATTGCCTCGCCTTTGACTAAGCTGACCAGAAAGGATACAAAATTTCAGTGGGATGCTAATTGCGAACAGAGTTTCGAGGAGTTAAAGACGCGGTTGACAACTGCGCCAATCTTAACTATTCCACAGGGAAATGAAGGATTAGTCATTTACAGTGATGCCTCATTGAAAGGGCTTGGTTGTGTTCTTATGCAACACGGCAAGGTAATTGCCTACGCTTCAAGGCAACTGAAAGAGTACGAGAAGAATTACCCAACTCACGATCTCGAGTTGGCAGCTGTCGTATTTGCATTGAAAATATGGAGGCACTATCTCTACGGGGTCAGATGTGAGATCTACACCGATCATAAAAGTCTCAAATACTTCTTCACACAGAAAGAACTAAACATGCGACAGCGCAGGTGGTTGGAGCTTGTCAAGGATTACGATTGTGTTATTAATTATCATCCTGGCAAGGCTAATGCTGTAGCTGATGCACTTAGCAGAAAAAGTCATGGAACAGTGAATGCCTTGCAAGTTGTTCAAAAACAGTTACTGAGGGATATCCAAGGTTAGAGTTGGAGATCGTTCCAAAGGGCAAGACAGGTTATCTTGCTAACATAACATTGGAATCAACATTGTTGGAGAAAATAAAGGCCCTACAGTTAGAAGACCCCAATACTTCAAGAGTCCGCACTGAAGTAATTAATGGGAAATGCACTGATTTTATTATCTCCGCAGATGGTGCCCTTCGGCAGGGAAATAGGCTGGTAGTCCCCAATAATAAGGAATTGAAGCGAGAAATTATGAGGGAAGCTCATAACACTCCTTACTCAATCCACCCCGGAAGTACTAAGATGGCTCGGGATTTGAGGCAGCATTTTTGGTGGATTGGCATGAGTAGGGATGTGGCGGAGTATGTTCAACGTTGTCTCACTTGTCAGCAAGTTAAGGCCGAACATCAACGACCTTCTGGCCTATTACAACCTCTTATGATTCCGGAGTGGAAGTGGGAACGAATAGGCATGGATTTCATTGTGGGCTTACCTAAGACGAAGAAGGGTTATAACTCCATATGGGTGATAGTCGATCGTCTTACCAAGTCGGCACACTTTCTACCGGTAAAGACTACTTATAATATGGAGAAGTATGCAGAGTTATATGTGGCAGAAATTGTAAGGCTTCATGGGATCCCCCTATCCATCGTGTCTGATCGTGACCCAAAATTTACTTCTTCATTTTGGAAAAGTCTACATAAGGCCATGGGTACTCAATTGAGATTCAGCATGGCCTTTCACCCTCAGACAGATGGACAGTCAGAGAGAACAATTCAAACCCTGGAAGATATGTTGAGAGCTTGTATTATCGACTTTCCAGGTACTTGGGACGAATTTCTCCCATTGGTTGAGTTCTCCTATAACAATAGCTATCAAGCCTCAATCCACATGGCTCCATATGAGGCGCTATACGGGAGGAAGTGTAGATCGCCGGTTCACTGGGATGAAGTAGGGGAACGGAAATTTCTAGGTCCAGAAATGGTGCAACAGACATCGGAAATTGTTGAGAAGATTCGTCAGCGGATGAGAACTGCACAGAGTAGACAGAAAAGCAATGCAGACAGAAGAAGGAAACCATTGGAATTCGCGACAGGTGATATGATTTTCCTGAAGGTCGCTCCTATGAAAGGAGTTATGAGATTCGGGAAGAAGGGAAAGTTAACTCCGCGATTTGTTGGCCCCTTTGAAATACTTGAAAGGGTGGGTGACCTAGCCTATCGGGTTGCATTGCCACCGGCACTATCTAGAGTTCATAACGTATTTCATGTGTCGATGTTGAGAAAATATATTTCGGATCCTTCTCATATCCTCAGTTATGAGTCGTTAGATCTTCGTGAGGATCTAACGTACGAAGAATCACCTGTGAGGATCCTACTGAAGGCAGACAAGGAACTTAGGAGGAAGAAGATACCTCTAGTTAAAGTCCTTTGGAGGAATCATGCAGTAGAAGAGGCTACTTGGGAACGCGAGGATGAAATGCGTGCCAAGTATCCACACCTTTTCGGTAAGTTCTAATTTCGAGGACGAAATTTTCTTTTAGGGGGTAAGGAATTGTAATACCGCATTTCAATTTACATGCTTTTTTGATTGTCACGTAAAGTTTATATTAATATCATTATAAATGATTTAACTAATATTATGGTTTTATTTGAATTATTTTTGCAGTGGAAGGACTGGATGCCGTCTCGATCAATGTACCAATTAAAAGTTTATAAATTGTTATTTTAACAGTTTACGTGCAATTTTATGTGATTAATTAAATTTATTGCCTAGGCATGCTAATTTCTATTTTTATCGTGTTATATTGAAGTTGGGAAAAATTTGGTGACACTTTGGAATTTCATTTGAAAGTTTTGAGCCTAAATTACTAATTTATGAGAGTAGAGGGACTGAATTGCAATTTACCAAAAGTTAAAAACTTAACCCTAACCTACTCCTCACTTACGCTCACTCTCGGTCTCTCTCTTCTCCATCGCGCTCTCTCTCTCCCTCGTTTCCGCCTCCCTCTCCCTCGACTCACCTCTCGCTCTCGGTCACTCTCTCTCTAACCCGTCGCCGACCACGACCCAACCACCGGCGGTAAGCCTCTTTTTCCCCTTCACTTTCTTCACACACGCACGCCCACACGAAACCGAATACACACACACCCGGGACCGAACGCACACACACACGGTTCCACGCGATTTCGCCCACACACACGCCCATAATTCGATACACACATGTATATATGTATAAATTCTATGTAAATAATGTATGTATACACTTTATATGCATAAATTCAGTTTTTTACAGTTAACTGCAGATTTTAATTTTTGTGTAAAATCCGAGTTTAACCATGAAATTGGGGATCTATGATGTTATGTGAATGAGTAGTGATGTATATGAATGTATATATTATTATGTATGTATAGATGCGTGTATATATATGTATAAGTTTGGATTTTGTGGGCATAGATATATATTCATGAAATTTTTGAATTAATTTGTGTGCTATAATATTAAATTTGAGGTGTGAGTGTATGTATATATGATCATGAATATGCATATGACTATTTAAACGAACGTGTGATTTTTGGAATGTTGGGATAATGGTGTAGGAGAGTAAAGTTTAACCTTTTAGGAACAAGTTAGTTTAAATGTAAGTTATGTTCAAAGTTATAAATTTTTAGTTCAAGATCATTTTTTTGAATAAGAATGCTTGACTTTGATTGGTGAAATTGATAAGTAAGATTTCCAAAATTTTCCTTGAACTTAATGTATTACTTCGAGTATGATATTATATGTAGTGTTAAATGTGTTTATTATATTATGAGTCACATGCAAGTCTCGACCTTATTTAAGAGTGTTAAACGTGGTTTTTCACTAAGAGTCATATTTTGTTAATGAATGGAAATTAATTAGGAGAAACGGTACATTGACGTCGCGGGCAACCAAGACTTCCACCTGCATATTAAACAGACTACTGAGGACTACAGGTAAGTAAACTTCCCCCTATTTTCATAGAAGTTGAATGTAAATGTGAAAGTTATGTGTAAATGACTGTCGTGCAACTTACTTGCTTTGATGAATTGTATTCACTTTATGAAAGCATATGTTATTGAGAAGAATGTTAAAGCATGCACGTTATCATGTCATTGCATCATTAAGCATGCATTGGCATCGAAATGGTAAAGTCAAATGTTTTAATGAAAGTAATGTGTCAAAGTGAAATTTTGTCAAAAGTATGTATCCCAAGTTTTGAAAGAATGGGTGTACTTCTATGTCATGAAAGGTCCGAGTGGGAAATGGGGCGCGGGGGACCGGCGTACCCGAATGTAATGAGCCGCTTTGCGGTGGAATGAACGTAATGAGCCGCTTTGCGGTGGAATGAATGTAATGGGCCGCTTTGCGGTGGAATGAATGAATGAACCGCTTTGCGGTGGACATGCGCATGTTAATCTGGTTCCAAATAAGAATGGCCCACTGTTATCTGATTGACTAGAAGTTACATCAAGTGAGCTCACGATGGAAATGAAGTGAAGTTTTGAAATGTTAAGTGAACGTTCGAAAAGTTTGAAAGTTTTGGAAAGTAAAGTAAATGGGGATACATATATGGAATTTTTAAAAGCATTCATGTCATAAGCATGCATTCATGCATACAGTTTACTTACTGAGCTTTAGCTCACCCCAATCCCTCCCCACTTTTTTTTAGGTGATGAAAGTTAGATGATCAGAGGAGAACACTTGGCGGCTGACTCCGACAGTACCCGTTATCGCCTTAATAAATAAAGTTAAATTCATTCGAGTTATTATTTAAATTAAATTTTTCATTCATTATTATTGATAATGGTTTGGTTGAAGTTATTTTGATTAAGTTTGAAACGTATTAGAGGTTAAATTACCTTTATTTCAATGGTCAATGTTTGATGATGTTTTGAAAAAAATCTTATGATTGAGGAGTTTGGGAAATGTATGAATGTGATTGAGATGTGATGGATGTTTTAAATTTTAAAAAATGTTTTTGATGTCCCTCTACAGGTTGGCTATGTCCAATTTATAGAGGAGACTCTGCCGAAATTTTTCTAAAATTTTATAAATGATAAATGAACATTTAGGTCGTGTAAATTATTTAATTCCGCATTTAATGTGAATGGAAGTTGACACGCCTAGGTTTTAGACTCTTAAACTTGGGGTGTTACAGTCGTAGGATTTCCGTAAATTACTGTGCCCCATGTGCTGGCATCTAAATTTGAAAATAAATGAGAAATTTGGCCGAGCGTCACATGATATATATTTTGTAATCATCAAAACAGTGAGTATTCAATACACTCAATACATGTTGCATTATGTGCGAAGTTGATTTTGACGAAATACTTTTTGATTCATATTAATGACGATATTAGTTTGATATGGTTTGCTAAAGAAATATTTATAAGTAAGGATTATAAATTTGAACTCTAGCCCCTCGATAATCAACGTATTTTTTTGGGATATCGTTGTGTGTCGTGGGGACCTTATGACTCCAAGGCTCTGATGAATGACATGGTAACTAGTAACCCTATTAGAGTCAAATAGGGAGAATAGGGAGAAAATGACAGGATGTAGAAGTCCTAGAGGATATATAAATCTTGAGTAACCTGAATATATTTATGGTCATCTTATCGATATCCGTATTTTGAAAACGTTAAGTGCTTTGGGGTAGGGAAGATAATCTATAATCAGGCCTTGAAATCATAATTCTTGAAAAGAAATTGCATGTGTATCGAATTACTCATTGAATTATCAATTCATGTTTTCTAACTTGTAGATGCTACACTTTGATACTTTTGAAGTAACCTCTTGGAAGTGGATAAAGTCAACTTATGAGCAACATTATATGTATGTGGTGGAGATTCATACGTGGTAGGCAAACCGTGATTTTCCCATCTTGACCCGTTTCCTCCTTTACCACTTTTATGTGAATTTATATGATGGTGTGACTATGAAGGATGAGTACTTTGATGACTTCCCCGGAAAAAGATATGTGAAATAATGTAACTTTTATTTTAGTTTTGTTAAAACAGGAAAGAGGAGATTTTTGTTTCACTTTTGTGACCTCTTTCCCTAAAGTTATGATGTAATGAACTCGATAATCTATGTTTTAAGTTTTAGCAAATGTCGTGTTCAAATGTACTCTTTGAATTCAAAAAAGAGTTGGTTTTGACTACTACATGTCGACACCGAAACCCTAGATCTCAACACTGAATCTATTTTGCCTCGAAAATAGCATTGGGGTGTCAACTCTTGTAATGGTTTCAACTCCAATTTTGGTGGTTCGAAAAGTGATTGTGCATGTTCAAGAGGTTCTATCTTTGCTTTCCATTTATCAGTGTCCATTAGTGTAGTGGATTCTAATAAAGAATTTACTTTACTAATAGAACTTACACGTTTAGTCAAAAATGCATTTTTAGGAACATTAGATTTTCGTTGCACAATGCATAGATCTTTCAAAAATTTTAAATAACCAGGCAATTGTTTTATAGCATTAAGGAATGGAATGTTAATGTGAACTTGCTTAAACATCTCTAAAATGTCACTGAATGGTAAGCCTTTCTCTTTTGAACAATCTATGAGGAAATAGAGCTTTTGGAATGAAAGACGGATGTTGGTTGTCACTTTTAGTTGAGTCTTTGGATTTTGCATTTTCAGGTTGACTCTTACAACTTTATTTCTCAAGTGTAGGTAAGTAATCAGGTTTGACAATGGTTTTACCAAACCTAAGAGCAATATTAGTATTTGGGGAAAAATAAGGGTGAAATCTCTAAATGAGAGGCCAAATTTGGCCCCTCTTTTACATCCCCCCCCCTCCCCAAAATAAATAAGTAAATAAATAAATAAAATAGGTTTTTCCTCTTCATATCCCCCAAACATTAGTGTGGTGGAACAAGGGGAAATAAACTCAAATATGGGTTTTTCCCTCAACACTACCTTTGCTCTAAGAGTAGTTATTGATTTAACTTCCTCGTTAGAGTTTGATGATCACACCTCATTCTGACCTTTTGCATTAGGAACAGGTTTACTTGGAAATTTAACTTTTTCTCTTTCAGCTATTGCAATTTCAAGTTGACCTAGTTGTGATTCAAGTTTTAAAATGGATTGAAAATTTGATTATAAAACTTGTTGGGTCGATTGCATGAATTGTTGTAAAGTATCTTCCAGAGAAGGTTTCTTTTGAAGTGATGTAGAAGTTTAAGTAACATTTTGAGGATGCATTGGATTAAAGGGACAATATTTTGATTTGGCATGTTGAATTGATACCCTCCTTGGTTCATTTGAGGTTGATTCTGTCTCCATGAGAAATTGGGATGATTCCTCTAGTTTAGCTTATACATCTGAGAAAAAGGGCTGTTCGACGTTTTTCCATAAGAATGAAGTGCATTGGCTTCTTCAGAAAAACTTCTTGGTAGTTTGGCGATGAAAGGCATGATTCATGAGTATGGGAAGAATTTTAACACACAGTACATACCTTATTTCGATTTATGGTTTGGTTCAAAACTAATGTTTCAACTTTCTTAGTCAAATTGGCTAGAGTGGTTTTCACATCTAAGTTATCTTTTACCTCATAAATGCCTCCCTTCTTAGATGCATTTGGTTTTACTCTAGAATCTAGATAATTCAATTGTTGAGAACTAATAGGCAGTGTTTCAAGAGATTCCCAAGCTTCTTGCCCTCATAAATGCAAGAATTTCTCACCATACATGGATTTTAGTAATTGACGATTTGAAGGGGTTCAAACCATCATAAAAATACTTTACAAGTCTCCAAAATTCAAAACCATGACGAGGACACTTTCAAATTATATCATTGAATCTTTCTTAACACTTGTAAAACTTCTCACCCTCTTGATAAAATTCGGATATTTCTCCCCTAAGGTGATCCATTTTTGACATGGGAGATTTTTTGACAAGAATTTGTTAATCATTTTCTCTCAACTGTTAATTGTTCTTGCAGGAAGAGCATTTAACCAAGCTTTTGCTTTATCTTTCAGAGAAAATGGGAACAATATAAGCCTACCCGACTCATTAGAGAAGTTTTGGAAACGAAAAGTGGAACAGATTTCTAGATATTCTTTAACATGCATGTACGGATCCTCTCTTTCTAAATCATAAAACGATGGTAAGAGTTGAATTATAGATGATTTTAGCTCAAAATGTGTTGCAATAGTTTGCGGTAAAACTATATAAGATGGAGAATTATTTGATATTGGAGAAAAGTAATCAAGAAGGATTTTCTCTTGTACTTGAAGAATTTCTAATTTTTTTTTCGAATTTTCAATATGATTATCTATTTCGATTTGAATTTAACTTAAGGATAAATTTTTCCTAATCAAACATTTTTTTGAATCTCGTTCCTGTGCAAGTATACCAAAAACTAACTACAATTTTTTTCTTTCAAGAGTAGTAAGATTGAATATTGCGCTAGTTAAACTTCCAAGAAAGTGGATAGGTCACTGCGGTCCCACTTAAAACCCACTTTCCTTATTTTGTCAAAGTCATTCCAATATCGTAAATATTCAAATTACAACACAACACAATACAAAATAAAAATAAAAAATTATATTTATTTTTTTTATTATGATTTTTTTATTTTTAAAACTAAGAACTCTTGAAGATAATAATAATTAAGATAAGAAAAAGAAAGCGTCGGTATAAAGTTGTGTGACTTTGATATTCTAGGAGCTTTTCTATCAATCACGTCCACTTGATCAAAAGAGCTTTTCCTACAAGAACTAACAAGAAAATAAATATAATTTAAGTTAGCAATATATATATACACACACAAAATAAAAAAATGGATATTTTTTATTTTTTAACAAAACCAAAAACCTAAATTAAGACTAGTCATGAATAAAATTAACTAAGATTAAACTAACTTTCAAATGCAATTCCCCGACAACGGCACCAAAAATTTGTTACTTAAAAACTTGTTATGTTGTATTTTACTCGCAAGCGTATGAATCTATATAATATGGACTAATGAATACGAGGTCGAGCCCACAAAAATTGCAAATTTTATGAAAGTGTAGTTCAATCTTAATTAATTATAGCTCTAATTAGCTGAGAAAAATCAAGTTTGTTTGAATTAATTAAAAATAATCAAAATGTAAATAATACTAATATATTAAATTCTAGAGAAATTTAATTAATAAAAAAGTAATAAGGTTTTAGAATCCATCACAATTTAACAACATAATTATTTGGTTATCGATTAATTCCCAATTTTGAGCAACGAATCAAAATCAATTTATTGTTGCCTCTAGATTTTACAATAAGACCCAAATTAAATAAATCTCAAGTCGGTTCTTCTTTACTTCTTAAACAAATTATCCAAGCATTTCTTGTATCAATTTGAAAGAAAACAAGAAATCAAAGATAATAAACTTAACAATTGAAAACCAAGCATGGATTAATTAACCAAATCTCTAACTGTCAAAAATACTTGATATTGAAGATGAAAGAACATTTGAAATTAAATATCCGAATAAGCAAGAACCATAAACATTTCACACAAACGGAATTAATACGATAACCAAATAACTAAGAAATTAAACGAGTTTCATCATCAAACTTAGTACAGAATACTTGGAACATACTCAAATTAGAACAAGAAAGATAAATAGAACCCGTCATGGAAAATGTACGTATAAAGCCTTTCAACTTCTCTTCTTTCTGTCATCTCATCTCTTCTTTCTCTCTTATTTTCCCTCCCCTCCCCTCAACTCATCTCAACTCCCTTCTATTTATAGCCAAGAATTCATCCTTTTTTTTTTTTTTATCATTAATCCATCACTCCACTACCTCCATTATTTCAACTCATCCAACATTATCTTTCTTTTTCATCCATTATCACTCTTTTTCATTCTTTATTCATCCACTTTATCCTCCTTTTTATCCACTATCACTCTTTTTCAACTCATCATTTTATTTTTGCAATTTGGTCCTCCATGTTTAATTTGTTTAATTTGTTGGTCCTCCAAGTTCAATTTACTTCAAGGAACATTCAATTCATCTCCAAATTGGAATTTTACCTAAAGAACACAAAACACACAAAATTAGTAGTAAATTTTGCTTCGCTTCTAAATTATTAGTACATTTAGAAAATAAAATAAGTATATAAAATATACTTATCAAAGTGCAATGAACATTGAGTAACAAATAAAAGATCAATGTGTAAGTAGTAACCAAATGAAAAGTTTAGTGATCATTGATATAATTAACCCTTGGTTTGTACGTCAATCTCAAAGGTAAGGTTGGATGTCCCCTCCTTTGAAGAGAGGTGCCACAGGCCCACAAGAACATATTCATATACCTATTGATTCTACTACTACATTATTAAATTTCGCTTCTGTTTCTTTAAAGTTTTTTTTAAAAAAAAAATAAAGATGGTAATATTTTTGAGGTAAAATATATGGTTGAAAAATAATTTTGGAAAATGTCTGTTATTAAAAAGTTATTTGAGAAAAAGTTTATTTAAAACATGTTTAAAAACAAGTTTGTCAAACAAAAACTTTATCTTTTCGTGTAGCATTATGTCCATTTTTGGCCTCCCATTATAAACAAAACACTTTTTTTTTTTCAATAACACATCTTTATCTTTATATATATATATATATATATATATATATATATATATATATATATATATATATACGTTCCTTCCTTCCTTCATTCAACCTACAGGGGGTATAACTCTTCAATCTTATCTTGTTTAAGCTAATGACTTCTTTTTCCAGTTGGTTCAGAGGATCTGGTAGTTCTAGAAATAGAACTGATAATTTGTCAAACAACTTTCAAAATAACGAAGAATCATTTCAAAATGAAAATGAAACTTTTCAAAATACAAGTGAACTTAAAATTTCTCAAATTGAACAACTTCTTCATAACTGGACAATTCCTAAGGCAGACAAAAGATCTATCTATGAAATTGGTCGGTTTGATTTTACTTAAAATTACATCATCAAAATGCATGAGCAACATTGCATGTTCATGGTCAAAATACTGAACTTTCATTATTTTCAAAAAATTTCGTACAAGAACATCGTAAGAAATTTTAATTCTTGCATATTGGTCTTGTTCAAATTGCACTTAAGCCATTGTTCAGACTTGGCTTAGATATTCCTGTCTTGATTACTCTCCGTGATCAAAGGTATTCAAACTTTGAGCATTCGCCCCTCACCGTTCTAGAATCAAATCTAGAAGGTGGTCATGTCTTCTCAAACTGCTATCCAAACTTCACTGTTTTTCCAAAACCTCAATATTTTGAATCTGAACAAGATTCACCTACTACATCTGATATGCAGCCTCCTTCCGAAGAAATTCCTCTTCTAAGAAAGAAATTTCATAGAAGAAGTTTATCTTCTCAACTTAACGTCATTTCTTCTAGAATTGATAGAAGATCTGAATTCAAAAATGATCAAACTCCCAAAGTCAAAAATCTTCGAAAACTTTTTCGAAAAACATTTTCAAAAGAAAAAATTGAATCTTACTGGGAAGAGTACTTCACTCAACCAGAAGATATAAGTTTTTTCGAATGGATTAATTTCAAAGTTTTTGGTAAAAAGAAATCTTCTTCGAAATTCAAATCCATTCAAGCTACCAATTCAAAAGAAAAAATTTGGAAAACTTCTTCAAGTCAAACTTTCAAATTTGAATACCCCCCTCTTGAAGAAATCATTTTTCCTCATGGAAATGCAGAAGTTACTACGTCTCTTTTCAAACAAATTCCTGAAGATAGAGTTGACAATGCAGCAGCCAAAACTGTTGATGTCAAGAATCTTCAAATTCAGAACAATTACACTAATATTGTTCTTCATTCTATGTGTTCTCAGTTAACCAGAATTGAGACAAATTCTGAAACTGAAAACAAATCCAAAATTCCCTTTAATGTCTTCACTGCCATTAGGGATTCTCCCTCATCATCCTCTTCTTCATCAAACAAACAAATGTTACTTTTTCAACCTACCAATCTTACTCCTGATCTTGGTAATAAATCTTTGAGTACTAGTTTTGAAGTGCTTCAAGAGATTACCAGAAAATTTTCAAAATTAAGCGCATCAAAGAATATCAACACCATTTATATTTTCAGATGTTGAAAGCCAATTTATTAAGAAAGAACCTCTTCAAATCAATAGATTGAGAAATTTTAATTCTTCCAAACTTCCAACATCCTATCCTCGTCCTTCTCAACCTGATTTATTTTTAGAAGAATCCTATTTTAAAAGGAAAGTCACTGAAACATATTCAGGTGACGAAATCATTGAATGGAATATTGATGGAATGACTGAATTCCAAATTATTCAAACTATCGAAAAATGTTTGTATGCTTCAATGCATATAGATGCAACAAAATTGAAGAAGTGAATGCCTGTAATAAGCTTATTATAGGATTTACTGGTCAATTAAAGGGATTGTGGTCAAATTATCTCTCTGGCGAAAGCCGGAATGAGGTTCTTAATGCCAACAAAATCGTCGACGGTCAGATCGTTTCTGATTGCTTGATGACCCTTGTGTTTGCTATCGTCAAACATTTTGTCTGATCTCCAAACTTCCTCCGAGATAGATCGTCAGAAGTTCTGATGAATCTAACTTGTCCAAAATTACATGACTTTAGATGGTATAAGGATATTTTCCTATCTAGAGTTATGATTCGCGACGACTGCAATCAAGAGTTCTGGAAAGAAAGATTCCTATCTGGACTTCCTAAGCTTTTTGCAGAGAGAGTTCGTAATTCAATCAAAGCTCAAAATTCCAATTCAATTCCTTATGGCGACTTAACTTATGGTGAACTAATTTGCTACATCAATAAGGAAGGTCTTGCCCTCTGTAATGCTATCAAACTCAAAGTCAAACTCAAATATGAAAAATATGGGTCTAGGAATGAGTTAGGATCATTCTGCGAGCAGTATGGTTTTGAAAAAATTCTTCCTCCTTCTTCAAAGGTCAAAAAGAAATTTCCTTCTTTTTTAAGAAAAAGAAATTTTTAAAATTCCAAAAGATTTTCTTCAAAATTTCCTCCTCAATTTCAAAAATCTACTCAAAAACTTTTCATCAAAAATTTCATTCAAAACCAAAGAAATTTCAAAATAATTCAAAAATCACTTGTTACAAATGTCATCATACTGGTCACTATTCAAACAGATGTCCCATGAAGGACAAGATTAATAATCTTCAAATTGACGAAGATGTTAAACTTGAACTTCTCAATATTCTGAATTCCTCATCAAAAGAAAATTCTGATTCTGAATTAGAAAAAGTTTATCAGTATCAAGAAGATTCTGGTAATGAATCTATTCATTCTCCTCCTTTCAACATTCCGAAGGAAAAGAAGTTTGTGGTTGCAAAACCATAAATGTTCTTACCAAAGAAGAAGAACTTATTCAAGAAGTAATTGAGAAGATTGACAATCCTCAATTAAAGAAGAAGTTTTCTTCACTCCTTCCTTCCTCTTCAAAAATCCACGAGCCATTTAGTATGAAAGAAATACTAAAAATGTAAGACCGCTTTTCAATTTTATGTGCAATTTTAAATTTCGCTCAATATTTATGTTACTGTGATTATAAATTATAAAATTGTGATATTTAATGTCTATAATTCGAATTATTTTGCAGTGGAAGGATTTGGGCACCGTCTCGATCGATGTGCCAATTAAAAAGTTTATAAATTGTTTATGAACTCTATGTATAATTAATTATTTTATTTGTTAAGCTTGTTAAATTCTATTTGTCATTGAGTAGTAAGTTGTTTAAATTTCATTAAATTGAGATTGGGAAAAGGTTTAGGGCGAATTGAAATTTTATTGGGAATTGTGGACTTAAATTTCTGAATTAGAGAGAATTGCGGGGCCAAGTTGCAAATTCCAAAAATATTATATCTAAACCTAATCTAACCTAAACTCTCATACTCTCGGTCTCTACCTCTCTCTCACTCACGGTCTCTCTCTCTCTCTCTCTCGCGATCTCTCACTCTCTGTCTCGGTTTCTCACGACCTCACACCTCACCCTCGGCTTCTCTCTCCCTCCGCCCTTACGGCGCACCACCGGCGGCCACGACCACGACCACGACCCAACCACCATACACCCATCACGGATTTTGGTACATTGTCGTCACGGGCAGCCGATGCTCCTCCACTTACAAATCCAGATAACGGTAAATACTAAGGATGTCATGATGTGAACCCCTTCGGTGCGTTGACCGAAAATTCCCACAACAATTTTAATACCAACCCAAGAAAGCTAAAGTGGTAAATAAATGGATAATCACCTTAACCCAAGTTTAATTTTAACCCAAAATTCAAGGATTAACAAACCCTAGCCCAATGGGGGTCACTTAAACAAATTCCAAGGTGGGGGAAAATAAACAACAACACAAGAATAATAATACTCAAGCAAAGTTGATTAACTTCCAAGAAAAATACAAGATCAAAGAGGTTTTTTACCTTACCTCAAAAGGGGGCCTTCAAGACCTAGCTCTCAAGAGCAATACATGAACATCCAAAGTTATATTACAAATGAACAAGCAATGTGTATAAAAGGTACAAAATGGGTAAAATGTGCAATTTCGGTATTTACAAGAAAAACCTCGTTTTTTTAAAACCGGAGTGTTTCGGTCGACCGACTGGTCGACCGAAAATAGTTCGGTCGATCACAGGGTCGACCGAAAGTCCACTTTCGGTCGACCGCCACTCATCCGAAAGTGACTGAGGTTGGAACAAAATTCCTCTGCAGAAGTTCGGTCGACCGGAAGAAAGTTCGGTAGACCGAAAGTGGCTGAAACTCTAATTTTGGCTCCAACTTGATTCTTGGCTTCTTTTCTTGATTTATTAACGTTTTTTAGCCTCGAATCTTGAACCTCTTCAACTTCGGATCTCGTCATGGGTCCCACGGGCACGTGCATTGAGGTTTGACTTTCCCGATTCTCATCATCCCCTCCCTCTTGAAAAGGATTCGACCTCGAATCTTGCTTGAATGCACTGTCGTGAAACTCCTTGAACTTTGATCTTGCAACATTATGTACCACAGGTTCGTGCAATGAAGTTGGACCTTCGCGATTCTCATCATCTCCTCCTTCTCGAAAGAGATTCGACCACGAATCGGCACCTACAATAAAAATAGAAAATTCAGACACAATAAATGTAACTGAAATTTCATACTCACCGTGCAAAATCAATTTGTAGACGTTGCCAAGAGTTTGAGATGCGCCAACACCACAGAGTAGTAGTTTGGATTTTATTTGATCGGGGGGTCGCTCCTTCCACGAATGGGAACACATCCGGACGCCTGGATCAAACGGAATATGTTTCCCACCATGGTTGGCATCGGAAGCACATTGCATTCCAATTCCCCTAAATGGAAGCTCGAGCCTCCTGCAAAGGGGCTTAACCAAAGGTGCATTCTCGTGCCCACCTAAACCAACTCTTTCTTCGATAAACACGTGCATAAAGTTCAACAGAGTTAATAGGATAAAGTCACAAGCATCTTTAAGTGGAGAAAACTTGCTAATATGATGAACAATTAGATTATAAGCAAATTTAACAACCACAAAATTAGCACCAATTTCGTGCGATTGCACGACCTCCTGAAAGAAAAGATTAGCTAGGTTGATGACCTTGTTGGTTTCATGGCATGCAATCAAACGTGACATTTTAATTCTTCTACCGACAATCACAAAAATAGCTTCATCTTCTTTCTTTGTTCCAAGTAAACCCACTATAAAATTCATATAAGTAGTACTCCTAGGTTTACTCATGATGGAAAAATATGCATGAAATTCTTGGGGGAAAAACTTAAGTTTAGCCATTTTACAAGTTCGGCATTTACTGCAAGTGCAAACATGTTCAACACCATTCTTCAAAATAGGCCAATAAAATTGATCACATAATACCCCTAAAACCCCATTGGTTTTAAATCGCCCCATCAAACAACTATCATGTGCTCCTCTCACTAGAAATTCACGCATGACACATTTACAAGGAAACAATCCAATTTTCCAAAACAAATAATCATCATGCCCATAAAATCCATCAAAATATTGCTCACAACATGATTCATAGATATTTAAAAAATTCAGATATTTAACATGCATGCTCTTACTATGTTCAAGACGGAATGAGGGAGCATCTAGAAATGTTAGAAGTGAAGTCCTTTTATCATCAAAACATCCCAATAAATTTTTCCCATGGACTCCCCTAACTAGCAATTCCTTTGGAGAGCCAATATGCAAGTCAAGCATATTTTCACAACATCGAATATCCACGATCTTGATGTTGTACTAGGAATGGAATGATTATTTCGGTGTAAAACTTCAAACAATGGCTACGTTGAGGTGGTATTTGAACCTTCAAATGAAACCCTTTTCGCTTTGTTGAGGTAAAGGAGGAATTTTTCATATCGATAGTATCAGCAATGAAGGCTCGTCAATTGATGAATAAGAGATGTTAGGCCTACCCGGTTGCAATAATTGAAGTATTTAAGGTGAATACTTCTCTCGAACAAATTTCAATTGTTCGAGAATAACTAAATATGTTTTCAGACGATCCTTGTGATCTACCGCCTGATAGAGATATTGAATTCGCCATCGAATTAGTGCCTAGGATAGCTCTAGTATCCAAGACATCATATCGGATGGCTCTTGCAGAACTTAAAGAACTCAAGGAGCTGGTATAGGATCTCATGGACAAAGGTTTTGTTCGAACTAGCTTTTCGCCATGGGTTGCTCCTGTGCTATATACGTAAAGAAGAGAGATGGTTCTATGAGACCTTGTATAGAAAATAGAGAATTGAACAAAGTGACAATAAAGAATAAATATGCATTGCCAAGAATTGAGGATTTGTTTGATTAGCTTCAAGGTGTTGGGTATTTTTCTAAGATCGATCTGCGATCTGTTACCATCAGTTGAGAATCAAGGAAGAGGACATTCCAAAGACAACTTTCCATACTAGATATGGGCATTATGAGTTATTAGTGATGCTAGTTGGGTTAAAGAATGCTCCTGCGACATTTAGGAACTTAATGTATTGGATCTTTAAAGAATATCGGGATCAATTTGTTACCGTTTTCATTGATGACATAGTGACATATTCAAGGTCCAAGTAAGAACATGAAAGTGTTTTTAGAATCGTGCTTCAGAAGCTTAGAGAAGAGAAATTTTCTGTTAAGTTTAAGAAGTGTAAGTTCTAACTGGATAGATTGCCATTCTTTGACCATATTGTTTCAAGAGAATGTTTTGAGGTTGACTAGAGTAAAAGTGAGGTAATTCAAAACTGGTTTACGCCCTCTAATGTTAAGGAAGTCCGAAGTTTCATTGGATTAGCGGTTACTGTTGAAGATTTGTAAAAAGGTTTTCCAAGATTGCCTCACCGTTGACTAAGTTAACCAGAAATGATACAAATTCAGTGGAGCTTAGATTGTGAATAGAGCATTGAAGATTTAAAGACGCGGTTGACAACGCGCCCATTTTAACTATTCCACAAGGAAATGAATGGTTGTTCATATACAGTGATGCTTCATTAATAGGGCTCGGTTGTGTTCTTATGCAATACGAAAAGGTGATGGCCTACACCTCTAGGCAATTGAGGGAGTAACGAATTATAAAATTTAAGATTTATTGAGATTGAGAGATTGATATATATATATATATATATATATATATATATATATATATATATATATATAAGATTTTAGTGATTTATTGATATAGAAATGTTCATGTGATATATATGATGATTATTATATTGTGATCTTAAGGAGATTGATATGATTAAATGTTGAGGTCATATGATATGGTGATAAGTGACATGTCACATGATTACCACAAGTTATGGTGAATAGATAGTTAATGAATGTTATGATTGTCCTATGGAAGAATAGTGTAATGATATGTTTGAACTAATTAATCTTATCTTGATCAATGGTTTTTGTATTGCTAAATATGACATATGGTCGGGAAACTTCATTTGTTTATGATAAGATAGATGAATTTATTTAAAATTTTGGTGATGTAGTTGTGGTTACTCTTTGTTGGTTGTGCATTAGATGTGAGTAAAGTATATTATCCATTTTGAGATCTCAATGGAATATACATAAATTTGGATTGGTTGAAATCTAAGATGATCATTAGTGTAACTTTTACTTATTGTGGAGTTGTATCTTTGGGTTAAGTAAATTTGATGAGGAATCCTAAATGAATCACAAAAGTCTTATTCATTGGTGATAGGTCAATGATTTATTTATAAAATACTTGATTAGAGTATTGTGGTTATGATAATTTTGAAAACGTGGATTCTTAAATTAGTACCTTGACTTTAGTTTTAAGATGAGTGTATGATGGTGAATACTTGATTACAATATATAAGTATGGGTTACAGGATTTAAGTTTGATTCTCCGATTTTAAAAGAAATGTCAACACGTTTAGAAAGGATTTCGTTTGCAAATCTTTCCAGAAAGATTTTGTCAAAATTTTAGTATTTCTACTGTATATTTTGGTATGGACGTCAAGTTTCACTAATTCTGGATTATGAAGTCTTATTTTGGCTAATCTTCTTGATTTTAGTTTTAAGAATGTGATTAATCAATATATACATTAAGGTTTAGACGTTAGAATAGATCCTATGAAAGGCTGGAAATAGAAAGTTAGTGAATGGATTCATAAGTGGGATAATGTCGGTTGATAGTCTCCTACAACAATAACTATCAACTTCGGTCACGTATGAGGCACTATACAGGAAGAAGTGTAGATCACCAATTCATTTGGATGAGATAGGAGAAAGAAAACTATTGGATCCAGAAATAGTACAACAAATAGCAAAAATTGTTGAAAAGCGATATGATCTTTTTGAAGGTAGCTCCAATTAAATGAATTATGAGGTTCGGGAAGAAATAAAAGTTAAGCCTATGTTTTGTCGGCCCCTTTGGAATTCTTGAAAGGGGTGGGTGACCTAACTTATCGGGTTGCATTGTCACCAGCGCTATCGGGTGTGCACAATGTTTTCATGCATCAAGGTTGAGGGAGTATATTTCGAATTCCTCCCATAGTCTCAGTTATGAGTCATTAGATCTTTGTGAGGATCTAACTTATGAGGAAGCACCTGTGAGAATCCTAATGAAAGCAGGCAAAGAACTTAGAAGGAAGAAGATAACTCTAGTTAAAGTTTCTTTGGAGGAATCATGCAGTAGAAGGGGCTACTTGGAAACGTGAGGACAAAATGCGTACTAAGTATCCACAAGTTTTGGTAAATTTTTAATTTCAAGGACGAAATTACTTTTAAGGGGTAAGGAATTGTAAGACCGCTTTTCAATTTTACGTGCAATTTTAAATTTCGCTCAATATTTATGTTACTGTGATTATAAATTATAAAATTGTGATATTTAATGTCTATAATTCAAATTATTTTGTAGTGGAAGGACTTGGGCACCGTCTCGATCGATGTGCCAATTAAAAAGTTTATAAATTGTTTATGAACTCTATGTATAATTAATTATTTTATTTGTTAAGCTTGTTAAATTATATTTGTCATTGAGTTGTAAGTTGTTTAAATTTCATTAAATTGAGATTGGGAAAAGGTTTAGGGCGAATTGAAATTTTATTGGGAGTTGTGGACTTAAATTTCTGAATTAGAGAGAATTGAGGGACCAAGTTGCAAATTCCAAAAAGATTATATCTAAACCTAATCTAACCTAAACTCTCATACTCTCGGTCTCTACCTCTCTCTCACTCACGGTCTCTCTCGCGATCTCTCACTCTCTGTCTCGGTTTCTCACGACCTCACACCTCACCCTCGGCTTCTCTCTCCCTCCGCCCTTGCGGCGCACCACCGGCGGCCACAACCACGACCCAACCACCGTACACCCATCACGAATTTTGGTACATTGACGTCACGGGCAGCCGATGCTCCTCCACTTGCAAATCCAGATAACGGTAAATACAAAGGATGTCAAGTAAGTAAACTTCCCCCTACTTTCCTCAAAGTTGAATGTTAATGTGGAATTAATGTGCTTGATCGACATTTGTGTTAACTGATTTTAATGCTTTTAGTTACTATGTGCAAGTATGTGTACTTAAGGAAATGTTCAAGCATGCACGTTATCATGTCATTGCATCATTAAGCATGCATTGGCATCGAAATGGGGAAGTCAGATGTTTTAATGAAAGGAATGTGTCAAAGTGCAATTTTTGTAAAAATTTATGTATCCCAACTTTTTTCAAGAAAGAATGGGTGTACTTCTATGTCATGAAAGATGCGAGTGGGAAATGGGGCGCGGGGGACCGGCGTACCCGAATGTAATGAGCCGCTTTGCAGTGGAATGAAGTGAATGAGCCGCTTTGCAGTGGAATGAAATGAATGAGCCGCTTTGCGGTGGAAATGTGAATGTTAATCTGGTTCCAAATAAGAATTTTCCACTGTTATTTGATTGACTAGAAGTTACACCAAGTGAGCTCACGATGGAAATGAAGTGAAAGTTTGAAAAGTTCAAAAGTTCTAGAAAGTTAAAGTAAATGGAATACATATTTAGAAATGTTTAAAGCATTCATGTCATAAGCATGCATTCATGTATAAAGTTTACTTACTGAGCTTTAGCTCACCCCAATCCCTCCCTAATATTTCAGGTGATGAAAGTTAGATGATCTGAGGATGGAGCAATTGGTGTTAGGCTCATACAGTAACACGATTTATCATTTTAAATAAAGTTTGAATTGGAATTTCATAAATATTTTAGTTATTTTATTAGTTCATTCTTTTAATGGTTCATTGGATTTAGCTTTTGATAAGTCATTTATCTCTTTAGTAGTTTATCAACCCTCCATTTAGTTAAATGGAGCTCATGGTTTAAATTTATTTATGTTGAGGAGTTTGGGACTTATCGTAATGGTTTGGATGATGTTTAGGATTGAATGAGTTGCGATGTGTATTTTAGAAATGGTTTTGATGTCCCTCTACAGGTTGGATATGTCCAATTTATAGAGGAGACTCTGTCGAAATTTTTGTAAAATTTCATAATATAGAAGAAAATGAAAATGTTGAGGTTTTAAATGATTTCTTTTCCGCATTTAAGTAAAGAAAAGTTAACACGCCTCGGTTTAAGATTTTGAACTTGGGGTGTTACAAAAAATGTTTGATCAAGAGAAGATTTCAAAATCTTCAAGTTCTAATCTTCGATCAGAAGTGAAAGAAATGAAATCTCAAATTTCCAATCTTGAACGTCAGGTTAAAGAAATTAAACTTGATGTTACTCTCCTCAAAAATTCCTCTTCAAATATTCATAATGATTCTTCTTCTTCTGAATCTAATTCTAATTCTGAGCGACTTAGTTATTTTGATTTTCTTCAAACTGATGAAGAAAAGATTAATTTCATTAATCGTATTCAACTTAAAAAATGGTATTGTCAGATGACGATCATTGTTGTCGACAGAGCACAGTTCAATCATTGTTCAATCAAGACTTTCCAGCTGTAGTTTACTTTTTTCAAGATTCCTTTCAATGTAATCTTTCATTTCTTCTTCTATAAATTTTAGGTTTCATTTCAATGTAAGGCAGAATTAGTTTGAGTTATAAAAACTAATTTCTCCCAACCTTAAAAATTCTGAGAGTTAGTTTGAGCGATAAACATTCTCTTACAGAATAAGTTATCCCAATTATCTCTTTCAAAATTCTTGTAATCGTTCAATATTCAAACTTTCAATATAAATCAAAGTTCTTTCTTCAAATTATTGTTTCAATTTCTTTAATTGAAAGATTTTTCTCAATATTTTGTTATTGTTCTTCAATTTATCTGCAAAATTTCTTGTCTACCTAACCTTGGAAACTTTATATATATATATATATATATATATATATAAAGTTTCCAAATAAAACACCTCATATATTCCCACCCATTCTAACTTTCCAAAAAAAAAGAAGGCTCATTTTTTTTCCTCCACATTATTATTACACCATTTTTATTCTAGACATTTATAATATATATTCAAAATGACCTAAATGTTACTAGAAAACGAAAGGACATGTAGAAATCTGTGAAGACTGTCTGACCATGTATAGGAGAACGAGACTGACTCTTTGTATACATCAATTACATGGTTTAAATAAATTCAGTATACAGTATCCCATAGTTGCTGTATTTCTGATTTCTAATCTTACCTACACTTCGTGAAGTTTTGTAAGCATTTCCACGTGATTTTCCATCGAATCTTTGTTATTGGCTATTCTTTATGAATGTTACTGTCTTTTTCATTTTTACGTTACATAAATTTTAATATTATATTATAATGTCTACACTGATACATAGAGTCTGTAGAAAAAGATCTAGTGCGAACCGTTGGTACCATTATGGTGCCAGCGGCAGGCACATGTGCTATGACCCCACCTGTGTGTGGGGCCACAGCTGTGTCTATCGTTGGCATCGTAACGGTGCCAACGGTTGGCACCAGATCAAGGCTGTAGAGTCTGTAGTTCTTTTAGTGACTCATTATCCCTGTTATTAGCAATACTTTATGTATGTTTCTGATATTTTTCATTTTTATATGTTACATAATTTTGTTTTTCTGTTATATGTTTTTAATTTTGTATTTTATGCTTCATAATTCCAAATGATAATATATATATATATATATATATATATTGATGATAATTTTGTTATTTCACAAATTGCAGGGCCTACGTATACAGGCCACCGTGAGGAAGAATTTGTTGGACAAATTTTGATTCAAACTCCAGGAAGGGGTTTTGTACGTAATGCGATATTTTATAATCACTTCGAATAATCTAAAGTATAAGATGACTACACATGCACTTAGACAGTATTTTATGCCAAAGACTACTGTTTTGGAAATTGATGAAGTCTTAGATAATTATTTCATGCTTTGGTTTATTTAATTTCATGACAATTGGTATTTTGAGTAATTGATTCGTGTCTAATTTCATCTATAATTTTGATGCATGAATCATATGATGTTTGTGGTGAAACTCTATGATCAAAAGAGTGGAATTTCGCTAGACTTGAATCAATGGCCATAGGGTTCGATAGGGATAGAAATATACCACTATGCCCTATGTGATCTTTTCACGTTCTTGTTTGCTTAATGGTTTCCTAAATATTAGCATTCATCATTGAAATATAGATGGATCGTAATTAGGAAAAGACTTAATTCTTGTTCGAAAGAGAGTTTTAGGCATTATAGGAACATTGATCGTCAATAATATACATTGTCATGGATTATTTGAATCATAATGTGAAATATCAATACTAAGATGGATTCTAAATCCTAGCACTTCATTCACATATATTTGTTAAACAAATCTTGAAATTTCCATTTAATTGTTTCTTTGATCAATAATTTTAGATTTCTTTGGTATTTTAGTCTAATCATTTAGGATCCCTTATAAATTACTTCAAGTTTATTTGTTTCAGTTAAGGTTAATAATTTAAGAAAATAGATCTACTCAATCCTTGTGGGAATGACATTCGGACTCAAATCCATTTTATTACTTGTTCGATACCGTACACTTGCGGTAAGAGTAAAAATAAACCTATCAAGTTTTTGGCGCCGTTGGCGGGGATTGTAGTCTAGATTTATTTCTAGGTTATTTTCACTAATTCGAACTTTTAGATTTTCCTTCTTCATTTCAGTTCATACATTTTCTTTCATTTGTTTCTCGCAGATTTGTGTATGCGAAGTTCGAGACACAGAGATTTTCTAGAAGTTGACCCGAAAATCGAACGCACTTTTCATCGCAAGCTAAGAGAGGTAAAATTAGCAGAAAAACAACAAAAACAGCAAGATATGGCAAACAACTTGGGAAATCAAGAATTGCAAGTGCAAGATGAAGGGAACATGCTAGTTGTGGACTTTATGACTCCGCAAATAATTCAAAATCAGTCAAGTATTGTATACCCTCCATTTGGTCAGCCAAACTTCCAATTAAAAACAAATGTTATCCATTTATTTCAAAATGGACATCAATTTTATGGAAGAGCCGACGAGAATCTGTACACCCATGTATCGAGGTTTTTAGAGCTTTGCCAACACTTCAAGTTTCAAGGGATATCAGATGATGCCATCAGACTTCGTCTTTTTCCACACACTTTGAGAGATAGAGCTTTGGAATGGTTAGATTCTCGACCTACAGCTAGCATAACAACATGGAATGATATGGCTCAGAAGTTCTGTACAAAGTTCTTCCCACCAGTCAAAATTACAAAGCTCAAGCACGACATATCAATATTTCAACAACAGGATGCAGAGTCATTTGATGAGGCATGTAACAGATTTAAAAACATGCTCAGGAAGTGTCCTCATCATGGGATTTCGAGGGGAGTGCAAGTACAGTATTTCTATGCTAGGATGCTTCCTCAACTCAAAAGTCTAGTAGACTCACCATCTAATGGGTCACTTTCTACTAAGACTATTGATGAAGCATTGGAGTTGTTTGAAAGAATTGCTAACACAAATACAATGTGGGCCTCGAACCGAGTACTCCAAAAGAGACCTGCGGGAGTTTATGAGGTCGATAATTATACAGTCTTATCTGTAAAAATAGACTCTTTGGCAAGTAAGGTGGAAAGCATAGCAATGGCTGGAAATCCAATGAAGAATGCCAGAACACTTTGCGAAGAATGTGGTGCAGACCATAACACTTCAGATTGTCCTATCTTAGCTCAGCTACCAGAGCAAGTTGATTTTGTTCAAGGAGGTGGTCATCCACAGAATAATCCCTATTCAAATACATAAAATCTAGGGTGGCGAAATCATCCAAACTTTGGATGGAGGGACAATCAAAATACAGGAAGACCATAACAACCTATGTACCAGCAAGAGGAGAAGAAATCTTCAATTGAGGATCTACTTGGAAAATTTATCGAGAAAATCGAGCAGTATATGGGAAAAAATGATTAGTTTGTGAGAAGGACAGAGACTACACTTCAAAATCAACATGCAGCTATAAAGAACCTGGAAACACAGGTGGGGCAAATGACGATAGCTATTTCAGGGAGACAGTATGGTACTCTTCCTAGTAACACAGAAATAAATCCTAGAGAGCATGTGAAAGCCATTACTACTAGAAGTGGGACCCAACTACCAGAGATCGGTGTTAAACAGTCAACTGATAACCATGATAAGGGGGTAGAACAGGAAGTAGAGCATAATCGAGCATCGAAAAATACGTCTGAAACAAATGATGGGTCAAGTAAGGTGAAATCACCAATTAAGACTTACGAGACTCCAATTCCTTTTCCACAGAGGTTAAAAAATCAGAAGGTGGACAAACAGTTCGAGAAATTTCAAAACATCTTTAAAAAGATCCATATCAACATCCCCTTCGTAGATGCACTTGCGCAAATGCCTAGTAATGCAAAATTCATGAAGGACATCCTAACACACAAAAGAAAACTGGAGGAAAATGAGATAGTGATGCTTTCAGAGGGCTGCAGTGCTAGACTGCAAAATAAACTTCCATCGAAATTAAACGATTCAGGGAGTTTTACTATACCTTGTAAAATTGGAAATTATCATTTTGATAATGCTTTATGTGATTTAGGAGCAAGTATTAACTTGATGCCATTCTCTGTTTGCAGGAAACTAGGTTTGGGGGAACCAAAACCAACAACTGTGACTTTACAGCTGGCAGACCGATCAATCACATATCCAAGGGGAATAATTGAAGACATTCTGGTAAAGGTGGAGAAATTTATTTTTCCAGCCGATTTTGTTGTGTTGGATATGGAAGAAGACAAGAATGTGCCATTGATATTGGGGAGACCATTCTTATTGACTGGGGGTGCGATCATTGATGTGGGAAAAGGACAGCTCAAATTGCAGTTCGACAATGAGGAAATCACATTCGATGTCTATAAAGCAATGAAGTATCCTACACCATCAAGTTCATGCTATCGAGTTAATGCTATAGATGGGGCAGTTCAGGAAGCAGTACGGGAAGTATTTAGCTTGAATAATCCATCTGACCCCTTGGAAGCAATCATCATGAATTCCAACTCCATAAATTCGTTGTCAAAAGAAGAGCTTGAAGCATGCAAGGAATTTTAGGCTAACCCCCCATACAGACACAGAACACGTTTTGAGGAATTAGGGATGAGTTCTACAAAGCCACTTCCATCCATTCAGCAGCCTCCAAAGTTAGAAATCAAGTAGTTACCACCTCACCTTCGTTATGCATACTTGGGGGAGTCGTCTACTTTACCTGTCATAGTGGCGAGCTCTATTACAGAAGTTGAAGAAGAGAAACTACTTGGAGTTCTGCGGGATCACAAAAGGGCTATTGGGTGGACCATTGCAGACAATAAGAGGCATTAGTCCGAAAATTTGCATGCACAAAATACTAATGGAAGACAAATTTAAGCCAACGGTTGATGGACAAAGGAGGATGAACCCAAATATGAAAGAGGTGGTTAGAGCAGAAGTGATGAAACTGTTGGATGCAGGAATCATTTATCTCATATCAGATAGTGGATGGGTCAGCCCAGTTCAAGTTGTACCAAAGAAAGGGGGAATCACAGTAGTGCAAAATGAAAAGAATGAACTAATCCCCACAAGAACAGTTACTGGATGGAGAGTTTGCATAAACTATCGCAAACTCAACAATGCAACAAGGAAGGATCACTTTCCCCTTCCATTTATTGATCAGATGTTGGAAAGATTAGCAGGCCATTCACATTACTGTTTTCTAGATGGATATTCAGGGTATAATCAGATTGTCATCGTGCCAAAAGATCAGGATAAGACAACATTTACTTGCCCCTATGGTACTTTTGCCTATCGTCGGATGTCATTTGGTTTATGTAATGCTTCAGCCACGTTTTAGCGATGCATGATGGCTATCTTCTCTGATATGGTAGAAAAATTCATTGAAGTGTTCATGGACGACTTTTCAGTTTTTGGATCTTCGTTTGACGAGTGCTTAGAACATTTGAAATTGGTTCTACAAAGATGTGAAGAAACAAATCTGGTGCTCAACTGGGAGAAGTGCCACTTTATGGTGAAAGAAGGAATCGTTCTAGGGTACAGGATTTCAGAAAAGGGCATTGAGGTAGACAAAGCAAAAATTCAAGTAATTGAGAAGCTACCACCTCCAACGTCAGTAAAAGGTGTTTGAAGTTTTCTTGGCCATGCAGGATTCTACAGGCGCTTCATCAAAGACTTCTCGAAAATCACAAAACCTTTGTGTAACTTATTGATGAAAGAGGTGCCATTTATTTTCTCTGAAGAATGTTTGGTAGCTTTCAATACTTTGAAGGAGAGGTTGATATCTGCGCCGGTGATCATCGCACCTAATTGGGAATTACCATTTGAATTGATGTGCGATGCAAGTGATTATGCAGTAAGAGCAGTTCTGGGGCAAAGAAGAGGAAAAGTATTTCACGTGATTTAATATGATAGCCGGACTCTCAATGATGCACAGCTTAATTACGCCACTACTGAGAAGGAGCTACTTGCTTTTGTCTTTGCATTTGATAAATCTCGTTCTTATCTGGTGGGGTCGAAGGTAACAGTTTACACGGATCACTCTGCATTGAAATATCTGTTGAGTAAAAAGGATGCAAAACCCAGGTTGATCAGATGGATACTGCTGTTGCAAGAATTTGATTTGGAAATCAAGGATAAAAAGGGATGCGAGAATGTAGTAGCAGATCATCTGTCTCGCCTTGAACAAGAAAAGGAGCCCATGTTGGCAGATATTAGTGAAGTATTTCCAGATGAGCAGTTGTTTGGTGTAGAGGAGGCTTCGTGGTATGCAGACATCATGAACTATCTGGCAAAAGCCATCATTCCACCTGGATACTCGAGTCATCAGAAGAAGAAATTCTTTTCTAACTTGAAATATTATTTGTGGGAAGATCCTATTCTTTATAAAAGATGTCCAGATCAAATAATTAGGAGGTGTGTGCCAGAAGATGAAGCAATCAAAATATTGGAGCAATGCCATTCTTTTGAGTATGGTGGTCAGTTTGGAGCTTCTAAAACGGATGCAAAAATTCTACAGTCAGGATTCTATTGGCCTACCATATTCAAGGACGCCTACGTACTGGTGAAAAATTGTGATAGGTGTCAAAGGATCGGGAACATATCCAGGAGAAATGAAATGCCTCTAAACAGTGTTCTAGAAGTGGAAATTTTTGATGTTTGGAGAATAGATTTCATGGGTCCATTCATCCCTTCCTACTCAAATCAGTATATTCTTGTAGCAGTGGATTATGTATCTAAATGGGTTGAAGCTGTTGTGTTACCTACAAACGATGGCCGCGTGGTGATGGATTTTCTAAAGAAAGTCATTTTTGCAAGGTATGGCACTCCACGAGCTATAATCAGTGATGGAGGTAAACATTTTTGTAACAAGCAGTTCGAACAACTGCTGGTCAAATATGGAGTAAAACACTGGGTTGCCACTCCATACCACCCCCAAAGGAGCGGACAGGTGGAAGTCTCCAACAGGGAGCTTAAGAGGATCCTTGAGGTCACAGTGAATTCAACAAGGAAGGACTGGTCCAAGAAGCTTGACGATGCATTGTGGGCTTACATGACAGCTTTCAAAACACCCATTGGAATGTCCCCATATCGCCTCGTATTTGGGAAGGCATGCCACTTACCCGTTGAGCTAGAGCACAAGGCTTTTTGGGCTATGAAGAAGTTGAATTCTGATTTACAAGCAGCGGGGGAGAAAAGGTTGTTGCAACTACATGAAATGGATGAATTCAGGTTGGAAGCATATGAGAGTTCAAAATTGTATAAGGAACAAACCAAAAAGTGGCACGACAAGCATATTCAAAGAAAGGCCTTTGAGGTTGGTCAACAGGTTCTACTATATAATTCTCGCCTCAAATTATTTCCAGGAAAACTGAGATCAAGGTGGTCGGGCCCCTACTCAGTAACCAAGGTCTATCCATTCGGGGCAGTTGAAATCACTCATGAAGAGAATGGCACATTTAGAGTGAATGGACAACGCTTGAAGCCTTATTGGGGTGGTAACTTCTCTAAAGAAAAGACCACCACTACTCTTACCTCACTGGAGTAAATCCCGAGAAAGTCGAGCTTATGACTATAAATGAAGCGCTCTATGGGAGGCAACCCATATTTCTTCCTTTTTATTTACATTTGCTTTCCTTTATTTCATTTTATTTTATTTTATGCTATTTTATTATTTTAGGGTGAATGACTTCAATTTTTTCATTTTGATACTTTTCCATTTCTATTTGACACTTCATATTCCCACATTTCGCAGGTATAGGAAGTTAGGTAGTTTATTAGCCACATAATGTTCTTACCAATCATTCACACAGTCACCCACCTAAAACATGTTATATATTCTCATATTTCATGTTCATGCATTATAAATTATGTTGGAGTCGAGCACAAGTCAAAAACAAAACTGGAAATTTTTTTTCATCATGTCATGCGTGCGGATAGAATTACAACCGTGTGGCTGCACGGTAGAAATCTGGGCGGCGCTGAAATATTTTAAAAACCGAAAGGCAGTTCATTTCTCATATAACGAACCCGACGCTGCCTCTCTCAAAAAATCGCCCAGTGCCCAACCTTCGATTTTTTTTGACATAATCTTCTTGCTTGCATTACATTGGGTGAAGTCAAACATCTCCAACACCTTCAATTCAAGAATTCAAGGTTAGTTCCACTAAAATTTTGCAACTTTTGCCCTAAGTTCGAAATTTGCTCCTATGTTAAAAATTCGATATTGATGCTTGATGGAGGATGGGACTAGGTAGATAATGGTGTAATTGTTGATGGGCATTGTTGTTAGGAAAATTTAGGACTGATACATGTATATATTTTTATGATTTTCACCTCATTTTACCAATGCACTTAAAGTGCTCGACAAAATGCCACTGTGATGATTCGTACCTCATTTGCAAATTTCGCCTGAGCCATTATCTTCACTGCATGCTTGGGGTTAATTTCATGCAATAATTTCATGTTTTGATCCATTGGAATGCATAAAAAGCTTAGATTTCATATTTGCCTTCATTGCACCTACATTGCACCACTGCAGCCACATTGCAGCCTCGCTGCAGCCTCACTGCACACTTTCGTCCCTCTGGTTCTTGACTCAAATGACCTCCGTTTGACTTGAAATTTTAGTATGTTATAGATGAGATCATATACTTTCATATGCCCGAAGATGTCCCAGAAAAATTTTAATTTTTCGAGGTGATATCCGAGGTCAAAAAGCACCACTCACCCATATTTTCTTCTTTCCCTTTGATGCATTTTCATAAGTTTGGGTGTGTTTCTCAATGTTTTTACATTTCATACCTACTCTATTGAGTCTAATATTTCCTAATTATTATTTGTAGGTACAATGCCGCCATGAAAAGCCCAAGCTCCACCTCGCAAAGGCAAGGGAAAAGCGGGGTCATCAAAACGGCCAAGGAGACACCCATCTAGCTCGGACTCCGACTCTGAGGAGTTCGATACAGGATCAATACATAGATTCATGGGGCCCGAAGAGCAGAAATTGTTCGAGGAGAATCTTAAGAAAAAATGATTTTTGGGGGAAAGGGAGGTGATACTAACCGACTTCCCACATTCTGAATTGGTACATCTCATCGAGCATGCGGGATGGCACAAGCTCGCATCCACACGACATAGAGTCAACCCACTGCTGGTAAAGGAATTTTTTGCTAACTTTAATCCATCTATTGATACCGAGGAGCAGAATACAGGGGCCGGACTTGGGTGCATGGTAAGTGGATCAACTTTTCTCCTGCGGTGATAGAGAGGGTTCTGGAGTTGACTAGGGATGGGATAGAACCAATACCAGGGGATATTGACATGGACATGATCACTCGATTCCTATACGGCCGAGAGGATGCGGTGCTATAGAGGCCAGGGCGATTTGTGCACAGGGAGCTTACTGACTCCTTAAAATCTTACATATCTTTGTGTGTCATAACATCGACCCCACGTCGCACCGCACTACATTCAACGTGGAGAGGGCCCAACTGCTACACCACTTGGCCAGGGGGCGCAAAATAGACTTGGGGCAGAACATATTTGACTTCATCATCACCCTTGCATCCTAGTTGGATACCACGCGAGGAATTTTATTCCCCAGTCTTATCAGTGCCATTTTTCTGGCCAAGGGAGTGGAGTTACTCCCTCATGAGGAGCCTGATCCCCTAGAAGCCACTATTAGCCGAAAGACTATGGAAAATGTACGGGTACCTACAGCACCTCCAGCTCCTACAGATATGCCGGGACCAGTTATGGGAGAGCCAGCACAGCCAGCCCCACTTGCACCTCCGGAAGATGACAGGCTCTTGTGACAGATCATGACTGAGCTTACACTGATGGAGCAGAGGCAGGCTGCTAGACACACAGCTGTCATTAGGACACTTACTCGCCAGGATGGGAGGCTTGACACGCTGGAAACTCAGATGCAGAGTTTGATTCGAGCCGATATTCCTACTGAGCAGAGGCTGGCTCGATGCACCTGGGAGGAGGTCTTCCGACAGCAGACATGCATCATGACTCGCTTGACCTCCATGGAGCACAGACTCGAGACCCTGGAGCCCATACATGCACGCGATCCACGTGACCCACCTGATCCATCTGTAGGGCCCTCACATCAGTAGTAGCCTATATACACCAGGGAAGTGTTTGATCTTTTTAATTGTACTTTGCCTCCTTTCTCTTAGTTTTCGTTTACATTGAGGGCAATGTACTATTTTTGTTTGGGGGTGGTGTATTCGGCTTACCTCATAATGTCAGTATTGATCTGTATAACTGCTCTAATATCTATTACAACTCTATTTTGCTGAATCGATTAGAATTTGCTCATATTTTCTCTCAATTTAGTATTTTATTGTAGTTTCATCTAAAAAAAATAAATTGGTTTTTGCTGATTTGTTTGCCGCCTATGATGTAGTTCGGTTTATTTGCATATTTTAGTTGAGACTTGGGACAGCATGAAAACTTACATTTTTTTATTTTACTTATTTCATGCTAAACTTTCTTAAACTTGAGCACATAGCCGAAGTCAAATAATTGCTTGTGTAGGGGGATGCTTGGCACATGTGGGGTAAACTTGTGCATTTGGGACATAGAATTGACTTAAAAATCCCAGACCTTAAGAAATTTAGATCCCGACCTGAAATGTAGAACCAAACTGCTCAAATAACAGTTTGGGGGTGGAAAGGTCAGTATGGGTAGGCGGGATGGATCGAGAATCTGAAACTTAAATTTTTGCATCTTTAGTGTAAGGGATTTTGATCAACAGGTATAAACCATAATAACCAGCATAAAAATAGAAAAATGTTGAAGGTCTTATATCGCTCTTCAAATGCCTTTTTGACTCGAGCAAGTAAGTTTGAGGGGTTATCTGAACCTGGTACCCTAAGTTCAACTGAGTTGGGAGCTGTCGACCTAAAGCTCGCTATAGGGGTCAATTAGAAAGCAAGTACGGAGAGTGGACTTACACATAAGACACAAAAACATCTTTAACTTTTCTGTTTAAGCCTTTATGACTTGGGTAATTAAGTCTGAGGGGTTATCTGAACCTAGTACCCTAAGCTCAACTGAGTTGGGAGCTGCCGACCTAAAACTCGCTACAGGGGTCATATAGAAAGCCAGTATGAAAAGTATTGCACAAAAATGGTAAAAGACAAGGACATTAAAAGAAAAAGTCGTCCAAAAAAAAATGGTATAAGCTTTGTCGATTGAAATCCCTAACACCTTATAAATTATTCTCGGTCTATCATGCCAACTTGTCTAATCCTAACTGCCTTGTGTGGAAAAATGCAATGTATACATGTTTAGAAACCACATCAATAGGAAAGACCTCAGGACATGAGAGAAAAGCAGTGAGGTTGTGATCATCCATGAGTGTGTGAGGAAAATCGAAAGAAAATATTGTTGACCACATGGGATTCGGGTTTATTTATGCATAACTAGTCACACAATGTTAGATATAACCTTACATGAGTTTGCAGCTATCTTCTGGCTATTCACACATGATGCGTGTCGCAATACACCAAAATAATAAATAAATTCCTTGTTCACTATTACTAAGAATATAGCAGTGGAAGCAAGGGTCGATCCCACAAGGAATGGAACTAACTTAGTGTCATGTCAATTAGAATCGTAAAAGGGGGTTTTTGTTTTGAATTGTTTGTAAATGATTTAACTACTAAAATAAAGCAATTAAAATGATTGAAATAAATATCAAATGTTGACGAGTCCTAGTTCTCAGGTTCAGTTGTATTCTATCACAATGTTATCACTTTCCAAGTAACGCGAGTTCAATTTCTTCTTTGATTTATCCCCCGTAAATAGTTAATAAGCTCTAATTATTCCGATTCTCCCTTAATTGCATTTAATTAGAATAAGCTCTCTAATCAAACATTAGCCATTGAATAACCTAAAACAAGCTCTTTAGATTTAAGACAACAACTATATAATGGTTGAGAAGAATTAGGGTGAATTAGGTTATCAATCACACAAGCTCGTGACAATTAACCTAAGTTGGAATTCTCTATGAAAATTATTAAATTTCCACTTGCTACTATGATTTGAACAAAAAGGCGATTACGGATCCAATCATTCAAAATAGCAAATCTCAATACAACAAATTAAATGATAAGGCCTTAATCAAATAAAGAATTGCATTGATTGAATAAAAAACGCATAAGAATCCAACATATCAAAGTAAAGAATTTAGAACTACGTTACTAGTTTGGAAAAGCAATAACAAATTGATATGAAATACAACTTCCCCTTCGAACTAGGTATGGAAGCTTAGCCACTCAAAGCCATGAAAAATTCTGGAAGATTCTTTTCTTGATTCGCCTTCTCGAGTCGCTTAATTTTTCTTCCAATCTCCAAGCAAGCCGCTCCCTCTTTCAATAATTATTTCACACTTTTTTCTGTCATGAGAACCCCTTTTTATAGCATTAATTTCGTGCCCTAGCTTTGGGACCAAGAAATCCAAAATTATGGAAAGAATTGAAATATGGAAATTTTTTACCAGAATAGTTACGGCCGTAAGTTTTCCTTTACGTCCGTAAAGGAGTTTCTGCACATTTCTCGCAATTTGAAGTTACAGCCGTAACATATCCACTTACGGCCGTAAATATGTCTCTGCAATTTTTTCCAAATGAAGGTTACGGCCGTGAGTATCCATTTACGGTCGTAACTCACATTCTGTTGATTTTCCTTAATATGTTGAACACTCTTACGGCCGTGAATATTCATTTACGGTCGTAACTCAATTTTGCACCCAAGATCCCCAATCTTCGATTTTAAGCGCATTTTGGTCCTTTTTCCTTCTTTTCTCTTCCTTTGTGATCCTATACAATATAAAACATAAAACGCATTAATAATACTTAGATAGAATCACATTATGGCATATTCAAGGATATAAGTGTATAAAATAAACGTTAATATAACACTTATCAACACACACACATGAAAAGTTGAGCGCGGAATAAGTAACAAATATTTTAACGTGATGTTTGCTTCTCTTTCTGGAATGTGTATTTTGAGCCGAACCTGAGACATAAAAGTAACCAAGTCAACTGATGAGTTAATGTTATTTTCTTGGAGTCATGTTTCAGTTTTATTTGTTCGAGGACGAACTATGATTCTAGTTTGGGGGTGTTTGATAAGAGCATTTTATGCACTTATTTACGTGCTTAAATTAGGATTTTATAAAGTCGTTTGAGAATAATTGCTACTAATTTATCTATCATTTGCATATATTTCAGTTTTATCTCGAAATCAAGAGAATGGAGCAATTAGAGAAAATAATGAGAAAAAGGGAAGGAAATTGAACCAAAATTGAGCAAAGCAAGAGTACTGGATGCGGAACATGGATAAAGAAGGAGAATCGTGGAAGAAAAGTTGAAATCGAAGATTTTCATAAGTATAGGGGTCAAATTGTTTCAATCAGAAGATGGGGACTTGAGGAGAAATAAAGTATGAGGACCAAGTTGCAGAATTTAAAAGATAAAAATTGCAGCCAGAAATACAACCGTGTTGCCGCACGGTTGAATAAGGCGTGTGGTCGTACGAACAAAAAAAACAGGCGACTGAAAGGCAGAGTTTAGAGGCTGCGATCGCAAGAAATCCTACCATGCGGCCGCACGATAATCCTGACTGGGCCACTGATGGGCTTTTCACGCAAATTCTGATTTAATTCATCCCTTTTCGCCTAGGACAGAGGGGGGCATATATATAGAACAGAACACACGAATTTGGACATTCTCTCTTCACCTAAGACACCAAAAAGCACATCAAAGTTTTGGAGAGCGGCTTTGTGGAAGATTCATCCCAAAATTCTTGTATTTTTCATATTATAGGTGATGAAGTTCCTTTATATTTGTGATTTGCGATTAACAATGTATCTAGGCTAATTTTCTATTGTGCTAGGATTATGATGAAGTCTTAGATACTTATTTCATGCTTTGGTTTATTTAATTTCATGACAATTGGTATTTTGAGTAATTGATTCGTATTTAGTTTCATCTACAATTTTGATGCATGAATTATATGATGTTTGTGGTGAAATTCTATGATCGAAAGAGTGGAATTTCGCTAGACTTGAATCAATGGCCATAGGGTTCGATAGGGATAGAAATATACCACTATGCCCTATGTGATCTTTTCATGTTCTTGTTTGTTTAATGCTTTCCTAAATATTAGCATTCATCATAGAAATATAGGTGGATCGTAATTAGGAAAAGGCTTAATTCTTGTTTGAAAGAGAGTTTTAGGCATTATAGGAACATTGATCATCAATAATATACCTTGTCATGGATTATTTGAATCATAATGTGAAATATCAATACTAAGATGGATTTTAAATCCTAGCACTTCATTCACATATATTTGTTAAACAAATCTTGAAATTTCCATTTAATTGTTTCTTTGATCAATAATTTTAGATTTCTTTGGTATTTTAGTCAAATCATTTAGGATCCCTTATAAATCACTTCAAATTTATTTGTTTCGATTAAGGTTAATAATTTAAGAAAATAGATCTACTCAATCCTTGTGGGAACGACATTCGGACTCAAATCCATTTTATTACTTGTTCGATACCGTACACTTGGGTAAGAGTAAAAATAAACCGATCAACATTTAACGCTTTAGACCATTTTCTCAGATAATGTCTAATCCTGATGTCGATGAATATGATCTTTTCGGTAAGAACTCATAGCTGTGTTTAATTTATTATTCTTTTTAGTCTATTTAATGCAATTCAATTACAGCAATATACACTTTATTTGTATAGATATCATTGGAGAAGTTGTGGGTAGAGATGCCATTAGAGCACAGGAGTTTAATGGTAGGACAAGTAAGCTAATAAATGTTGTTAGAGGACTTGGAGTAAGTTCATACTTTATAGTCCTTTTTATGATAATGATTTATTTGTTAGACAAATTAATTTATCTAATTATTGTTCCAGTAAAAAATGAGTGTCCGTGACTTTGTGGGGGTGCTCATGTTGATCAAGTCAATAAGTACCTAGAAATTGACAATCCCGAGCCCGTTATTGTGCTGTTACAGATATGCAGATAAAAAAATTCAAAGGTCAGTTTTATTTTTGGTACATTTAGATTTAGTGTCATTTATACTGAACTGAAATTTTAACCAAAAAATTGGAACAGGTGAGATTCTAATCAACAGTGCGTTTTACTATACGAAGATGATGTTTAATGAGCAAATGTATAAAATCATCGAGTTCTGAAACAAGTATGTCAATGTCAATTATAATCAAGAGCAACTACATTTTTTTAGTTTTGTAATGTTCATATTTATTTTGAATTGAGTGGTTGCACTTAAATATTTTTTTTTTTTTTTACTCATTTAAGGCTTTTAGTTGGAAAGGATTGTGCTTCTCAGCGTATTAGTCAAATATCTGGTTCGTCCATCTATTATGTCGAGGACGATCTCCAAGGTGACAATGTTGAGATCAAAACTATTGCGGATATTTTGAGTTATGATAAGGTTATGTATTTTTCATACGTACCTTTCTATTCATATTTGTTATTAACAGTTAAATTGTATGAAAATTATTTAATTTGTTCAACAACTTTTAGGAAGGAAGTTACTGGGCAATAGCTTCCCTCCTTGCAATCGAATCGAGCGATTGGTGGTACCTTGCGTGGAGGAGGTGTTCCAAGAAGTTGAAGCCAGTGGGAAATAAATTACAGTGTGATAAGTGTGATAAATTCGAAACCAATGGTTGCCCAAGTTATGCATTATGATAAGTGCATTTTATGCACTTATTTACATGCTTAAATTAGGATTTTATATAGTTATTTGAGAATAATGGCTACTAATTTATATATCATTTGTACCTATTTCAGTTTTATTTCGAAATCAAGAGAATGGAGCAATTAGAGGAAAGAATGAGCAAAAGGGGAGGAAATTGAACCAAAATTGAGCAAAGCAAGAGTGCTGGACGCAGAACATGGCTAAAGAAGGAGCATCGTGGAAGAAAAGATGAAATCGAAGATTTTCAAAAGTTTAAGGATCAAATTGTTTCAATCAGAAGATGGGGACTTGAGGAGAAATAAAGGATGAGGACCAAGTTGCATAATTTAAAAGATAAAAAGTGCACCCAAAAATTTAACCGTGCGGCCGCACGGTTAAATAAGGCATGCGGCCGCACGAGGTGAAAAACAGGCGACTGAAAGTTGGCTTTTCGAGGCTGCGATTGCACACTTTTGTACCGTGCGGCCACACGGTAGTATCGACTGGGCCACTGGTGGGCTTTTCACGCAAATTCTGATTTAATTCACCCCTTTTCGCCTAGGTCAGAGGAGGGGCATATATATAGAACAGAACACAGGAAATTGGAGAATTCATTCTTGACCTAATACACCAAGAAGCACATCAAAGTTTTGGAGAGCAGATTTGTGAAGATTCATACAAAATTTCTTGAGATTTTCATATTCTAGGTGATGAAGTTCTTTTATATTTTTGATTTGCTATTAACCATGTATTTAGGCTAATTCTCCATTGTGCTAGGATTATGATGAAGTCTTAGAGAATTATTTCATGCTTTGGTTTACTTAATCTTATGACAATTGGTATTTTGAGTTATTGATTCGTATTTATTTTCATCTATAATTTTGATGCATGAATTATATGATGTATGTGGTGAATTTTTATGATCGAAAGAGTGGAATTTCACTAGACTTGAATCAATAGCCATAGGGTTCGATAGGGATAGAAATATACCACTATGTCCTATGTGATCTTTTCATGTTTTGCTCGTTTAATGCTTTCCTAAATAATTGCATTCATCATAGAAATATAGGTGGATTGTAATTAGGAAAAGGCTTAATTCTTATTCGAAAGAGAGTTTTAGGCATTATAGAAACATTGATCGTCAATAATATACCTTGTCTTGGATTATTTGAATCAACGTGTGAAATATCAATACTAAGGTGGATTCTAAATCCTAGCACTTCATTCACATATATTTGTTAAACAACTCTTGAAAATTCCATTTACTTATTTATTTGATCATTAATTTTAGATTTCTTTGGTAACTTGGTCTAATCATTTAGAATCTCTTATAAATCACTGAATATTCATTCGTTTCGGTTAAGGTTAATAATTTAAGAAAATAAATCTAATCAATCCTTGTGGGAACGACATTCGGACTCAAATCCATTGTATTACTTGTTCGATACCGTACACTTGCGGTAAGAGTCAAAATTAGTCGATCACATTATGTTTAATTGAGAGAGAAATCATTGTGTATCACAATATTTCAAACATGGATTTTGACCTATCCAATGGTTTATTGCTTTACAAAGAGGCTTAAGATTCAAATCCATGTAATTGAAGACACTCCAAGTGCATCGTTCCTACATTGGGACTGTGAATGTGTTTAGTTACTTAGCAAGTCTGCATCGGAACTTAGGGGTGAATTCGAGAGGATGAGTTTTATGTACTAATATTCATAGTATTTTTTAAAGTTTTTAAATATTCCGTTGTGTTACTAATTGCCCGTAGTTGATCATCTTATATAAATGATTCTGATTTTGTAATAGGAAAGCGGATATCTTTCTTATCCATTGGATATTGAAGGATTGTTGATCATTATGTATTGTTCAAGCTATCTCTTAGGAGTGTGAACATCCTCAAACAACGATATTTTCAATGTAGTTCGTGTTACTGAAAATCCCAAACTGATGTCGAAATACGTCTCGAAGCGTCTGGAAGAAAATAAGGTTTTGTTTTTTGACTCAATATGAACATATCACTTCAGGTTATTAAGTTATCTAACATTTTGGCTTCATATAATTAAATATGATTCCTTGGTTATAAACTCCACTGGGTAAAGCAGCCACTGAAGAACTCGAGGTAATAACTTATTTTATTGAAATAATGCTTAGTTTATAAATATAAATTCATGTGTTTATATGTGTATGTATGCGTACATACATTTTTTATGTATATATATTAAAAAGTTAGTACCAGATATATATATATTAACCTTACTTTGAGTGTGTGTGTAGAATATTGCAAGTACCAAATATATATATTAACTTTATTTTGAGTTTGTTTGTAGAATACTGCAAGTGATGAAAAGGTGAATGCTCCAATCAAGACGGGCTCCAAGAGAACATTATCTGGCAATGGTGATAGAAGCACATCTAGTAATATCAAAGTTAATGGAGCACCAAATGCTGAATATTCAACTAACAAACTAGGCACATGCGGTAATAACAAGGATGATGGAGCACTAGATATTGAAAATTCAACTAAAATACTAAGGAAGGTTATCAAGTTCGAGAAATAGTGATAAGTTGTAACCTCATCATGGAAATTATAACTATTTACTATATTTTGGTTATGTTTTAATTACAAGTCTTATTTTGGGTATGTTATGTTTAACCTTTTGAAGTTGAAAAACAATGTTTTGGACTGTTGATAGAATCATGTTTTGATTAGGGATTACCCTAATTTTAGTACTTTTTTGGTTATGCTTGATGTTCTTTCTAACATGTTTACAGTACTTGACATGGCTATTTATTCTTCATAGTATTTCTAACAAAATATACAGTGAAAAAATGGAAAATGTGTTGTGTTCCAAAAAGAATATCAATTCAGATATTCACATGTTGAATAAAAATTTTGTTGTTATCTGTATTACATAAGCGAATATCATTTTACTTTTATTTTATCATGAAGATGTTATTTTAAAAAAATAAAAAATAAAATATTCGTAAAAGAATTTTTGGTAGTCAATAAAAATGCGGTTGTTATCAGTTTTACATAAGCAAATATCATTTTACTGATATTTTATTGTGAATATCATGAAGATGTTATTTTAAAAAAATAAAATAATAAAAATTAGTTAAAAAGAATTAATAATAATTATTTTTAAAATAATACAATATTAAGAAGTGTAAAATCTATACTGGCGCTAAAATGCATTAAAAATAATCATGATTTAATGAAATAGTTAAATAGAATTATTAATAATAATTATTATTACTAAAATAATACGATATTAGGAAGTGCAACATCTATGCTACCTCATAGCTGACCTTTTGAATTCGAAAAATCAATGTTTTGGACTGCTTATGGAATCATGTTTTGATTAGGGATAACCCTATTTTTAGTACTTTTTGGTTATGCTTGATGTTCTTTCTACCATGTTTACAGTACTTTACATGGCGATTTATTCTTCATAATATTTCTAACATAATATTTCTAACAAAATATGCAGCGAAAAATGAAAAATGTGTTCTGTTCCAAAAAGAATATCAATTTAGATATTCACATGCTGAATAAAATTTTTGTTGTTATCTGTATTACATAAGCGAATAGCATTTTACTGTTATTTTATCATGAAGATGTTATTTTAAAAAAAATAATAAAAATGTTTTAAATATTCGTTTTAATTTTCTTGGTAGTCAATAGAAATGATGTTGTTATCAGTTTTACATACGCAAATAGCATTTTACAGTTATTTTATCATGAAGATGTTATTTTTAAAAAAAATTAATAATACAAACTATTATTTTATCATGAAGATAAAATTATTATTTTACTACCAATTTTATCATGAAGATATTATTTTTAAAAAAATAAAATAATAATAATTAGTTAAACAGTAGTACATTAAACTGTTTTCAATTATTCATTATAATTTTTCTTTTAATATATAATAAAAAATGACTGATAGTATTTGTGTGCGTGTGTGTAGCACGCACATTGACTGTTGGTATGCTCCATGTCCTTTGTGTTGGGGCATGTATTATACTATTACTAGTATTACACCCGTGCGATGCATCATCATTTGTTACTTACATATATCAAATTTATATTTTAACATATGAAATTAATATTTAATTATAAATGAGTAATGAACGTAGAAAATTAATTACAAAGGTACATACATGCCTTAGTTTTTTTTTTATACTGTAAGTATGTTTATCGTACCAGAAATTTCTTTAAATATTGCAATTTGAATTGATTTAAAAGTTAAAATGGAAAAAAAAATTACATTTAGAATTTGCAATAAGCAGAAAAATAGATATATCTATGATATACGCTCAGAATTTTATTAAAAGTAAAAGGAAAAGAAAAATGAAAAATAGATTGATGAACATTCTTATTTCATCCTCTTTCATTTTCTTTTTTTTTTTATTTTTTTTTTTTACGAATTTAAAAAATGTAATTGATTTTTAAGAGGGGAAGACGGATCAAGAAATTTCGGGACCTGAAAAGTGCAACTATTTAAAAATTTGCATTCACTTGAATTATTTAAAATCTGAATTTTGTTCAAAATGAATAATAAAAAGTGAATTAATACTACTAATTACCATTTTAGGAAATGAGTTTAAAAATAATGATTTTGTGGAGAATGTATACATAAGCTGTTAGCACCTGTTTGAGACTCATTATATCAAACAATGTAGTCCGTAACAATAAATTTTGGTACAATGAGCTGTGAAAAAGTATGATTTTTTTTTTTAAATTTATCTATAGATTATTTTAGGGTAATAAGCACAAATGGTCCACAACCTTTAGGTTTGTTGCAAAAATGGTCATCAACGTTTAGATTTTGGCATTTATACCTTCAGAATCACCAAACGTTGCAAAAATGGTCCTTACCGTTAGATTTCGTTAGTTCCCACCGTTAAAAACGTGTAAATAGCACAAATGATCCCTAACCTTTGAGTTTCTTGCGATAATAGTCCATAACATATTAAGGTCATGTTTGACATATTAAATCTCCAAACGTTTGGCGTATTTAATCCCTAACAAATTAAGCCCATATACGTTTGGCATATTTAGTCCCTAACATATTAAATCCCTATTTGAGATCAATTATTTCAAATAATGTGGTTTGTAATTGTAATTTTTCAAAGAATTTGTGGTTAAAAAGTAAAAGAAAAAATTGAATTTATTTGTAGATTATTTTATTGATAGAATGTGTGGTTGAAAACAAATTTTTAAAAATAAATTATATTCTATATTTTTAAAGTGCACAGTAAAATATTTAACAAAAATTCACCACATTAACATTTCAACCTATTGATAAAACATAATAAATTAATGGAATATAAACAAACAAATTCATTTGACATCATTTTAGGAATTGAATAGTAAATATGTTTTTATCAATTCTATTTTCGATTTCGATTTTCGATTTTGAGAATCGATCGATTTGAAAAGTAAGTTTTGAGAATTTTAGTTAAAACGTAAGATTTTTTTTAAAAAATTTATGCATCAATTAAAAAATATATATATTAATAGAAGTGTGGAAGAAAATGAGTTTTGAAAAAAAAAATGAAATTTCGAAAATCGAAAATAGAATTGATAAAAAGATATTTTTTATTCAATTCCTCAAATAATGTCCAATGTATTTTTTTATTTATGTTCCATTGATTCATTATTTTTTTTTTTCAATAGGTTGAACTGGTGTCCAATGTATTTGTTTGTTTATGTTCCATGGATTCATTATTTTTTTTCCAGTAGGTTGAAGCGATGGATTTTTGTTAAATATTTTATTGTGCATTTTAGAAATTCAGAATAAATTTAATTTTTTAAAACTCGTTTTTAACCACACATTCTATCAATAAAATAATTTACAAATAAATTCATTTTTTTTTAACAACAAATTCTTCAAAAAATTACGATTATAAACCATATTATTTGAAATAATTGGTCTCAAATAGGGCTTAATATGTTAGGGACTAAATATGTCAAACGTATAAAGGATTTTTTATTCAATTCCTAAAATAATGTCCAATGCATTTGTTTGTTTATGTTCCATTGATTCATTTTTTTTTAATAGGTTAAAGCAGTGAATTTTCGTTAAATATTTTATTGTGCATTTTAGAAATTCAGAATAAATTTTATTTTTTAAAACTCGTTTTTAACCACACATTCTATCAATAAAGTAATTTACAAATAAATTCAATTTTTTTTAACAACAAATTCTTCAAAAAATTACGATTATAAACCATATTATTTGAAATAATTGGTCTCAAATAGGAGCTTAATATGTTAGAGACTAAATATGTCAAACGTATATGGACTTAATATGTTAGGGACTAAATACGTCAAACGTTTGGAGGTTACAAACTAAAAATGCCAAACATGACCTTAATATGTTAGGAAATATTATCGTAAAAAACTCAAATGTTAGAGACTATTTATGCTATTTACACGTTTTTAACGGAAAAAAACTAACGGAATCTAATGGTAGGGACCATTTTCGCAAGAAACCTAAAGGTTGGGGACTATTTGTACTGTTTACCCATTATTTTATTAATTGAATTTTAGTTGAAAATGATTTTTAAAAAAATGAGGGTTTGAATAAAGTGTAATGAATAAGGGCCAATTTTCTATTTCTTATTTTTTTTAACTAAGTTGCTACAATTATAATAGTTAGGAACTTAAATAACTTATTACTTAAAAAAAATACTTCAATGACCATTTGCATAAATATTCAATTTTAACGATTATTAATGTAATTAATCTTTTCAAAATATAATTTCTAGATTATCACAAATAATTTATCACTATCCGAATAGTATTATTAGAATTGGTACAAATATTTTATTAAAATATTTGATATTTAAATTTATTAAACAAATATTTCATTTCATATTTACTTTAACATTACAAATTAAATACATGTGGTCATATATTTAAATGAATGTAGCAAATTAAGCAGCGTGAAATGTTAGTTTTTATTAAATTTTAATGAATGTATATCACAAATACATTTAACTATAAATACTAAGAAATCATCTATGCATCTCAATTCATGAAAGCAGCGCGGTTATTAACCCACAATACATAGTACTTTATTACTTACCCATATGAAATTGATTTTTCAAGAATCAATTTTTTCAAACATTCATTCTCAATCACACATTATCTAAAAAAATTTAGGTGGCGTTTTGTTTGTATTTTATTTTGTATTTTCATTTTCGAAAATGTTTTGTGTTTTGTGTTTTCATTTTTGTTTTCAAATTTGCTGAAAACGCGTTTGGTTTGTCATTTCTGAAAACTGTTTTTGAAAATGAAAAGCTGGAAGACACGTTCTGTTTGAAATTTTGCAGAACACTATTTAAACTATTTTTAATTAATTTGCTTGCAGAATACTACTAACTCCAACTCAAATTTCATTTCACAATACACTAAAAATATGGTTACATGCAACACACTAATGTGAGCATTAAGAGTCTATATTAACACAGCTTGGTCAGGTTCGGGACTTGAGAAAGCTCTACTTATATTAAAATCCAGAAAATGCAAGTTCTTTCAAAACCACCAGAGTCCATTTATCATTACATTTTTTGAAATATAACAACAAGAATTCTCATATGTTGATATTGAATTCAATAAAACATTATTTAAACTAAATCCCAAGTTAGGATAATTCTAAAAAAAAAAAAAAAAAAACGCGTTTTCCGCGTTTTGGACATTTTTTGTCGAAATACACACAAAACGCCCAAAACGATGTTTCGGGCGTTTTCCGTTTTGTGTACAAATATTTTTTTTGTTTTCCAAAATGCGTTTTCGAAAATGGTAAAGAGAACGCGTTTTTAGCGTTTTCGAAAATAAAAACAGAAAACAACCCTCAAAACAGCAAAGAGAACAGGAGCTTATTTTTTACAATTTTTGATACTATTTTTAATTATACATTCTAAAAAATCACTTTTTCACAAAAACAATTCCCAAACAATCGAAGTCAAATAGTCAACAACCGAGTAAAGTTGGAGATCACGAAATTATAAGAAAATTTTTAAACCCTATAATCTTTAAGAATTTATTAAAATTAAGAATGATTAAAAAATATTAATAATTCTATTGATATTATTAACTAAAAAAAATCAAAGCATTAATTATTCAATATTAGTTTTCGTTCAATAACTTTTTCTATAAATTAATTATAAGCAGCGCATTTTTTTAACCACATATATATTTTAGAAAATATGATTTTTTATATCAAAGATAACAAATGATTTGACCATTAATAATTAAAACACAATTTTTATATTGATGGCTACACATAAAATTTATAATATTAAGAACAACAAATAAATATAAAAATAATAATTAAATCATAACTTTAATACTGATAACTAAGCCTCCGTTTGGATCTGTCAAATCAGATTTTTTTTGGTTTTTCACGGATTTTAAGGCAAAATCAATGATTAAAATTTGGAGAGAGAAAAGACGTAAGGTTAAAAATTGATTTGAAAAATTATGTAGATTATAAATTGGTTTAAAAACCAATTTTTTTAAATTACCGAACAGTGGCTACAAATATTAAATACGTTTACATTCATCCAGATTTTACATTCACATTTAACATACATCCATTTTGTATTCACATTAATCCACTTTACGTTCACACTGTTTAATTTTATGGGAACTTACTATTTATGAAAACTAAAAATGGGAGGAAAATTATTTTTAGAAACTACTCAACCTTTATATATTATATAAAGATTTATTGAATTATGTTTTACAAACAAATGCCATTCATATATCTTCAAAATACACTTCTATTAAACTTCATATCTTGATATTAAACTTCATATTTGAAGTCAAAACTGGGAGCTTTTTTTTTTTTTTTTTTTTTTTCTAAAATCCATATTCTGACAAGAATAATGGATCCATCATTCAACCAGACCAACAATTTGAAGAAATGAAAGCGAACAAGCAATTATTCTACAGGAAATATATAAGAATCTATGAAGAAACGACTTTCTTATTACACGTATCAGTATCACACGTTTTGACTACCATAAGCAAGACAGAATGAAACTATAGTTACGTTATTGTAGATGTCGAAATCAATAGTCCATACCGTTCTTTTTATGAGTATTTTGATATTTTAATGATTATCTTCACCTGTAGAAAACATGTAAATCATTTAGAGAAAATGTTTTTGCAGTGTTCATATAAAAGGCAGTGATCATATTGGATAATAAACAAATATGATTAAGAGTAAAATATAAATATGTGATTTTTTAAATATTTCTTATTACAACACTTTTTTTTTTATTGTGTACATCTCACATCTGAAGACCCTAGTTTTTCTTGGCATCCCCAACATGAGTCGATAAATTCACAAATTACATCAACAATTCCACTAGTGAAATCACAAACAGTAAGTTTTTATATACTATTGTATTACTTATATTAAATGTCTGTTAGTTTGTGAAAAAAAAATCATATCTAATTCACTTTTTTGTTAGACGTGGCAATGCAAGATAGGTACAAGGCTCCTAATCGATGGTCTGTTAGTTTCTATCGACCATCGATAAGGACATTTTCACAGGATTATTCAAGACAATAGGAAACTGTAGCTACCTTACCTTATAGGTTGAAATATTCCATATAGTATATAATTGTTAATTTCATTATTATGATATTATACTGATGATCCTTGCCTGTAAAAAACACGTACATAATTTAGAAATAAATTATTGCAGTGTTGGTAGAAAAGGCAGTATTTGTAGTGGATATCATACGAAAATTATTATTAATAACAAATAAACATGTGTTTCGGTTAACACAGTTATGGATTAAAAAAAAAAAAAAAAAACAGAAACAAAACAAACTTACTTCAAACTATAATTTTAAATTCTTCTTCTTGCAATATTCCTTTTTTGATTTCATTTAGTCCACTTCGCAGCTGGCATCCCCAAATATCCTGGGCAACCCCAACAAGAGTTAGTAAACTCACATAACAATGCAACTATACTGTTTAGTGAAATCACAAACAGTAAGTTTTTATACGATATTAAATTAATTATATTCAATGTCTATGAGTTCATGGTGTTTTTTCTCATTTAATTTCACCTTTTTTGTTAGATATGGCAATGCAAGATACATATATGGCTTCCAATCGAGGGTCAGTTAGTTGCAATTGACCATTGATAAACATATTTTCCAGACCAAGAAAGGCACTAAGTACTAGGAAGTTTACATTATGCAATAATGAGTTGATTGTTTCTTCTAGATCGAGTCCAACAATTAAGACTGTTGAAAATATTACTAAGAACAACCACAGTGATGATGTCATGGCATGTTAGTTTATTACATTAAAACTTATTTTCTACTAATTATTATATCATTCATGTCTAACATATTTATCACATCTTACACTACATAGCACCAAAGTTTAACAACTACGACATAATTCTATTAATATTACATAACTCATATCATGTATTCATTTGAAACAATTCAAGTGAAGAATTTAATGGAGAAAATTTTGCAGGCGTTGTGACTACTAGCTGTTGATCTGAATGATAATGCGAAAGTATATAATGTAACTTTCTTATAAAATCATTGTTAAAAAATTTTTATATTAAAATTCTTAGTATCCTATATCTTTTTTTTTTTCGAAGGAGATGACGAAGAATTTTCAACTTTATCACAACAAGGTATTATTTATTTCTTTCCTTTCATTGCTTAATTTAGTTGTAGGTTATTACAGTGAATTTTTTATCTTACAGAATCATATGTATTAATTTTATAATCTATTAGGAACATGAATCATATGGACCTAAACTAAAAATCTATTCATTAAGCTGGATATTCAGATACATATTCACGTCTAGGAGTGTAAACGGATCGGATAATGATCGGATCTGCCTTTATTATCCGATCCGATAAGAATAATTCGTAGATCCGATCCAATAATCCGACAAATTTTTTTAGTTAAATCCATATCCGATTTGCTACCTTATCAGATATCCGATCCAAATATCTGATCCTAAATTATTTTTAGCATACTTTTTTTTAATGTTTATATATTAATGAGTAAATTTACTCCTATAATTAATTATAATTTCTTATCATTCATAAAAAATAAAACCATAATATCTCAAAAAAAATTATAACAATATTTACACATTACAAGTTTTAAAATGAATATTATAATATATAATAATTTTATATTATAATTATACTTTAAAAAATACATTACAAGTTTTAAAATGAAAAAAAAAATATATGGAATAAAATTATATAATAATATATAAAATATATTATATTATTATAAAAAATTCAGATCAGATTGACTTATATCCATATTTGTTCTATTTAGTTAATAAATTATTGGATTTGGATCCTTATCGACTTATCGGATTGAGACCTTATATTCATCTTCCGTTAATTTCATCGAATTTCGGATCGTGTTCGGATTAAAATCCAATCCATCGACAGCCCTATTCATGTCACATACATTCCAAAATTTTGAAAATGAATAAATAAATAGAGATTAGAACTTATCTTCTCATTGTTGATGTTATGAAATCTGGATTGTCTTCAAATTATCATCCAAATCTAACCATAATCATGTACCAAATTATTAATAGTTTTACCGGAGAGATTCACAATAATCAAATTTAAGAATGATGTTCAAAAATTATACGACTACATATCAGCATCAAATATAAAATTATGTGCAGAAACATGCATTTTAATTTGGAAAAATACCAATTAATTCCTTCAAACGAAAAACTAAAAATTAATTTGTTTTAATGAAAAACCAACAAATAGTTTCCTCAAACGAAAAATCTAAATTTAATACATCCGATTATATAATTGCATTTTGTCATTTTTGTACAAAAAAAAAAAAAGAAAATAAGGAAATCATACGTTGACGCTTGGAAAGTCAGTATATCTGAGGAAATAAACGAGATTTATATTTCTAAATAATGCAAATAATTTTTTTTTTGTTTTTTACCTCTCCATATTCGAGTCTTGACTTCATACGACGTAGATCTGATCAAATAAGCCTTAGATCTGAGGAAAAATTTGTTTTCCCCTGTGTCATAATCTCGATCTATCAAAAAAAAAAATTTGAAAAATGTTGGAAATGTGCTACTCACTTTCAATGGACAAAATATCTTCTTGTTTGGTTCTATCTTTATGGAACCTTCGGTGATAATCTTAGTGTGTATCACCATACTTTGTGGAAACATTCAGAGGAATCTTTGTGGTGTATTTGCTCTCAATTTGTGGGGCATTTTGATTAAGAGTTTGGACAAGATTTCTTAGTGGTGTCCAATTTGTAGTTCCCTTTATCTCTTATCTTTGTGGTTTACTCTTTTCTTAGTGGTTAAAAGAGTAGTTTTACAATTGGTGTAAAACATAGAAGTTAGAGTTAATTCTTGATGAAATCCGATTGTTGTTTGGTAGGGTGTAGGATTTGTCTTTAGGAATCTTTTTAGTGTTTTTGGTGATCTTGATTGTAATGCGATTAACTTCTTGATGTACTTAGTGGAATTTGGGCGTAAATCCAAGTTTGATGGATTGCTCAAAGGGGGATGTAGATGATTCTTGAATTATCGAACCTCCGGGGTCTTCAGACTGAAAAATCTTGGTGTTCATGCAATTACATTTTGATTAATTTTATTTTACTGTTCAAATCGATCCAACAGTGGTATAAGAGCCTTGTAATTTGAATTTTGAGTCATGTGTTGGGGATCAAGATTTTGTTGAATTTTTTGGGATTGGAATTACTATAAAAATTCCAAAACTGGCAAAAATTGAAGAAATCAAAGAAATTGCTGAATCCAAAAGTTTCCATTTGGGGAAAGTTGCAAATTGGTCGGAGGAAAAGTAGCGGTTCCAATTTTTGGGTATAATTCGTGCAAAATCTGACCAGCAATCAAGAAGGAATTTGTGAATAGTGAAATCAGTTCATTGGTAGGAGTATCGACAAAAAAAAACGAAGTCAGCCAGCAGGATTAAAAATCAAGAAGCTGGCCGCAAGAAGCACTGATCGAAATTTTACGAAAGGAGCAAAGAAGTAGTCCGGCCAGACTCTGATCAAGAGACATCATGACGACAAGAGTTGCTGCAGTCGGTGACTTCATTTCTGGCGGTGCAAGCAGTGTTCACAGCGGCAAGAAGAAAAATTGGTTGGAGAAATGAGAATTGACCGAAACTTCAATCCTCAATTACGGCCAAACGACAACTCCGATCAAGAAACCGTCACCACCAATGGGTTCATGAGTTGGTTTGGGGATTTTTCTGGTGGCGGCCGATGGTGTCACCAGCAGTGGTCTGACGAATCTCCTGCGAGCATTTTTGGACAATTTCATCTACTTGACATGCTGAGTCCATTTCCACAATCCATTTTGCAAGATTCCAAGCTCATATATATAAACACGAATTGTTTGCTCGGTGATATTCCTAAACCTTAATTTTCTTCCTTTATGGAATAGCTACCTTGCCGGTATCAACCTATTTAGGTTAATTATTATTTGAAAATATCCACCTTGCTGGTGACAACCAATTTTGCGAGCTGTGTTCGATAATGATATGCTTTAATTGCTTTGGACATGTGATTGTTGATTTTGGTTGGTAAAAATTAGATAATTATCTATATGTTGTGGTTGATCACTTTATTGAAACCCTTAGCTTAATGAACTTCAAATTAGACCTACCTAGTATATAGTGACCTAGAATTAAGGAATAACATTTCCTTTTTGATTTTGCTTGTTCTTAATTTAGGTTTTACTTGATTGTGCATTTGTGTAATAGTCTATACTATACTTGAAATACTTGATTGAGTCATTACTTGGTGTATTTTTGGTGTTAAGCTTTGTTCCAAATATGACTATGCATTGCGTTGATTTGGGGGTTTTCAATGGAAATTGTGATTTTTGGTTTGACGACACAAGATGAAGCTGACTGGAAAAATTGAGCATAGGATCATGATAATAATTAAGAGCGTTCTTTTAACTTGTAAGGGAGTTATAAGAAATGGTGTATTTGTTACCACTGTTTATTTGATTAGAGATGTTGATTCCTTTATTTCTTTTACTAATACAAATGACATGCTTTGTGGTGATGAAATGACTGTTATTAGAGACTGTGTGTCGTATGTACCTTTCGGTGATAAACGCGGATTATATGTAAAATATGTGTCTTATATGCATTTACGTGGTCATTCTATGTTTGATAAGTTTCATAGAAGACATGCTTGAAAAAGACTATATGTCTAATGTGGTTTTATGTGATCGTTGTTTTCTTTGTAAGCAACGACATGTTTCTTTTACTTTAGGTATTTGTGATACTGCTCATGATAGATTACATGATAAATGTGTTGATCATTTTATGCTTTAGACTTTTGGTTGTGCTTTAGAAGCCAAAATGGCGGTTAGATCATGGGAGTAGTGTGATCAGGTTAATGGGGCTGATATGTCATGTTTAGGACTTTATTTTTGGTGCAATTGAGAGAAAAACATCAAGGTATGCTAGTTTTCAGTTGCAGGTGGAGTTAGATATAGTGAAAGTACTATACACAGGCCTAGGATACCTCGAGTGAGGTGGAGACTCCATATTCAGCGTCCTGAAGTTAAAGATAGTGGTGAGAGAGTAGTAGGAATACACCTGTTATATCATATTCTTGCATTGACTAGTATTTGAATAGCGTGGTAGATTGAGGAGACTATGAGAATGAAAAATCGATATAGTGGATAAGCAATGAAAGGAGACATGAGTTGTCTTGTTATGAATCAAAAGAGGATACCACTAGGAATGAACTTTTAAGATTACTGGATACATGAGTACATTCATAGAAGGAGGTGTTGGTTATATGAAAACTTTTGTTGGTTGTTTACTTAATCATGATAACTGGAACAACCTGATGTGAAATTACATTTTTTATAAAAGTTTTTATATTTCAACATCTTGATTTTTTGGAGATAAATGGAAATCCATAAATGTGTGTCTTTTGTCTTAAAGGATTCTTATATGGCTTAAAAGTTGCCTTGGTCGTGGTATAAATGATTTTATTATAGTGTTCGTATTTGATCATTGCTCGTATATCATCATGTTGAAATAAAAGTAACTTGATGTTCTTGTTAGTATATATTGATGATATTGTTTTTGATTGGTTCATTATTGATACTTATAAATGAGAAGTTTTGATATATGTACATTGATCTGAGGATATACTTTGATATGAGTCTGATGTTTAAGTGTTATACATAATGTGATATTGTGAGGATTTATAGATGTATGTTATGCAGGGGATATTGGTAATTGGATGTTGTTTTCCTCCTATGTGTTTTCACCTTGTGTAATAATTATGTGAGTTGCAAATTACAGATTTTTTGCACATAGTTCTTTTTATCAATGATCGAGTTTGAGTATATTGACAACGTATGAGTCATTAAATGATCTTTGATATTTAATGTCTTCTAAATAAGCTTTGTGGTTTTATTGGTGATATGATTATATATTTTGATTGTTAGCATGATTATACATTTTATAAAAAATTCAGTTTTCATGGTTGCACCATACATAAAGAAAATTTGATGCATTTTGTTTTTAAGGTGTCACACGTGAAGGAAATTTTGAATAAATATGTATTTTATTTGAGATATGTCACATGATGAATAAATTCTGAATAAATATTTTTATCAATTATTTCCTCGAATATGGTACTAAAATCAATACTTTTTTTTTCAGGTGTCTCGAAGTAAGATGATATTAAATTAGTTGTTCAAATTCACTATTAGTGTATTTAAGTTCGTATCAAGGTAGAGAATGTTGTAAATGAAAGGGACAAAATACGTTTTTAGGTATTGGGCCTAAAATAACATTTGACCCACATAACTTAGGCATTTTTCTATATATACCTCTTTGCATTTGGTATTCATCATACATAATAGAGATTTGATAGTACACAAGAAAATGTGAAGGAGGTATCACATTTCTCTCCAACAACAATAGATTCGGATTTTCCTCTTCTTTGAAACTCTCCATCTTCTTGTTTGGTTCTATCTTTGTGGAATCTTGGGTGATAATCTTAGTGTGTATCACCGTTCTTTGTGAAAACGTTCAGAGGAATCTTTATGGTGTATTTGCTCTCAATTTGTGGGGTATTTTGATTAAGAGTTTGGACAAGATTTCTTAGTGGTGTCCAATTTGTAGTTCCCTTTATCTCTTATCTTTGTGATTTACTCTTTTCTTAGTGGTTAAAAGAGTAGTTTTACAATTGGTGTAAAACATAGAAGCTAGAGTTAATTCTTAGTAAAATTCGATTGTTGTTTGGTAGGGTGTAGGATTTGCCTTTAGGAATCTTTTTAGTGTTCTTAGTGATCTTGATTGTAATAACTTCTTGATGTGCTTAATGGAATTTGAGCATAAATTCAAGTTTGATATATTGCTCAACACGAGATGTAGATGATTCTTGAATTATCGAACCTCCGGAGTCTTCGGATAGAAAAATCTTGGTGTTCATGCATTTTACATTTTGATTATTTTTATTCTATTCTTCAAATCGATCCAACAAAAAAAAAAAAAAAACTTTTTTTAGTTTCATAAGATATAACATCAGAAATAAAGATATTAAAAAAATGAAATGAAAAAAATAAATTTCACAAATGTAAAAACTTAACTGTTCAAACTCTGAAACGATCCGATGATAATAGATCTATTGAAAAAGTAATCGATCCAATTATTATTATTATTATTTTGCTTTAATGTGTGTGATGAGAGTGTGTGTGGTGAGAGAATGTGTAGAATGTTTTGAAGTGCTAGCAGGAAATAATAAAATCAAATAAGGGTTATAAAAGATTTATGAATGTCTATTTTATAAGAAATGTATGGTTATAAAAGATTTATGAAAAGGTAATATATTAAAACAAACTATGGTTACAAATTACAGTGCATATGGTTAAAAAGTGATTTTAAAAAAGGTGAAAAATAAATTTCATTTATTATATTTAATGATATTTCAATTCGAAATGACTCCTAAATTTTCCTTTCAATTTCTCGGTTTCATCCAAATTAGCAATGTTATTTTATTGTTTTTGTTTTCATTGACATGATATTGTAGTGTCTGGATGTCAAATTCATTATTGATGTGAAACAAAATATTGAGAGTATATTTGGTAGAGATATTTGGCCATTGTTTGGTCAACATTATTTTTAAACTCATTATTATAAAGTAATGGATTTTATCTTACACATTTTAACAATAAAGCTTTGTATCTAACTAATGGCAATAAATCGTAGGCTCAAAATTTTGTTCCCATAAATAACTAATATTGTTCTCTAAATAATATATTTTATTATATTTTCCATATTGATTACAATAATTAAAAAAATAAAATAGATAATGACTTATCGTTACATGTTTGTTGTTTCCAGATGTATTTACCTTCAATATATTAGAGACCTATTGAAAGGATCAAGTGACGAGTAAAGATTTTTTAGGAAATATCCGTTTGTACAACACGATGTTTTCTTTCACGTCGATGGGGTAAGATTGATTCAAGTTTAAATAAAGATAAATCTCCTCCTATATTCAGATTGCATGGACAGAACTATCACATGATAGGAAGTTTGTTGCCCCTGAAGGTTCATCTCCAAAGTTTGCTCAATTATATATCTATGACACAGAAAATTAAGATTCCAACAGACTAGAAGCAATATGGTAATATTCATTTATTCCCTTTTGGTTTGACGAATCTTTTTTCTGAAAAAATTGTAACATTATAAATCCGTGTATTTATAACTCTTATTTTTCTCATGTCATAGGCAAAAGTAAGATATTAGTACGCTACACGCAAAGATTGTTTCTGGGCTGAGAACCATGCTTGATCAAAATAATGTTTTGGTGAAGTCATTCATCGACAAGATTCGTCAAATTTGAAGCTTAGGCTCATTGGAAGAAGGAATCCAGATGGTAGGAGGTACAATCTCCCTTCCGTTTCTGAAGTGGCCGCGTTAATTGTTTGCGAATTTGAAACGTCCCCAGTAGACAGAGACATTGTAGTCGAAACAAGGACTGGGAAATTAAAGAGGATAAATGAATTGAATCCTTCGTATCTTGGACTACAATATCCTCTACTTTTTCCATATGGTGAAGATTTTTTTAGAGAGGATATACCGTTAAAACATCTCAATTCAAACTCAGCTAGATCAAGAAAAAAGATCAGTATGAGAGAGTTTTTTTCGTATCGGTTACAAGGGAGGAATTCTGAATTCCCGATCATTTTATTTACAAGAAGGCTTTTTCAACAATTTTTGGTTGACGCATACACGATGGTTGAATATTCCCTTCTAGCATATGTTCAAACTCATCATAAGGAATTGAGATCTGAAATGTGCAAAAGGTTGATTGATGCTTTGTTAAGAGGGGAGACAAATGCTTCATCACAAGGTAAACGTGTGATTTTACCATGTTCCTTCACTAGTGGGGCACGATATATGATCCAAAATTATCAAGATGCTATGGCTATTTGTAAATGGACTGGATATCCTAATTTATTTATTACATTTACATGCAATTCAAAGTGGCCAGAAATTGTTCGTTTCGTTCAAAAAAGAGGCTTGAAAGTTGATGATCGACCAGACATAGTTTGTAGGGTGTTCAAAATCAAGTTAAATCATCTTATCAAAGATCTCAAACATAACAAATTTTTTGGAAAAGTGAAATCAGGTAAATTCTATAATTTCAGTTCTATTAAATTTAATATTTTTTTTTCCAAATGCTTTATTAATTTTCTTCGAATAGTATTCATTATATTTTTGAGTTATTATTTGTAGTTATTTATACGGTCGAGTTCCAAAAGAGTGGTTTAGCACATTCTCATATATTATTGTTTCTATCTCAAGAAGACGAATATCCAACTCCTGAGGATATCAACCGCATTATATCTGCAGAAATTTCAGATGAAAGAGCGATTCTGAATACTATGCTGTGGTCAGAGACTTTATGGTTCATGGCCCTTGTGGACACTTAAATAGATCTTCTCCATGTATGGCAAATGGTCATTCCTCAAAGTGTTTTCCAAAAAAGTATACAGGGTGCACAAATGTGGACGAGGATGGGTATCCTATTTTTTATAGAAGAAGAGACAATGGAAGAACTATAAACAAGAACGGGATTGAGCTTGATAATCGTTACATTGTACCACATAATCGATACTTACTATTGAAGTACGGAGCTCACATTAATGTAGAGTGGTGCAACCAATCAAGGTCAATCAAGTACCTCTTCAAATATGTCAATAAAGGCCACGATCGTGTTATTGCTACTTTCAACAAGAGTACCCTATAAATGTATTTTATACACTTATTTATATCCTAAAAGTAGAATTTTATGTGTTTGCTTAAAAATATTTGCTATTTATTTAGTTGTTATTTGTTTATATTTCAGGAATAATCCAACGTCGAGAAAACAATGAAATTGAAGCCAAAATCAGTCAATTGGATGATAAAAGTGTCAAAGTGTCAAGTGTGAAAATCAAGAGTTGATTATAGTTAATCAAAGGGCCAACTAGAAGAAAATTAAAGAAGAAATCAAATTTGGAATAAATCAAAAGTTCAGGGACTCAATTGTATCAATCGAAAGTTGGAGGACTTGCTGTGCAATTAAAAGACAGGGACCAACTTATAGCACTTAAAATATGAAAATTGCAGTTCAGATTAAACTGCGCGGTCGCATGACCTTAAAAATCGGCGACTGAAGCTAACCTGCAGAGGTGGGCGATTGCAACATTTATAACCGTGTGGTCTCACGGCAGATATTCTAGGCCGCATGTGGGCTTTTTGCATGGAATCCATCATTTTTTCTCCCCAAGTAACCTAATTTTCGTGAATATCTATATATACCAGACTTGGGGCACGAAATTAAGGGTTCCAGACTTGTCAAAGGTGATCCCGAAGGGCTGTTGAATTCTCAAGGAACCAATTGGAGCATGATTAAAGATTCTTCTACAACATGGTGAAAAGGGTGATGAGCTCCAATTATCATTGTTCCAATTTATCTTTTGTCATGTTTCTAGGCTAGAAATTTTATTGTTAGAATTGTGATGAAGCATTAATTTATTGATTCCATGTTTTGACTTTATATTTACATTATGCAATTTATGAGTTTGATGCAATTAATTATGTTTTTATTATCATCTTTGGATGCATAATTATTGATGTTTGTGATAGATTTCTATGTTCGAAAGAGTAGGAATTTATTAAACCTTGATTAATTACCACAAAGTCCGAAAAAGTATAGAAATATACCTATATGCTTCGTGTTATCCTAAAAGGTGTTCATAATTGGTTAATGTTTTTCTACATGTTTGTATTGGTCATAAAAATATAGGCTCGCCTCTTGTAGGAAAAGGTATTTATGCATCGCTCGAAAGGGGGCATAAATAAATATAGGAACATTTTCAATACTCATACCTTGTTATTAAATGTTTAAGTCAAATACATGGTTGATATGATTAATGTGGATTCATAATTCTAACATATTCATCTTATCATTTTAACAAATCAAATTTTCTTGTTTTCTTTTAGTTTAAATCTTTAAGTCTAACTTTCAATTCAAAATTCTCAAATTTAAAGCTTTTCTTGTTCCCGTTAAAGTATGTAGTCTAAAATATAATTTACAACAATCTCTGTTGGATCGATATTTGGACTCACGTCCACTTTATTACTTGCACGACCTGTGCACTTGCGGTTTAGCGAATAGTACCGACGATGAGGAATCGAAGGACAATGTTGATAAGATAAATATGTATTATGATTACGGGCACATTTCACCATACGAGGCAACCTGGAGGATATTTGGTTTTGAAATACAGTATAGAGATCCTCCAGTTGAGCGTTTAAGTTTTCATCTTCCAAATGAGCAGAATATAATATTTTCAGATGGTGATCCAATTGAGGAAGTCATGAATCGACCTTCTATAAACCATATCATGTTCACAGCATGGATGGATGCTAACAAAAAATATCCAGAGGCGAGGAATCTAACATATGCAGAATTTCCTACTAAATTTGTTTGGAAGCAACTCAGTAGAGAATGGCATCCGAGGAAACGTGGTTATTCTGTTGGACGAATATTTTATGTTGCTCCTAGTTGTGGCGAAATGTACTGTCTTAGAATCCTTCTTAACATAGTCTGAGGCCCTATGAGTTGCAAGGGGATTAAGTGTGTTAACGAAACACAGTATGAATCCTATAGAGATGCATGTTATGCACTCGGACTTCTGGATGACGATAAAGAATATGTTAATGGGATTCTTGAAGCAAGTCATTGGGAATCAACATATTATCTTAGAAATCTGTTTGCAACTCTATTGTGTTCATGCCTTTCCAGTCCTGAAGTTGTTTGGGAAAGATGCTTGCAGTAACTAGCTGATGACATATTGTATAGACAACGAAATACTTTTGGTCACCAAGGTACTATATTTTAGTCCTACTATTTTGGAGAATTAACAAAAAAAATTTATCAATGTTTTCCAAGACCATTAATTTTTTTTAAAAAAAAATTTTTTTTTTTGCTTTACAGAGTTGGAATTAAGTGACGAAGAGATAAAAAACTATGCCCTTGTGGAAATTGAAAAGATTCTGAATCGCAGCAACAAAATTCTGCTTGATATTCAATCAATGCCATTTCCAGACACTGACTATTTTTCAAGTGGTATGAATAGAATGATACGTGATGAATTATCCTACGACAAAAGAACGCTAGCAGAAGACCACAAAAGGTTTGTTTCAAATTTGACAGATGAGCAAATGATCGCTTATGATACCATAATGTGTGCTGTTCATATTGATAAAGGATGCACGTTCTTCTTGTACAGGTATGGATGAACTGGCAAAACATTTTTCTGGAAAACTTTGTCTGCGGCTCTTAGGTCCAAGGGAGAGATTGTAATCAACGTGGCTTCTAGCGGTATAGCAGCGCTTCTACACCCAGGGGGAGAACTGGTCATTCTAGATTTTCCATTCCCTTAAATCCAAATGAAGATTCTACATGCAACATAAAACAAGGTAGTCCATTGGCTGAGTTAGCTGTTAAAGCCAAGCTTATTATTTGGGATGAAACGCCAATGAAAAATAGATATTGCTTTGAAGCATTGGACAGGAGCATGAGAGATATTATGAGATTTTGCAATCAATTGAGTATGGAACTACCCTTTGGAGGCAAGACAATTGTATTTGGTGGATATTTTAGACAGATATTGCATGTCATTCCAAAGGGAAGTAGGCAAGACATTGTGCACGCAACTATAAACTCTTCATACCTTTGGAGACATTGTAAGGTATTGAGGCTGGCAAAAAAACATGAGACTTCAAACTTAAGTTTGGACAATCATTCTAATGAATTGAAACAAATTTTCGATTGGATTTCAAGTATTGGAGATGGAACAATAGGAGGTCCAAACGATGGTCATGCAACGATTAAGATACCAGATGATATTTTAATAACTACTTCCAATAATTCAGTTGTAACAATCGTAGATAGCATATACCCCAATCTAACGAGTGATGTTGATAACAGTCCTTTTTAGCAAGGAAGACTCGCTCCAACTGTTGATGTGGTAGAGATGGTTAACGAATACACGGTCTGAATCTATTTAAGTTCAGATGCGACATGCAAATTAGATTCTAATGTTGATTTACTTCAGGATCTTCACACACCGGAATTTCTGAATGGTATAAGATGCTCAGGAGTTTCTAATCATGAATTGAAGTTGAAGGTTGGGATAACAGTTATGTTGTTAAGAAATATTGACCATTCAGCGGGTCTATGCAATGGTACCAGACTAATAATCACGAGGCTTGGAAGTCACATCATTGAGGCAAAGGTTCTTTCAGGGAGCAATGCAAGTCATAAAGTTTTCATTCCTAGAATGATTTTGACTCCATCTGACACAAGATTACCATTTAAGTTTCAAAGGAGATAGTACCCATTGATTGTGTCATACGCAATGACTATAAACAAGAGTCAAGGGCAATCACTATCAAATGTTGGTCTTTACTTGAAAAATTCAATATTCAGTCACGGACAATTATATGTTGCAGTGTCGAGGGTTACAAATCGTAGCGGATTGAAAATCATGATTTGTAACAAAGATGGTGAACAGATCAATACTACTACAAACGTTGTATATAATGAAGTATTTCAAAAATTGGATTAATGGTTTATGCTTGGATTAGTGATTTATGTATTTTGTAATCTTTTAACGACATTTATATATGACTTCCTTCTTCTTCTCACCCCCTCCAATCATTACCCTTTTTCTACTATCAAATTTTTTCGATTTTAACAATTTCATTGTTTATAAGCAATCATTGTATAATCAAATTCTACATGTCCCATGCATCGCACGAGTGCGAATACTAATTTATTAATAAAATAATATTATACACAAAAGTGATCAGTAGAATAATATCGTTATCTTTTTGATGGAAATTATTGACTTGAGAATAAAAGGAACGTGAACTAACTCTTAAAAATAAAAATAAATAAAAATAAAAGAAAAGAAAGGCTCTCAAAAAATGAATTTAGCAAGTGTTTGGTAAAAGAAATAAATTGATTTATAAATTAGTTTATAAACTATACAATTTTTTAAATTACTTTTTGGTCACGTACATTTTCTTTCTCTAATTTTCAATCACCACTTTTTACCTCAAAATTATAAATAAATCAGTTTATAACCAAGCTTTGAATTATTATACCTAAAAAAAAGTTTTCTCGGAAACATTTCCAATCAAACACATTGCTGAAAATATAGATATCCTGTTTGAAATTGTCAAAGGTGAGAAATACCTCCCTGATTTGCACTCCTGTCTCATGGTGTGTTCGGCTATGTTTTAATTTGGAATGATTACAAAAATTTAATTTATACAATTTTTCATATCATTTTTTAACCATTCACATTTTCTCTCTCCAATTTTTAACCTTTCATCTTACCTAGAAAATACAAATAAATCAACAAATAATTTCAATTCCTTAATTTGACACAAAACATTTCATATTTAATCTAAAAGAACACTCACTCATAACTCTCAACTTTCAATACGCAAAAGTAGTGTGATATCTTGAATTAACCAAGTCAGGCAATCATGAAAAACGAAATGTACGTAGATTTTTGTAGCCAGTCTAAATCCTAGAGTTATGGTAGGCAAACCTAAACGTAATTAAGGGGTTTTGACAAAGTCTTCGACAAAATGATTTAGAAGTTCATGAATGTCATGAAATATACTATCTCTTTTCGGTGGGTTGGTATTTTTTTTTTTTTAATAAATTATATAATTTTCAATATAATTTTTTAACCATACATTTTTTCTCTCTTCAATTTTTAACCTTCCAATCATCTCAAGATACATGAAAAAAAAAACAAAAAATTCAAATTTTTTTTTTTTTCACACCGCCTCCGAACAGAGGCTAAAGTTAAAGTTTGATAAAACATTTTCAAACAAGCAATAAGCTTTTGACATTTCAAGGATAATTTTTAAACATAATAATAAAAATTAATAAACATATAAAGAATTGAGTTACATACACCTCTTATTTGATGTTTAAGATGGAACTTCATAACTAATATTAGATTCCAAAAATCCAAACAAGCAAATCGAGGTTTCTTTCGTCGCTTTAATCTGGAAATAATAATTAATATATAAAGATTGAAAGACATGAGGTTGATCTTCTAGACGATAACCTTAAACTCAATGTAACTTCAATAGTAGCTTAAATAATTACACAGACATCAAATGTGTTAAGGGATGGAATTCCACATCGAATAAAGATGTAAATATAGACCAAATTATAAGGATTTGGACTACTCCTCTTAATAAGGTTGACATTTTAAGATGGACACCATAATCTTAACAAAATAATTTATATAGTATATACCTAATTTGAGATTATCTGAAAATAGTGTTTAACTCAGTGTTCTAAAAGGAGGCAAAATGTGTCGCCTAGGCACGAGGTGCGTACGAAACACCTCGCATTAGGGGAATACGGGTAAAAAGGCGATCAAAATTTTTCCAAATAGTTATTTAAATATTGTTTTTATCTTCTTTTTTAAAGGTTAAAATATTTTTAAATATTTTAAAAGTTTGAAAATAATTATAGTATAATAAATAAAATTAACAAACCTAAAACTATATTTTTTTGCTTTAATAATTCTAAAATTAAATAATATTGTTGTTATATATTTTATATTTTTGAATATTCAGTTCTTATATATATATATATATATATATAAATCTATTTAATGACTCAAAAATAATTAAAATAATATTAAAAATACGAAACGCATTATGATACCTAGTCTTCGCATTGGCACGCCTAAGCAAGATTCTTGATTCTCGACATTGACGCCTCGCAACACATGATTCTTGTAAGACAAAAATTTCTTTGTGTTCGATAAATCATTTATAAACGGATTTATAAACATTGCAATTTTTCATACCAATAGATTTTTTGAAACCACTTTTTTAACCAAACACCTTACCTCAAAAACATTTATAAAAAAAAAAGAAAAAAATTGTTTATAAATGGCGCAGGTTCCGCCTAACAGTACAGACCATTAACAGTTCAATAATATAGCATACCAATTCTTGTTCTATTTTGTGTTCCTCTGGATTCACCCTACTACTCTCTTGAAACTTGACTATGTGTTATTGGAAATTGCTTGTTTTCATTTTCCTCAATCTGACAAACCTTTTTAGTTTTGTTAAATCCCTGAATTATCGATGTGGAAATAATGGTAATTACACGAGTAATAGTACTTATAGAGCTAACCTTAATACCCTTCTCTCCTCTGTCTCCTCTAATATTGATTCCAACAACAACGGATTTTACAACACCTCCACCGGAGAAAATCCCGATAGAGTCAATTCCATTATGCTCTGTAGAGGAGACGTTCAACTCGATACATGTCATAGTTGTATCAGAAATGCCACGCGCTAAATCTTACTGTTACAACTCACTTTTAATTTTACAAGTCAAATAATTATTTTAGCAAGTCAACATTTATTTTTGACCAATTTAGTCCAAGTGGGGACCAATTTAAATGAGTGAAATTTTGGGGATCATTTAAATTTTATTATAAGTTGGGGGACTTATTATCATTTATGTTTGAAAATTTTATTGGAAGATAAATGAAGGACCCAACAAGCAAATTCTATCAAAACTTAAATTGTTTTGGCATTAGTAGACAAAACAATTCAACCAAATACATACACATTACCAGAGAGAGAGAGAGAGGTTACGCAGAGAAGAGAAAATCGGAGGAAGAAAGAAAAGAAAAAAAAAAAGAAAAAGGAAGGAAGGAAGAAAAAGGGGAAAAAAGGGAGATTTTCATTCAACCTTCAAGACTTCATTTTCACCTTCAAGAGGTAAGGCAATAACCATTTATTTGAAATATGGTGTTGATTTTAGGGTTTTGATTTTTGAGTTAAATGCTAGATTTTGGATGGATTTATAGTTTATTTGAAGATATTGAGCTAAATATTCAAGTTTGGTTGAGTACATTGTGGTTATGTGCTAAGGTTTATAATAATAGTGTATTAAATTCATGATTTGGGCAAGATTAAGTTATTGGAGCCTATGTTAAATTATTTCATGCTTAAATGCTTAATTTGGTGATGTTTATTTGGAGATTAAATTACCCATGTAATTAAGTTGAAGAATTAGTCTATTACTAGTTTCTTGGAAAGGGATTTTGGTGTCTATGAGCATTCCATTGAGATATTGGTTAAATAAAGGATATATGAGTTATAATGAAGCTGTATTTCACATAAGAGAATGTTGGTTGGATGTAATGTTGGAGACATATGAAATTTGTGGTTATTGTATAGGATGTTATTTCATTTTGGGCATTTGTTAAATATTTGTAATCATTGGAGTTGATCCAAGGTTTTAATTTAATTTTCAGGAGGCGACACGGAGATTGGCCAGGCTTATCAGCCAAACTAGGTTTCAGTAACAATCTCTGTGAGTGGAGAAACTTATTTTTCCTTAAAGTTGAATTTTAATATTTAATGGCATAAATTTTCCATATGGTTCATGTTTTCAATTAAGTAGACAAATTACCGAAATTACTACTTTTCGCAAATACAAGTTTAGAAGCATGATTTTAGACTTCTTCTTTTAAAATTTCAAGCTAATCAAATTATAAATTTAGTACATTATTTTATAAAAGAATTTGTTACATGTAAATTATTATTGTGAAAAACCATCAGAAAGTACCCAGGTGATATTACCCGCTCTGCACTGATGTGAATTCGTTTCCACAGTGTATGACCATATTATCATATTATCAGAGGTCTTTGGGACCCACTCTTGTGCACATATAGGCTTTGGGCCGTGTACTAGGATGTTTTAGCCTTTCGGGCAGTCTATGCACATATGACGCAATTTATTAGATTTGAATGGCTTTGCCTTGTACATCGAGAGTACTTTGTACTTGAGTAAAGTTGTTCATTGGGTACACTTTGATGTGATTCTTTTCAGTACAGTATGATATATTTATTCATAGAAAAATATTTCAGCTTTTCAGTACAGTTCAACGAATTTTTAGTATTATCAGACAGTTATCACAATTTATGCCATGGTTTCAGTATTTATAAATTCTCATTTCAACTAGATGTGCTTTTCAGATAAGTAAAATATTTTCTTATGTCAATCAAAAGTTATAGTTACTAAACAAATAATGATTTTATAAAGAATTATAAACGAGAAAATTATGACTAGTTTTCAAACACTCCACTCACTGAGTTAAAATCTCATTTTTTGTAACAATTTTTCCCTAGCAGGATACTTTTGAGTTTTGAGAGGAAGTTGGAAAGCCTGCCCTAGAGCCACAAGATCATTTAGTTGTATGTTTCTAGTCTTCATCATTCTTTTGGGATCCATGTATATATATTTAACTCGGTCCATTCTCGAGTTATTGTTTTGTCAAGTACTTAGTTGATTAGAATGATGTGTTGATGTATCAAATGTAAGTGGAATGGATGATATGTAGTAAGAACTAGATGGGCAGACATAAGCTCTGTTGATTTTTGATATGATGATGTGAAGGGATATGGATTCCCAGTATTTTACATGTGGTTGTTTGAGGATTTGTTGATTTTGTTACAGAGAGGTTATATCCAATATTTAAAGGGAACTCTGACAATTTTTTTCTAAAAATCAGGGGGTATTACGAGAAGATTTATAGAATTTGAATAGTTTCAGTAGCCTTGGTGGTGGGTCAAGTATCTAGCTGACATTCATCATCGGCGCACGCCACGTATCGGGTCCACACAGAGTGATTCGAGACGGGGTTGTGTCACTTACAGTTGTGTCCTTATCAAAAACAGGCAATTTTCTGGGCTGCTGGCGACGTGTGCATGTTACGCTACTCCAACGAATCCATATTCAGGAAACTTGAAACTTCCCGTTACTTTGACTTTGCTGGGTATAGAATTGATAATGTCACGAGTAGGAGCGAGTTCAACCAGGACTTGAGAACATTGATGGACAGACTTCAAAACCAAGCGGCTAATGGTGGTTCTCTCAAGAAGTAGGCTGCTGCAAACACGACTGGACCAGATCTGTTGACAATTTATGGACTTGTGCAGTGCACCCCTGATTTAACCTCCAAGGATTGTAGTGATTGCCTCACTATGATTACCCAATTTCTCTCACAATGTTGTAGTGGAAAACAAGGATTTGGTATGCTCACACCCAGCTGCATACTCCGTTATGAAACCTATACGTTTTTTAATGATATACCTCAGTCGGCACCACCACCACAACAAGTATCATCGGCACCACCACCACCACAACAAGTATCTTTACCGGCACCCCCAGGTGAGAAAATCCTTCACTTTTATTTTGGATTCGACACTACTAATAACAGATTAAAAAGAAAAGAAAAAAACTAATATCTTCTTCGTTTTATGCTGCAGAATCGTATCCAATGTTGTCTAATGCTACACATCAAATGATATGCTAAATTCATTTTAGATTTTAACAAATGTATTAATTAATTTTAGCCTACACATTCTAAGCAGTAAACTTAATGATAATATTAACACGGTTTTATTCTAGTTTTTTAAGGAAATGATGATAATACAACTCAAATCATCATAGTTACTATTGTTCCAATTGTTGCTGGCCTAATGCTTGCTCTTTGCATCAGGATCGTCATAAGAATGAGATGAAAGAGTAAACCAGAAGAAAAAAAGTGAAAGTAAGTTCAATTTTCTAAGTAGATCTACATCTATCTATGATATCTTTTAATTACAAGACCTGAAATGCTTATTTATACTTTGTTCAAGTTGACGAGGGGATCAGTACTGCTGAATCCCTACAATATGACTTTGGTACAATTAGAGATGCAACAGACAATTTCTCTAATGCTAACAAGTTTGGGGAAGGTAGATTTGGCATTGTTTACAAGGTTAAGTATTTTAGTGAACTATTAGGTGTCATACATATTAACACCATTAGGAAGCTCATGCATGTACTTTTCACTGGTGATTTAATCTCATGGAAAACTTCCTGAAGGAAATGAAATAGCTATGAAAAGGTTATCCCGAAATTCAGGGCAAGGTGATTTGGAATTTAAGAATGAGGTCTTGCTTGTAGCGAAACTTCAACACAGGAATTTGGTTAGGCTCTTGGGTTTCTCTGTCGAAGGAAATGAAAGACTTCTTATATACGAACGGGTTCAGAATGGAAGTCTCGATCGCTTTATATTTAGTAAGATTTTGTTATTTTTTTAAGTGAATCATATTTCAAAGTTCTTAAAGCAATCTGGTTGCTCATGTATGTATGGCAAATTAATTGTACCAAAAGTATCATTATTTGATTTGAGGGTAATTATCGTTATTGTAGAATCAAACAAACCATGTTTGGATTGGGAAAAGCGCTTCATAATCATTGCCGGTGTTGCAAAGGGACTTCTTTATTTACATGAAGATTCCTGGCTCCGGATCATTCATCGAGATCTCAAAGCCAACAATATTCTATTAGATTGGGAGATGAATCCTAAAATTACATATTTTGGTATGGAAAGATTATTTGTCCCGGACGAAACTCAACACAGCACTAGCAGAGTAGTGGGAACATAGTAAGCAGTTTCCAAAATGCATTTCTCATACTATCACTTTAGTTTTTTATTTTTACAAAGTGGTTGTTACAAAAAGAAAATATGAAGTGATGCACAAAACTAAAATACATGGCCATGTCAATAACTAAACATAGCTACATGTTATTTTATTAAATTTGTTACTAATGATACACCTACAAACTGATTATCACAGTGGATATTGGCACCTGAGTATGTAATACATGGGCGGTTCTCTGTAAAATCAGATGTTTTCAGCTTTGGCATCCTAATTTTGGAAATTGTAACTGGTCAGGCAACCTATAACTTTCGAAATGAGGAGACTATGGATGACCTCACAACTCGTGTAAGTACATTATGATAAAGTTTGGTCTTGTCAATTTAAAGCAACCACGTATATTATTTAAACATTCTGATTCTCACAAGTTTGGAAAAATTGGCACAAAGGAACAATTGCAAATATAATTGATCCTGCATTGAGGAATTCTTCAGGATCCATGCGTGATATTATGAGATGCATTCACATCGGTTTGTTATGTGTTCAATAAAATGCTGTTGATAGACCTACAATGGGATCGGTGGTTCTCATGCTCTCTAGCTTCTCCTTAACTATGCTAGTGTCTTCAGAACCTGCATTTTTCATGTCTGGTAGTTTTCTTCCAGAATTTTCAGTTCTTCACGAGACTCACTCATCCAAAGACCAATCAAATAATAACATTCATTTATCAACAAACGAGGCCTCAATGAGTGAGTTATATCCACGATAACTTCCAAGAATATGCATATTCATTGTTACAAGACATTTTCTAGTTACTTTTGTTCTTATCGGAGTGCAGTTACCATGTAAGCAGATTTATTCTCTTTACTTGATTTGTATTGGTATGGTTTATGGTAGTTATATTCCTCGTGTGAATAACATGATCCCTACATATTATATTATTTAGTGTTATATCTGAATATTTCTTATGAGTAGATGAATAATGCTACTTAGCCCGAATTCGATGACCATATGGTTCCCTGAAATTCTTTGAACTGTTGATTTTGATGTTGATGTAATAGGTAATGAAATAGATGAATTACACGCGTAAAGATGTCAAGTTTTCGTTCCCTCTTTTGGGCCCGGTAGCACGACTGATGAGTAGATTGTCTAGCAAATAGTTTGTCCAATGAACGTGTCATCCTTTGCATAATTTTGTGTAAGTGGTGATGCCTAGAATATGAATGTTTATGACATCAATTTAACTACCTATGATACGAATTTATTTGAATATTATATCAAGAGTGCCAATGACCTTACATTATACATGCTTATTATGCAGCTATGATTAAGTACATAGCGATTAAATATTTTATTGATTTGGTTTTAGTATGATATATAGACATTGGGTGTGTTAGAATTGAAGAAGATCAGCACCAAGAAGAGAACCTATGAAGAAGCTGAAGAAAGTGTGTTTTGATTTACAAAGTCATAATACACAATCAACAGCGACACTACTTATAAAAACGTATCGCCTTTCTCAACATCAGATGCAGAAGTCGTATTTATCATATATGCGGCCTCTCTCTCTCTCTCTCTCTCTCTCTCTCTCTCTCTCTCCCCCCACATGGCATGTGTAACATGTTGAGACTCCCGGCGGTCATTAAGGGTAGTCGATGATGGGGTGTTGGCGGTCCAGCGCTGGTATACGGGCGGTGTCGAGAGGTTTCTTGGTGGCCTTGGGACTGCGAATCAGCACGCCGAGCGACATATATAATAGGCCAGGCCTGATTGATATAATATAATTCCCGGTGCAGTATCTTGAGTCTCGGTGGGCGAAGATGGATACAAACTGTGGAGTCTTGAGTCTTGGTGGGTGATGACGAACCACAGGAACTGGAAGGAGCATTTATCGGCCATATTGATATTTGAGCTCATATGGTACAACGTAGTGGGATTCAGGCTCAAGTAGAAAATGTGGATAAATTGAGATGATGAGAAGGCATGGAGCTTGGTGATGAGATAATTTTGAGAAAGTGAATCATAACTCATACGCATGATCATGCATATGTTACTTGCTGAGCGTTAGCTCATTTAGTTTTGCATTGTAGGTATGACAATGAATGGATTGGAGGTTGGTGCGAACTCTCAAATGACGGGACGATTGTGAACTGGATACCTGACCGTGGTTCATGGGCCTCTCACCAGGGAAATCCCAAAAAGGTCCAACTACTTTTAAATAATTTTATTTCGTTTCAAAATAGTTAAATATTTTAAATAGAAAATTCCCGATTATCTTTCGCTATCCGCTATCTGTTTCCTGTTTTAAACAACTATTTTTATATCAACTACTAGTTATAAAGTTTTTACATTATAGTTAGTTTATTTTGCTTTCTTCTAATTAAATTACGAATGATATTTCAGAGAAAAATACTTATTTTTAATAATGTCCAATTATGCTTTAAAAATAAAAGTTCAAATTTCTATTTAGAGTGGGTGGTTAAAATACTATTTTATTCGTTTGAAAAGTCAAAATATGGCGGGAAAATAAATAAATGCATAAAAATAGGAAATGAGTTTGGGGCGCAACATCGCGTGGTATCAGAGCATGGTTTTAAATGATTCTGAAGACTACCCAGTGTATACATGTCCGACAGTCATTTGGAGTGCACCAACCAAGTGAGTTATTACTTGTTTTATGTGAAATAATTGTTAGAAATGTGAAATTCCAAGTGGATATTTGCCTCGGAATAATTTGCCTATATGGATATTTATTTAATATCCTGAGTTAAACTTGAAATGACATTTCAACTTAAGAATCTAGAGCCTAGAAGATAAAATGTGATATGAATATTTTGCAAGATGATGAGATAAGTGTGATATCTTGGAGCGATGTTCATTAATTGAACAAGCTTAACAGCTAAAGATTCTTGGAACGGAGATATTCTAATGAAATGCATATTAAGAGATGACGTCTAGGATGTTACATCATCTGATATGTCAATTTCTTCTATTGCAATGAGCAATAAGAGATCAAATTTATAACTTATTATCAATAATTAAATATTTGAAATGGATGAGTTATATTGAAAATTTGATTGAGTTTAAGATTTTTGAGAATGTGTATTCTGATTAGATGTTGACACTTGAAAGACACAAGATTATTGACTTGAGAATAAGGGATACATGTGTCGAGATCTATATAATTTCAAGTTCCATCATTGGAAAGATTTTGGAATTCTTTAAGAGATTACCCTCGTATTAAGGGAACTTATATATCTCTTGAAGCATGAATTATGATAATCCCATGCAGCCAATTTTAGGATGCACATTGTAAGATATGCATCAGATGAGTTATTTTATGGAGTAACTAAGAATGATAATAGGCAGTAATGGCAACAGTAATGATATTTCCAACCATATGTACGTTGTCATTAATATTGTGCTAATGATCGTGTTGTTCCTTGATATTCACCTACACCTTTCGAAATATATCATGGATCGTACTTGTACAAGATTATTGAATCATATTATCGGTCCTTGTCAAATATATCATAAGAGGCAACTCTTTCCTTTCATAAAATACTTACTAAAACACCCTTATCGAACTTTAATATTCACCTAATTTATTCCACATGTTTTGGTGGCATTAATTTATCTTCTCTCACCATCATCCCATCTAAGACAGTACCCTTATTGTTTTCCTTAATATAAGGAAAATTCATATATTGTACTGCTGAGAAAATTGTAATAATATGATATTCTTTGCTCGTGATCTTTTACTTCATTTAATTGAAATATATTCCATCAAGCCCAAATTTTATGTTGTAATTATTTATTACAACGGTCTCGAAATTCATTCTAATATAACAGTATTCTTGAAAAGTTTGAAGACTCTATACTTGATTTACCTTATTGAATATCTATTTTTTTGAGATGTCGTAAGTTTTGAATATTGACTCCTACCTAAACATTCTTTGGACTTGACATCCGTCTATTTTCCTGAGATTGGTTCATTAATAAATATTTGACTCCTATGTGGACCTCATTTTGACTCGACGTTTACTGGTCTCATTAATGAACATTTGTTCATTAATAACTATTTGATTGTCCTTGATTGTCCGATTGTTGCCATCTCAATTGTATCTCGTGATGGTCCAATCATTGTCCAGTTTCTAAAATTCTAAATTACCCACTTATTGGTATATTGAATGTTTAAAATCTTGATTTCCCTTCACATTCAGTACACCATTAAATTTGGGACCTATATCTCACCCTTCATGAATGTAGATTATTCAATTACTACATAGTCTTGCAATATAATCAATTAGTATCATTTGTGATCTAGACCTATCATATCCTTAAGCCCAATCATTGTGTTATTCGAAATGACATAACAAACCTCAATTTATTGGACCCTAATAGTATTTATTGTGCTTTTGTGAAAGTTAAATGATATGAGAATTGAGTCTTCATTTATAAAGATTTTTCCTCTCGCTTGCATGTAAAGGAAAACCAAATGATTGAGGTCACTTTCTTAGTGAATCGTCTTCATTATTTGCAAATATTTCGCTTGTTTTTCCTCTCAATAAAATCCTTCTATGAGTTAGCTTATGTAAATTACCCAATAGGTTGGATCACTATCTATCAAATTCATTAATTTATAAATCACATCTTCCTATTTGTTATTCTAATTCCGAAAATTGATGTGACAATTATAGCACTCGGTTTTGATATTTTATTGTTCATGTACTCATTCAATTTTGTGTATTCAACAATCGATTGCTTCTTGTAATTCTGATGTGATATTTCATCATTGATAAGTCACGTCTTCTACCTTGTTATTTCGCTTCATGAAATAATGTGGCGATCCTACTCTAGAACCATGACATCTTGATTTGCTTTTAACTCCAATACTACTCCTTAATATTCATCTACCTGACATGATAATCCATTAATTACGACCGTGAAATTCTACCAAGCCAAGTATGAAATCTGTAGAAGTTCCATTACAACCATAAGGTATAGAGTTATGACCGTAACTCTCAAAATCTCAAGTTGTCCTGAAGTCCATTTACGACCATAAATGACTAAGTTACGACCGTAACTTTCCCACAGAATATTTTCCTAATTGATTTAGGAGTCTATTTTTGGTATATCTTCTTGGGAACCATAGGGCACGTTCTTGGAGGCTTAAAAACAGAAAATTCATCACATAAAGGAGGCTGAAAATTGAGGGCAAATGTGAGAGCATTCTTGGGAGATTTTCAACCCCAAGAGCATCGACAACATGGCAAATCCATGAATCAACTTAAAGAATCCACCACAATCATGCTGGACTAAATTCTCTATCTTTTTCAAGGGGAAAGTTGTGTCAATTTAATTATGTTATTTCCTTTTGTCTAACTCACTTTTGATTTGTATAATGGAGTCTGTATTCTAGTGCTAACTAAGTGGCATGATCCTCAACGAACAATTGAGATTGCCTCTTTGGATGGTATTTGCCTTGTATGAGCCATTGGGATCTTCAAGCGATCGACTGGCACCAGTGGAAAGGCTCTCCAAGGCAGGCGCGTAGCATAGGAAGACTCATAGGATAAGGTTGTGCGTGTGAATCCCAACTAGAGAGGTCCTTTCAATAAAGTAAAGGGCTACTCAACCTATCATTAACATTTTAATTTAGCCTCTTCGGTAACGTGTTGATAAACTAGCTTATAATCGGCACAATTTTCCAAATCACTTTTTAACCACTCATTTTTTTCTCTCCAATTTTTAACCACACATCTTACTTCGAAATCCGAAATAAACTATTTTATAATAGATTCGAATAGAGGCTTAGAGAGTGAGTTTGATTTTCCAAAATAAAGAGCATCTTAATTTTAGAAAGTATATTGGAGATGCTCTTACACTCCAGAGCCAAACCAACTCTTTATTATTAAATGCATTCAAAAAGTTTCAAATTTCAATGTTCTTACATTAGCTTTCTTTATTACATATTTGATATAATTGATCATTTACTTTTAAAAAATAAATATTAACTAAAATAAAGAAATAATAAATATTTTTTTAAGTTTTAAATTTATTATATTTATCAAATTGTTGTTTCTAAAGTACAGTTTTCTCATTCGAACAATTTGAAAACCAAATAACTTCAGTTTTATCGAAATGGATTTGAACAGAGTGACGAAATGATCAACATGATCATTATTCGAAATTCAAGCTTACTTACTTCACGATGTGTCCTTAAGACGAATTTGCTTCCTTCTATGGTGCTTAAAAGTGTCCACCAATTGTATCACATAATAGAACGAATTTCATCTTCTACGAAAGGAACACAATAATCAGCAGGAGTTCCAACGAACTCAACAAATGTCGTTTGTACTCGAATAAATAATATCAAAATTTAGAGAGTGAATAAGATTCAAAGTCAAGAATTAAGCAATTAAAATGGTGTAAGTTTTGGCAGCAAGGCATGATATTTATAGGTTTTTTTGTTACCATCCCAACTTGCCTACAAGCCCTTTTAGAACAGTAACCATTGTTCAGACAGCTTTAGAAAATTCGAACAGATAGCTCTGTTTAAGCTGAAATAGTGTGTTTGTTAAAATTTTTTAACAGAGGTCGATCACAGACGGACACTAATAGTTACACAAAAAAACTTTAAGGAAATAAATATAATTTCGCTAAGTACCCAATAATTTGATTAATTATAAATTGGTCCCAAAATTTAAATAAATTTTGTCAAAGAAGACATATTAAGACAAACTTCTACCTTATAAATAAATTGTCCTAAAGTTTTAAAGATTTCCTATGTGAGATAAGTGTTCCAAACTTTCAAATTAAAATCAAATTCTTCACTTTTTCAAGTTCTAATTCAGTAACTTTGAAATCAATTATTTCATTCAATTCTAAATGGTTTTCAATAAATCAATATACCACGTTCATCATCTCGTGGAGTAGAACGTGAATATGTAAAGTCTCTAGTAAAATCGAAGTAAAGGTTCCACTGAAATTGGAGCTCAAAGTTGAACTATTTCACTAGTTTAAAAAAAATAGTTCAAACAATTCCCCACGTGAATGAAATATATCGGCTATTTCCAAAACAATACAACAACTGAAACGAGTTTCGAGTACAACTGAAGAGAAGCTATATCGAATTTACTTGGCCAATTAGTAGACAGGTGCATTGAGCAGTTAGCCGTTCGTGTAGACCTAGACAAATAAGTCACAGGGCTCCTTTCGAACATAGTTGTTTCTCACGTTTGTGTCTATTTTGGCCATGAACACCTCTTGGTTCATGAGTGTATTTAGAGCACTGTTCACAATATTTGGAGTATGTGAAATTGTACCACAAGTGTACGGGTAGTGAGAAGCAATATAATAGATCGAAAAGTTCAGATTATCGTTCCCACGAGGATTACAATTTAAGTATTGAAATGTGTTGGCTCTAAACTCTATTTAAATAGTCAAATGATCTTGGGTGTTTATGTAACGACCCGGGTCCCACTTAACGTGTTGTACCAACCATTAGATGACGACATACTATCCCCACTGTACCAACATGAGTCTTTGCAGCATGCTTTGTCCTCACTCGCACGCTCCTCGATAAAACTTCCCAGGAGGTCACCTATCATAAAATTGCTCCAAGTCAAGCACACTTAACTGTGGAGTTTCTAACGATGGACTTCCGGAAAAGAAGGTACACCTTATTGGTATGAGAAGTACCTATCAAATTTATTAAGCTTTCTTGGTCTAGGTATTACAATCACCCCCCCTCCCCTGGTTAGACTTACGACGTCCTTGTCGTACTTAAACCATCTGAGGATCCATTGTCAGGCGTTGGGATTCTAGAGGTGGTTCCTACAGGTTCAAGAGGTGGCTCCGGCCCTATGGCCTAACACTTTGTCCATCATAGTACTTAGTTCACGAATTTCGGCTCGTGAAGCTTCCCATTCCGACTTGTGAGAACTCGTCTCAATTCTAATTTTTTTTTCAATTATGACAAACGGTCACAAACGTTTAAGTTAAACAGTCACATTTGTAACCGTTTAACCTTATTATTATTTTTTATTTTAACTTTAACTATAAATACCTCATCTTTTTCTGTGACGACCCGAATTCTCGACCATTCGAGTGCCACAAAAAGTGACTCATATCATATTATCGAGACTTAAATAGTAATGTAAAATTATTCAAAAGAATAATTAGAATCCCATAATTTAATTTGTGAATAAAAATAGAACATAATTTTCTTACATAAAGTTCAACATAATTATCTCATCAATCTTAACCACTTTTGCCACTTCCATGTTGACCGCCTCGAACCTTCAATTATCTGAAAATGGTAAATATCGTGGAGTGAGATTTATAAAATCCCAGTAAGTATACCAAGCATAAATTTTCTTTTGAATGCATATGGATCATTTTCATCATAACATAGGATAGGATTGAAATATTCATAAACATAGGGAGACACAAGAATTTTACCGAACTTAAATGGCAAGAATTCTTATGTGTAGCGCTACTAAACTCCGGTCCCCTTAGCATAATCATAAACATATCATATGGAACCCATAACAATCTTGTGAGATTGATTTCATAGCAATGATCCAAACATTTTCATAAAAACATAAGATATACTTACTTGTCATAAAAACATACTTACTTTTCATAAAAACATAAGGTGTATTTACCTTTCATAAAAACATACTTACTTTTCATAAAAACATAAGATATACTTACTTGTCATAAAAACATACTTACTTTTCATAAAAACATAAGGTGTATTTACCTTTCATAAAAACATACTTACTTTTCATAAAAACATAAGATATACTTACTTGTCATAAAAACATACTTACTTTTCATAAAAACATAAGGTGTATTTACCTTTCATAAAAACATACTTACTTTTCATAAAAACATAAGATATACTTACTTGTCATAAAAACATACTTACTTTTCATAAAAACATAAGGTGTATTTACCTTTCATAAAAACATACTTACTTTTCATAAAAACATAAGATATACTTACTTGTCATAAAAACATACTTACTTTTCATAAAAACATAAGGTGTATTTACCTTTCATAAAAACATACTTACTTTTCATAAAAACATAAGATATACTTACTTGTCATAAAAACATACTTACTTTTCATAAAAACATAAGGTGTATTTACCTTTCATAAAAACATACTTACTTTTCATAAAAACATAAGATATACTTACTTGTCATAAAAACATACTTACTTTTCATAAAAACATAAGGTGTATTTACCTTTCATAAAAACATACTTACTTTTCATAAAAACATAAGATATACTTACCTTTTAAAAGATTAAAATGAAGTGTAGTAGTAAATGGACCAAAACTTTCTTGACCACCTTGAATTTCTCTTACTTGTGGATTTTGTCAAGAGATTGGAAATAAGTGTATATGTGTAGAGTTGTGTGTAAAAGAGATGGATTTATATAGATGTGTAAAGTTGGCATAATGTAAACATCATCATTCAATTCTATTAATTTTAACACATCCTTTTCTTAAAGTAAAGCACCATTCATATACTTTTCCATATTTATACAAATATTATGCTCTTCATGATTACATATAATGGAGTCTTATCAACCATTCATATACTTTTCCATATTTATACAAATATTATGCTCTTCATGATTACATATAATGGAGTCTTATCAACCATTCATATACTTTTCCATATTTATACAAATATTATGCTCTTCATGATTACATATAATGGAATCTTATCAACCATTCATATACTTTTCCATATTTATACAAATATTATGCTCTTCATGATTACATATAATGGAGTCTTATCAACCATTCATATACTTTTCCATATTTATACAAATATTATGCTCTTCATGATTATATATAATGGAGTATATAAATCATTCATATACTTTTCCATATTTATACAAATATTATGCTCTTCATGATTACATATAATGGAGTCTTATCAATCATTCATATACTTTTCCATATTTATACAAATATTATGCTCTTCATGATTATATATAATGGAGTATATAAATCATTCATATACTTTTCCATATTTATACAAATATTATGCTCTTCATGATTACATATAATGGAACCTCCCATGCTTGCATATATTTTCTTAATTTCAATAATAAAAGTAATTTTTGTATAAATAAATATTGGGATAACATTGAATTAAGTACTTGGACTTAATATACTTTAAATCAAGAGAATGGAGATATTTTTAGAAATTCGGAATTTAATTTAAAATCGAACGATCTCGATTATTTCTTGACTTGGCTATACGAATACGTCGTGGCGTTAACTTAATAAAAATGGGTGAAATAGTAGCGACACGATTTTCTATTAAAATAATTATTAATCGCGTAAAAATTCTTGGTCGCTACATTTTCATACAAATTTTACACAATTCTCTCAATTCTATCTACAAGAAATTACACTACTCTCTAGTCCATACTCAATTCTCAAGTGCAATCTTCAACTTTTTGTTCCAAGTGCTATAAATATTTCATACAATATTCAATATTGTATCAAATTTCATATTTCATTTTCATTTTCAAATTTTCAATTCTATTATTTCTAATGACACACTCACAATCTAATGGTTATTCTTCTAACCAATTTGTTGACGAATTTTTCGGTCTCAACGATAATCTAATTCCCGACAATTTGGTGGACTTGGAAAATGATATCGAAGATACTAAAACACATACTAATTTGGATGAACTTGTTCATGAAGATGATGCTGCTGCATATGGATCCAACTCGGCTAGCACGACGGTAGGCTCCAACAGGAGCTTGAAAAGGTCGAAAAAATTGAATTGCTAGAATTTTTTCTATTTGATCAAAACAACGACTAAAGGCGCTGATGGGAACACAGACATAGTAGTACATAAAGCAAAATGTAAAAGTTGCAGTGGACTTTTCTCTTGGAAGAAGGTTGGGGGCACAACACACCTCAACAGACACTACAAACAATGTAAAAAATCGGGACTCGGTTGAAGCAAACCAATCAACTCTATAGTTCGGTCAATCAGGTCTAACTAATTGGGTCTTCAACCAAGATCTAGCGTGTCGAGAAGGGATGGTCATGTTCGTATCGAGTGGTGAGTTCCCCTTTCAATTGTAAAAAGTCCACATTTCACGGATTTCATTCAAAAGTATCTTCAACCCAAGTACAAACCCGTTTTTAAAAATACTTTACGAGCTGATTGCATTGCTAAATATCTCGAGAGAAAACAAAGTTTTATAGATGCTTTAAAAAAATATAATGGTAACTTATCATTTACTTCGAACTTGTGGACTGGCAATAGTCATAGAGGTTATGTAGTTATTACTTGTCATTACACAGATGATACTTGGTTAATGAACAAAAGAATTATGACATTTAAAGTTATTGATTACCCACATAATGCAACAAATATTTTCAATGTACTACTTACAATTCTTAGAGAATTTAATACGATAGTAAAGTTCGTAATTTTATACTAGATAATGCTTCTGTTAATAAAGCGATGATAGATAGATTAGCTAACCACATGAATCCTGAATTTGATGGAGTCTTGTTTCATGTTCGTTGTGTGTGTCACATTTTTAATTTAATAGTTCAAGATGGTCTTAAGCTTATAGAAAATCAATTGAAAAACATTATGTATGCTTGCAATTTCATTATGATAGCACCTTCTAGAAAACAAGCTTTTGATGCACACTGTGCAGAAGTATGCCAGCACGATCATTTGTTACAGATGTAGGATATAGATGGAACTCAACTTATTTAATGATTCAAGGTTACGAGAGTTTAATAAGTGAATATTACAACAGTCGGTACTCACACGGCTCAAGTTTTGATTTGGGGGCCAATGAATGGGAATTTATATTTTCATGTTAAAACATTTTTGAAACTCTTTTACGATGCTACAAAAAAATTATCCTGTGTTTATTACCCCATTAGTCCTTTAGTGTTGAAGAATATTTTTTTTTTTTTTTTTTTTTTGCATTGTTAATAATTTTAATAAGTACAAAGCATTTCCTATTTTTTCTAAAATTATTGTTGCAATAGAGACTAAATTTAGAAAATATTGGGAAGATTTACCCACTTTATTTCTATTAACAACGATTATGGATTCTAGAATAAATTTAGAGAGAACTAAACACACCATAAATGCAATATCAAAGAAATTAACTTTTGGGACCCCCTTAACATGCACAGATTTAGAAAAATATTTATGTGAAATGTACGAGATCAATGTCGAAAGGTTAGGCAAGTATGTTAGAAGAACTGCTCCCGCCCCTAATGTGATACAAAATCAAGAAAGTGATTTACTTTCCTACCTTATGACTATGAAGGGAACTTCTAGTACACTTCCTAGTGATTCTAATTCTTCTAGTACATATAATAGTTCAGATTAAATTTCGAGCGAGTTAACTAGGTATTTTTCACACAACCTTATTAGCATGTTAGACAAGGATAAGAGAAATAATTTTGACATTCTTAAATGGTGGAGACTAAACGAGCTTCAATACCAGGTTGTTTCTATTATTGCGAGATCTACTAGCACCTCCGGTATCAACTGTAGCATCGAATGATGCTTTTAGTGCAAGTGGTAGAGTTTTATGGAAATATAGGTCAAGGCTTAAAGAAGACATACTGGAGAGCTTAATGTGTTTGAAGGATTGACAGTTTGCGAAAAAAATATTACAAGATACGATAAGTGAAATTCTGGCCGAGAAATTCGGAGAACAATCGTATTGGTAAGTAATTATTTCATATAATTAATTATTATCCTTACAATTGTACTATAACATTTGCATTTTTCTTTTAATGTATTTTTAATTCTTTCCTTCAAATAAAAAAATTGTACACTTAACATTTTGTTCGTGTACAATTTTAACTCCACCTACAAGAAATTAAATGTAGCTGGTCCCAAGCCCAAATTAAAGGATGAGGGTTTAAATTTTTATATTTTCAATTATTTTAGTATTCACAAACACAAACTAGCCATTCGTTAGAGGAAAGGAAAAAAAAAAGGGTTCTTCACAAAAATACCCTACTTTTAGGGATCAAACTAAAATTTACTTTAATTTTTTAAAATTTGAAAATTACTTATAATAAAATTGAAAAAACTGAAAAATACTTATGATACTTCTCAACTAAGTTAGTATCACAGTATGATACTTATGATTACGTTAGTATCAGAGTATGATACTTATGATACTTTTCAATTTTTTTAGTATCACAATATGATACTTATGATACTTTTTCAATTTTTTTAACATAACAATGTTATACTTATGATACTTTCCAAAATTTTCTAGTATCACAATGTGTTACTTATGATATTTTTTCAAATTTTTCTAGCATCACAATATGATACTTTTCAATTTTTTCTAGTATCACAATGTGCTACTTATGATACTTTTTCATTTTTTTTAGTATCACAATATGATACTTTTTTCTACTGTACAAATGACAGGGGAAAATCACCATGGAGCCCCCACCTCTTCACCCACCGGGCCTGCCTTCATTACCGCCGGAAAACACCTCTCTTGCCGGCGGTTTACCTTCTACGATTCACCCCCACCAACAACTCAACCACATATCTCCAAGTCTGCTAACGGCTACTAGTATCCTTCCTTTGAACTGAAAATGTAGCTGTAGGCGGCTACTAGTAGCTTGTTTTCTGAAGCATGGCAGCTTTAATACCTTTATTAAAAATTCTTTCTAGATTTTTTTAGAATCCTTTAATTGTTCTAAACAATAAATTTACCCTATTAAACATTTAGGATCATCGTCCTTACTTTGAATTTAACATTTTAATAACAATCAAGTAAAAATAGCTTCAATACTTCATAAGGATGATAATTAAACATTAAGCAGAAACTTTAAAATACAAGGCCCATTTCTTTTCATAAAAATCTATTTATATATCTCAAAATCAAGCCCGAAATAGTATTTATCTTTTAAATAGTAGAAGAATAAAATTTCATTCCAAATTAATTTTAAACACAAAAGGGCTTAATCTTTCCTTTCTTTTGGTTACCAATAAGTACTCTTCATTCTCGACCGCATTCTCCATAAGGAATTCACACGTCCACTAAATAGATGCTTCATTTCCTATAAAAAGAAATATGAAACAACTATGAACCACATGGTTCAGTGAATAAAACTTGATAAATGTAATTAGAGGTTAATGTCAACATAAAGTGTATGAAGTCATAAAATCTTCTTTCATTCTAAATATTTTCTCATCAAACCTTAACTTGATCATAATTCATACACTTTATATCTTAACTTTGACATTATATTACATGTAAGCGAATGAAATCACAATCATATCAACATATCATTCGATAATCCACTCATATCACATTCACAACCTTTAGTTCCATATTACTACATTTAGATAAACAATATCATATTTATGATATGAATGTGATGCATGGTGTGATATGCATAAATAATATGAAAATCATTTTTTTTCATTCTTTTCTTTCTTTCTTTGAAAAATGACATAAATGAGAAATACAATATTTTTCTTTTCAAAAGATCTTTTCTCTTTTCTCTTTAGGGGCCCTTCTCATATTAGGGTCGTACACCGTGCGCAAAAGTGATTTCTATAGCACAAGGTCACAAGGGTGTTCTTTTACACTCACAAGTTTGCTAACTCGATTCTTCTTCTTCTTTTTTAGAGCACTTGGCTCACGAGCATGCTAGCTCAAATGGGACTTACTCCCATAACAGACACCCATACTTTCGACTCAGCGTCTACGTCAGACAGGCACCCATACACCCTAAGTGTAACCAAGACCGAAAGTCATGTTTTTTGCTTTAAATGAATCTTTCTTTCCTTCTAAGGGCATCTAATAGCCCGTGACCTCAAATAGGGACTTTCTCCCTAGGTGTACAACCTAAATAGGGATTCTTTAAAGTTTCAAAATCATTTCTTGAAAACATCATTTGAAAGATCTTATACATAATCATTTCTTCACATTTTGAAACCATATAATTTTCTCTTTTATGTGAAATGATCATGCATTCTTGTTATGATGAGATGAAATGCTATTCATCAAATATCATATGAAAGACTTTACATAATAATATTCAATCACATATTGAAACATAATATCTTATCCTTAGTTTAACACATAAGGATCAAGATCAAGTCTTTCACTATAGAAAAAAGTTTCCTGGGTTTAATATATAGAATCTCAACCTTTAAGTTACACACCCTAGAAGCCAAATTTAATCCTTAGCTTCATAAAAATCTTGATTCTAATTTGTAGGTAATCACAACTTAAGAAAGTAGCCCAAGTAGATTTTTACATCACTTATGTCACATTTTCCTACACTTCTCCAACGTGTAATGACATAAAATATAATCCAAACCTATAACCCAAGTGTTTCCATAAGTTTGATATCATAAAGTCTCCAAAATCCAATTCTAAACATCTTTATGGTCATAATTAAACCAATTCAACCCCAGCATATTTTTAATCCATACATATGCCTGTTTGAACACCTTAAATCATATGGATTGATTCTAACATATAGCACATAACTTACAAGCTTTAGATATAACATCAAGTCATAAATTATTCCTCAAAACTTCAACAACTTCATCTTATAATACTTTTATAAATTTAGATTCTTACCTCATGAATAATCATCTCCAAATCTGAATTTCTTATAAATACATACTCAAAAGTGTGTTTAGACAATAAAGTATAAATATCATATGTCCAAGAAATCAGATTCTTACTTCAAGAATAATCATTTCAAAATTTGAATTTTCTTAAATGTAACTTTAAAGCATGTTAAAACTATGACATATCAAAATCTAATGTCTCAAAACTTCAATTATTTCATGTACCATGACATTTGATCAAAATAAACAACTTAAAACTTCATGCTCATTCCCATCATTACGTCTTCACATTCTTTAAATCAAACATCCAACTTATAGACAGGATTCCATAAAAACTTGTTAAGGCATACTTCATTTACACATTTTATCAAACCACCTAGAAAGCACTTGCAATTCTAACCTTAGTCTTGGCATAATATTTATTCAATCAATACACATCATCACAACCAACCAAAAATAGCATAAACAATATCAAAAGTTCATCATCAAGCCTAAGTCAACATCCCAACTTAAAATCAACTTTAAAGTATGAATAACTATAATTTAAAGTGGTATTCTAGGCTCATTTATCTTGAAGACAGCAACTTAGTTTCAACCAAATTTTGAAATAAGTCTTTAAAACATATCTTCTTTACTCATAACTTTCACATAATGCCATCAACATTAAAATTAAATATCACCATTCAAAAATCTGATTTGTAACATCAATAACTCCCATATAAACATGTAATTACCTTCATTTAAGTTTCAAAATCAGCACTTAAACTTTTTGTCAATTTCAACTTCTAATGCTTCTTAACATTCATCCAAGTATTCCTCCACTTATATTCATACTCATAAATATAACTATTGGTTGTTATCATCCTTAGATATCCTTGAACATAATCCCCAACATCTAAAATATAGCACAACATCAACATAACTCAATAAAACCATTGTTGTTTTACTCAAACAATTCATCAAACACTTAGATGATAATTATGTTCTTAGCTTTCAATATTAAACATAATTTATCAAATCAATCATAATTAATAAGAACCATTAGAATCTAAAATTTAAAGATAATACTTCAACACAATATGAAAAACTTAACACAATATTACACAAATCAAGTTTCACTCACCTTCTAACTTATAAATGATGATTTTGAGCTTTTATCCCTACAATCAATTAACCAAGTGTTAGGGTAGCTTCAATATACTAAAAATCTTACTTCTTAATCTAAGAATTACCAAGAAAATCAGCCCAAAATTGAGAATTCCGTGATTTTGAAGAACCTGTCCAGAACCGAAAATGTTACCAGTAACCTTCATTTTGCCTCTGCCGATGCTGCTAGTATCCTCGATACAGTAGAATCTCCTTAATTTCTTCCATTTTTACCTTTGATTTCTCTCTTTTTCCTCTCAATTTTCAGTCTCTCACTCTCTTCTCTGTTTTTTTTCCACTGACTTTGAAGAACCAAAGGGCCAAAAACGTTTTTTAATAGATACATATGTGATATATTCATAAACAAGTCCCAAACTTTCAAGTTTGCACAAGTTGGCCTTATGTAATAGCAACTAAGTCCTCAAAGCTTTCTTTTCTATTATCCAAGCCCTATAACTCATAATAAATACTTACTTATAACCAAAATAAGTTCATAAGGCAAACACACCCTTAAGGTGTGATGACAAGTGTCCCTCACTTGTATTATTATAATAAAAAATTCAAAATTTTCCCTTTTCAAGGTGCCACCTTCGGATTAATATTTGAAAGTCAAGATGAGCTACGTTTTGTCCAATCTTTAAACCATTGTAAAGTTCACACTTCAAGCTTCACAACGGTTATACATGCAAAGAAAATGAATCACTATACCGCACGTACCATTCGTCCAAAAATGGACGCTCAATTGGATTTTCGTACTTAGCTAAATTTCTTGATTTTTCAGCACTTTTACCATTTCAAGGATGCAACTTTAACTCGATATTTGAAGCACTTCTCGACCTTAATTGTCATCAAACTTGATACCAATACTTAGATCTCATCATGAACTATGAATTGATATAACTTGCAATGGCCAAAGATCACAATATAATCCACAAAATAATCTCAAAGTCGTATTCATCACAATGGCAAAAATGTAATTAATATGACTTTCTAAAATTTTCAGCTTAGTCCTCAACAATGAAATTCCATCTGATTGAGTTCAAACATCATATACAAATTTCTTTTATGCCAATTTAGTCTCCAAAATTACCAATAACGTCAATTTCTTCCATTTTGTTATAAATTCTATATTATCTCATCGTACAACACGTGGAATTGTCTCTTCTCTAAGAACAAAACTTGATTCTAACTTTCTAAATAAAATATCTAGGGTATGAGATTTTCGGGTTGTTACACATCTACCAAATCACGATCAATTGAACCCTCATCAATTCAATTTTTGCACCAATCGAACCAAAACATTGCCATTTCCGACGCCATCGTCGGACGACATGGTCAGGGATCCTCCCCATCATCGTCTGACCACCATGCCGCTTTCATCTCCAATTGGCTGCGAATCAGCCACAACAGGTGGCAGCGGCCAAGGTTTATGGCACCCCATCGCCGTCTAAAAATGCCTCCCTAGACGGAGATTTACCAACTACAATCGAGTCACATCACCAACTCAACCAAACATCTACCAAAACACTATCTATTGAGCCTTCTTCCATTTAGGTTTCACACCAACCAAACCAAACCTTGCAATTTTCTAATCACATTTTGAAAGCACAACTGCGGTTGTTGGGCTGCTTGGTTGCGGTGGTGGTTGTTTGGTGGTGCTGTGGTGGTGGTCGATGCATTGGTGGCGGTTTGGTGGTGGTGTTCGATACGGTGGTGGCGTGGCGAGTTGGTCGTTGTGCACTTGTGCGGGCTGCGGTGCGGTCGGGAAAGAAAGGAGCAAAGAATGAAGTATTTTTCAAAAAACAAAATTTGAGTGGTAAAAATCAGTTTTGTCATCTAAAGTGAGTAATTTGTGCAATTAACCTAAAAAATAGAAAACACGAACCTACAAGCCAGCTCTTCAGGCTCGTGCGGTCACGAGCCCACACAAGATGACCCAAGTCCAGCTCGTGGGTTGGACCAAACCCTATCTTCATGGGCTGAGCCGACTGGTCGGCCCATCTTGTTTAACACCCCTAGTTGATTGTCGAGCCATCAACAACATAACAGTAAAGTATCGCCATCATATTCCTAGACTAGATGACATGCTTGATGAATTACATGGTTTTTGCATTTTTAGTAAAATTGATTTAAGAAGTGAATATCACCAAATTAGAATGAGAGAAGGGGATGAATGGAAAACAGCATTTAAAATTAAGTATGGTTTGTATGAATAGTTGGTTATGCCATTTAGTTTCACTAATGCACCGAGCACTTTTATGAAATTGATGAATCATGTTTTGCGTGCATTTATTTGAAAATTTTTGGTAGTTTATTTTGATGATATTTTGACTTATACCAAAAGTTTAGAGGAGCATGTAGAACACTTGAGATGTGTGATTGTGGTTTTGAAGAAGGAAAATTTATGTGTCAATCTCAACAAGTGTCATTTTTGCATGGAGAATGTTATTTTTCTTGGATTTGTTGTTAGTACTAAGGGAATTGAGGTTGATGAAGAAAAGATCAAGGCCATTAAGGAATAGACAACTCCAAAAAGTGTCACCGAGGTAAGAAGTTTTCATGAACTAGCTAGTTTTTATTATCATTTTGTTAAAGATTTTAGCACGCTAGCTTCACCACTTATCGAGTTTGTTAAAAAGAATGTTGGTTTTAAATGTGGGGAGGCACAAAAAATGGTTTTTAATGAAATAAAATAAAAATTGTGCACCGCACCCGTTTTACCATTGTCTAATTTTGACAAAACTTTCAAGATTGAATGTGATGCCTTGGGGATAGGTATTGGAGCAGAACTCTGTACTTTGGTAAGGACATTGGAGATATGTCACCACTTCTTGTGCCCAAGGGAGTTCTTTATCTATATCAAGCATGAGTCATTGAAGTATTTGAAGGGGCAAGGGAAGTTGAGCAAAAAGCATGATAAGCGGATGGAATATGTTGAAACATTTCCCTACGTCATCTGTTAAGTGCATTTTTATACACTTTTTATACATTTAAACTAGCATATTTTGGAATATATTGAGCAAATATCTACTAATTCATGCATATTTTGTGTTTAAATAGGTTAATGTCCGAGTTCGAGGCTAAAAATCACAAAAGGAGTGAAGATTCTGCTGAAATTCAAAGTTTGGGGACCATTTTGTCATTTTCGGGAAGTCTTGGACGAGCTGTGCAATTAAACGAGGGACCATATTGCAAGATTTCAAAAGTTGAAGGGCCAAAAGTGCAATTTTAGAAGGACCTACTTGATAGAAATATGAAGATTTGGGGACTAAATTGCTCAAGATTAAAAGATGGAGGACTTAATGGCAATTACGGAAGGGACTTAGCTGCAAGACCACCCTCCAGCTGAGCCACGCGAACACGTGGCTCGAACCAAGTCGCGAACGCGACTTGGACCTCAAAACGGACCCGAGACAAAGCTGGCGTTCAGAAATGAACCTTGCGATCGCGCGCGGTTTACCGAGCGCGATCGCTCGGTTATAAAAAAAAAAAAAAGGAAATTCTATCCGGGCTGGACCGGGTCAACCCGGCCGACCCGGTTCGGCCCAAAATACTGAAATACGCGGATCCTTGCAAATTTTGAGATTTTTGGATCATTTTGGAGATAGTATAAATAGGTTTCATCTCCATTTTGCTAGGGTTAAGTAAGTCTTGCCCCTTTTTCAATTTTTCTTATATTTTTCTTAACATTTACTTCTTTAATGCAATTTTCAAGTAATGTTTTTATGATTTAGTAATGTTTTCTTATATTTAAGTATTTTGTTGTTGTTTAAACTTTTGAGTATTGTTATTTTCTCACATTTTCATCAAGAATGTCATTTATTTCTTGTGCATTTAATATTTTGTGCTTGGGTTGTTGAAGACATTAATGGTTGATGGAAGAACTTGTGTTGAAGTGAAGAAATCTTGGGTTTTCACTTCAAGAACTTTACAAAAAGGGGGAGTTTTCTTTATTCTCTTGTTTTTAATCTTTATTTTGAGTATTATTCATATGTTTATGTTGTTTGTTAAATGTGGTTGTTAGTTTATTATGGGTTAATGTTATTGTGTTGGAATTTTTGACTAGTTTATTTTTAATTAAGTATTTTAGGTTGTTTATGGATGTTGGGCATTTATGTTTATGTTTTTGCGATTATGAATGTTGATTTATGTTTATGTAATCTTAAAATTTTGTCAATATTTTGTATTGTATTTGCAAGTTAGTATACATGTTAGGTTTAATTTAGAGTTTCCCATGTAATTTGGTTAATTGATTGTCTACCACTATTTGATTTGTGAAAGGAGAAATTAGTATAGTTATAAAAACTTAATTCACCTTGTCTCATGTTTTCTAGTTTAGTTTAGTCACCAAGTTCTTGTAGTTATTAGTTTACTTTGAATAATTAGTTTTAATTCTAGCTTTTACATATTGTTGTCTATTTGCTTTAATTAACTAGTTTTTCATGTCGCCATATTTTAATTTTATGATAGTTAGTATTCACCATCAAACCAACTTTTTATGTTACTTGACTTTTCTCTTAAAATGAAATCAATAATTTTAGTTACAAATCAATCAATCATCGTGGGTACGATAACCCAGACTTCTCTAGTTCACTTTACTACTTGAACGCGAATCGTGCACTTGCAATATACGATTTTAGCGAACATCATCAAATACAAGTAAGGTAAAAAAAATTTGGTAGCCAATACATTATCTAGAAGGTAGGCTCTTATCACTACCTTGGGTGCAAAGTTATTAGAATTTGAATGCATTAAGAAATTGTACGCAAATGATGTAGACTTTGCAAGTGTATTTATGTCATGAAAATGTTGCTTGTGATAAATTTTATGGGCATGAAGGGTTTTTATTTCGTGGAGATAAACTTTGTGTGACAAATTGTTCCACTAGAGAGTTGTTGGTTAGGAAGGCCCATGTGATGGTTTAATGGGACATTTTGGTGTGAAAAGAACTTTGGAGATTTAAAGAACATTTCTTTTGGTCAAAAATGAGAAGAGATGTTGAGAATATTTTTTATAAATGCATAACTTGTAGGAAGGCTAAATTGAAAGTAGCACCTCATGGATTGTATACGAACCTACCCGTTCCAAGCGAACCTTGGATCAAGATTTCCATGGATTTTATTTTGGGTCTACCTAGGTCTAAGAGAGGAAGTGATTCAATTTTTGTGGTCGTCGATAGGTTTAGTAAAATGGTACATTTCATTGCTTGTCATAAAATCGATGATGTCACTCACATAGCCGACTTATTCTTTAAGGAAATAATGAGGCTTCATGGGTCCCTAGAAGTATTGTGTCTGATAGGGATGTAAAATTTCTTAGCCACTTTTGGAAGGTTTTGTGGGGAAAATTGGTAACTAAACTTTTATTTTCAACTACTTGTCACCTCAAATCGATGGTCAAACCGAGATGGTTAATAGGACTTTAATACAACTCCTTCGCACTATCCTTAAGAATAACCTAAAGAGTTGGGAGGAAAGTCTATTTTTTGTTGAATTTGCTTACAATGGGAGTATTCATTCTACTATCGAATTTTCTCCTTTTGAAATTGTTTGTTTTTAACCCCTTGACTCCTTTGATTTTGATTATTTTGCCTATTTATGAAAAAGGTAGCTTAGATGAGAAGAAAAATGTGGAATTAGTTAAGACACTTCATGAAAGGGTCAAACTTCAAATTGAGAAGAAGCGTGAACAATGTGCTTCCAATGCCAACAAAGGTAGAAGCGGGTCACATTTGAGCCGAGTAGGGGTGCTTTTCAGACGAAACGGTTCAGAAATAGTTGTTCCAAGTTTTGTCTCAAAAAAATTAGGAATCAAAATGTTGTTCCAAAATTTTCAGAATACACAAACGTCATTCCAAATCGAAATTCGAAAATTTCGGAAAATTTCAAAAATTTTCAATATTTAATATTCTATCAAGATTTATAATAATTTTAAGTATATAGAAAAGAAATTCGGGGAATTGAGTATCTAAGATTAAAATGAGTTCAAAATTTCAACTAGTCAAAAAGTATAATTAAAGTTACAAACCACAAAAGATAACAAAATAACAACATAACATCAATAAATAGATTTAACATAAGTTTTTGCATTCATGATCCAACAAAAATAAAAGTAAACAAGGATGAAAACTGTTGTGTAAAATCACAAGTGTACGATGTTGCAATCAAGTAATAAAGTGACTTTTTTAGTCGAGTGATCGTTCCCACGAGGACTGTTTACTAAGTACCGAAATATGTCAGTTCTTAACTTTATTTGAACAAATGAAAATAGTTTAAGAATAAAAATCTAGAATTAAGAAATTGAACTAATGAATTAAAAAGAATTGTTAAATTGTTTTTTTTTTCAAATAAGATTGTAAAGTAGTTGAGATTTACGATTTCACCTAACCAATTAAATCGATTCCAATTCCATGTTCTAATTCCTAAATATGTTTTCGATCGAATTCACTAATTCAAATTGAGATTCATCTCTTGAGTTTAAATCAATCCTACCTAAATAATTCGACCATGTATCTCTACAGCGGATCCGAATATTCCTTATCTAGATGCATTACACAAGAATTCACACACGATCGCAATGATAACAAGAGTATATCTTTATCTCTCGTTCAATTACCGGATTTATTATTGATCGGCCTTTTTTCAGTGATTGTCAAAATGGACCTATGAAATCCACCAAATCAGGTCGGCCCATCCGAGGCTCGGGTAGGCCTTATATCCCGAGCTTTGAGGGTCTCAACCGTCAAGCCTTTCTTTCTCTAGGCCGGGATGTATGGTCGACCTTATTACCTCCCAGCCCAGAATTGCCCGATCAGTTCAGGCCTTGCATCCGTAGTGGGGAATATGCCCGGCCTTACCCGGCCACTTTAGGTTTCCGGGTGTTAACCCTTATGGGCTTTATTAATGGGCCACCTCCTTGGGCCCTTGGAATAAGACATAACCTATAAGGAGTCATCCTAAAAAAGAGGAAGTAAAATTCTTATAAGATTAGAACTCCTCCTAAAAGGTAAGTTTATGGCAATAAGGACTCCTTCCTAAAATAAAGGGAGTTATGGGCTTTTCCAGCCCTATAAATACAGCTCCTTTACTCGCATAAATTCATTCACAATTCATTACGCTTTCCAGTTATATATTCTTTCTCTATCTTTTTCCAGAAAACTAATTCTCACACCGAATGGGCGACGGGGAGAATCCTCCTCGCCTTTTTTGTAGGTTATTCAAGGCGGGTTCATCAATCTCTTCCAGCAATCAAAGTATCACCAGATCCTGCCACGTCAATGTTAGGATTTTTGACAGCATCAATTGGCGCCGTCTATGGGAAGAGATACAATCAGCCATGGTTAATAGACGCCAAGCCCGTCCCTCCGCATCCACTAGTCAATCCATTCCGGCCAACACTTCAGCTGAGGATGATAATCCTCCACCTCTTGAAGATGTTGGGGAAGAACAAAATCCAGAGGCAACTCCAGACAATGAACCTGTTAGTCGGGAAGATTTCAACGAACTTCAGCAGCAGCTCCGCGAACTTCGTCAAGCTCTTCAACAGCAGAACAGTCATCAACCGCATCCTGACCCGAACACTCCAGGCACAATTCCCAGGGAAGGTCTCCAGCCAGTTAACCCTATGGCTGACAACTCCCCGGGGATAAGGGGTGCCCATCCCATGACAGAAGGATCTGCCAACTTGACACAGCAAGAACTCTCAAGAATCATTCAGGAAGGAATTGCTGATGGAATACGACAGAACTCCCAGGGTCGGACGTCATTCATGAGAAGAACCCCCTTTACTCCTGAAATAACATACTTTCCCTTTCCAGATCGATTTAAATACCCTCGGATTAAGGAATAAGATGGAACAACAGATCCTAACAACCACTTGAACACCTACACGGATGTCATGGACATGCAAAATGCTCCCGATCAGATTCTGTGCAAGGCCTTCCCGCAAACCTTGACAAATTCAGCTCGAGACTGGTTCTCTACGATACCTCCAGGATCCATCTCTTCCTTTGCAGATCTTACTGAGAAGTTCACTGCTTTCTTTGCAAGTAGCAAAAGAATCAAAAAGACGGCCGCATCTCTCATGCAGTTAAAACAAGCTCAGAATGAAACGCTGCGTGAATTCATGACCAGGTTTAATGCTGAAAGACTTCAGATTCCAGATCTCTATATATCATCAGCAATTTCAGCCCTTACCTTGGCCATTCGAGGCCCGGAATTCAGAATGTCCCTATCCAAGAACCCACCATCAAATGTAACAGAGCTTCTCCGAAGAGCAGAAAAGTACATAAACATGGAGGAGACACTTTTGTCAGTTCGGGCACAGGATCAAGGGCATGGAACAGTAGCACAATCTTCACAATTAACAAAGCAAGGGAATAAAAGGTCGAGATAAGAAGATGAGAAGAATTCGTCCCGAACTAACTCGAAGGGGAATGGCAATGGGCATCCGAGTTTAACTCCGCTAAACGCACCCCGATCCCACATTCTCATGGAAATCAAAGGACGCGAAGACTGATGATGGCCTAAGCCTATCAAAGGAAAGATTGATGAAAAGAATCGACATAAGTATTGTGACTTTCACAAGAGCCCGGGCCATACCACGGATGAATGCAGAACTTTGAAACAGGAGATAGAGACCCTCATAAAAAGGGGCTTCCTGGGGCACTACATAAAGAGAGACGATAAAGAGCATGGGAAAGGGGAAGAGAATTCCAGATCCGCTGGCACCATAAATTTTATCGTCGGAGGAATAGCATCTGGAGGTGATTCGAATAATGCACGAAAGAATCATGCCCGTGCACTAAGTGATTGGGAAGAAAGGTCGGGATGTCATGACCAGGAAATCTCGAACAGCATCAGCTTCAGCAATGCCGACATGGAAGGGATTTCGTATCCTCATGACGACGCTGTTGTTATCAGCACAACAATCGCCAATTTTGATGTCAGGAGGGTGCTAGTTGACAATGGGAGTGCAGCCAACGTTCTATCCTTGGAAGCTTTCAATCAGATGCAACTTCCCAAAGATCGGCTTCGACAGGTCGTTACTCCCCTAACTGGGTTTGGAGGAGGAATCGTGAAACCCGAAGGCCAAATTGACCTTCCCACTTCCCTAGGATCAGAAGAGAAACGTGTAACAAAGATGACTCCGTTCCAAGTCGTCAAAGCTCCTATGGCCTACAATGCTATCTTGGGAAGGCCATTCCTGAATAGCCTCAAAGCTATAGTATCAACTTATCACCTGGCAATCAAGTTCCCAACTTCCGCAGGCATAGCAACTATTCAGGAAAATCAATCGGTAGCCAGAAGTTGCTACATCAACTGCATTGGGAAAAATAAGACAGATTTGATGTTAATAGAACTTCCTCATGAAGAAAGAATGTCACCAGTAGAGGAGCTGGAAGAGGTTCATGTCTCAGAAGGGAAGAGCTTCACAATTGGGAAAGAGCTCCCCAAAATAATGAAGGAAGAGTTGTCACAGTGTTTAAAGAAGAATATCAATGTTTTTGCGTGGAGCGCTGAAGATATGCCCGGGATTGATCCCGAGCTCGTCGAACACAGGCTCAACGTCATGCCCGACAAGAAGCCCGTAAAACAGCGAAGAAGACAGTTTGCCACAGAAAGGAGGCAGATAATAAAAGAGGAAATAGATAAACTCTTGAAAGCAAGATTTATCAAAGAAGTGAAGTATCCAGAGTGGCTAGCCAATGTGGTCTAGGTAAAAAAGCCAAATGGGAAGTGGCGAGTTTGTATAGACTTCACCGATTTGAATAAGGCATGTCCAAAAGACAGTTATCCTCTCCCCAGGATCGACAGGTTGGTGGATTCCACATTAGGGTCCGAACTTTACAGCTTCCTAGACGCCTTCTCGGGATATCATCATATTCGGATGGCACGGGAAGATCAGGAAAAAACTTCCTTCATGGCAGATGAAGGAATATACTGCTACAAGGTCATGCCGTTTGGATTGAAGAATGCTGGAGCCACGTATCAAAGGTTGGTTAACATGGTCTTCTCCCGATACATTGGGCTTAACATTGAAGTCTACGTTGATGACATGGTAGTAAAAAGCTCAAGAAAGAAAGACCACATTGCTGACCTTGAAGACATATTCAATACACTCAGAAAACATCAGATGAAACTGAATCCTGCAAAGTGCGCCTTCGGAGTAGGCTCGGGAAAGTTCTTGGGATTCATGATCACTCAGAGAGGTATCGAAGCTAATCCAGATAAAATTTCAGCCCTAGCTTCAATGGAACCTCCCCGAAACATCAGGGAAGTACAGGAATTAACAGGAAGAGTAGCGGCATTAGGTAGATTCATGTCAAAGGCCGCAGACAAATGTTTCCCCTTCTTCAAAACTCTCCGAGGAAACAAGGACTTCAGATGGGACGAGGAATGCGAGGTCTCCTTCAGGAAGTTGAAAGAATACTTGGGGACACCTCCGATACTGGTAAAGCCGAATCCAGGGGACAATCTATTCCTATATCTAGCAGTGTCTGATCATGCTGTGAGCGCCGTTTTAATTAAAGAGGAAGAGAAGACCCAAAAGCCTATATATTATGTTAGTAAGATGATGTTGGAAGCAGAAACCAGATATACATTGGCAGAGCAGCTCGCACTTACCCTAGTTACAGCAGCGAGAAAGTTAAGACCATACTTTCAAGCCCATGCAATAACTGTCCTCACAAATCAGCCCTTGAAGCAAATCTTGCAGAAACCAGATGTATCCGGTCGTCTACTGAAGTGGTCAATCGAGCTCGGGGAGTATGACATCGAGTTCAAACCTCGACCTTCCATCAAAGCACAGGTCTTGGCTGACTTTGTTGCCGAACTCACACCAAGACCTCGGGGGCCGACAGGTCATGACCGGGAAGAGACCACATGGACCTTGCAAGTGGATGGAGCATCGAATGCTGCGGGCTCGGGGGCCGGAATCATATTAAAGAAAGATGATGGCACAATGGAAATTCAGTGCGCAATACGTTTTGACTTCCCAGCAACCAATAACGATGCAGAATATGAGGCCGTAATTGCTGGACTTCAAGCAGCTCAACATCTAGGAGTCGAGCATGTCAAGGTCCTTAGTGATTCAAAATTAGTGGTAGAACAGGTAAACGGCACTTTTGAAGCGAAAGATGAGAAAATGTCATCTTACAGGATGATGGTCTTGGACTTGCAAAGGAAGTTCAAATCTTGCTGCATAAACAAAATTCCGAGGTCCGCCAATCACAAAGCGGATGCCCTGTCAAGACTTACTTCTTCCAATCTAGACCACCTGGATAGGACCGTGTTCGTACGAACTCTTCATGAGCCTAGTATCATACAACAACCCGAGGTCATGGATATTTCTTATCAAGAGCCCAGTTGGATGGATCCAATAATTGAATATCTAACATCGGGAAAGTTGCCAGATGACAAAGTAAAGGCCAGAAAAATCAAAGCAAGAGCCCCGAGGTATACCTTGTTGCAGAATACCTTGTTCCGCCGAAGCTTCACACTTCCTTATCTGTGATGCCTAACTCCAAAAGAAGCAGCTCTTGCTATGGTCGAAGTTCATGAAGGAATTTGTGGAGGACACCAAGGAGCAAGAGTTTTAGCACTGAAACTGATAAGATACGGGTACTATTGGCCGAATATGAAGAAGGATGCCCTTAGTTATGTGAAAGCCTGTGACTAGTGCCAAAGATTCGCAGCCCGATTACATCAACCCGCGGAAGAGCTATCCTCAATTATTTCCCCATACCCTTTCGCCCAATGGGGAATCGACATACTCGGGCCTTTCCCTATAGCCCGGGGTCAGGTCAAGTTCTTAGCAGTTGCAGTGGAATACTTCACTAAGTGGGTGGAAGCCGAACCGCTAGCCGTGATCACAGAACATAAGTTGGAAGCATTTGTGTGGAAATCAATAGTTTGCCGTTTTGGTCTTCCCAAGACATTAATAACGGATAACGGGCGTCAATTTGAGTGCCAAGCCTTCAAGCAATTCTACAAGAATCTGGGAATAGAGCACAGGTTGACCTCCGTTTCGCACCCGCAGAGCAATGGGTTGGCTGAAGTAACAAATAGGCTCATCTTACGAGACTTGAAGACTCTCCTTGGCAGTCCCAAGGGAGATTGGCCCGATCTTCTCCCAGAAGTACTTTGGACCAACCGAACCACCTTCAAGATAGCAACAGGGGAAACCCCATTCATGCTTGCCTTTGGGATGGAAGTCGTTGTTCCCATAGAAGTAACCATTCCAAGCTTCCGTACCATGGCCACAGGCTCGCCCGACCACATCGAAGGGCAGAGAGAAAGTCCGGATCTTCTAGAAGAAGTCAGGGAAAACGCATCATTAAGAATAGCAGCCTATCAACAGGCCATGTCTAAGAAGTTTAATATCCGAGTGAAGAAGAGGGAGTTCAGAATGGGGGATCTCGTCCTTCGCCGCAGTGAGGCTGCCGGTCATCAACCAGGGAAACTTGGGCCCATTTGAGAAGGACCTTATGAAGTCATCCGGAAGGTGGGCAAGGGCTCATACAACCTCCGCACAATGGATTCAAAGCCTCTTCCTCGGCCATGGAATGTGGAGAACTTGAAGCCATACTACAAGTAATCATATCGAGTCATTTAGTCCTAGTAAGGTCGGGCCTGCGCGCCCATTTTTATATTTGCTTTCGAACTTGCACGTCCCCCAGAGAATATTATGGTCGGGCCTGCGTGCCCATTACTTTGTCTTTCAGTGTCAGGGGCGGGTACTCTTTTTCCTTGTCCAGATTTTTTCCCAATGAGTTTCTCTGGATAAGGTTTTAACGAGGCCCATGTTCAGTCCCCTTCAATAAAAGTACTTCTTCCAAAGAATGAGCACTACAAAGTTCATATGTCGAAGTAATTTACAAGGTCATCCACATGACGTTACAAATTATTTCCCATCCAATAATTTACAATGTCTCATGGCAAGACTTTACAAATTATTCTTCCACGAATAATTTACAAGGTCTCATGGCAAGACGTTACAAATTATTTCCCATCCAATAATTTACAATGTCTCATGGCAAGACTTTACAAATTATTCTTCCACGAATAATTTACAAGGTCTCATGGCAAGACGTTACAAATTATTTCCCAACCAATAATTTACAATGTCTCATAGCAAGACTTTACAAATTATTCTTCCACGAATAATTTACAAGGTCTCATGGCAAGACGTTACAAATTATTTCCCATCCAATAATTTACAATGTCTCATGGCAAGACTTTACAAATTATTCTTCCACGAATAATTTACAAGGTCTCATGGCAAGACGTTACAAATTATTTCCCATCCAATCATTAACAAATACAGGTCGGTATCGCCCGATCTTTTCAATTAACTGAAAGGGTCGGGCAAACCCGGTCTCTCCAGTTGTACTCAACTCAAAGTCTTGATGCTACAAAAGGTTAAGTCCGTTCTTATGATGGGAAACATAAGGTCGGGTACTACCCGACCATAGAGTATCAACTAGATAAATTCTAGGAATCTTGTGCTCAACCCAAGGAAATAGTTCAGTATTACCTGACCTTACAGGATATCATTTCTAAAAGTTTGTACAAGTAAAAAGCTCGGATTGTTTTCGGAAGATCATGCTTTATCATCAATCCATAAATTAGATACGAAACAATAAACACGAGCTTTGACAAAAAAGAGACATTCTTCATTAACAAAAACCTTGTTACAAAAAGAGGCCACAAGGTTACATCTCGGCCTATAAAAGGGAAATGTACAACATATTTTTCTACTACTGCTCGGGGTCACTAGCACGGGCTTCTTCTTCGTCAGACTCGACCTTTACTACATTTTCCAGGAAAGGAGTGAGGTCCAGATCTTCCGTGCCCAATGGAAATTGAGAAAGCGGGCTGGTGTCCAGGTCGGGCGCATGCATCTTGATCCATGCCCGGGCTTGTCTCATGCCCTGGGAATAGGATTCCAGGGCATAGTTACCCACGGCAAGGTCATATTCCTCTGACTTCTTGTAAGCCTCGACCGCCGCCACCTTCGCCACTTCTATCTCTTCCCTTGCCCGGCGAAGATCTTCAGATAGTTTGACATTTTCAGAGCGAGCAAGATCCCGGTCTTCAGTCATCAAAGCCAAATCAGTTTCCATTCTGGTCAACTTTTCTTCAGCGTTGTTAGCATGGGTTGCCTCGTGCTGAACAGAATGGACAAGCTGACTCGTAGCCTCCCCTCGCCGGACACCTTGGTTTATAAGACCCCGGCCAATACTGAGCATCTGTACGAGTTAAATACTTGTATTATTTGGAGGCAAAATATAATACCAAAAGTAAAAGGTCATCTTGAAATTACCTTAAGCGCCGCATTCAGAAAATGATCCATCCCGTTCTCCAGCGAGACTTCATCAGAATATTTCTCGAGTATACCGGGGTGGTAACTCTCTTCAAATTTAGACCGAAAGTCGGCCAGGGAAGGACCCTCTACTGCAGCTTCAGGAGGATCAGACCTTGTATTCTCTTCCCGGACGGGAGCGCGGCGAACACCTTGGCTGGTCTCGCGCCGGGGTGGAACTTCCACGTTTCTCCCTGAAGTTTCGCCCGGCCCGGACTGTGCCTGGCGTGGCCTTTTTTGTGGTCGTCTTTGAGTAATACCACCTTCCCTCCTCTCAGCAGCAGCTCGAGCCCTCTCTTCGGCCGCTTTCTTTAACATGTCCCCATCAAAAGCCATACCTGTGAAAGAACGGGAAGGTTAGATAAAAAGCAATAGAAGGGAAAGGGGACATTTTCTAGTGGAAAAATGAAATCAACTATTACTTAATTTACAAAGTCGGGTCCTACCGGGCTCCAAGTCAAGGCCGGCCTGACCTAAGATCTCGTTGGTAGTAAGATCTGAAGCCTCCTCGGCCAGAAGTCCGAAGTCACAAACTCTTATGGCGTTGGCCAAGAGGTCGGCCATCTCGTCCTCCCCCACATTACCCATTCTACTAAAGTTGTCTACCTCGGGTTTCCTAAAAGTGGGCCAAAAAATATTCTCACCTTCCCGGGATTTGATATAAAAGAATTTTTCCTTCCAATATTTCAAGGAAGAGGGAACCCATGGCACCTCGAACCTCCCCTTCCCGCATAAGTAAACGAAGCAGTTACATCGGGGTAAAAACTTCAAATTTAAAAGGCATTTGCAAAGGTTCACGGTAGGTTCGATCCCTAAACTCCTACATAAAACAAAGAAGTAAGCTAGAATTCTCCACCCGTTCGGGACCAGTTGCCCGGGAAGAATGCTAGCCGTAAAAAGGAAATCTACAAAAAAGTGATGTAAGGGGAACCTAAGGCCGGCCACTAACGAGTCGTGAAATACTACGGTCTCCCCTTCCCGAAAATGATATGATACATCATCATGATCGGGTGCCCGGGATGTATACCTATCAGATAGACCCAGCTTCCTCATGTCAGCCTCGACCATGTGTTCCTTCATCCTACTGTTGTAAGTGGGTAACTCTAGGTCGGGACTGCCCGGTCTATCATCAAATTGAGGGTTATTGACTTCCTCATCATCGCTCGACTCGTCCCCCCCGAATGTTGGTGGAGGTTGGTAAAATCCTATTGGCTCTACATCTAAAGCCCCGTCCAAATTTTCTACCTCCCTAAGGTCCGTGATGTTCACTTGCCTGGCCATTTTCCTAACGATTAAATTACAAAATAAAATTAACGTCGGGAGAGGTTGAGATTACCTAAAGGTCGTGCTTGGAATTTTAGCTCGTGTTAGACGCTCGGGGAGTTGTCTGGTTTTCACTAAAATTGCAAAGTGAAAAGAATGAGAGCATAGGGACCACATATATATAGGAGGAAAAAGGCGGGAAAACTTTTGAGATCCCGCCACTCATTTTTGACACGTGGGAGCAATCCAGAAGTGTGATATTAATAATGACGCGTAAAACAAAGGACAAAACAGTTGGCGAAACACGTCATTAATAAAGGTGACAGCTGTCAGGAGTTAATTGCATTCAGGAATCCTTCACCGATCCCTGATACACGAGGGCCATTGATCGGGCTTTTTTCAGTGATTGTCAAAATGGACCTATGAAATCCACCAAATCAGGTCAGCCCATCCGAGGCTCGGGTAGGCCTTATATCCCAGGCTTTGAGGGTCTCAACCGTCAAGCCTTTCTTTCTCTAGGCCGGGATGTATGGTCGGCCTTATTACCTCCCAGCCCAGAATTGCCCGATCAGTTCAGGCCTTGCATCCATAGTGGGGAATATGCCCGGCCTTACCCGGCCACTTCAGGTTTCCTGGTGTTCACCCTTATGGGCTTTATTAATGGGCCACCTCCTTGGGCCCTTGGAATAAGACATAACCTATAAGGAGTCATCCTAAAAAAGAGGAAGTACAATTCTTATAAGATTAGAACTCCTCCTAAAAGGTAAGTTTATGGCAGTAAGGACTCCTTCCTAAAATAAAGGGAGTTATGGGCTTTTCCAGCCCTATAAATACAGCTCCTTTACTCGCATAAATTCATTCACAATTCATTACGCTTTCCAGTTATATATTCTCTCTCTATCTTTTTCCAGAAAACTAATTCTCACACCGGAGGGGCGACGGGGAGAATCCTCCTCGCCTTTTTTGCAGGTTATTCAAGGCGGGTTCATCAATCTCTTCCAGCAATCAAAGTATCACCAGATCCTGCCACGTCAAGGTTAGGAGTTTTGACAGCATCAATTACCTAGATATATGTTATTAACTCACCTCTCAGATTATGGAAATAACACATTAAATCATGAATTAGTAGCCAGTTCATTCACACATTAAACACAATAATAAATCAACACATGCGTTTAATCGTTAAAACAAGGAATATGGAATTAAAATAATTAACTAGGCTACATCGTTCATACCAACATTAAAATTAGTCACACATCATTATGAAAGAACAAAAAAAATAAAAATAAACGATCATTGAAAAACAATATAAAGAATGGAAATCTTGCATCAAGTTTTGATTCTTCAATTGTCTTCAATTCACGTTCCTCTGCAATGCTTGATTCTCCAGGAATTTGATATTGAAATCTCAATTGTAGCTCGTTCTATGGAGAGAAAAAGGTCCAGATCTCGTGCCTCATGTGTTGTATATATAGGTTTTGGAGAAACCTAGGTCAAAAGAGGAGAAAACTTGATGAATTCCACGTGAAAAGCCCAGTTACGGCCCAATCAGATAACTGCGCGGTCGCGCAGGCATATGTCCGGCGATCGCGTGGTAATGTTGTTTAGCCTCGAGTTATGATTTTGCACCTTCCTGCGATCGCGTGGTTAGTGTCCAGCGATCGCGATTTCCATCTTTCCTAAGTTGGTCCAGACTTTTAATTGCAACCTTAGTCCTCCACTTTCAATTGTTGCGATTTAGTCCCCAAACTTTATATTATTCTCGATTTGCTCATTTTAGCTATTAAATCCTTTAATTAGGTCCTCCAACTCCTGGTTCGTTCACTTTGGTACCATGACCCTTCCCGGTTGACGTCTCACTTGCTCAATTAAGCTCCAATTAACATCCAATATTACATTTTTCCATTAATTGCTTCATTCTTCTTCGAATAGGACATTTTCTGAAAAGTAAACAAATCAACACAAATTAAGGAGCTTATTTTCTATAACGACAATAATTTCTTCTAATTTAGACATACAGATAAGTGTATAAAATACACTTATCAACAACGCTACAATTCTTGCTCTTTTTATACTAAGTAAAAGTGTTACCAGTCAGTTATAATTTATATGATAAATCTCATGTTAATAATATTTTAATATTATTAATTCTTCAATAAATTATTTTCTTAGATTTTATATTATTAATTGTAATGCAAATACAAAAAAAATCGAAATTTATTCGTAAAAATCAGAATTTTCGGATCGGAATATGTTTAGAATACTTCGGAAGTTTTAGGATTGGAATTTCGAAATTTTTGGAATTTTGAGACTCGTTCCAATTCCAATCCAATTTTTTGAAAAACTTTGGAATTCGGAGGTTTCGGATTTCGGATTTGTTGTAATCGGATTTTTTCGAAAAAAAGTCGGAACGGAATCAGATTTTTCAATCCAACTTGCATCCCTAGAGCTGGGTGATTGGGTGTGGCTCCACTTAAGAAAAGAACGCTTTCTCAATCAAAGGAAATCCAAATTGCAACCACATGGTGATGGTTCATTCCAAATCATGGAGAAGATTAATGACAATATATACAAACTCAAGGTGAGTACAAAGTGCCTTCCAATTTTAATGTTTCTGACTTTCCTCTTTTTTATGTAGGTGAAGATTCGAGGTCGAGTCATTTTCACGAGGGAGGGGGTAATGAAAACCAAGTGTTGGGTTTGAAAAAAAATTTAGGGAATGAAGAATTCTTGTTTAACAAGAAAAGAAAAGAAAAGGTGGACAAATTAAATTAGGAATATTTTCTTTATATATATATATATATAAAATACCAATTGAAATGAATAAATAATATTGGTATTATTATATAATGAAAATAATTAAGGAATTCTAATCCAGTTAGGAGATTAGCCTAAATTGTAATTAGGTAAGTTTTTTATATTGATTTTATTATATATATACACGTCAAGTTTGGTAATCAATTCAGAAGCAGCTTTGAGGGTTATTGAGAGAGAGAGAGAGGGGGGGGGGGGGGGGAAGAAAACGCATTGGTTGATTTAGGCTAGAAAATTTGATTTTTCCCAATAGTGATATCTGAGCTAAACATTCAAACTCTAGGATTATTGCGAAGATGATGACAATTCTAAGTTTGAGGTGGAGTAATTTGACGGGAAGAATAATTTCAATATTTGGAAAGTACTGTTGAAGATATTCTCGTGCAATAAGGACTCTACAATGCTTTGTAGGGTAAGAGGCAAGAAGGGATAAAAGATGCAGATTGGGAAGAACTGGAAGCTAAGACAGTCAGTACAATCAGATTGGCTCTGGCACCTGAGGTAAAATATAGTGTTTTGAATGAGAAATCTGCTTCTAAGTTATGAAAATCATTAGAAGATTTATATATGTCTAAGTCCCTAGAAAATAGACTTTATTTGAAAAAACAATTATATGAGTTGATTATGGATGATGATATTAATGTTAGGGACCACTTGAATAAGTTTAATAAGTGCGTGACAGAGTTGTTGAATGCGAATGTGAGAATTGATGATGAAGATAAGGTGATTATTTTATTGTCTTCCTTGTCCAAATCATATGAGACGTTGGTGACCACGTTATTAGTTGGAAAATCTATTTTGACGGTGAACGAGGTTTCGACTGTTTTGTTAGAGATAACCAACATAAAGAAGTCAAGTGGTAATGTGAATGGTGATCAAGTTCTGTTGACTGCCTCTGATAATAGGTATGGTAGAGGTGAATAGCGAGGAATAAATTATGGTCAGAGGGATCATTCTCAATCTCGTTCATGAAGAGACGTGGAGAGTTTTTACTGTCACAAGAAGGGTCACATTAGAAAAGACTGTGAAGAATTAACGAAACATTTGGAATCAAAGAGGAAATCTAAAGAAATCTTAAAGAATTTAGATTCTACAAATGTGGTGGAGGAAAATTATAACGCTGACGATGTTTTATGTGTTGCTAATGATGATAGTCTAGTTAGTGATTGATTTTTGGATTCTGGATACTTTTATCACATGTGCTCAAATAGAAATTGGTTTGTGAACTATAAGTCATGTGATGAGCGTCATGTTTTTATTGCTAATAATCAAAGACTTGAAGTCAAGGGTTCGAGTACTATGAAGGTGAAAATGTTTGAGGGAGTGATTAGAAGAATAAAAAATGTTTTGCATATCCCAAGATTGAAGCGAAGTTTTATATCGTTGGGAGCATTAGACACATTGGGTTGTGAATATTCTGTCTGATGTGGTGTGATGATTGTGAAGAAAAATTATGTGTCAATAATTAGAGGTGAATAAGTTGGTAATTTGTATAAGCTATTAGGTAAGATGATTTTAGGTGGAGCTTCCAGATTGGAGTCGCACCAAGGGGAGTAGTCTACTACTGCTAAAGTTTGTGAAGTGGTCAAGATGTGATCTGTGACTAATGACAAAAAGATTAAAGAAAGTAGTTCAAAGATATCAAAACGAAAGGTGACGTTTCATGAATATTTGAATATTGTTCATGCTTATTAGAATTTTTGGTCAAGGTGGAGATTGTTGGGCTTGACAAAAAATTTATGAAATGAAGAATTCTTGTTTGACTAGAAAAGAAAAAATGGTCAAATTAAATTGAGAATATTTTCTTTATATATATAATACCAATTGAAAAGGAATTAAATAATATTGGTATTATTATATAAGGAAGATAATTAAGGAATTTTAATATAGTTAGGAGATTAGCCTGAATTGTAATTAAGTATGTTTTTGGCATTGATTTTATTATATATATATATATATATATATACACACACGTCAAGTTCGATATTCAATTCAGTGCGCACAAGGAAGCAGCTTTGAGGGTTATTAAGAGAGAGAGGTTGCTGAATTTGAGAGAAAGTAAGAACGTGTAAGAGAGAAAAAGAAAAAGGAAGAAAACGCATTTGTTGTTCCTTTTTTTGTGTTGGAAGAGGTTGCGAGGGTGAGAAAAATATTGTAACAAGTGGTTTATTTTTCTTATTAATATAAAGTGCTCTTCTTCCGTGGTTGTTGACGGTTAGTTAAGCCACATTAAATTTTTTATTTTTCTCTTTTGTTCAATTATTTTGTGTTTTCGCTACGTTTGATTGATTTGGAATGGAAAAATTAATTTTTCCTAACACCAAAAAAGTTAAATCTCGATGTGCGTGTCATTAGGACTCATGACGAGATCCAAGCTAAAGAAATTAAAAGAATTAATTGTAGGATTCATTCACAAAGTATGGAATCAAGTCCCAATGGAATGAGACGTTTGATATCTGAACCGACAATACATATATGTGGTGCGTGGTTTTTTGCCAAAAAGTACTGAAACATATTTGAAGCATACTCCCAGACTTTCCAAGTGAAGTGACTTAAAAGAAATCACGTGAAAAACAATGTGATGGTGAGGGAGTTCTTTTGCTTAATGCACCCAACTTTCCAGATAGTTTCATTAAACTTTCGTATATATTCACTCAACCGGTATCTAATTAATTAAAGTAATTCTAATGAAATATTTTTTTGAGATATTTTTAAATGATCATTTAATAAATGTGTGATATATCATAATGTCAATTAAAAATATCCATAAAACATGTCTCCTTATAATTATTGTTACATAGCATCAAAGAATTTGACTAATTAGGTGATATATTAAAACAAAATATAATTAGTGGAGTAAATAACACAAAAATTTCCTAGTGTTTGCCCTTCTTGCAAGAATCGTTCCCTAACTTTTCAATTTTGACATTTACATCCTCAAAATCATTTATCTTGAAAATCATCATTCCGTCGAACGATATTAAATTTCAACATTGAAAAATGGGTAATTGACACATTACATCCCTAAGATTTACATGTTTCGTGGAATACATCACCATTCTTCTATTTTGGTACTAAACATTCATAAATCACTCAAATATTGTTAAATACACTATTTTCCTATTTGTTTTCCTTATAAAATGATAAATCTACCCTCCCTCTTTAAATAAAAAAATAAAGGAAAAGAAAAAATGTAAAATTTAATTGCACCTATACTGTCAAATTTTTAAAAAAATGCAAACGAGTTATAATTAAAAAATAATAAATAAATAAAAATAAGAATAAGATATTCTCATATTTTAATTAAGATCATATAAATATATTAACAAGATCATTTAGTTAATAAAAACATTTACTTTTTAGTTTCTGTAACTTTAAAAACTCAAAAGACATTTTAACGGACATTTTTTCTTATTGAACTTTACATTGTGTCAAATTCCACATATAATTTGAATTTATCATTGAATCCTACCAATTTTCAATTCAATGTTTATTGATCCAAAATTGAGAGGATTTATTCGATCAATAACAATTTACCCGCTGTTTGGTAATGAGTTTAAAAATTGGTTTATAATTGGTCCAATTTTCAATACCAGTTTTTAACCACATATCTTCTCTCTCCAATTTTTAATCACAAATCTTACTTCAAGATCTGTGAAAAAAAAGTTTATAATCCAATAATTTGATCCGACCAGAAGCTTAAATGTTTTTTATTCATATTTTAGTTTGTAACGATTTAAGCTAAAATTTGTGGGGGTTATGACGCGGAAATTATGTTTCTTCAACCCTCCGATCAACCTTTTTTTGCACAAAAATCATTGGTTTATATATATATATATATATTTCCCTTTTCTTCTCTTCTTTTATTTAAAGAGGAATTGTAATTTTTTTCATTTTATAAGGAAAAATGATGAAAATGATATATTTAACAAGGTTTGAGAAATTTAGGGATGTTTTGAGTCAAAATAAAATGGTAGGATGTATTCAATAAAGCATCTAAGCTTTAGAGATGTGTGCCTATTACTCCTTTTTTTGACGGTTGAATTTAAACAGTGTTTAGCAGAAGAAAAATTTTGACAAAAAGTGCAAACGTTAGAGACATTTTGTACTATTTACCATTACAGTTTTCAATTCATTGTGTTATACAAATTATCATACTTTCTTTGTTGTTTCTGCCTCTTTTACTATCAACTAATTTTCTCCACGTGCTTTGCACGTCTTATTTATGCTATAAAATAATTGATAATTTTTGTTTTTTATATAATGAAATTATAAAAAGAAAATTATTAAAATAATTTAACTCTAATGCTTGTGTCAAATTAAGTAATATTAGTAATTTTAATTTTAATGGTGAAATAATTAAATATATGAAAATTACACATTTACTTATAGATTTATTAATTTGTGAGTATATTTATAATCGGTATTTTTTAGTTTTTCTCAATTAACTATTTGTGCATCAGAACATTTTATAAAACAAAATGTCTATAGTGAGCGAAAGTTTGAGAAGGCGTTGAAAATACATTTCAACTATAAATATAAATTATTTTTTCTTCTCAATATGGGGGTTTCATTTTTCATTTAACTACGTTCATCATATAAGTGAATATTGAATACTTATTTATCTATTAATATATTTTAATAATTTATGAATTTATCTTTCTTCAATGTAACTCTTATGTTAGCGTCCAAATAAATATATCACCTTATTTTTTATTTTGATTATTCAAAAGTTATTAGTTTTGCGAGATTATCTTAATTCAACTATAATATTACTAAAATTTAGTATTAGATAAAAACTATAACGTTTATATTTAATTGAGTTATTGAGTCAACAATAAAAAAATGAAGTTAGATCAACTAAGAATATAAACTTCCAATGCCAATTTATCATTCGAAAAGTATATCTTGTTCTTAAGCATTAAATATGATTGATAATACAAATTTGAGATGATTTAATGTCGTAATGATTGAACTGTAAACATATATGTAGAATTATAATGTGGTAAAATATTAAAAAAAGTTATCAATAAACATGTTTTATAAGTTATATCATTGAATATAAGAATTCTACATTATAAATTTATTTTATTGTTTAATTAAATTAAATTAAAGTCAATTTGAAAAGCCACATAACATTTATTTATATGGATTCCCTTTTTAATTATGAGTATTATATGTATAAGCAAATTAGATGTGGGACATTATTGGTGATTAAAAATTTTCCCCACATCCATACTCTTATATATTAGTGATTTATTATTTATTATAATGCTTTAATTTCTTTTATTCATAACAATCACAATTACTAATGCTAATATATTAACTTACCTCGGAGGTTGGAGATGAAATCATCATTTACCGAATGAAGAATCACGAACCAAACACATTGAAACATCCACTTGAAATTATGGAAGTGATGCAAAAATTCTAAATAATGGAATGAAATGGAAGGCTCGAATACGTGATTAGACGTTGCCCTAAAAGTACATTTGCTCCCTCTCGGTCAAGATTCTAAAGAGTTTGATAGCAAATGGCTTTAATTGATTAAACAAGCCTTCAAACCAAGTATTCATCAAACATAAAGAATACATGAAAGAGAAATAAGAACAAATGAGAAAATGAGTTGAATCTCTTTGATTTTGGTTCAACACTTGTTATGAATATGTTATTGAAATTGTATTTCTCTTTATCAACATATTTATTTATAGACTTGAAAGTTTCAGCCATGAATGGGTGCAAAGAACAAGTCAAAAGCTGCCCAAAAATGTCAAAATGTGCCCAAAATCAAACTATACAACGGTCAAAAAATTTACACCGTGCAGTCGCGTGGTTCAAATCCGTGCCATTGCATGGTTATACCATTTTATAAAATTTAATTTGGCATAAAAAAATTGACGTGTGATTGTAAGGATTTTAATCAATTGTGTGGGCTTATATGTGAATTATTGTGTATTGAATAAAAGGCTATCGCTTTTGGTTAAGCCCATTTAAAGTGATCTAATAAGGATTTAGTATATTGGGCTTTAATGCATCTAATTAAATGTATGGGCTTTTATGTGTAGATACCAGGCCATTACCTAATTCATGATGGGCCGGATTAGGTTAATTGGCAATTCAGTATATAAAGTCGGTTATGGTCCCTGAATCCTACGTACTGTTCATCTTGTCTGACATCCCATCATCAGAGAGATAATAAGGACTACGTATCGATTTAGAAGATCCAAACACCGCCGAATCGTTTATCATGAATCGTGTTTGATTAAGGTACGCTTCCGCTTCAGTTATTTAATTCTTGATAATTCCAACATGATGATTATTTAGATTATAGATAAATTATTATCTGTAATAAAATTTTCTAACAAGTGGTATCAGAGCCAACATCATGTTGAATTATCAGATCACTCATACGCATATGAGTATAATAATTAAGACTTTTATGCCGTATATGTTCCTGTGTATATACATTTTCGAGATTAAAGAATTGAGATTCATACACACATACAGCAAAATTGATTCAGACGGTTGATTATGGATATATGGTTTTTGGGTTTCAACCATTTTTTTTCCCTTTCTTTGCACGTATATATGCAAAATCGTGATTTTCAAGAATTGGATACATGAATCTGTAAATTGAATTTCTGTGTGTATGTATATGCCCTTCGATTTAAGGTATGGATTTCTATTGAAGTTTGGGACTCTGTATTGCGGTCGAAAATCAGGGTTTTGTATATTGTGATTAAGTTTGGGAATTGAATCTGTGGAATTTATGAATTATGATTCGGTTTGTGGTTGTTGATGAAATCGGGTTGGTTGAAATCTGATTCCTGAGATGTTGGGTATGGTTTTCGTTTATGATTGAGTTTGGACCGAGATGTATGGATGGTGGCACACCGTCGCCGAAACTTGAGGCGGGATGCCGCTGCGTTCGGGGCTGGGTCGCGCGCGATGGGCTGTCGCACACAGCGATGCTGTGATTCTGGATTGCAGCGCCGGGAATGGCGCTGCAAGTGGAGGAACGCCGGCTGCAGGAGGTCGCTTTCTCCGGTTGTGGGCTGCGGCGACGATTAGGGTTCAGTAAAACTCTAGCAGCTGCGAAAAATCAGATTTTGAAGAAGGGACTTTCGCTGGAAATTTGATGATTTCGGGGACTGAATGTGCAATTTCAGATTTTTGGGTTTATTGCACAATTAGGTCCCCTTATCTTATTAAGGAATTAATGTTTGATCCTAATGTTATAAAATCATTTAAGTTGGCCCTTAAAGTTCTGAAATTTATAATTAAGCCCCTAAGGTTATAAATTATTAAAGTTGGGGTTATAAAAGTTCCTGATTTTATATTTCAGCCCCTGAAGTTTGAATATTTTCTTAATTCAGTCCCTCAAGTTTGGGAATTTTCAAAATTGGTCACTAAAGCTTGAAAATTCTCTAATTTGGTCCCTTAAAGTTTGAAAATTTTCATTTTCAGTCCCTAAAGTTTGGAAATTTTCTAATACAGCATCTAAAGTTCTGAAATTCTTTAATTTGGTCCCTAAAGTTTGAAAATTTTCTAATCCAGTCACTAAAGTTTGGAAATTTTCAAAATTGATCCTTAAAGTTTGAATTTTTTTTAAATTAAGTCCCTAAAGTTTGGGAATTTGCTAAATTGGCTACTAAAGTTTGAAAATTTTCAAAAATCAACTTTTAAAGATTGAAATTTTCATATTTTGGACCTCTAAAGTTTGGTTTTGTTTCAAATTGGGACCTAAAGTTTAGAATTTCTCTAAATTGGCCAATAAAGTTTTAAGAAAATTGTAATTTAAACCCTTCAAGCTTAAAATTTTATATAATTGGCCACCTAAAGTTTAAGAATATTGCAATTGACTCTCCTAACTTAAGGATTGCTTTATTCTAAAGTTTTGAATTCTACAATTCAAATCCTAAGGTCAAATATAGATGCAAATCAATGGATTTCAGTTTCAAATCTTGGTACATCGGAATCTTTTGAGAGATATAATATTCGAAAGTAAGTTAGTTGAAGCAACATGTTGCCAAAGCAACCTCTCTTGTGGATATTAATTCACTTTGAATATTAGAATGTATTTGTGTGTGTTATTCATTACGGATATTGATCGGCCTAAAGGAATGTCAATATTTGGCTCGAATTTCACATGCACCTGTTGTGATAAACACGTGGCAATTATTTGGTTTAACGTGTGACCAATAAATCGGTCCAAAGAAAGGTTTATTGGTTAATATGTCTTATTGCCAGTGTTTGATCACTGCACTAAGGGAAAATTAGGTGTTTGTGTGTTATTTCATGCAGATATTGATCGGCCCAAAGGAAGGTCAATATTTGGCCCGAATTTCACATGAACTTGTGGTGATAAATACGTGACAGTTATTTGGTTTTACGTGTGATCAATAAATCGGTCCAAAGAAAGGTTTGTTGATTGACATGTCTTACTGTCAATGTTTGATTACTACGCCAAGAGTACCACTTACAAGTCAATATTTCTGTCCAAAGACTAAATATTGATGTTGTGCTAGGTATCTTGTGATGAGCCCTACCATTATTTGAAAGTATGATTTGCATAATAAGGTATTTATGTGAGCAATTTTATTTAAGTGTTCTCTATTCGGTTTCAAATTCTGCTGTAGTAAATCTACAAGCTCAAATTTAATCCCTGTATTTATGGAATAAACTTCAAGGATCAAAACAAGAACATTAACTTTTCGTTGGCTGCATCGATCTAGACCCTGTACTAAGGATTGAGTAACCTACTCCTCATACGGATTAAAGTTCGTTTAATCAAATGAGGAACTTTGAGAAGTGGGATTGCTTAAATTACGTGAGTCTCACGATCATTAAGTGCGGCATTCTGGAAGCCTTTAGTGGCATAGTATCTAAGGAGGTAAATGATGCCAATGAATTCCTTGCCGAAATTAAGAAATGTTTTGTGAAAAACGATAAGGCTGAAACAAGCACGCTTATGCAAAGCTTGATTTCAATAAAGTATAAAGGTATTGGGAAAATAAGGGAGTACATCGTGTAGATGTCTCACACTGCTTCAAAACTTAAGGAACTAAAACTCGACTTGTCTAATGACTTGCTCGTGCATTTGGTAGTGATATCGCTTCCTGCACAATACAGTTAATTTAAGGTTAGTTATAACTGTCAAAATAGAAATGGACTCTCAATGAGCCCATTTCATAGTGTGCAAGCTTCTTGCACAATTCAGTCAATTTAAGGTCAGTTATAACTGTTAAAGGAAGAAATGAACTCTAAATGAGCTCATTCTATTTTGTGTGCAAGAGGAAGAAAAGCTGAAGTAGAAAACAATTGAAAGTGTTCACTTGGCAAACACATCTAAAGATAAGAGAAAGAAAACAAATAAAGAACATAAAGTTGTTAAGGGTTCAGAACAAAAGAAACCACATAAACACATTAAGGCTGTTTCTTTTGTTAGAAATATGGACATTTAAAGAAAGATCATACATAATACCAACTAAAGCAGCTACTAAAACACCTTATGAGCTTTTTGACAGGCTTAAAGCTTAGTCCAAAGCATTTCTACATTTGGGGATGTCCAGCTAAGGCTAGGCTTTATAGGCCACATAAAGAAATTGGACTCCAAAACAGTTAGCAGCTGCTTTATTGGTTATTCTGAGCGATCGAGGGGCTAATAATTTTATGATCCCACACTTAAGTCAAATTTTGAAACGGGAAATGCAACATTTTTTGAGGATGTTGAGTTTGGGGGAGAAATAAGGTTAAAGATATTGTCTTTAAGGAATAAGTTGAGGAAGGATCGGTTTCAATTCCTACTATTGCTTTTGACAACGTGCAAGTTTTTATGCATGTCATTGATCAAGAAGTATATCCGGAACCTCAATTAGACAATATTGAAGAACCTCCCATCCAAAATAAAGTAAATTTCAGAAGTACAAACTCAGCAACCTCAATAACTAAAGCCATTAAGGAGATCCACGAGAGAAAGGGAAAAATGCTATTTCGGATAATTTAAATAGTATTTTTCCAAGAACATAAGGAAAATAATGGAATGGTGGAAGATGGTCTAATCAATTCCATCAGGCCATGCAGGGTTCTAACTCTCTAAGTGGATTGATAAGGAGTATAAGCATATGCAAGACAATAAAGTTTGGGATCTTGTCCCATTACCAGAAGGTACGAAGCCCATTGGTCTTAAATGGATTTTTAAACCAAGGGGGATTTTAAAGGTAATGTGGAAAGATATAAGGTTCGTCTTGTATCTAAGGGCTTTACACAGAATGATGGCATTGATTATAAAGAGACTTTCTCTTCGGTTTCAATGAAAGACTCTTTCAGGAAAGTTAGGTTGTTGCACATTTTGACCTCGAGTTACATCAAATGGATACTAAGGTGGCGTTTCTCAATGGTGAGATTGATGGGACGATATGGTTTACAAATTAAAGAAATCCATTTATATACTCAAGCCAGCTTCTCGTTAAGGGTAATACAAATTTCATCAAGTAATTATCTCATTTGGTCTTGAGATTAATGTTGTTGATGGTTGTATGTATTACAAGTTCAGTGGGAGTAAGTGTATTTTCCTGATTTTGTATGTTGATAACATATTGCTTGCCACTAATGATATAGGCATGTCACATAAAATTTTGAGATTAAAAATCTTGGTGACGTCTCTTTTGTATTAGGAATTCAGATACACCGGGATTGTTCTCGAGGTATTCTTGAATTGTCACAAAAGGGCTATATCGATAAAGTACTTAAGAGGTTTGGCATGCAAGACAGTAAATCAGGGGACAGCCCTATCGCTAAGGGAGACAAATTTAGTCTCGACTAATGCCCGAAAAGTTATCTTGAAATTAAAGAAATGCAGAGGATCACATATAGTTAAGCTATAGGAAGTCTGATGTATGCTCAAATTTGTATGCGTTCGGATATTGCATACATTATTGAGATACTATGGAGATATTTAAGTAACCCTGGGATGGATCATTTGGAAAGCAGCCAAATATGAGTTATAAGGTATTTAAAGAGAACAAAAGATTACATGCTAACATACAGAAAATCGGATCAGTTGGAGATCATATGGTATTATGATTCCGATTTTTACTAGATGCCAAGAATGTAAAAGATCCACATAAGGCTACATTTATCTGTTAGTTGGAGGAGCTATTTCCGGATGGAGTGCTTAACAGACACTTTAGCTTCTTTCACTTGGTAGCATAGTTGTAGCAATTTTGGGGGCATCTAATTATGGAATATAGCTGCGAAATTTTGTCACAAGGCTGCGTATTCTGTATGGTATAGAAAGACCACTAAAGTTATATTGTGATAATAACTCAGCAGATTTATATTCCAGTAACAACAGGAGCTCAACTAAGTCAAAATACATTGACATAAGTTCCTGGTTGTGAAGGATACAGTTCAGAGTGGACACGTGTCAATAAGAGCACATTGGGACAAACTCCATAATTGCGGATCCGCTTACTAAAGTATTACAACCCGAGGTTTTTCATGAGTACATTACTCATATGGGTGTTGTATTTCTTAAGGATATTCGGTTTCAGTGGGAGTTTGTATTTTGGGTGCATTAGACACATTTACTGTCCTTTCGGATACAGTTTAAAGTTAAAGTTATTTACAGCTGTAAGGTTTCAGGTTTATTATCTCTGAACTCGTTTAAGGATGATCTCACTAAAGTTGGACCAGTTGGAAATAGGCATGTTGAAGATCACATTACATGTAATTTCCATGCTACACATCCATACTTGATCCATGTCATTCAGTTATGTCGATATACGTGACCATTGAAGGTTTAGTTACGATTAATGTAGCGAAAGCCGCTTTGATCCTATGTTGATATAATTGATGGACCGGATTGTTTGGGGATGCATTCAGTAATGATAGCAAAATTCTGAGTACTCATAAGGTTATGATTGATACACAATTGTAAGGTTACACATATAGCCCAAGTGGGAGATTGTAAGGATTTTAATCAATTGTGTGGGCTTATATGTGAATTATTGTGTATTGAATAAAAGGCTATCGATTTTGGTTAAGCCCATTTAAAGTGATCTAATAAGGATTTAGTATATTGGGCTTTAATGCATCTAATTAAATGTATGGGCTTTTATGTGTAGATACCAGGCCATTACCTAATTCATGATGGGCCGGATTAGGTTAATTGGCAATTCAGTATATAAAGTCGGTTATGGTCCCTGAATCCTACGTACTGTTCATCTTGTCTGACATCCCATCATCAGAGAGATAATAAGGACTACGTATCGATTTAGAAGATCCAAACACCGCCGAATCGTTTATCATGAATCGCGTTTGATTAAGGTACGCTTCCGCTTCAGTTATTTAATTCTTGATAATTCCAACATGATGATTATTTAGATTATAGATAAATTATTATCTGTAATAAAATTTTCTAACAGTGATCGCATGGTATTTGTACCATACGATCGCATGATTTTCCGAATTTTGACTTTCCTTTTCTTTTTCACTTGTTTTCATGTTGATATAGATCCAAAAAAATTCTTGAATCCATTTACATTAATTCTTTCTACCATAATCAATACATTGAAATTAAAATTTCAACAGCTAAAACTTGCTTTTTTTTGTTGTTATAAATCATAAACGAGTGCGTACTTTAAACTAAACTAATATGTACCTTAAACTCGTATCAACATTCCAAAGGAAATTGTTATTGGACCAACCATCCTAACAAATAGGTTTGTTTGCTCCGACATTTTGACGAAAAATGGAAACAACTCACGTAGAAAGCACTACGTTGTTTCACGTAGAAAGCACTATCATCTAAGGACAAATAAAGAAGGTTCATACTTTTCTTCAACTGATTGAACTCTTTTTAGGCAAGCCTGATATGCAATAAATAAATAAATAAATCCCATATATGCTTGTTATCTAAAGACAAGAGTGACCTAACATTTATTTTGTTGAAACGATCACCTCAAACATTTATAATCATTGCAATGGAGGTTCAAATTAATGGAACCATTAAAAATTCTGTTACTAGACCAATAAATAAAATAAATAAAAATTGACTAACTAAATGAAGAGTAAGATCGTCGTTTAACATAAAATTAAACTAAATCCCATGTCGCCCATCCACTGTCACCACCGCCGCCATAATCATCACCAAACATGCAGTCGTCTCCACCTCCGTCATCATTTTTCCCACACCCTTCATCCCCTTTTGGCTTTCACCATCTTCTCCTATCAAATCGAACCCAAATGGAACAAAAATGAAAAATCAAAATCAAATTCACAAGCAATATTTTGGGAATTAACAAGAGACCCATTTTCCCGTGCTCTTTTTGTCCAAGATTTGCAAAGCGTGGTGAGATAATTTCTTATCCCAATTGTCCATGATGAAATATCGTCTGCATCCATGGGATGGCTTGAACTTGAAGTGATTCTAATCCACGGCTTGGCTTTCTTTTTGATGGGCGGCTCGAGATGTTCATCCGACCATACTCTAACTCAAGTGTTGCCTGCAATAATACTAAGAAAGAGAGAGGCACAAGGAAACATTACACAAAGTCTCAATCGCCATTTAAGGGTAAGCCAACAATTACTAGTCTTCTTTAGTCAAACTGTCAAAAACTTCGATGTGATTGAATTTGGGGAAAAATGGAAAATTGGCAATTTGTTCTTGACTGGATGTGGTGTGGGGTGAGTTGGGAGTGGATGCAGAAGAAGATCAATATTTATTTTTGTTAAAATGTGGTCAAAATTATTTTGTGAGTTAATTAACAGAATTTTTAACGATTTTCATTAATTTGAGCCTCTAGTCTATTACAACGATTATAAAAGTTTAAAGTGACGATTACAACAAAATAAATGATAGGATAAAACTTATAAATATTTGAAAGATTTGGGACCTCAAATACAATTATCCTTAAGACTAATTAACGATGTGCAAGTGGTGGCCTTTTTTCACGTGTTGAAGAACAAAATCATGGCCCGGACAACAGACCGTCATTTTCGCTACGCGCATCGAGCAAAACGTGCACAATAATTTAAACTAATAGTATTATTTTTTAATATTATTTTTGAGATAGTGACACCAGTATCACCTAAACTTGAGTTACACAACCAAGAGTCTTGTTTAAGTGTGGTTGACTCACCCATGTGACAGTTCTTTCACCGTAATTTTTCTTTTATTTGATTCAATTAAAAAATTGGATTAAAATTTAAATCGAATTCAATAATTAACTTTAATTAAACATTTAATGAGATCTTGAACTTTTATTAAAATCGATAATTTCTTTTTTTTCTATATATATATATATATATATATATATATATATATATATATATCAATCAATCAATCAATCAGGGGCCTTTATAATCTATTTTATTTGTTGATTACACTCTATTTAGTGACACTATTACAATTATAAATTAGTGTATTTATATTTTCGAAGTAATATATATATACATATATAGTAATAGTCAATAGGATAATTGTCACAATTTTATGCACATAGTTTTCCACCCATTTTCACTAGTCATTTTAAGAAATTTCTTATCTTTATCAATTTGTTTTAATACATGAAATAAGAAAGTTCAATTAATACACGTAGTAAATGATTTATGGATTTGTGAAAAAAATTATAAAAAGTCAAATTATAGATTATTATTTTTCTTTTGATAATTATTTTGAAGTCAAAAAATATGCAATATGGGTGTCAAATCCAAGACCTCAACGAGAAGTTTAATATAAGCTAAGAAATGAGAGCAAAATCTAAACATATTTTTCGTAAAATAGTCTTAAATACTAAATATAAAAGTGTTATTTATAATTTTTACTTTTTCCAACATACAATTTTTTTAATTTATCTCATTCAAGTCCTAAAATTATACCTATCATTTTTTATCTAAATTCAATTTGACTTAAATGATTAAGTTTGAATCTTTTAATTGAAAGAAATAATAGATATTCGATCTTTCTAGATAAATTATGTTGACTCCGGGCCCAAAGAAAGGTACAGTGATCCGCCAGCGAAGGCCCAATAATGGCCCAATGGACCTTAACCCACAGCTGAGGCCTGGAATATCACCTTGAGATGAATGCCGAGGTGGTATGCCAAGCTAGTCTCTTTAACCGACCTGGTTAACGCCCAGCCGATGTGCTTTATACTCAGCCGGGGCGCTTTTTGGCGTTGACCAAAAGAGAGAGATGGAGTCAGTGATGGGACACTGCCTTTACCCGGACGTGACAGGCGCCCATCCCCTACGAAGTGTAGCAATGATTACGATTGAAAAGCAAGAATGTCACATCCATAAGCTAGGGTGATGACAAGTGTAAAGTATGCCACGTGTCACAATCCGAGACAAGAAGTTCCACTATAAATGAAGCACAATTGCCTCCAAGTAGAGGGTTAGCAATTTCTCGCTCTTAACTCTATACTTCTCTCACTCCCTTTTCTCTCTTCTACACATTTATATTTCCCGCACCCAATATACATTTGTAGCAACCAAGAATTTTTACGCGATTAATAATTATTTTAATAGAAAATCGTGTCGCTACTATTTCACCCATTTTTATTAAGTTAACGCAGCGACGTATTCGTATAGCCAAGTCAAGAAATAATCGAGATCGTTCGATTTTAAATTAAATTCCGAATTTCTAAAAATATCTCCATTTTCTTGATTTAAAGTATATTAAGTCCAAATACTTAATTCAATGTTATCCCAATATTTATTTATACAAAAATTACTTTTATTATTTAAATTAAGAAAATATATGCAAGCATGAGAGGTTCCATTATATGTAATCATGAAGAGCATAATATTTGTATAAAAAATGGAAAAGTATATGAATGATTTATATACTCCATTATATATAATCATGAAGAGCATAATATTTGTATAAATATGGAAAAGTATATGAATGATTTATATACTCCATTATATATAATCATGAAGAGCATAATATTTGTATAAATATGGAAAAGTATATGAATGATTGATAAGACTCCATTATATGTAATCATGAAGAGCATAATATTTGTATAAAAAATGGAAAAGTATATGAATGATTTATATACTCCATTATATATAATCATGAAGAGCATAATATTTGTATAAATATGGAAAAGTATATGAATGATTTATATACTCCATTATATATAATCATGAAGAGCATAATATTTGTATAAATATGGAAAAGTATATGAATGATTGATAAGACTCCATTATATGTAATCATGAAGAGCATAATATTTGTATAAAAAATGGAAAAGTATATGAATGATTTATATACTCCATTATATATAATCATGAAGAGCATAATATTTGTATAAATATGGAAAAATATATATGAATGATTGATAGACTCCATTATATATAATCATGAAGAGCATATTATTTGTATAAATATGGAAAAGTATATGAATGGTGCTTTACTTTAAGAAAAGGATGTGTTAAAATTAATAGAATTGAATGATTATGTTTACAATATGCCAACTTTATACATCTATTTAAACACATCTCTTTTACACACAACTCTACACATATACACTTATTTCCAACCTCTTGACAAAATCCACAAGTAAGAGAAATTCAAGGTGGTCAAGAAAGTTTTGGTCCATTTACTACTACACTTCATTTTAATCTTTTAAAAGGTAAGTATATCTTATGTTTTTATGAAAATTAAGTATGTTGTTATGAAATGTAAGTATATCTTATGTTTTTATGAAAATTAAGTATGTTGTTATGAAATGTAAGTATATCTTATGTTTTTATGAAAATTAAGTATGTTGTTATGAAAGGTAAGTATATCTTCTGTTTTTATGAAAATTAAGTATGTTGTTATGAAATGTAAGTATATCTTATGTTTTTATGAAAATTAAGTATGTTGTTATGAAATGTAAGTATATCTTATGTTTTTATGAAAATTAAGTATGTTGTTATGAAATGTAAGTATATCTTATGTTTTTATGAAAATTAAGTATGTTGTTATGAAATGTAAGTATATCTTATGTTTTTATGAAAATTAAGTATGTTGTTATGAAATGTAAGTATATCTTATGTTTTTATGAAAATTAAGTATGTTGTTATGAAATGTAAGTATATCTTATGTTTTTATGAAAATTAAGTATGTTGTTATGAAATGTAAGTATATCTTATGTTTTTATGAAAATTAAGTATGTTGTTATGAAAAGTAAGTATATCTTATGTTTTTATGAAAAGTAAGTATGTTTTTATGAAAGGTAAATACACCTTATGTTTTTATGAAAAGTAAGTATGTTTTTATGACAAGTAAGTATATCTTATGTTTTTATGAAAAGTAAGTATGTTTTTATGAAAGGTAAATATACCTTATGTTTTTATGAAAAGAAAGTATGTTTTTATGACAAGTAAGTATATCTTATGTTTTTATGAAAAGTAAGTATGTTTTTATGAAAGGTAAATACACCTTATGTTTTTATGAAAAGTAAGTATGTTTTTATGACAAGTAAGTATATCTTATGTTTTTATGAAAAGTAAGTATGTTTTTATGAAAGGTAAATACACCTTATGTTTTTATGAAAAGTAAGTATGTTTTTATGACAAGTAAGTATACCTTATGTTTTTATGAAAAGTAAGTATGTTTTTATGACAAGTAAGTATATCTTATGTTTTTATGAAAATGTTTGGATCATTGCTATGAAAATCAATCTCACAAGATTGTTATGGGTTCCATATGATATGTTTATGATTATGCTAAGGGGACCGGAGTTTAGTAGCGCTACACATAAGAATTCTTGCCATTTAAGTTCGGTAAAATTCTTGTGTCTCCCTATGTTTATGAGTATTTCGATCCTATCCTATGTTATGATGAAAATGATCCATATGCTTTCAAAAGAAAATTTATGCTTGGTATACTTACTGAGATTTTATAAATCTCACTCCACGATATTTACCATTTTCAGATAATTGAAGGTTCGAGGCGGTCAACATGGAAGTGGCAAAAGTGGTTAAGATTGATGAGATAATTATGTTGAACTTTATGTAAGAAAATTTTGTTCTATTTTTATTCACAAATAAAATTATGGGATTCTAATTATTCTTTTGAATAATTTTACATTACTATTTAAGTCTCGATAATATGATATGAGTCACTTTTAGTGGCACTCGAATGGTCGAGAATTCGGGTCGTCACAACATTTGCCCAAAATGATTACTGACTTAGGCATCGGAGTGCAAACGGGAGCCACCTCGGCCCCCTTTGCAAACTGATTGTTTGTCACAGTGCGCAGGAGATCCACGTGTTCAAGAGGGAGGAGCTGAGACGTGTTGGTCCAAGGTCCATCCGGATTTTGTGGTCAACATTTTGGCGCCGTCTGTGGGAAACCATATTGCTAACCACGAAAACACATGGTAAAAAGTCACACATAGAAATGTTGGCCTTGAAAAAGGTAAGAGCTTTGAAAGATAAGCTGGTTGGCCTTGAAAAAGGCAAGAGCTTTGAAAGATAAGCCAGTTGGCCTTGAAAAAGCCAAGAGCTTTGAAAGATAAGCTGATTGACCTTGAAAAAGGCAAGAGCTTTGAAAGATAAGATGGTTGGCCTTGAAAAAGGTAAAAAGCTTTGAAATATAAGTTTAACAACCTTGAAAAAGGTAAAAAACTTTGAAATAAAAGTTTAACAACCTTGAAAAAGGTAAAAAGCTTTGAAATATAAGTTTAACAACCTTGAGAAAGGTAAAAAGCTTTGAAATATAAGCTTAACAACCTTGAAAAAGGTAAAAAGCTTTGAAATATAAGTTTAACAACCTTGAAAAAGGTAAAAAACTTTGAAAAGTTTAACAACCTTGAAAAAGGTAAAAAGCTTTGAAATATAAGTTTAACAACCTTGAAAAATGCATAAAAACTTTGAAATAAAGTTTTCAAACCCACAATAAGAAACTGAAAATAAGAAAGTCTTGCCTGTACAGGGGTCAAGAGATTTACCTTCAAAAGGCGAATGCTTGACACTGTGCACTTGGAACGAAGAGCTCGCCAAGAAAAACTGTGAAACGCTAAGAGTGGATGCTGTGTAGAGAACCCTTGAAGAAAAGACACGAGAATCACAAGGAAGAGAGAAACGACGCAAGCTCTCGCGAAAGCACTGCTACAAAGGTTATGAGAAAATGGTAAAAAGTGAAGTGGTAAAATGAAGAAGGATTTATAGGAATCCCAACAATCTACATTCCTTGATTTTCGTGAACCGCGTGGTTAATATGGGTAACCCATACTCCTTGGAAAGTGAGTTAATCAAAGCGCCAGCTGTCAAAGGGAGGGACAAAACCGTTCAGCTACCATAGTGAACGCCACGCGCTGCGAAATAATGCCCCCCCCCCCCTTCCATTTTATATGTGTATATATATTCCTCTCGAAAATAAATATCGATAATTTCTGTGAGTTGACCGCGCCGCCTAGGGAATGCGCTGATATGATCCTGGCCATTAGGGAAAGAAAATCCGAGGCAGAAGGTCGGCTATGATATGGATCCGAGCCTTACCTAAGAAATTTCATTATTGATTCCCTAGAAAGTTAATGCTGTGAAATCATGGCAAATCCTACACGACCATGAATGATCCCTTCGGATTTGAGGGACTAGTGTTGACTCCGGGCCCAAAGAAAGGTACAGTGATCCGCCAGCGAAGGCCCAATAATAGCCCAATGGACCTTAACCCACAGCTGAGGCCTGGAATATCACCTTGAGATGAATGCCGAGGTGGTATGCCAAGCTAGTCTCTTTAACCGACCTGGTTAACGCCCAGCCGATGTGCTTTATACTCAGCCGGGGCGCTTTTTGGCGTTGACCAAAAGAGAGATGGAGTCAGTGATGGGACACTGCCTTTACCCGGACGTGACAGGCGCCCATCCCCTACGAAGTGTAGCAATGATTACGATTGAAAAGCAAGAATGTCACATCCATAAGCTAGGGTGATGACAAGTGTAAAGTATGCCACGTGTCGCAATCCGAGACAAGAAGTTCCACTATAAATGAAGCACAATTGCCTCCAAGTAGAGGGTTAGCAATTTCTCACTCTTAACTCTATACTTCTCTCACTCCCTTTTCTCTCTTCTACACATTTATATTTCCCGCACCCAATATACATTTGCCCAAAATGAGTACTGACTTAGGCATTGGAGTGCAAACGGGAGCCACCTCGGGCCCCTTTGCAAACTGATTGTTTGTCACAGTGCGCAGGAGATCCACGTGTTCAAGAGGGAGGAGCTGAGACGTGTTGGTCCAAGGTCCATCCGGATTTTGTGGTCAACAAATTCAATTAAATAATTTAATTTTCTACAACTTTAGGTTCTGATAACTCATTGGTTCAATTTGTAAAATAGAAGGTGTTAGCAAACTCATCTACCTATCTATCCTTATATCTATCCATATATAATAATAAGATAACCATCACAATTTTACGCACATAGTTCCCCGCCCATTTTCACCTACCATTTTAGAAAATTTCTTATTTTTATCAATTTATTTTAATACATGACTTAGGAAAATTTAATTAATGAATGTAATAAATGATTTATGGATTTTTGAAAAAAAAATATAAGACTGCGTATAAGTTTATCACGTGTGAGTTTAACAAATTGTAACATTTAATTTAAGTTTTATTAGTTTTTTATTTTTTAAAATGTTTGGTAAATTTTGTTCGTAATGTATTTGCTTTTTTACATGTAATAAAATGAAATATTTGTTTAATATATTTAAATATCAATTATTACATTGAGATAGTTAGTACAAATTCTTATAGTGCTATACGGGAAATCGATAAATTAATTCTGTAAATATCTATTAGCCTCTTTATTTCATTTACGATTTGAAAATTGTAAACATTTCAACTTTTAGAAATCAAAAATCGCAAGTTAAACTTCAGTCATCAAATAAAAATTGTAAAGTACAATATAAGTCACATGTCCATATCTTACTTTGCCAAAATAGACTAAGAAAACTAGAGAATGAACAATTATGTGTTAAAAAAAAATATGAAAGTCGCAATTTTAAGTTTTACTTTTCTGGGTATTTTTAATTATATATAAATGCACAATTTATGTCCGGCATTATATTTTTACAACTTATTCAATAAATAATTGTCAATTATATCTTCCGTGTATCGTATGAGTGCGATTACTAGTATGTTTAAAAACTGGATAGAGAAAATGTATTTGATTAAAAAGTGATTTAAGAAATTATTTTATTTATAAATTTGTATATAAATTATTATAGTTGTATTAAAAACAGAGGCTTAAATGATTTTGCCTATATTTGGTAAGTCGTTTATAAACAACACGTTTTCTCAATTTTAATTTTACAAATTTCTTCAAATCAATTTTTAAACTAAATATTTTACCTCAAAAACATTACATTCTTTATTATATTAAAAAAATAAAAAATAAAAAACTTTTTTCTAAACAAAGTAAAGTTTTTAAAATAGTGGGATAGAAGATAATGTTAATAATGCTAGGGTTGGATGAAGGTACTGCAGTAGCAGTTAAGGTGTTAAAAAAATATGTAAGTCGAAATTTTATGTTTTATTTTTTTTGGTATTTTTTATTAAATATAAATGCACAATTTGTGTTGGGTATTATATTTTTACAACTTATTCAATAAATAATTATCAATTATATCTTCCGTACATCGCACGAGTGCAATTTCTAGTATATTTAAAAACTTGATAAGGAAAATATGTGTGATTAAGTGATTTGAGAAATTATATTATTTACAAATTATTATAATTGTATTAAAAAATAGAGGCTTAAATGTTTTTGCCTCTATTTTGTAAGTCGTTTATAACTATAAACTACACATTTTCACAATTTTAATTTTACAATTTTCTTCAAATCAATTTTCAAAGTGGAAATTACACCTAATCTTACTTTTAAAAATCCAAATTCATAAATAAGATTAAACTTAAATAACTTCTAAAATCAGGTGTTAAATAAATTTTTAATTTTAATTTTAATACTAATAATATAAAATGAAAATTAATTCATCAAACAACATCTCTACTCCAAACCCTAATTTCTCTTATTTCACCCCTCGACACTGAGACGAACTCTTAATTCTTCAGCCCCCACACACACAGAGTCACAGAGACCAACAGTCTCTCTCTCCCTTAACCCTCTCTTCCCACCCGAAATCAGTGGCGGCGAACCAAAGCCCCCAGCGTCGCGTCTCCTCTCTGCGACAACAACTACCTCTATGTAGTGGTGGCCTCCTGCACTTCATCTTCATCTCAGGCACCACAAAATTAGATCCCCGCCGTCCCAGCCCTCGACGAGCAGCATTTTCTTTACTATTTGGTATTTCGGACCAACATAGAAGCCCTAGTTCCAACCCCTGTCACAATCACTACCAGCTCCTATAGTAGCGGCATCTCAGTGTCTTTGCTGCAGCAGGATCTCCCCCCTTCGCCTTCGCACGGCAGCGGCAGCGGTGATGGTGTTTTTCAGATCTGCTTATACAGATTTTTTTTTTCTTTTCATCTTGTTTTATGTTATGTTAATGGATGTTGGTGATGTGGATTGTGGTTGTGATGGCGGTGGTGTGGTGTGGTGGTTTGATTTTGGTGGTGGTGGTGTGATGGGTTGTGATGTGTTGGGCGTGGGTTTAGGTGCAGGTGTTGTGTATTGTGGTTGTGCAGGTGGGTTTAGGTGGTGGAGGTGGTGGCGGTAGCACTAGCAGTGGCCTGTGATGAGGTGGTGATAATCGGGGTGGTGTTGACTGTTGAGGGTAGCAATGAGGTTTGGGTTCGCCGGTTCGATGATGGTGAGGGCGAGGGTGGTGATTGAAAATCGGTCTTTTTTGTTAAAATAATGTGATTGTGACCTAAAAATAAATTCAATTTGTGCCCTAATATTTTGACAGTGTGTGACCATAAAATAGTCTATAACTTAAAAATGGTGGTTGTGACCTAAAAATTGATTGTTGTGACTTAAAAGATTTGTATGTTGTGACTTGAGATTTTACAATATTGTGACCTTAAGATTTATAATTAATAAAATATTTGTAACCTTAAAAATAACGATGGTTGTGATATGTAACCATAGAAATGGTTGTTGTGACCAAAAATAACAATGATTTTGATCTTGAATAAATGTGATCAAATCGTAACATGTGATTTTGAAATCAATTTTGTGACTTAAAAAATGTAAGTGTGTGACCTGATAATAAAATATATTTAATTATTTAATTTAATTAATTAATACTAATTACAACCTGATTTTTGAAATTATACAAGTTTCATCTTATTTTTGAAATTTGTATTTATAATAACCTTATTTATGTATTTTTCCCATTTTCAAACTACTTATTTTAACTCAAAAATATTACATTCTTTATTATATAAAAATAAAATAAAAAATAAAAAACTTTCTCTAAATAGAGTAAAGTTTTTAAAATAGTGGGATAGAAGATAATATTAATAATACTAGGGTTGGATGAAGGTACATAGCAGTGAGCCCACGTAAATTGATGACGATTATTTGAAAATGTCGCCGTCGATTGATTGGCGTTGTTCTGCATGCGGCTATTTCAAAGCCGTTATCGTCATCAGTTGATTCTGCCATGTCAAAATTCTATGGATTAATCATTGAAATGTTGATTCTATGTGTGTGCAGTGATAGGAATGTCAACGAGTCGAGTCGCGTTGAACATTAAGGCTTGACCTTTTTAGGGTCGAGTTTTTTTTTTACCCGAGCCGGGCCGGCCCTTTTTTTTCCCTCCTTTCACGAGTCAAACGCGGCGAATGAATTGTAAATTTGTAATTACTTAAGCATATAATTTAATTATGTACACAATAAATGTAGTTAAAATATCAAACATAAGATTTAATAAAAATTTAAATGTAAATTTCGTAAAGTTTATCTATACTAAATTATTAATTTTTTTATATATATTCAATAAAGGTTACAAGTTACATTACATTGTTACAAGTTACAACCCTCTTCATTTTTTCGGGCTTGGGACCGGCAACGATCAACATAGGTGGAGTTAAAAATTGTACACGAATAAAAAATTTCGTGTACAATTTTTTTAAAAACGTAATAATTTAAATTACACAAAATGATTTTTAAAAACTTACAATTTCTTCTATTTTAAATATTGCTCCAAGTCCTCGGCCATGATTCTGTCAACTTTATCTTGAAGTTATAAATCTGCACATTCCCAATCCTTCAAACATACAAGAGCTTCTAATATGTCTTCATTCAGTCTTGATAGTTTGTCTGACAAAATCCTACAACTTAAACTAAATGCAGCCTCCGATGAAACGGTGGACACCGGAGGTGTTAGTAAATCACGTGCAATTTTTGCTACAATTGGATATTGTCTTTCATTACACTTCCACCAAGTTAGAACATCAAAATTCTCTAATTCTTGTGGTGTTAAAACACTGCAAACTTCCACACACATGTACCTAGCTAACTCAGATGGAATTTCAATGTTTGTACCACCTATCGATCTAGATGTGTTTCCACTGGAACTAATTGAGAGAGGACTTGCATTTGTGTTAATAAAGTCCCATAAAGAATTAGAATGCATTGGAGTACTTTGGGAAACATTAGCTTGGGAACTAGAACTGCTTTGATCTTTTTTTTGCAGCATAATAATTGTACATTTCACATAATAAAGATTCCGTACTAACATGTGATAATTCTGTATTTAAATTTTGTGAAATTCCCTTTATAATAGCATTAGTGCCCATTAAATTTAGTCGATGATCCATCACCGAGGCTAAAACAAATAAAGAAGGTAATTCTTCTCAGTATTTGCAAAATTTTATCTCCATGGAGCTGACTACATCATTAAAAATTGGCAAATTCCTATTTTGATTGAATGTTTGTGCAATATGAAAAAAGTGTTGTAAAACAAGTGAAGATGTTGGGTAATAAACACCACTGCATGCATTTGTGGTATCATAAAAGGCTTTTAAAAATCTGTTTACACGGAATGCAATTTCCCATTCCCAATCTTCTAAATTATGGTCAGATCCATACGTATGTCTACCATTATAATACATTGAAATAGTTTTATCATAATTTTCACATGAGTGTAACATAAGGTAAGTAGAGTTCCATCTATGTAATACATCTGTAGCAAATGAATGTTCTTCTAAACTATACTCCGCACACAAACTATTAAATGCTTGTTTTCTTGATGGTGACACATTTATGAAATTTATTACTTCTCTAATTTTATCTAAGGATTTTTCAATATGTTTTAAACCACTTTTAACAATTAAGTTGATAATGTGACAAGTACAACGTTGGTGAAAAAATAAACTATCAAATGCAGGGTTAAAATCAGAAATAAATTTATCAATAACAACCTTATTAACGCTAGCATTATCAAAAGTAAAACTACGAATCATATCTTGCATACTGAATTCTTGTATAATCCCTTTTAAAATTAAATATATGTTAGCGGCATTATGAGGATATTCCACTAATCTAAATGCAATAATTTTTTGTGTAAAATCCAAAGATTATCAATGTTAATGAGCTGTGGCATCAATATAACCTTTTTTGTTACCACCAGTCCATAAATCAGATGTAAACGAAATAACAGTATCATATGTTTTTAAGGCTTTAATGGCAGTTTCTTTCCTTTTATTAAACAATTTTACGGTATCTGCACGAAGTGTATTTCTACAGTAAGTAGTATACCTGGGTTGAAGATAATTCTGCACAAGTCAGGTGAAGTGAACAGAGTCAATTAAGGAAAGTGGCATCTCACCGGCTACCACATATGCGGCCATACCTTCGCGAAATCTTTCTTGTGAATACACAAAGGTTGAAAGATTAGAACCAGAAGGTCCGGAACCACCAAAAACAAGCTAGGACTATGTAGGGTCAGCAACCGGTTTCGCTTTACACGTCCTTGCTATGTGCCGGTCCAAATGTGACGTACTTGACCCGGGCTTCCAGCTCATTTCCTTACCACAGTAATTGCAGCACGCTTTCCATATATCAACTCCATTTTCAACCCAATTTTTTTTTCTTGTCATATGTTGCCAATAATCCGATGACTCTTTTTTAGCTCGCTTGATTTCAACACCTTCCCATCTTGGATATCATCCAAGTCAATGGGAGCATTTTTGGATGCATCGACAGGCCACACGAGCCGACCCCGACTCGAGCCCACTAAGCATTTTTGGACTCGGCTCGAGCTTCGACTCAGTCCTACGAGCCTCGAGCCGAGCTTAGCCCGAGCTTTTAAAGAGCAGAGCCCGAGCTACCCGAGCTGACGAGCCGTTTTGACACGCCTAGGCAGTGGGCATAAATTTTTGTTTGGTAAATTTGTTATAAACATCACAATTTTCTAATATGCTACTTTTTAATAATGTACATTTTTTTTTCCGAAATCACTCAATCATATATTTTAACTCAAAAAACTCTGCACATGATAAAGTGGAGAAAAAATATTTTCTAAGGGTAGAAATAGGGTTGTCACGGCTCGGCCCGTTTGACGCCGGCTCGTGGCTCGTTCGTACGAGTCGAACTTGGGCCGGCTCGTCGGCCCTTTTTTTTTCAAACGGGTAAGTGGTAAAGAGTATCGACTGAAATAATTGAAATTTGAAAATATAAAAAACATAAATAAATTCTCCTCCTTTAATCCGGGCTTGGGACCGGCTACATTTAATTTCTTGTAGGCGGAGTTAAAATTATACACAAACAAAATGTTACGTGTACCATTTGTTATTTGGATTTGAAAGAAAGAATTCAAAATACAGAAAAAGAAAAATGCATATATTATTTATAGCATAATACATAATTGTAAGCATAATAATTAATAATACAAAATAATTTACTCACCAATACGATTGTTCTCCGAATTCCTCTGCCAGAATTTCACTTATCCTATTTTGTAACATTTTCTCCACAAATTGCCAATCCTTCAAGCACATTAAGGCTTCCAGTATGTCTTCTTTAAGCCTTGACCTATATTCAGATAACACTCTTCCACCTACACTAAAAAGCAGCCTCCGATGCTACAGTTGATACTGGAGGTTCTAGTAGATCTCGTGCAATCAAAGAAACAATTGGGTATTGACGCTCATTTAGTCTCCACCATTTAAGAATATCAAAATTATTTCGCTCGTCCTCGTCTAACATGCTAAGAAGGTCATGTGAAAAATACCTAGTTAACTCGCTTGGAATTTCATCTGAACTATTAAATGTACTAGAAGAACTAGAACCACTAGCATGTGTACTAGAAGTTCCCTTCATAGTCATAAGGTAGGAAAGTAAATCACTATCTTCATTTTGTATCACACTACTGGTGGGAGCAGTTCTTTTAATATTTTTGCCTGACTTTTCGGCATTGAGTTCGTACATTTTACATAAACATTTTTCTAAATCTGTACATGTCAATGGAGTATCAAAAGTTAATTTATTTGATATTGCATTTATAGTGTGTTTAGTTCCCTCTAAATTTATTCTAGGATCTATAATCGTTGCTAATGGAAATAAAGTGGGTACATTTTCCCAATATTTTCTAAACATAGTCTCCATTGATGTAATGATTTGCTTAAAAATAGAAAATGTTTTGTACTTATTAGAATTATTAGAAATGCAATAAAAATGCTTCGACACTAAAGGACTAGTGGGATAATAAACCCTAGATAATTCGTTTGTAGCATCGTAAAAGGGTTTCAAAAAATTTTTAACATGAAAAACAAGTTCCCAATCATCAGCCCCCAAATCAAAAGTTGGGCCATGTGAGTGCCGACCGTTGTAATATTCACATATTAAATACTCGTAACGTTGACAATGTTCAATCATTAAATAAGTTGAGTTCCATCTATGTCCTACATCTGTAACAAATGATCATGCTGGCATACCATTTTCTACACAATGTGCATCAAAAGCTTGTTTTCTAGAAGGTGCTATCATGATGAAATTGCAAACACACCTAAGTTTTTTCAATTGATTTTCTATATGCTTAAGACCATCTTGAACTATTAAATTAAAAATGTGATACACACAACGAACATGAAACAAGACTTCATCAAATTCAGGATTCATGTGGTTAACTAATCTATCTATCACTGCTTTATTAACAGAAGTATTATCTAGTGTAAAATTAAGAACTTTACTATCACGGTTAAATTCTCTAAGAATTGCAAGTAGTACATTGAAAATATTTGTTGCATTATGTGGGTAATCAATAACTTTAAATGTCATAATTCTTTTGTTCATTAACCAAGTATCATCAATGTAATAACAAGTAACAGCTACATAACCTCTATGATTAATGCCAGTTCACAAGTCCGAAGTAAATGATAAGTTACCATTATATTTATTTAAAACATCTATAAAATTTTGTTTTCTCTCGCAATATTTATTAATACAATCAGCTCGTAAAGTATTTCTAGAAACGAGTTTGTACCTGGGTTGGAGATACTTTTGAATGAAATCCGTGAATTGTGAACTTTCTAAAATTGAAAGCGGGAACTCACCACTTGATACGAACATGACCATCCCTTCTCGACGCGCTAGTTCTTGGTTGAAGACTCAATTGGTTAGACTCGATTGACCAAACTGTAGAGTTGATTGGTTTGCTTCAACCGAACCCAGTTTTCAACATGCTTTAGAGTGTCTGTTGAGGTGTGTTGTGCCCCCACCCTTCTTCCAAGAGAAAAGTCCTTCGCAATTTTTACATCGTGCTTTGACTACTGGTTTCCCATTTTCGTCGATGGCCGTTGTATTAATCAATTCGAAAAAATTCCAGCAGCCCTATTTTTTTTACCCTTTTTGGATTTCTGCTGGAGCCTGCCGTCGTGCTAGCGGAGCCGGACCCATATGTAACAGCAACATCTTCATTAGCAATGTCATCCAAATTAAGAGGAGTTCTAGTATCTATATCATCAATCTCATTTTCCAAATCCACCAAATTTTCAGGAATTGAAATTTCGTTGAAACTGGAAAATTCATCAACAAATTGGCTAGAAGAATAACCATGAGATTGTGAGTGTGCCATTAGAAATAATGAATTTGCAAATTTGAAATTGGAGATAGAAATGAAATATTGAATTTGAGACAATATTGAATATTGTATATGAAAATGAAATATTATAGGCTATAGCACTATAAATTAGAATATAACTAGAAAGTAGAAATGTAGAAGTAGAATATTGCAATTGAAATTTGAGAGTTGAGACTTGAGAGTTGAGAGAAATTGTGATTGAAATTAAGAAAAATGTATGTATATTTATAGGTGTAAAAAATAAAAAAAAATAAAAATTATTACAAACGGTCACAATTGTGACCGTTTGGGACGAGCCGAACGGGTCGGCTCACGTAAAAACGCGCCTGCACGGGCGGAAATGGGCCTCGAACCGGTCCATTTCGGCCCGTTTCTCAGTTCGTTGGACTAGTACACAAACTTCACGAGCCGAACCCGAACTTTTCAATACCCAAATTTTTTGTCCAGTCCAAGCCCAAGTCCCTTTTTTTACGAGCCGAACTCACGAACTGTTCAGCCCATTTGTCATCCCTAGGTACAAAACAAAATTGTTATTTAATAATTAATTAAAATAATGACATTCCAACTAATAAATGGAAAGAAATGAAAAGAATATAATTTATAAAGATTGTTGAAAAAATAAAAACCAAAATAAAGAAAATATCTACCAACGATATTTCAACATTCTTTTAAATATATATATATATATATATATATATATATATATATATATATATATATATATATATATATCATCTTACTATATTACTATATATAAGATTGAATGTGAAAGTGGCACTAATCATCTAATCCAATTGTAATTAAATTGACACTATTCATTCAATCTAATTGCAATTAAACACTATTCATCCAATTTAGGCAATTGGACATTATTCATCCAATTTAAACACTATTCCAATTTGCAATTGAACACTATTCATCCCATTTAAGCAATATTCATCAAATTCAATTGCAATTAAATTTACACTATTCATCTAATTCAATTGCAATTAAACATTATTCATCCAATTTAGTCACTGTTCATCCAATTAAATTGACACCATTCATCCAATTAAATTGCAATTAAACATTATTTATCCAATTTATGCAATATTCCAATTGTAATAAAACACTATTCATCCAATTTAGCACTATTCATCCAATTAAATACTATATGCTGACAACAATTGGATGCACTATTATCTATCCAATTGTAATTAAACACTATTCAATCAAACAAGAAATCATTATTCAAAACTTCTCTGATAGAAAAATACTGGCAATATGCGTGCAACACTCATCAAAACTAGTGTGTGTGTGTGTGTGTGTGTGAACAGCTGGTCCGTTACTATTCTGGTGTTTGGACTGGTCCTCAAAATAATTATTCTACAGTCAAAAAGGAAATTCTTTTAATTGTTCTTTGTGTTTCAAAATTTCAAGATAATTTAATTAATAAATAATTTATTTTGAAAACTGATTGTAAAGCATCAAAAGACAATTTATAAGAGGACGTCAAAAATCTTGTTTCAAAACATATTTTTGCAAGATGGCAAACTATTTTGCCGTATTTTGATTTCAGAGCCATTCTTTGTCAAAATACCCTTGGTAGATTTATCATTGTTTAATTTGTATTGTAGGGCAGGTTGGTTAACTTATTCCCGTAAAGCTCGAGAGCTGAGATAGCGTTGGTTGGGTTGCTTGGATTCAATCTGTCTTGTTGCACAATTTCTACAGTGGTATAATGTTCTAAGTTTATTTTGATACAATATGTCTTCTTTTTCCGGTTGGTAGGATCGGGTAGTTCTAGAAATAGGACTAGTAACTTGTCAAGCAATTTTTAAAATGAAGAAGAAATTTCTCAAAAGAATGAAAATGAAACCCTACAAAATAATTTCAATTCAAATGAACTTCAAATTGAACTACTTTTGAATAATTGGACTATTCTTGAAGTAGAAAAAAGTGCTATCTATGAAATAGGACAGTTTGATTTTACTCAAAATTATGTTATTAAAACATTTGAGCAAACTCTTGCTATTAAAGGTCGTAATACCGATATTGCTTTATTTTAAAAAAATTCTATACAGGAACATCTAAGAAATTTCAATTCTTACATATTGGTCTTGTTCAAATTGCTCTTAAACCTTTGCTCAGACTTGGTTTAGATATTCCAATTTTGCTAACTCTTCGTGATCAAAGACATTCAAATTTCAAGCACTCTTTACTCACTATTCTAGAATCAAATCTAGAAAGTGGTCCTGTTTTCTCAAACTGTTATCCTATTTTACTGTTAGTCTCTTTGATCAACATATTCTTAAAACTTTAAAACTTCATATTCAAACTAAGAATCTTAGTTTGGAAGAATCAAAATCCTTTGCTGTAATATACCGAGTATATTATAAGCTTCTTAATACTACTCCCAATATATGAGCTCTTCATTCATCCCCAAGAGATGAATCACTTCTTATGGAAGTTAATAATCTTCATTCTAACACTATGATTCCAAAAAGGATTCCTTAGAATCTTCAAACTAGAAGCCTTGAATAGGGTATTCTTAAAGCGAATAAACCTGAACCAACTTCTGAGAATGATACTCCAAATCAAATTCTGTCATTTCCAGATGGAAGTGTTAAGATGATTTTTGGAGAATCATCTTCATCAAAATTTTCAAAATTCTCTACTATTAGATCTTTTAAAAATAAAACTAAATTTCGTTTTCAGTCTGGAATGTTCTCTACATCTTTAGAAAAACTGAAAGATGTTAATTTCGATCCTATCATCCCAAAACCTCAATATGCTGATGATAAAGAAGAATTTGAAACAAATTCTCCAACACCATTAGATATGCAACCACCTTCAGAAGATATTCCTCCTCTTCATAGGAGAAGATTATCTGCTCAACTTAATGTTATTTCCTCAATAGTTGATAGAAGAAAAGAATTCAAAACTGATCAAACTCCCTCTCTCAAAATTTTGGAAAGAATCTTCGAAAAATGTTTTCAAAAGAAGAAATTGAATCTTACCGGGATGAGTTTTTTGCTCAACCTGAAGATTTGAGTTTTTTCGAATCGGTTAATTTCAAAGTTTTTGGAAAAAAGAATTCAAAATCAAAATCCATTTAAACTAATCATTCAAAAGAAAAAACTTGGAAAACTACTTCAAAAGATGTTTTCAAGTCTGAATATCCTCCTCTTGAAGAAATAATTTTTCCACATGGATCTACAGAAGTAACTGCATCTCCTTTCAAATAAATACCCGATGATAGAACTTAAAATGCTGCGGCTAAAACAGTTGATATAAAAAATCTTCAAGCTCAGAACAATTAAACAAATATTGTTCTTCATTCGATGTGTTCTCAATTAACTAGAATTGAATCAAATTCTGAAATTGAAAATCCTTCAAAATCTACTTCATCTAATGCTTTTTCAACATATAGAGATTATGCCTCATCTTCAAAATCTGAGAGTAAAAAACATTTACTCTTCAAACCAATTGAATCAAATCTTTCTCCTAAATTAGGAAGAAGCTCTTTAACTTCAGAGTCCAAAGTTCTTAAAGAACTTACCAAACAATTTTCAAAATTAAGCGCATCTAAGAATGTTAAGATTGACACTCTTGATGAACTTGAAAGTCAATTTATTGAAGAGGAACCTCTTCAAATTAATAAATTAAAAAATTTCAATTCTTCAAAACTTCCCACATTTACCTATTCTAGAGATGAATTTGTCGAATGGAATATCGATGGAATGACTGAATTTCAAATTATTAAAACTATTGAAAAAATGTCAATCTGTTTCTCTGCTTACAAATGCAGAAATCTTGACGAAATCATGGCTTGTACCAACATTGTTATTGGTTTTACTGGACAATTAAAAGATTGGTGGGGAAACCAATCTTTAATGATAGGCATGACCATGCTTTTCCACAGGAGAAAGTTGTTCCTATCCAGCTTGATAGGGGGGATTTGAGTAAGATTTACACCAAAAGATGAGGACTGGTTTTCTCTCAGAACTAAAGAAGAAATGGTGGTTTGTGTGTTGCTTGCATTGAAGGGAACAACCATGGCTATGATACCAAGTTAAAAGAATGAAGACAATGATAATTGATTTTCGGGTGATGGAAAAGATCTCACATTGTGCTCTATTTAACAATCAAGAAGAATATTTTAGCTGCTAAATCTGCTGTGATCAAAATCGTTACATATGCAGACAAAGAAAAGAATAAAACAAAAGAAAGGGTATAAAAGACAAAAGCCAGCATATTTATGAAGTTGTATTTTTGAAAACGTAATAGAAGGAATAACACTTCTTCTTCATAGCGTCAACTGGGTCTTCCTTCATTCATGTCTGCAACTTGAGCTGATTCAAATGATCAATTTCAACTAATATACCAAAGTTACGAATAAATAACTTATTTATTTTATTGAGCTTAGCCATTAAATAAAAAAGAGTAAAAGAAATGAATCAATACGAACCTATTCAAATGGAGTAATGGACACACATTTCCAAAATCTCGTCCATGAAAAAGATCTTTGCTAAATTTATCATATCTTGAATAGTAGTAATTTCTAGATGCATAATGGGATTTGAATTTTGTGAGGATTGTTTTTTTTTTTTTTTTTGAAAGTGGTGAGGATTGATTTAAGGAGGAACAAACATAGAAATGCCAAATATTAAATTGGTATTAACATTTATGAGACATTAAATGTTTGATGAAATAATAAGAAATAATATCAAACACCTAACAAAAATATTTTTCTAATGATAACTAATACATTTTAAACAATTTTAATCGAAGTAGGTCTTCATTGCAAATTTTTAAATCACTTGTTAAACCTTGAATAATTAATAGATATCTATTTTTATTTATTTCATTCCCATCATTTCCACTTCATTTCCTTCCACTTATCAACCCATTGAAGAAATAGAGAAGAAATTTTAAATGATACCACATTAGCCTATAATTCTCTCTTTCTTAATTTAAAATGACTAAACTCCACATAAATGACACTTAGAATCTAGATGTGTAACACTTTCAACAAGTGAGTGATCAATGCGTAACATTCTGATTCCTCGATGGTGCCACAGAAGTTCCTTTCAAATGTGGGAAAATACAGAAAAATCAAGTATTTGATAATGGTTACATGTTAGCCCATGCTAAACTGTATTAGCCATAGCTGGATTTAGTTGAATGGAGTCCTCCCGTCACATACACTTCCTCGAAATTAACATTCAGATGCACAAGAACTTGTTGATGCAACTTACAGTTGAGACTACCATTACCATAGGCAAGTTGTATATATGTTAACACTAATGATAGCAACGAGGGCCGAGTTCGGGTCGGGTACCCCTGACTCGTGACCCGCCCCGGGGGTAAAAAATTTTCCCAAACCCGTCACTCGTGCATGCAAATTTCGGGGCGGGTCAACTCCGTCCCCCTGTTTAATTTTTTAGGTATTTTTTTATTTTTTTCTTATTAATTTATTTATTTATTTATTCAGGGCGGGTTCGAGTCGAGGTGGCCAAAATCGCCCGCCCCTGCCGACCCGCGGGTGGTTCCCCCCCCCCCCCCATTCGTGGAGGGTTTGAGTGGTATTTTTTTGCCATATCTAATTGACACTGAATCAGCTGGCATCTAGCAATGGTAATCTCGTCGCTGCGTATCTTCATTGCTACCTCGAATATGCGACGACACCGATTGTTCTTTTGTTTGTATATTTGTCTTTGGTTGATGTTGAGATTGAGTTGTGATTGTGGTGTGGAGGAAGCGATGGTGACTGTAGTGTTGAGATGGTGGCGGCGACGAGGAGTCGATTATGTGAGATAAAAACATTTGATTAATAATTTTGACATAATATTTTGGTAAACGTGACTTAAAAAAATTTATGATCTAATAATTGATAAGTTGCGACGTAGAAATAAAATAATTGTAACCTAATAATTTTATAAGATGTAACATAGAAATAAGTTCGGATATACTAATTTGACATTACGTGACCTATTAATTTGATAATCTGATACCTTTAAATCATTTGCTACTTAAAAACTTGTTACTGTGACCTAGAAATGATCTATTAATTTGATAATTTTGTGATTTGCTATTTTGATATTTTGTGACCTTGAAATCAATTTGTAACCAAAAAGATTTGTGTGTTGGGACTTGAAATTATAGTGTTGTAACCTTAATGTATAATAATAATTAATAATTTTTTTAATTATTTAATTAAATTAATTAATTCTAATTATAACATGATTTTTGAAATTTGAAAACTATTTTGTCAACTTTGAAATTTGCATTTCTAACCCTTATTTATGTGTTGTTTCCATAAATGAATAATATTAATATGCATTTTTTTTATTCACTGATTTTTTGAATTAACTTCTATTTATAAAATTAGTTTTGATAGTTATCCAAGCACGGCATATAGCTAATTATTAGCAGAGTTCATAGCTAACATATCCATAGTTAGAGCATCTTTAATAGATTTTTTATATTTAAAGAGTATATTCTACATAATAGAAAATATTTTTAAATTTAAAGAGTAAATTTTTTTATTAACTCTAACAAACTCTTTATTTTTTGAGCTTTATTTTACTTTTACATGCAAATATTTTTTGTCTTTCTTTATAGCTAACATATCCATAGTTAATAAAGAAAGCTAATATAGGAACATTGAAAATTGAAACTTTTTTAATGCATTTAATAATAGAGAATAAGGTTGACTTTCTAAATTTGGAGAGTCAAATCCACTATCTAAATTAAAATGTTAAAGTAAAGAGCCTATTAAAATAAAATTTTAAGGGTTAACTTTCGAAAATAAAGAGTATCTCAAGTTTAGAGAGCACATTAAAGATGTTCTTAGGGACTTAATTGAATATTTTCGTGACATTGGTAATCGATTATTTATATTTGAGAAACATTCGGACTCTTAACATAATATTAAAATCATTAGTGGAGTGAGTATTATTAAGAGCATCTCTTCTCCAGTGGTGGTGTAAAAATAAATGTAAATTAGTATTTTTCCAAATTACTTTTGTGTCCTCATTGACATTTCGATGGTCTAAGTTAAAACTTTAATCCAATGGATGGATGGAAATTATAATATTTTAATTCATTTTTGCATAATTTTTTTAACTTGTAATATATATACACAAATAGATTGACCTAAAAATTTCAAAATTTAGTAAAGAAAACAAAAATGTTAAAAATGTGCAAATTAATATAAAAAACTCAAAATGTAATTGAATTAATATAATAAATTTAAATGATATGTCTCAATTGAAATTTAATTTACATATGGCGACAACTTTAGATTACAAATCACAAATAGCTCTAGTGTAGTATTGTACATCATAATTGAAGATGCTCTAATAAGTCCCATGTTTATTTAATTATCTTATCATCATAGTATAAATGGCTCGGTTAAGTCGGCTGGCCTTCCGTATAACCAACATTTCCGTCCACTTTGTTTTTTTCCCCATCTAAACACTACTAAATTCAGCTCAAATTCATCCCAAATAAATTCGAAACCTAACTCAAATCATCCACCTAATCCAAATCCTCTCCCATTTCTCACCACCACCACTAGCCAGCCGCCCCCTACCTCCCTGATTCTTCTCTCTTAAAACTCCATTTCACACTATCTCTTTCCCCCAAAATCTAAAATCTGATTTGGCAACAAAACGAAGTTTGTTGTTGGGTTTGCCAGTTTCTTGATTCATTCTATCTAATGATTTGTGATAGACTGCCGACGCCCAAGTAGCTTAATACGATGAATCTATGGACAAGTAGCAGTACAACAAAAGCAGCAGCGACAACAATTATGACTACAGATGATAACGCGTCGATGATGGAGGCCTTTATGTCATCTTCTTCCGATCTGTGTTCTTTTTGGCCCGCCCCAAATGCTTCAAATCCTGCTGACCAATCGAAATCCTCGGCGTCAGCGGCACAAGTTTTCAATCAAGAAACGCTACAGCAGCGTCTGTCGGCGCTGATTGAGGGTGCCCATGAGAGCTGGACTTACGCGATTTTCTGGCAGTCCTCGGTGGTTGATTATGGTGGTCCGTCGCTACTGGGCTGGGGTGATGGGTACTATAAAGGCGAAGAAAATAAAGGGAAGCGCAAGACGGCAGCGTCACAGGCAGAGCAAGAGAACAGAAAGAAAGTGCTGAGAGAGTTGAATTCATTGATTTCAGACCCACAATCTTCGGCCGATGATGCTGTAGATGAAGAAGTGACTGATACGGAGTGGTTCTTTCTCATCTCCATGGCTCAGTCCTTTGAGAACGGGTCCGGGCTTCCCGGCCAGGCGTTGTACAGTTTGAGCCCTATCTGGATCGCTGGGGCGGATAGGTTGGCTGCTTATCACTGTGAGCGGGCCCGTCAGGCTCAGATCTTCGGGCTTGAGACCATGGTTTGCATACCTTCTTCAAACGGCGTCGTGGAGCTTGGTTCTACCGATATGATTTTCCAGAGTTCGGATCTCATGAACAAGGTTAGAGTTCTATTTAATTTCAATGGCATGGAAATGGGTTCGGCTGCTCCGGCCCCGGGTCTGGGGTCGGGCTCCTGGGCAGCTTTGGTGGAGAATGACCCGTCTGCTCAATGGTTGACCGACCCTTCGTCCTCGGGTGTGGAAATGAAGGATTCTTTGAATAATAACAATGCTAGTGCTAATATTAATAATAATAATAATAATTGCCTGGGGAGTTCAATCCCTCCGGGTTCGGGTAGTGCTAGTAAAAAAAAATTGTTTGGGAATGAAAATCCCAGTACTAGTACTTTAACGGAGAATCCGCAGCTGCAATCGCCGGGTTTTTTTGCTAAAGAGTTGAACTTTTCCGAATATGGATTAGATGGAGATAGTCTTAGGAATGTGACTTGTAAGCCGGAGTCAGGCGAGATTTTGAATTTTGGGGAGAGTACTAAAAGGAGTGGAAGTTTGTTTGGGATTCAAGAGGAGAATAATAAAAACAATAATGTTGGCAACAAGAACAAGAATAAGAAGACGTCCCCAACCTCGAGGGGGAGTAACGAGGAGGGCATACTTTCGTTTACTTCGGGTGCTGGGAAGACGAGTAATGGTGGTGGTGGGGAATTGGATCATTCAGATCTCGAGACATCTGTGGTTAAAGAGGCGGATAGTAGCAGAATTGTTGACCCTGAGAAACGGCCTAGAAAAAGGGGTAGGAAGCCTGCAAATGGGAGGGAGGAGCCTTTAAATCACGTGGAAGCCGAGAGGCAGAGGAGAGAGAAGTTGAATCAAAAGTTTTATGCACTTAGAGCTGTTGTTCCGAATGTGTCCAAGATGGACAAGGCTTCACTTTTAGGAGATGCAATATCATATATTAATGAGTTGAAATCGAAGCTTCAGAATATAGAGTTGGACAAGGAGGAATTGAAAGACCACTTGGAGTCCGTGAAGAAGGAGCTGGTGACTAAAGAGCCTCGAGCTCCAGCTCCTCTACCGGAGCAAGATATCAAAATGCCAAACCACAAAATTGATGTTGACGTAGAAGTTAAGATCATTGGTTGGGATGCAATGATACGGGTTCAATCTAGTAAAAAGAACCACCCGGCCGCAAGGTTGATGATGGCCTTTAAGGAACTAGACCTAGATGTTCATCACGCCAGTGTGTCAGTGGTAAATGATTTGATGATCCAGCAGGCCACGGTGAATATGGGAAGCCGATTTTACACAAAAGATCAGCTTAGGGTTGCATTGACATCAAAAGTTGGTGAAAATCGATAAATTACTATCTCTGTACAATATTTGATTTTGAACTTGTGTTTTACTATTTTTAGGGCTTTGAAGGTAGAATTTTGAAAGGCTGGGCTACCTCAGCTTTCCATTTTTCTTTTGCTTTGTCTAGTTTTGTGGTTAGTATCCAGCTTGTGTACATGTGTATAAAACCCAATAAAATTATTTGGGCTCGTATTTATGTTTTAGACATTGCTAAGTTCTTCTTGGGGTTAATTGCATAAATTACTCCTTTAAAGTCCCAAAATTGATATTTACGACACCAAAAAAAAAAAATGAAAAATACTGAGGACGTGTTGCTCGTCTTCTTCCCCAAGCCTACCCTCCACAGTCCACCGCTACCACCCGCATCATTATAAACCATGCTGCTCGTCTTCTTCCACAAGCCTACCACCAACTCTCCATAGTCCACCATCATCACCCGCATCATTATCAACCACCAACCCCTCTCCCCAACCAACACCACCCCTACCTCAATCACCACCAAACCACCACCACAGCACCACCGAACCACCACCGTTCACTTCCCCAAAAACCCACACACGACAAGATAAGAGAATCAGTCGGCTGTTCAATTTAATAATCTGTCTCCCGATGATGTTAATTCCAGAATCTCCGAACAAAATAAAACGCAGCACTATCGTCGCTACCACTGAAGCATCAATCCACCATCACCATCAACCACGGTGGTTGAACCACCTGCATCGCAACTAAGTTGGTCCATATCAAGCTTGGGGAGTGTGGGCAGTGGGAACTTCCAAAAGTCTGGGCAGTGTGCTTGCCTGGAAGGAAAGGGCAGACTGACAGCAAGAAAGAAGGATTGATGGGCTCTTCCATATCCAGTTTGGGGAGTGGGGGCAGTAGCTCGGTTGAACTCAGAAAGTTTATGGACTTCGGTGCTGTGCGGAAATGTGGAGAATAAATTTCTTGGAAGCATGGCAGATGCTTTATCAATTTAGGTGAAAGTTGTCCATTGAGTTTGAAATTGTACGAAAAGTGTTTGATTTTATGTCTGAGACAAAGTATCATAAAATTTTATAAAGTATCAAGTTGTGATATTAAAAAAAAGTGTATGAAAAGTGTTTGGTTTTATGTCGGAAACAAAGTATCATAAAAATTTGTAAAGTATCAAGTTGTAATATTAGAAAAAATTGAAAAGTATCATAAGTATCACATTGTGATACTAAAAAAATTGAAAAGTATCACAAGTATCATAACGTGATACCAATATAATCATAAGTATCATACTGTGATACTAACATATTTAAAAAGTATCATAAGTATTTTTCAATTTTTAAGATTTTATTATAAGTAATTTTCAAGTTTTATAAAATGTAAGTAAATTTCAATTTGATTCCTAAAAGTATTATATTTTTGTGAAGAGCCCTTCTTCTTGTTTGTAAAATTTAATCTGTTGAATCTTTCAACACTATTATGGATTAACTCAGCAATGTGTATTTTTGCCACCACTTTAGCTATAAGTTAGACGTCATACCGAAGGTATCCTAATACTTTATATCTATTGGGAATTTACTCCAAACAGTTAGAACATCTGCAATGAATGTATTAACTTTTATTGGTTAAACACTGTTACGTAAACAATATAAATGATGTTAAGAGGTTATTTGGTAAAGGAAAAAAATATCATCACAATTTTTCAAACTCAATCTCAACCATCTATTTTTAGTCAAGCTCACAATTTTTGACTTTTCAAATATTTTTCAACCACACATCCATAAAAAAACCTAAAATAAATCAAAAAAATCAAAAAATTTCACATTATCAAACAGGCTCTAAATGTCATATCTACATGTTAACTATAACTATTATATGAGTGTCACATTGGATATGTTAAATTTAATCATCAATAACTAAATTAACTAATCAATAATCATTTAATGTTTCTTTCTCTCTTATTTTTCTCTTCTGTTTTCAACATAAATTATTATGTCACATGTTAAAATGTTTGTTGACTTTAACAAACAAATTAACAATACACCAAAAAAAAAAAAAAAAAAAAAACTTTAACAAACATGTTAATATACTATTAATTAATATATATGATACAAATAAATATTTTAACACATTTATTGTTGTTGCTCTTAGCGAAGTCCTTTTGTTCACCCACCATGCATACTTTTGCATTATACATCACCATGCTCCCTCCGATATTATAAAGCCAAAATAACGAAAGCTGAATTGGTATATGATGAATGAGAGATATTTTCTTTAGTTGCATAGAATGAGAAAGATGTCCACCACATAAATGACCTACTATTTGAGCACAGTGATTAAAATCTGATATGGTATGGCAGTGGTTTCTTGGCTTATTGCATGAGTCACTGTCAAGTGTCAAGTTGTAAGATCTGCATCGTATAAATGGATTCTCGTGGGTTTAATTTTGAGCAATGTTACTCATACAGACACAGTTACAAATTGGTTGATAAATAGTAATGTTTAGAAAATTGGATTGGACCGACTGATTTAATCGGGAAAATTGAGAATCGGTCGAAAAATTGATCCGATTGACCTTAAAAATTGGACGGTAAAAAATAGGCAAGAAAACCCGATTTTTAATGGGTTTAACCAGGAAAATCGGGAACCAGCCGATTTTTTAAACCCGATTTTCAATTTTTTTTGCTTTTTTTGTTGTTTTGCTTTTCTCTAGTTATTATAAGCTACTTTTGTAACGCCCCGAATTCCGCGGAGCCCCGAACGCCACTTCGTCCTTTAAAACTAACTTTATTGCGGAAAATAAATTTAATTCAAAGCATCACATTCATCATTTGAAAACTTCAGCGGAAATTTGATTAATTTAAATAAAGAACAATTCGTAAAAATTTAATCCCAATTATTTAAATGAAATTAACGATAAATAATTTAACGAGTAACATTCGTAAAATTGTCTAATAACATCATCATTTATTTAATTTGTCACGGCTCCCATTTCATTCGCCGCCTTCTCCGAGATCTGTAAAAACTGTTAAAATAATGGAATGAGTATTTCGAAAAATACTCAGTAGACTCATCGCCATTAATTAATTTACAGAATAATTGAACACGATAAATTTAAATAATTTAAATTTTAACTTAAATGGCTAGATGAAAATGTGTTTAAAATAAATAGGTAAAGTCGTAGCGACACGTTTTAGATAATATTTATTTAAATAAGTCATGGAAAATTCTTGGTCGCTACAACCCTACCACCTTAAAATAATTTCGTCCTCGAAATTTAAAATTTTCTTGATTTAAAATAATTGGATAATTCAAAATTTCTTCTTTCTTAAAATCTTAAAATAATTAATATGACTAGACGAGAGCGTTGATTTTGAATAAAAATCGTTAAGGTTGGAGAGTCGTAGCGACAAGTTTGATAAAACAAGTCTTTTAAGTTTGAAAATTTTCCGGTCGCTACAACCTTCTCCACTTAAAATAATTTCGTCCTCGAAATTTTAAACTTTTTTGATCTAAATATATCTGGGTATTAAGCCAGACTTCTTTCTTCTTTCTTATTTTCTTTCATATTTCGGGTACAAAAATCTTTCTCATCAAATTCTCAAAATATTTCATTTCTCATGTATCCGAAATCATCATAACATAAACTTCATGATAAAATCATTTACCTTCGGAGTTGGCGGAGCGAACGATGGCAGTGACAAAAGTATTCAAAACATTGTCGTCAAAACATTATTTTTTTTTATTATTATTATTATTATTATTATTATTATTATTATTATTATTTTCTTTAAAAAAAAAAATTTCTCTTTTCAAAATTTGCAAGTCTACAGAAACGTAGACCCGCTCTGATACCACCTGTAACGCCCCGAATTCCGCGGAGCCCGGGACGCCACTTCGTCCTTTAAAACTGACTTTATTGCGGAAAATAAATTTAATTCAAAGCATCACATTCATCATTTGAAAACTTCAGCGAAAATTTGATTAATTTAAATAAAGAACAATTCGTAAAAAATTAATCCCAATTATTTAAATGAAATTAACAATAAATAATTTAACGAGTAACATTCGTAAAATTGTCTAATAACATCATCATTTATTTAATTTGCCACCGCTCCCATTTCATTCGTCACCTTCTCCGAGATCTGCAAAAACTGTTAAAATAATGGAATGAGTATTTCGAAAAATACTCAGTAGACTCATCGCCATTAATTAATTTACAGAATAATTGAACACGATAAATTTAAATAATTTAAATTTTAACTTAAATGACTAGATGAAAATGTGTTTAAAATAAATAGGTAAAGTCGTAGAGACACGTTTTAGATAATATTTATTTAAATAAGTCATGAAAAATTCTTGATCGCTACAACTTTTGTTTATAATTTTATAGGGTTGCACAAAAAAATCGTGAAACCGCAAACCGAATCTAACTCGTTGGTTTGAAATTGTTGATTTGAAACCGTATGGACCCGTGGTTTTATTTTCCTCAAACTGAACCAAACCGTTTGAAAATGGTTTGATTTAGGTTTTGATTTTAAAAAATCGTAAAAAATCGAACCAAAACGCTTTTTTAATTAAAAAATTAATTTTATTAATTTGAAATTACTTTCCACTAAAAATAAAATTCTCATTTATATCTTTTTTTGTTTATATATTTTCTCATTTTCATTGTATTGCATTGTGATGATCTCAAAAAAGACTGCTAGTGTTTGTAGTTGTAGATTTCGTTTCTTCTTTACATAGGAATAAATTTCATTAACCATCTAACGTGAATTTCCTACGAATTCCTACAATCCCAATTAATTGTTTAGCAACCTTAATATCCCGATAAAGGATTTTTACAAAGTTTTGTAAGCCGTCTAAATCACGAATGCCCTTCCTACTCAACTTTGTAAGAGATAAATGATGCAATCTAGGTAAAATTAAAGTTCTTGAAAATTTATCTCCTTCATGAGGGCATTCCTAGGAGTAATTGATACCTCAATGATAACCTCTATAGTTTGAGAAAGAAGTTCCATTATCGGACCAAGAGACGGATTATTTACGACATATATTACTATTTTCTTACTAACTAACTAGTTCTTACCCATGCGTTGAACGGCAATTGTAGTTTTTATGAGTGGTTCCAAAAGAAAACATTATGATGTTTCAATGTTCACATAATAAAGTAAATAATTCATACATAATCTCATACAATATTAATAATTTCTACTGAATTTTGAAAGTTCAACAAAATTATTCTAAGTTCTGGAAAACTTGGAAAACTACATTTGTGGTCGATTTTATTGATTGCCCATCTTTAATACAAATTAGTATCTTCAATCCAGCACAATTGATAACTTCAGAGACTGTTACATAGAATTATCCATGACTAAAGAAAATTAACTATATTTGACAACAAATCATGCAACAAATATATCACATTTTCTTAAAGTCCTACAAATTTATGTGCAGCAAAACTGCATGAATTACAAAACCATAAAAAATACATGGGTAGGGGACACATATCTAAAGGAAAGACATTTTAGATTATATCCTCCAAATATCAACAGTTTCAAGAAGTATAAACAGCACGATATAACCCAATATGGACCTTCATGGTTTGCTCATAAGTCAAGAACATACACATCATTGTCACTTCAAAAACCCTCTTCTACACTCTCTCAAATTACTGGGAATAATCAATACAGAATCAAAAAAAGTCCCCCTTTCGAATGTGTGCAGTCGATTTGTTTCATTGAAAATCTCACTTCAATCTCGAAATTCAATTCACTAACTATGAATTCACTTACATTGTAATCTATCCAGCAGCCACGCTTGTGGCTCTCATTTGCCCCATCTTGTTCAGTATCATCTAAAAAGCACTTAGTCGATGCTTGCTGACCATCTGAAGTAGACAATTCAAATCATACTGGTTTTATATCCCAACCATGAGTCTGTTCAAAATTGCAAACACGGTGTCCAAGTTGTTTGTAAAATTTTCCAATGTGAATCCTGAACGACAAAGTGTATATATAAGGATGGAAAGGGAACTTCATCACACCAGTTATTTCAAACCACCAGATTTGCCACAAATAGGCTATAACAGGAAATCTGAAATAAAAAGGCAGCATAGATGAGATAATTCCATTTTCTAAAACAGCTCCAATCTCCTTGCAATATATATAAAGAAATGTGGGCAAGCTGGTTAAATTGGCAGATGGTATAATTTTTGGTGCCATATATTTCATGCAGAATGCTAATTTACATTCTACAATATACAAACAGAAAGTTTCTCAACATATAGAACATAACATTTCAAATAGACAAAAAAGATTTCTTTATACTATAAAACATTAGTCATTGCTTGCAGATAACCTCAGGGCACCAAACATGTTAGACACAAGATTTTGCAAGTCCAATAAAGCCCCTTTCACCCTGATTTGTTCAGCAGCAAACAGATTTTGCAGTTCGTGTAGATACTAGTAAGATTTGACCCATGTTTGGCCCATTTTCTAAAACTTATTTTTTCCTCGAACTCATTTTCAACAGCTTTATAAACTTTTCAACCACACATTTCATCAAATTTTATTAAAATCTTCTAAAAATTTGACTTTTTATCTAAACCAAACAGGGGCTTCATGATTCCAGTGTGAACTGCAAAGCAGAGTAAAACTAAAACTCGGTTGATTATAGTCATTTGGCTTATAGGTTTTACAACTATGCCATAAAAAGTGAGATTGGCAAGATTGAAAATAATACATGTAGCTCATGCGTAATAGTATAGCCCCATAAAGGAAGACATAAACCAAGGTATACACGAAAACTTTTAAGTTTTTATAAGCCAATACAGGTCAGAAATATACAGCTATCTAGTAAAACAAAGGTAGAAGGATCTATTGTTTCATCTGATCCTTGATAAAAAAACTCTTGGGAAAAGCCTTCAGGCACTGAACATAAAATTACAAATATATTTATGTCATCAATATAAACATGATGGCTTCATTTTTCAACGAAGTTGTAGGAGCAAAAAAAAGTTCTTTACTTATAAATTACACATGCTCGGCAATTTGTCTACCTCGACACAGCAACACCTTATTGCTACCCTGACCACATTCTCATCCACATACAAAGACAGATAATAATCTGAGTCTAACAAACTGAGTCTTACTTTTTTTTATCCAAACTAAAATTATCTTACCCGATCAGCTACAACTTGCATAAAGTAATTTTTCTCCGGTGTTTACTTAGATATCTTTCTTTCAGCAAAATATGTAAGCAGCTGAAATATTGCAAAAGTTGGATAAACGATCAGTAAGAAGAACACAACAGAAGCCTTTATCATCAACTGAGCCTTTGCTTCAACTTTCACATGCATTTCAGTATCACATAGACAGATATATATGAAGTACCTCATCACCCAATTGTTCTAGTCTTAGGCTTTCCTTTGTCAATGATGACCAAGGGAAATTGATTTTGGTATGCTGACAGACACCGGGAGAAAATTTTGTGTTGTCTGCAAATACCTTCAATCAGTATTACCATCTGCTAAAGGAATATGATTTTTAAGTAGTCGAACAGAGGGTTATCCAAACCATGCACCTGGCCTGCCCATCCACATTTTAGACAAAAACATCTCCACATTGCAAAGTTCCTTTAATACCATATAAACTGTCATGAATACCCATCTTGAGAAAATCTGGCATGATATTTAGAAACTAAAATACCGGTTTTGGCTGATGTGAAATGATAGACTCCTCTCCATTGAACGCCCACCCCTGCACTGACCCGCAAGTAGTATTCCTCAGTATTAAATAGTGACACTGACATAAATTGAAGTAATCAAAATATATTGCATTTTTTTGTGCGTAAATTAAAATATTGTATTGCTCACTCCACTCTCCAACAGTCCAAGTAAGATGTATTATACACACATTGATAAATTTGTGCACATTCATGAGCACACGCACACGCAAAACTCTGAAATAAATTATCAAGACAAACAGATTTTTTTGGACACAAAAACTTGAATGCTTTAAATTTCCTTTTTTTTTTTTTTTATATCAATTTGAAATTGAAAGTTTCCCTTTTTTTATGAAATTAAGACAAAATATTCCTGGCTCCCTGAGTAAAACATTCATTTAAGATATTTATGTAATATACATAAATATCTTAAAGTTTACTATTAATGTGCAGTAAACATGAATCAAGAAAAAAAAAAATTAAGATTTTAGTGAAACAATGTAAAAGAAAACAATATTGACCGAATAATCACATGTTGATCTGTTTAATCAATTCATTACCGCTCATTTGTTACATTAATCAACTCAGACAATTTATTTTGAACTGGTCAATTGAGGCCAAAATATAAGTAAAAACCACAAACCCAAGCTTCATAGTATAACAAACTGGAATCCAAGCTTCATAGTATGATGTTTACTTTGTGAAGTAGTTTCGCAGCCTAACTAACAAATAAATTAGTATATTTCAGTCAAACCAACAAAATGAATTTGATATGAACACCTAATGATAACTCAATCAAGAAGTTCAATGTGAGTTCATGCATAAAGCACCAAATACCAGTGCAATAAGAGAGCATATAAATAATACAATACTTAAAGATTATTCCCCATAGGAAATAGGAAGTTTGTCAGACACTAAATATCTACTTTTATTTGAATTATCCAAAAAATATTTTTCATCTTCTATCTGTCAGAATTGCTATGCCACTTGATAAGTGTGATATTTACGTTTATTTTATGCACTTATATCCTTGAATAAGTCATAATGGGATTCTATCTAAATATTATTAATGCATTTTATGTTTCATGTTGTATAGGATCCTAAAAGAGGAGAAAAGAAGAAAAAATGACCAAATTGCACTAAAAATTGAAGTTTGGGGACTTAGGTGCAAATAGAGTTACGGCCGCAAGACAAATCATTACGGCCGTAAGAGCATGTTGAATCAGAAAAAAATAAGCAGAAAAGATGTTACGGCCGTAAGATATATCTTTACAGCCGTAACCCTCAAAAGGTGAAAAATGCGCAGAAACATCTTTACGGCCGTAAATCAAAAGTTACAACCGTAACTTCAATTTTTGAGAAATCAGCAGAAACCTCTTTACGGCCGTAAAGGAAAACTTACGGCCGTAAGTCTCCAGTCAAAAATTCCATATTTTAAATTCTTTCCATAATTTTGGGATTTCTTGCTCCCAAAGCTAGGGCACGAAATTAAGGCTATAAAAAGGGAATTCTAGGACAGAAAAAGGTGTGAAAAAATTATTGAAAGAGGCGCGGCTCGCTTGCAGAATTGGAAGAAGAATTAAGCAACTCGAGAAGGTGAATCAAGAAAGAAAATTCTAGAATTCTTCATGACTATGCTCGGCTAAGCTTCCATACCTAGTTCGAAGGGGAAGTTGTATTTCATATCAATTTGTTATTGATTTTCCAAACTAGTAACGTTGTTCTAAATTCTTTACTTTGATTTGTTGGATTCTTATGCGTTTTTGATTTAATCAATGCAATTTTTTATTTGATTAAGGCCTTATCATTTAATGTGTTGTATTAAGATTTGCTATTTTGAATGATTGGATCCGTAAACATCTTTTTATTCAAATCATATTAGCAATTGGAAATTTAATATTTTCATAAAGAATTCCAACTTAGGTTAATTGTCGTGAGCTTGTGTGATTGATAATCTAATTCATCCAAATTCTTCTCAACCAATATATAGTTGTTGTCTTAAATCTAAAGAGCTTGTTTTAGGTTATTCAATGGCTAATGTTTGATTAGAGAGCTTATTCTAATTAAATGCAATTAAGGTAGAATAGGAATAGTTAGAGCTTATTAACGTTTTTACTTTATTTTCACGATATTTACAATTCTTGAACTCGAAACCCCCCCCCCCCAATCTATTCTAATTGACAAAGCACTACTTTAGTTCCCGTTCCTCGTGGGATCGACTCTTACTTCCGGTATTACAATCAAATCTGATAATTTGCGAGTAAGATATTTATTTATTATTTTGGTGCATTGCGACACGCATCACCACTAAAATTACTTTTTAGAATTGCAAAGGTAGATAAGCCCATTGTAAGGTTGAAAAACATGGCCTGGCATATCTAAGACAAATAGTATTTAAGCAAGACTCTCAAACAGAATAAGAGATGCCTTTTGCTGTCCAGTATCATATAAGGTTTGCTCATAACATTAAAGTAATGACATTATTACATTATCAAATGAAATATTAATAATAAAATCAATCCCTCTATCAGATAACCCAAAAAATTAACATAATGCAAGAATATCTCAGTACTCAGTACCATTTATGATTTAAAAAATGTTCCTTTTGATATGTCAGTCTCCAATTTCATTTGCTACCCTTCATAATGGATTAATATAGGGGAATAATTATCCTGTCCAGAACTTAATATGTTTGAATGTTTCTATAGGTTCCAATAGAACTCGCATTTTGCTCAGACTTATGCGTAAGATTAGTAACGTCTTCAGCATGTCAAAGCCGTCATAAGTGTTACTATAGAAAGAATTAATTTCATTAATTAGCTTACAATTCCCCAGAACATACGTGCCAAAGTAGTAGTTCCATGATCTAGTAATTCTTCAAAACGCATTTCCATCATCAAAACTCACAATAAATTTTTCTAATGTCATTGTCCATTTTGTCCAAAGTTCTATCTTAATTTAGCAAGTCCAATTTAGATGAGAGATAATTTCTAAAATACTGAATCTTAAAACTTTTTCAATGTCATTGTTCATGTGGCTATTTAAGGTCACTCTTCACAACCTCTTTTCTTCTAACTCAGACCTTTCTCTGTGCATGTGAGTGAGACATTATATCTTGTAACGTTCCGTATCAATAGAAAAATGACAAAGCAAATCAACAACCGGAAAATCAGACCTATTTAATCAATGTTTAAGCAAAATCACATTATCAATGAGAAACCCCAATTCCCTCTTTTGTTTTCTTACAGCATTCCAGATTCAAAAAAAGAATCCATAGAAGTTAACAGAATCTACAGAAGTAATGAATATTTATAGAAGAGAGGTAAAATGAGAAGAAAAAATTAAACACCATAACTCAGAGAGAGCTTTGACTCTCCAATTGTGTTTATGCATAATGGGTTGAACCTGTTTGGCGACTCTTTCCAGAATATGTCAAGCTTCTCCTTCATTTGGCTTTCATTTTAGGGCCTTGATTTCCCTTAAATTATTCAAATCCCCCAAATCCACGTTTTCAACCTAACATTAAATTCTGGTAAACACAAATTACAGTCGATGTATGTGAAATTGCTATCGGATACAGAAAATTCAGAGAATCAATAAAGAAGAAGAAGAAGAAGAACTTACTGAGTCCGTGCTACCCCATTATCGTCTTACTGTTCAGAATTTGGTAGGCTCTAACTCGTGCAGAACGAAGCTCTCGAAGAGGAGAATGGATCTAAGTATGAGTGATTGAGAAAAAGAGAATGACATGTGAAAGGCAGTGAGAAGCTTCTCGAGGAAGCTTTCATCCTCATTGCAGAAGAAAAATCAGGTAATACTTTAGAATACTCTCAGCAGGCAAGTTAACGTGCAGTAACCGTGAGGGGTTCAAGAATTTGAAATCTAATTTCAAGCTTACTATACCCCTTCTCTCTAGCAGTCTCTGGTAGTAGTACCTCCACAATGTCCTCCTCGACGAAGTGCCCAAAAGCTGATTTCAAGCTCCCGGACTTCCTTATCTTCGCCGGAAGCTTCACCGGAATCTCACCAAAAGTCGGCTCATTATTAGAGTGTCCGTATAACATGACTTATCCTCTTGTTTTAAATTATCGATTTTTTCAATGTTGAGATGATAAAATGTCTGTACTGCAATCTGTGAGGGTTTCAAGAACTGAGAGCATCTTTAAAAATGTTTGGGAAACAAGTTTTTAAACATATTTTTTCCTACACAATTTCTCAAATCACTTTTTAACCACACATATTTTCTCTCTTCAATTTTCAACCACACATTTTACCTAAAAAAACACAAAAAAATATGTTTTTAAACAAAAAACTTTTAACAAACATGGGCTTCAACGCTGCAAGTTCGGTCCTGTTGTGAATAGTGCAACTTTGTAAGAGAGAGAAAGTAAAAGAAGAGAGAGAACAGAACGGTGAGAGAAAAGGGAAGAGAGAGAGAGAGGGACACATTTTTTCTCCAAAGATCTATGTACAAGTCGAGAAGTGGACCTTCAACCTGACTTTGTGGTGTATTTTTTAATATTTTAATAATATTTTGATTTTCACGTGGGCAAAGATCTTGGACTGACACTTTGTGTTAAAGATGCTTTGAGCGGAAGAAAAGGTAATGCCCGACCGGCCAATTTCAAATCAATATAGGCATTGCAACGTATCATGCACAGTTTTAGAGGCAATATTGGTTTGAATTTGAATTGCTAATTTTTTAGTTGAACAAATTTGATATATATATATATATATTTTAAGGGGACGGTTTTGGGGGAAGTTTGGGTGAGAATTTCTCTCCCCACTCTTATCTTTTTATATATTAAAAATAGATGATTTTTATGGACCAGTATGATGACCAATCTCATGCAAGGAAATCCACAAACCACTCAACCGAAGAAGCTGCTCAATCAAATTTACTATAACCTCAAATAACTTGCATTAGAAAGGTACTAAAAAACCATTGACAAGAAAGAAGGCAATCAAAAAATAAAATCAAGATTCTCAACTTCATATTATACTTAAAATTTTATATAACTACCCCCCTCCCTCTCCCCCTCCCCCCTCTCGGCCCAAATAATGCTCAATTCCAGTACGTCAAAATTTTAATTCATCGATCAGAAGTCAATCAATTGTTTAAGCTCATCTCTTACTGCATGGTAGCAACATGCATTTATTGCCCCATTTATTGCCCAAGTGAGATTGCCATCAAAAGAGAAATTGTTAATAGTATAATGTGCTTTATGAATAATAATCAATTACAATTAGATGTATATGTATATGTGTCTGGTGCATTTAGTGCTATGTTTTCACCCGCAATGGTAACGAGGTAAACAAAGAATCAAAGAATGTTACCATATATTAGTTCATATTAATTTATTTTAGCTTATATGTTTAGAAATACGAATTAGTTTGACATTTAAAATATGTTATATTATGTCGATAGGTAAATTGCGGATTAAAATCGAACCAAACTGCAAAAAAAATGGTTTGGTTTGGTTTGAAAAAATGTCAAACCAATTGAAATGGTTTGGTTTGAAAATATGTCACAAACCGTCCAAATCAGACCGCGTTCACCCCTATTATTTTGTTTTCTAAATGAGTGAATATTATTTTATTTGTAAAATAACTTTTTTTTTTTAGAAATTTTTGTGATTTTTAGAATAATTTTTTATGTTTTAATTGAAACCGGTTTGATCCGGTTGGATATTTTGACCATTAACCTGTTATCTTTTTCAGTTCGAACTGGTTTCTGAGTTTTCGTTTTTTAAAACAGTAGTAAATAGGTGAGTTGACGACAATTTTTTTTTTCACCCATTACATTACTTACAAAATCAACAGCTACAATTTTGCCACGTTCATATGTTAATTTTTAATGTCGTGGAGATGCATGAATAATGATTGTCTCCGTGTTCAGGGGCAGACCAGGATTTCATTTTAGTGGGAGGGGGGGGGGGGGGGGGCAAAGGGGTTCACAAACGAACAATTTTTAAATAAAATACCTATAAATTTGTTCTTTGCGAGTTTTTCATAATTTTTCCTACTAAAATAAACTAGTTATAATTAGACTCACAAATGAACTTCACAAAACACAAACCAAAAATCTTAAATTAAATCAAATCAACAAACCACAAATCTCAACTTACAAAAATTCAAACAAAGCTAATTAGTAATCAAATCAATAAAAAATGTCCCCAATTCCAAATCAATATAAGTGGACAACAAGCCGTTAATCACTAATTACAGTCATTAATCAATCTCATTTTCAGTTTTTTCACAATTTCAGATTCATAAATAAGTAAATATGCTCAAAAATGCCACTAAAAATGTGGAAACCCTTTAGCGAAAAAAAAATGTGGAAACCCACTAACAGAATCAAATCCAACAAAGGAAAAGCAGAAATGAATAAATATTAATGTGGATTGGAGATGAGACCTCTGTAGTCGGAGCCAACATAACCCACGCGCGTTACGACTTTCTATTTACGAATGGGTTCCCATTTCTGGGCAGTGTTTGAAGGCGTCGCAAACTTCGTGGCAACTATGGGAGGCTCGACAGAAGATGAAGTGGAGACACGACACAAAGTTATTCTCAAATGTTCTTTGTGGCTTGCGAAGAGTATGTTAATTTTTCGTTTCAGACGTTGTGGGTTAGGGTGAGGACTGAGGAGTTTTGCTGCTTCAGTCGAGATTTATCAAATTTTTTTTTTTTTTTTGTTTGGGCTGGACTTGGGGCAACCCAAAAGTCCAGTGCAGTCCATGGACCGTTCTGGGCTTGAACCAGCTTCGCCCCCATCAATGTCAACAAATATAATAAATCGTTCAATACAATTTTTTGATATTATAATTGTTTCAGTTCAAATTAAAACTACAACGACATATATATCATTTCGTTTCAAACATAACGACATTGATATCTTTGTATATCAAACTCACGAAAAACATAACGAGATCCATATTGATTCAGTACAATTTTGTTGACATTGGAATCGTTCCAATTCAAATCATAACTACAACATCATAGATATCGTTTCTTTTCATACATACGACATTAATGTCATTGTGCCACAAACTTACAAAACAACATAACGAGATCCACACAATTCCAATAAAATTTTGTTGACATTGAAATCGTTCTAGTTCAAATCATGACTGCGACGACATAGATATCGTTTCTTTTGAAGTAACATGACAATTATATCATTTTGGCTCAAAATGACGATTTGACTGTCCACGATCACCAGACATGACTGACATACGTAGGACAACCGAAGAGGTCATCAAGTGGGTTTGATCTTGCTCAAAATAAAGTATTGTAAACCTTTGATATTCATATATTTGTCTACCACATTCCAACTATTCCAATGAAAATAAAATATCTTCATTCACGCTCTTTCTAATCCATTCGAGTGGTATCAATCAACTTGTTGACCTCTTTCGATCGTTCTACTTATGTTGGAGGCATGTCAAGTGGTCGTGGACATTTGAATCAACGTTTTAGTTTGAACAATTGATATGATCCGGACCAGGCATAGAAGGGAGAAGTCAAGCCATCGAAAATACGACAGTGATCTACGAGAGAAGCGGATCAAGTCACGTGTTGGCACGAACCAAGAATCAAACCGGGTCACGTTGTTTCAAAAGGAAGAAAAAAGATGCAGCCGAGACAGCCACGCGATCACGTGGTGAAAATGAGCGCGCGATCGCGCGATGACATCAACATTCCACCCGAGAGATTCAGGCGACTCCACACGATCGCTAAAGGTTTGCCTACGCGATCGCACGGTTGTGACGAAACCAGATTTTTGCGTTTTTTTAATTATTTAATGCTTTCTTTTATTATTTTCCATTTTTTAATTCTTAGCGGTTAGGGTTAGACGCATTTTTTACATTATATTATGAAGTTTCTATCCTTGTAAAGAATAGTTTTGATGATTATTGATTAAATTGAGAGATTTTCTCTTGTTGAAAAGGTTGAGAATTCACTTTTTGTGTTCTTCAAAGAACAACCAAATGAATTTATCAAATATTGTGATATATTTGTGGCGTTCCCATCAGAAACTTATCAAGGAAATTGACAAGTCCTTATAGTGTTTCGAAAACCTTGGATCTTTAATCTGCATCGTCGAATCTTCGCGTCGTGATTGTCGGGTCAATGTCCTATCGTCAATTTTTATCTTTTCCAGTTATTTTATTTTATTTTTTTCTTGTGTTTGTGTTTGGCTGAATCTGGATCTTTCCTATTATTGTGTCGTTTAATTCCGCGCTTCGATTCGTATCAACAATATAATTATCGTTTTTATAAAAAGAACTGATATCCATGTCATAGTTATTATCTGAACTGGAATGATTCCAATGTCGTTCAAATTATACTGAAATGATATGAATGTCATTATGTTATTTCGTGATCTTGATAAACGACAATAACATTGTCTTTTTTTAATAAAAAGAAACGATATTATATATGTCGTCATAAATATGATCATAATTGGAACGATTCTAATGTCGTTAAAATTGTATTGAAACGATATGAATATCGTTATATTATTTTTTGGGTTTGATACACAACGATATCGTTATCTTATTGATATATATTTTTTTTAAATTAGTGATAATATTTACGTTTCGATATTAATTCTTTATTTTAGATAAAATTAAAGTTTTAAAGTTATTAATTATTTTTATATCTTTAAATTATTGATTTTTTGAATTTAATGATAATAGTTACGTTTTGATATTATCATTTTATACATTAGATTTAAAAAATTATATTTTTATATTTTTGTTATATAACAATCATTATTAGTAATCAACCAGTAATCTATACGTATTAAATATTAAATTTATGTTAACAAAATAATTTTTCATTTAATAAGTTTATAAAATAATTTTTTGTTAATATAAAATGAAGTAAAATGTTGAACTTCAATTTTTTTTTTCAAAATATTTTTAGAAAACATTATTTATTAGATATAACTTATTAAACAAAGTGGTGTTGGTTCAAGCTGTTTGATTTTTAACCTTCTTAACTAATGGTGCTGATGAACAGTAATTTTGTAAGGGCTCGAACACGACCATGATACATATACCCCGACCACGATCAATCATGATCTGGTTGTTGTTTCTCTCCCTCGAGCTATGTTTATCCCCCGAGGATCAATTGTCCCCGAGGATCCACATTCCTTCAAAAACGGTCGTATTGTCCTCGGGGTAATTTCTGCTCGGGGTGACTCTTACGTCCCCGGACATAATCTGGTCTATCTTCCTAGTCCTAAGAGGGCTCGTTCCCTTTGGATTCCCATTCAAGGTTTACAACCCTATCCCTAACAATTAGGAGGATGGTTCCTAACGTGACTCTACCAATGAAGGTATTTCAGTCCTATTGTAACTCGTTTATATCTCTCTATAAATACATAATTCTCAAACACAATACAGATAGACAATTCTTATTTTTCCAGTTTATAGCCTCTTGCATAAATTTTCTTCCTCTTTACTGACTTAAGCATCGGAGGGGCGGGGCGACGAGGACACACCTCCTCGCCTTTATTGCAGGTATTCAGAGTTCAAGTTCGTGCCAGTCTGCTGCTCGAGCTCGGAATATCTGAGGTACAATTTTTTGCATCATCATTGGCGCCGTCTGTGGGAACCAGAGCTAGAAGCCATGGTTAATACACGTTCTGTACTTCCGCAAGCAAACTTACCTGCCCATGATCACACCGTTGGAGGGGAGCAGGTACCCCAAGCAACCCCCCGCGACCAGTCTACGCTGCCAGGAAACCAGACATCACCCCAGCAACCCGCTGCTGATACTCAGGCAGCATTGGAAGAGCTCCGTTATTAGGTTGCTACCCTTACGCAGATGCTCACGCAGCAGAGCAAGCGCGGTACCCTGACCTCCGAGGAGGGGAACGCTTCAAGGGTCCAGCCACAGAACCACGCCCCTAACATTGGTAGGGCCAGTGCTTCGGGGTTGCCGCCGTCGCCACCAAACGTTATGAGTTCAAGAACGGTGCTCATGCCCCCTGCCGAGCTCGCCAGAATTATCCAGGATGGAATAGCAGCGGGAATGCGACAAAACACACAGGCCCCGGCAGGGTTCACCTCGAGCACACCATTCAAGCCCGATGTTTTGGCCTTTCCCCTACCGGATAGGTTCAAGTTCCCGAGGATAAAAGAATATGATGGTACAACCGATCCAGTGAACCATCTTAATATATACACTGACGTCATGAACTTGCAAGTTGCCCCCGATCAGGTTATGTGCAAGGCTTTCCCCCAAACTCTGACAAGTGCCGCTAGAGATTGGTTCTATACTCTTGAACCAAACTCCATTCCAACATTCACAGACCTTGCTAACAAATTTTCGGCCTTCTTTGCAAGTAGTAAGCGTATAAAGAAGACAGATGCTTCGCTCATGAGACTCACCCAGGGACAGAATGAGACATTGCGCGAATTCATGACCAGGTTCAACGCAGAAAGGTTACAAGTTCCCGACCTTCATATTTCTGCTGCTGTATCAGCTCTTACTCAGGCTGTGAGGTGTGAGGCCTTCAAGATGTCCCTATCAAAAACACCGCCAAAATCTGTAACTGACCTTCTCACTCGGGCTGAGAAGTACGTGAATATGGAGGAAGCTATGAATCCGAAGAGGAGCGATACAACCCCCGAAAAGTCTGAATGGAAGGATAGTAGAAACGATCGAAAGAGACAGCGTGAGGAGAGTCCGAGGCAGGGGCGTGATCGAGATGATCGGGGAAAAGGAAGGGCCGAGCAGCCGCCTCCCTTCACTCCACTGAATGCCCCTCGGGCTGACATTCTTATGGAAATCAAAGATATGAAGGAATTGAAGTGGCCAGCCAGAATCAGGTCCCCGCCAGATAAGCGCGACAAGAGCAAGTACTGTGATTTTCATCGTGATCATGGGCACACTACAGAGACTTGCTATGCCTTACAGCGAGAGATAGAAGCATTGATAAAAAGGGGTTTCCTGAAAACATATGTGGGGAATGACAAACGACCGAAGCACAATCATGAGCATGATCATCCGCCAAGGAATAACAAGCCAACAGCAGGAACAATCAACGTTATCATAGGTGGAACAACTTCGGGAGGAGATTCGCAAAATGGGCGCAAAACATATGCTAGGCAGTCTTCGGGGACAGAGCCTGATTGCCACCCTGACATCACCTTTGGCTATGATGATATGGAAGCAGTGATCACTCCTCACGACGATGCTATGGTAGTTACAGCAATCATAGCTAACTACGAGGTGAGGAGGATACTGGTAGACAATGGAAGTGCAGCTAATGTCTTATCACATGAAGCTTTCATTAAAATGGGAATATCAACAAGCAGCTTAAGGCCTATCAGGACTCCCTTGCAGGGGTTTGGGGGAAGTATCATCATGCCTGAAGGCACCACCGAACTCCCTTTGACATTGGGGACAAACCCCAAGCAGGTAACGGAGATCACAATGTTTCATGTTGTAAGGGCTCCAATGGCATACAACGCAATACTTGGCCAACCATTGTTGAACAGAATCAAAGCAATAGTGTCAATGTTCCATCTTGCCATGAAATTTCCAACAGCAGAAGGTGTGGGAGTTGTTCGGGGAGACCAGACAGTAGCAAGGCAGTGTTATGTTACTAGTGTCAAGAACCTCCCAGCAGAGGTCGCACAGGTGGATACGATGGAGCCCGACCTCGAGCACCGAGGTAGGCTATCGCCGGTTGAGGAATTGTTGGAGGTCGAGGTCGGACCTGGGAAAAATGTCATCATTGGTCGGGATCTCGATGACGATCTGAAAATCGTGCTCACACGGTTTTTAAGAGAAAACATTGATGTATTCGCCTGGAGTGTTGAGGACATGCCTGGAATTGAGCCCAAGATTGCCGCGCACAGTTTAAATGTGAATCCCGACGCACGGCCCATTAAACAAAGGAAGAGACAGTTCGCCCATGAACGTCGAACTGTGATCCAAGAGGAGATTGGTAAACTCTTAAAGGCAGGATTCATTACCCAGACTGGCTTGCAAACGTGGTCTTGGTAAAAAAGAGCAATGGCAAGTGGCGAGTCTGTGTGGACTATACAGACCTGAATAAAGTATGCCCCAAGGACAGCTATCCATTACCGCGAATTGACAACCTCGTGGACAGCACCTCGGGCCATAGGATGTACAGCTTCCTTGACGCATTTTCAGGTTATCATCAAATCCCAATGGCAGAGGATGATCAGGAAAAAACGTCGTTCATGGCCGATTCAGCGATCTATTGTTATAAGGTCATGCCCTTTGGCCTAAAGAATGCTGGGGCAACTTACCAAAGGTTGATAAACAAGGTATTTGCAGGATTGATTGGGAAAAACGTTGAGGCATATGTTGATGACATGGTCGTCAAGAGCACAGAAGTTGACAGACACGTTCAAGACCTCGAGGAAGTGTTCTTTACGCTCAGGAAATACAAGATGAAATTAAATCCAGCTAAATACGTGTTTGGGGTATCATCGGGAAAGTTCTTGGGCTTCATGATCACTCATCGAGGTATAGAGGCCAACCCCGATAAAATACAGGCTCTAGTTTCAATGGAGTCCCCCAAAAGTAGAAAAGATGTTCAGAAGCTGACAGGTCGAGTAGCAGCACTTAACAGGTTCATGTCAAGAGCAGCCGACAAGTGTTTTCCTTTTTTCAGAATATTAAGGGGAAATAAGGGCTTCGAATGGAATGAAGAGTGTGAGCAGGCGCTGCAACATCTGAAGGAATCCTTAGCGATACCCCCTGTTCTTACAAAACCAAGTCCAGGAGATGTGCTATCCCTATACTTGGCTGTCTCTCAGAATGCAGTAAGCGCAGTGCTCGTCAAGGAGGTTGGTCGGGCCCAGCAGCCCATATATTATGTTAGCAAAGTCCTCCTTGACGCCGAAACCCGTTACACCATTGCAGAGCAATTGGCATTGGCACTAGTTGTAGCTGCAAGGAAGTTGAGGCAGTACTTCCAATCACATACAATCTTGGTACTTACAAATCAGCCCTTGAAGCATATACTCCAGAAGCCAGATGTCTCCTGGAGATTGCTAAAATGGGCCATTGAACTTGGCGAGTTTGATATTGAGTTCAAACCCCGACCATCGATAAAGGCACAGGCCTTGGCGGACTTTATTGCGGAGCTCACACCAAGGCCTCGGGGGCCAGTGGATAGCCTGAGCATATCCGAGCGCTATTGGAAAATTTTTGTGGATGGTGCATCCAACTCCTCGGGCTCGGGTGCAGGGGTAATTCTTATAAGCCCGGACCAACAGGTTGAAATACAGTGCGCTTTGAGATTTGAGTTTGAAACAACAAACAACGAAGCAGAATATGAAGCTGTCATCATTGGGCTTGAGGTCGCTCATGGCCTTGAACTTGATCATGTAAAGGTATACAGTGATTCCCAGCTTGTGGTTGGGCAGATCGATGGCACATTCGAAAAGAAAGAGGAGAAGATGAGTCTATACTGCTTGCGTGTTCATGACCTGCAGAGAATGTTCAGAAGTTGTGAGATCTTGAAAATACCAAGATCAGAAAACATCAAGGCCGATTCACTCTCTAGACTTGTGTTCATAAGTGTTGATAACCTGGACAGAACTGTTCATATGAAATACGTAACGCACCCCAGTATTCACCCGAGGCCTGAAATTATGGACATCGATCATGAGCCATCGTGGATGGAACCCATCATTAAGTTTTTAACTGAAGGAAGTCTCCCCGATGACCAGAGGGAGGCCAGGACCGTGAAGCAAAGAGCAGCAAGGTACTGCATGATAAACAGAGTTCTTTTCAGAAGGAGCTTTACCTTGCCATATCTCAGGTGCCTCAAATCTTCTGAAGCTGCTCAAGCTCTAGCAGAAGTACATGAAGGCATGTGTGGAAATCACCAGGGCGCTAGGTCATTAGCCCACAGACTCCTCAGATACGGATACTATTGGCCGACCATGAGGACAGATGCTGTAAATTATGTGAAGAAATGTGACAAGTGTCAGAGGCACGGAAATATCATGCACCGACCAGCCGAAGATCTAACTCCTATTCCGTGTCTAGGACCGTTTGAACAGTGGGGGATCGATATCTTGTGTCCTTTTCCCATTGCATGGGGACAGTTGAAGTTCATAGCTGTAGCAGTTGAATATTTCACTAAGTGGGTGGAGGCTGAACCCCTAGCAACAATTTCAGAGCCCAAACTAAGATCCTTCGTTTGGAAATCTATCATATGCAGGTTCGGCATACCAAGAGTGTTGATAACGGACAATGGAAGGAAGTTTGATAATACACAGTTCAAAAATTTCTGCGCAAGGCTTCATATTGATCACCGTCTGACGTCTGTTGTGCACCCCCAGAGTAATGGGCTCGCAGAAGTGACGAACAGGTTAATACTCCAAGACCTTCGCATGAGGATAGGAGAAGCACGAGGCTCTTGGCCCGAGGAACTACCAGCCATACTTTGGTCTTATAGGACCACACACCGAACAGCTACCGGGGAAACTCCTTTCATGCTTGCCTTCGGGATAGAGGCGACAATCCCCGTTGAAGTAGGCTTGCCCAGTTACAGGCGTCTTTTCCCGAGTATAGAAGAAAGGGAATGTACTGGCGGACACCTTGACTTGCTTGAAGAAGTTCGTGAGCAGGCAAGCACAAGGATAGCATCATACCAGAATAGGACGACCAAGTACTTCAACAGCAAGGTCACACCAAGAAAGTTTAGGGTAGGAGATCTTGTGTTGAGGAAGGCAGGAGCAGCTGGTCATCCACCAGGTAAGCTCGGGCCAGTTTGGGAAGGGCCCTACGAAGTTATACGACAGACCCGAGGAGGATCGTACAGTCTTCGGGATCTCAAAGGAACGCCATTACCAAGACCTTGGAATGCAGATAACCTCAAAATCTACTACAAGTAGCAGAATCAAACTTCGGAGTTTATTCCTTTACTGTGTTTTATTTTTTTAATTTTTTAAGGCCTGAGCGCCAACTTTTATTTTTCTAAGAATATATCTGAATAAAAGGTACTTCTCACCAATTATGTTGTTCACCTCCGAAAGCCTTCCCCACGAGGAAGCACACAAAGTCTTGCCCACGAGCAAGCACTCGAAAGCCTTCCCCACGAGGAAGCATACAAAGTCTTGCCCACGAGCAAGCACTCGAAAGCCTTCCCCACGAGGAAGCACACCAAGTCTTGCCCACGAGCAAGCACTCGAAAGCCTTCCCCATGAAGAAGCACACCAAGTCTTGCCCACGAGCAAGCACTCGAAAGCCTTCCCCACGGGAAGCACACCAAGTCTAGCCCACGAGCAAGCACTCGAAAGCCTTCCCCACCGGGAAGCCCGCCAATCTTAGCCCGCGAGCAAGGCATTCAAGTACTAACCCCGAGCATCACCAACAACACTTTCATCGTAATTACGATGTTTAATGATCGGGGTAACAAAAACGCTCGGGGTTATTACTTAATGTTCGCAAAATAATCCTTGATCGGGGTTATTACTTAATGTTCACAAAATAATCCTTGATCGGGGTTAGTGCTTAATGTTCATTAATAATCCTTTGCTCGGGGTTATTACTTGGCGTTAATTAATAATCCTTTGCTCGGGGATATTACTTGACGTTCATTAATGATCCTTTTCTCGGGGTTATTACTTAATGTTCGCAAAATAATCCTTGATCGGGGTTATTACTTAATGTTAACAAAATAATCCTTGATCGGGGTTAGTGCTTACTGTTCATTAATAATCCTTTGCTCGGGGTTATTACTTGGCGTTCATTAATAATCCTTTACTCGGGGATATTACTTGGCGTTCATTAATGATCCTCTTCTCGGGGTTATTACTTAATGTTCACTAATAATCCAAGCTCGGGGTTATTACTTGTGTTTACTATTAACCCCTCTGCTCAAGGAACGTACATAATATTCATTATTGATCCCGTGATCGGGGTTCAGACATTACCTTAAATTAATTGACGCTCGTACAACCACTGCTCGTACCCTTGATGTTCAAAATGCAAAATATTTCAATTGTGATTATGTTCGGTACAAAAAGGGGTGGGGATACAAAATTTAGCTAGGGGAATTCACGTCCTCAGGCTCGTCATTGTTACCATCTTCCTCCCCTTCCTCGGACTTCGAAAGGACGAGGCCCTCTGTAACGTTAGGGTCAGAACTTATATCCTCGGGCCTAACCTCAGCTCCTTTCACTCGCAGTATGGCTCGGGCCTGTTTGAATGCGTAGTTGTACGAGCCAGAGGCATATTCACCTTGCATGAGAGAGAACTCAGCTGATCTCTTAAAATTTTCAACTGCTAAGGCACAAGCAGTCTCCGCTGCAGATAATTTCTCCTCGAAATCTTTTTGGGTTCGCTCAAGCTCTAGTCTTAGCTCCTCAGCCTCGTCCTCTACTTCACCAAGCTTTGTTTTTAGAGCTTCATGCTCAAGATTGATCTTTTTCCGCTCATCCTCGAGCTTTCTGACCCTTATTTCCCGGCGTGCAATGGAACACCCCAGACCCTCGACCTTGTCTTCGTCGTCAATGGCCTTGAGAGCAAGTACTTGAGCAATACTAAGGGCCTGCAAGTGAAAATCCTCCGTTAGCTCGCGCAAAAAAGATCACGAACTTAACCATGTTACCTTGGTAAAGTAAGCCTCCAGATGCTTGATGCCTATGCTTGGAGGCACCTCGTTCCTATATTTTGAGACGACATCGGGCGCCTGAGAAGCGGCCTGAATAGGGTCGTCATCGAGGTCAATGAAATCAGCAGGAGGTGCCTGATTGACTGGGGGCGCACGGGGAGGAGGATGAGGAACATTCTGCACATCCTCATCTCTGAGCATTGTGTTTGAACCTTCCCCGGGGCCGCTGGCCACATGCCTCGGCCGTTTTTTCGTCTTCTTCATAGGGGGTCTTCCACCAGCTCCCCCAGACTTTCCTTGAATAAAGTTCTTGAGTGACGATGGATCGAATGTCATTGCGTTTCCTGCAAAAAATACGTCATTAGCAAGAGCATAAAAACACGTCATTAGCATGAGCATTATTAAAGAAGAAGGGCTGGCCTCCTACCCCCGAAGTTCCTGACTCCAGCGAGGTCGAGGACTTCATCCCCGAGCATGTCATCCAAATTATCAACCATTGGATCAAGGGCCTCGAGCAACTGCCTATCACGCTCTAACACCTCAAAATAGGCCTGACACTCGTTAAACTTCGTAGTGTCAGGCGTAACCCAGCTCGACCAAAAGGGATGCCCGGGCTCTTGAGGGGCCACGTAAAAGTATTTCTCCTTCCAACCCCGAAGAGAGCTGGGCATCCTAGGTAATTTAAATCTCCCCCTACTAGAGAGGTAGGCAAAGCATGAGAAATGAGGAAGTTGTTTCAGTTCGAATATCATTCTACATAGATCAAGTCGGGGCTCTATACCTAACACCCTACATGCAATGAAAAAATACACGAGCATTCTCCAACCGTTGGGCACTAGTTGCCCCGGACACATGGAATGCTCAACTAGAAACCCTATGAAGAAAGGATGCAACGGCCACCTAAACTCGGCCTTCAACGAGTCCCTATAAACCAAAAATTCCCCATCCCGGGCTGTTACAATATTATCCTCGGGGGTGGGGGCCCTAACGTCGCACATGGGCATTAACCCGAACTCCCTCGCAACCTCAATGACCTTGTGCTCTTTGTATATACACCTAAGGTCGGGGTAGGTTAGCACGTCATCATCTCCAGTTGCCCGGGGTCTTACGTCTACAGGGTCCACCATTGGGATCATAGTATTACCTACGTTTTCTAGCCTAACTTGCTCGCTACTCGAACTGCTAGAGCTATCCGAGCTACTACTATTACTAGTTGTACTGCTGCTGCTAGACATCTCCCACAGGAACGACTAGGAATTGATAACTTAAAAGGCTCAAAGATCTTACCTCGACCGACGATAAACTAAGGAATGAACTTCTAAAGCCCCGAGCACGAACTCTGTGATCTCTCTCTCAGAAGCAAAGGTAAAGGGGCAAATGGAGGAGGTTTGCCATTTATAGTGGGTCAATGCACGAATACCAACGATCGTGTGATCTGAGCCATAAACGACGCCACATGTTGTCCATCCATGGCCCACGTGTCCTGCCAAACGTCACGTCGTTTCAGAACAACGTGGCACATGTCAGAAATCCTCCTCAGTGCCACGTCATCCCCGACCCTTTTTCATGATAGATCAAGGGCGCATCCACGCTCTCCCAGAGCTTGAGCATGGATGCGCGGGGGCCAGTGATGAACAGTAATTTTGTAAGGGCTCGAACACGACCATGATACGTATACCCCGACCACGATCAATCATGATCTGGCTGTTGTTTCTCTCCCTCGAGCTATGTTTATCCCCCGAGGATCAATTGTCCCCGAGGATCCACATTCCTTCAAAAACGGTCGTATTGTCCTCGGGGTAATTTCTGCTCGGGGTGACTCTTACGTCCCCGGACATAATCTGGTCTATCTTCCTAGTCCTAAGAGGGCTCGTTCCCTTTGGATTCCCATTCAAGGTTTACAACCCTATCCCTAAAAATTAGGAGGATGGTTCCTAACGTGACTCTACCAATGAAGGTATTTCAGTCCTATTGTAACTCGTTTATATCTCTCTATAAATACATAATTCTCAAACACAATACAGATAGACAATTCTTATTTTTCCAGTTTATAGAGTCTTGCATAAATTTTCTTCCTCTTTACTGACTTAAGCATCGGAGGGGCGACGAGGACACACCTCCTCGCCTTTATTGCAGGTATTCGGAGTTCAAGTTCGTGCCAGTCTATTGCTCGAGCTCGGAATATCTGAGGTACAATTTTTTGCATCATCAGGTGCGAAGTTCAATTCTTAACTTAAATTTATGAATAATGAATTCACGTCCCTTCTAACTGCCCATTATTCGGTTTATTTCCAAGATTCAGTACCATTGATCGATCATCTACACCATTGACTTGTTGGTCCAAAATGTATTTACTTCTTGATTGACTAGTTTTCATATTATACAAATGATTAAGAACCCACCAAATTTAATGGTGGACCGATGATGTCGGATTTGTACAAATAAAGGCTAGTATTAAGGAACGAAATATTCTCCATGCAGGGAAAATTGCTCCAGTTTTCAACCATCCGCTTCAACTCAATTCTTTCTTGCCTTTAAAAATTTACACCACAAGTCTCGATTGCCAAAAAACAGACATGAACAAAGAACGTTGTAATAGATTGAATTTGGAGCAACCAAGTTTCAGCCTGTGTTTGGGGATGAAGGAATACAGAACCTGGTCAGGAAATTTGGAAGCCAGCTCCAGTTATGACAAAATAAGAAGTGAGTCCGATCCCGGGCCTGGGAAAAGCAGGGGACCCAATCCTTTTGACACCGGGGTTGCTACGCCGAGGCTGGCGAGGAGCAGTGGGATGAGAAGAGATTGGAGCTTCGAGGATGTCAGAAGAATGGTTCAAGGATAATATATAAGAGATTAAACGATATTTTAGATTGTTGGGTTGTGTCATTATTCATGCATTTCTCCGGTATTTGAAATAAATAATGCGTATACATACATTTATTTAGTCGTCGTCGTCGTCTGTCATCATGTTGAAGGAAGTTTCTAACCAGTTGCTCGTGTAACTGGCCTGGCAAATGTTTATTGATTAATTGTTCTTTTCTTTATGTATTTTGGATTAGTTTAGATGTCTTTTTCTAGTTTTATGCCTCCCACCATTTTTCTTTATTGCTCGAATCGGGCACAGTATGCCCGATTCAGGCGTACACGTTCAGGTGAATGTGCACATGTTGGCGCGAACATGTGCATGAATTGGACAGCATAATATGCCGGATTCGGGTAATAGATCAACACATTTTTCTTTGTTTTTCAAAATCAGAATTGCTCATGGTGCGCGAACATGTGCATGAATTGGGCAGGCATATTATCAACACATTTTTCTTTATTTTTCAAAATCAGAATTGCTCACGATGGCTGCGAAGCAAAAGATTTTTGGCGTTTCTTTAAGAATCCAAGGGGAGAATTTGGAGTTTTGTTGGTGGTTGGCATGGTTGAAAAGGAGTGGCAGAGATCGAGTCATCTATATATAATAATTAGATTGTAACACACAACAAAATCATAACCTTGAGCTGGAAAGGGATCCGGTGAAACAGACATGAACAAATAATATAGTATGAAGCCATGGTCGAGGTCTCATATAACCACATAATTGATCCATAGACACTTTGGTCAAGGAGTTAGATCCTTGACAGCTCTATTTTATCACGTTTATACTATGCAGGAGGAGTGGATATACGCACAAGAGTTTTGAATACTGCCACGGAGTGGAGCTGTGGAGAGATAGCAACCAAATCTGCAAATTACGATACTAGCCACACAAAAATGTGATTTTTGAGGGATTCATTCATAACTTTGTGTTTATAGATAGATGACATTAATTCTCAATTATAGGAGGAAATCACAAGAAGCAAATTCTTGTCCAAAGTAATCAATAGCCTAGTATAGAAACCTTGATAATCAATCAATGCATATACATGGTTGCTAAACAGCTGTTGTCTGAAAAATATGTAGTTGAGATGTAATAAAGACACGAAGAGCAAAGGATGTTAAAACTTGTGGAATATAGTGGTGGTCCACTTAATCCACATGGCACCCTATGATTGGGACTTCACTTACCCATGGGATTTGAATTTTGAATAAGAGGGGGAAACCTTTCTTGTTTCAAAGAGTCTTGGCACATACTTGGGTGGAGAGGTAGAAGTGGGAGAGGTCCAATATTTCCGACGAAATCTTGCTACCTCCGGCGAACCTAGATCCGGTTGCCATTTCTCGAGGATGACGGTGCCATGTTCCAGTGTGTTTAAGTGGTCATAAACTGAGCTCAAACAAGTAACAAGCAAACAGGCTGGGATCGGTTCTTGCTGGACATTCTTCTTGTTGCTGGTTCTTCTTCTTCAATCTGTGACAAAAGGAGCTTGGGAGCTCAACAAAACTCACACATCAATGAGAAAAAAAAAGTATGCTAATCTTTAATTTCTTTATATTATTTCGTATTTTTCTTATTTGGATTATATAACCAAATCAAAGGGATACGGTTTTGATCCAAACAATGAATCTTGTTTGACATTGTCTTAAGGCCTGCCTGCCTGAAAAACTCTTGTATTTATTAATACTCCTCTCCCAGCCCTCTTCTTTGTCCCTGGCTGGCCAGAATGGTGAGTCTTTTCTTCAATGCATATCTTTTCCTTTTGGCACTCTGATATGATTCTTGGAATTTTGATTTTGTTAGGCAACATGCTGCAGAGAGAGAGCTGTATTGGTGGCAGTTTACGTAGAGAGGCCGACCAGTAATTACCAGCAGCACTTCCGCCAGGCTAATCGTGCTGCTGGTGGTAGAAGGTACAATAGGAGCTGCTTGACTATGCTAGAGACCTGCGAACATCTTCACGATCAGGGGCATCCTCAACACTACATTCGAGTTCACACATCATACAACCACGTGCAGTTCAGATTACTCCGCCTCAAAGAAAGACGAGAAAAACAACTTTTCCAACTTGTTTGGGAAACTGGAAGTTGTTATTACCGAGCTTTCTCAACTTGACGACAGCCTCAAGAACATCAAAAAGGATGAAGAAAACCAAGAATAAGAATAGTGGATCCACAATTACTAAGATCACAACCGTGTTGAAACGCCTCCAGGTAACTTGCAGCACTCAAAGCATCCTTTATTATGAGCTACATCATCTGATTTCAGATTACATTGTAGTTCTTTTTCAGATGCAGAAAAAGAAGAATTTCTTGTCAAAATTGTTTGCAAAACTACGGGATCATCGCTAGAAAAGACATTCAGATGATACAAATCCATCAAATTATTCAAAACTCGTGTGAAAGTATGCAGCTCTCTCTTAAATCTAACTTGTACAAGAACAGATTGCTTTGAACAAGATGGTGATAACTATTTTTGAGAGAATTCATATGCCTGCAAATCAAATACATTACAAAAGACTGATATCACAGAATTAAGATCTTGATCTCTGAAGAAACGACATCAAAATCCTAATGTGCTGCTTACATAGACAGCTATAGGAACTCTAACTACATGATTGTTATTTCCCTCGAGCACCATCTCGCCAAATGTGTAAGCATTAGTTGTCTGAGTAGCAACCAAGAAAAGTGTAATGTGCCTCGAAGCATTGACGCTGATCTTAAAAGATTGCGGTGTCGCAGTAATGTTCACTCCAAAAGGCTCTCTCACAAGCACTGTGTACTTCTCAACTATCTCACCTACATTAGTCACCCTTCTAGTCACTTTCCTGGATCCCACCAAATTCGAAACTGTCACGCTTGCTGTGTTCAAATCCGAACACCAGTCTGTTTTCTTTGTTGGGCAACCGACTCCCACTGCTCGTCTCACTGACATATCGTCCACCCCAGGAACTGTGCATAAGAATTGTACATAGTGTTTGAAGTAAATGTCGAATATGAGTCCTGGATCAATTGCTTTGGAAGGATTGATGGAACCTGCTCCAAAGTCAAATGGGGTGGCAGGAGATAACTTGTTTTTCTGTTGGGCTAGAATCGGAGCACCAGAAGTAGAGGTGATATTGGCCGTTGTCATCATTGCTGAAGTGATGGCTGCAGGACTCCAGTCAGGGTGTTTTTGCTTTATCAATGCAGCAATACCGGCAATGTGCGGTGTAGCCATGCTAGTTCCAGACAATAACGCGAAATTTTGCCCTGAAGGAGAAGATATTAGTAAAACAAAATTCAGAAGTCCAATTTATTGAGATTATAGTGAGTGAGTGAGATCACAGCTATAGCATAGCATTTTATTTCATGAAAAAAAGAAAGAAAGAAAAACTCTGGACAACTCTTTAAGGCAGCCGTAATGCTATATGTCATTTTTGATCTTTCACGTCAACGGGGCTTAGTTCTGGTGCTTTATAGTTAGCAAATAAAATCATTTTTTAGCCAAATCACGCTCGTGATATTTGATATGTTATATTCTCTATACAAGACATTCGATGGATCTTTTGTATGAGATGATGAATATGTTTTGGAAATGATCCTAGTCATATTATTTTCACCCACCTTTGATGTATTGATCTCCTTCACTATTAGGACTCCAGGCAGCCCATATTGAGGAGCCTGGAGCCATGATAGTAGGTTTGAGGACATCTGCAGTTTCCAAAAGTGCATTATTAACATCAGGACCTCTTGATGAGTATGATGCCACGACTGGAGCCTGCCCGGTATAAGTGGCCTCCCTGCCATCTAAAATCCTTGCGGTTGCTCGAAAACCTATAGCAATTCCACTTCTGCTCCTTATCGTATTCGAATTGTAATATTCCCACAGAGACTGCACCAAAACAAAATTTATCTAGACAATGTTAAAGAAAATATATAATGTTTTATATGATGTCAAGAGAGATACCGAAGAGGATTCCATGTTGTTTAGAATGACTCCAGGGATTTGCAAGGGTACTGTGGCACCCTTGATCTTCTCAGAACCAATGTCAGGATCCATGGTTAGTATAAAACCAGCTGCCCCAATTTTAATTATAGTGTCTGCAACTGTAGCAATAGACGCTGCCTCAGATTCAAAGTCAAAGGTATACGTGCAGATGATTAGCCTCCCACGAACTAAGGAACGAACGAATGGATCTGAATTCTGACAGCTTTCTACGAGACCCGCTGTAATGTTTCTTTGACAAACATCAGCAGCAGCAGCGACCGGGAAAAAAACTCCTCCAACCGTTGGAGCTTCAATACATGGGAGAGTTGGTATTTTCAGAACGTATAATAAGCAATTTCTAAATTAAAACTGGTAAGTAAACTTACGTGCGAGTCCAGTTCCAATTAAGCTTTGGCCATCTCCCAGTCTGATTGAATTATTGTATCTCCGATCAGTCAAGGAGGCCGCAACACTGGTGATCCATGGACTAAAAGAAAGGATTGAACTAGAAGAAGGCCCTCCATTTCCAGCAGCTTGAACAACCAGAACACCTGCTTTTGTTGCAAATAAGAGTTCCAGTTCCAGCACGTTTAAGAATGCAGAAGGGCCAGAAGGAACGCTTGCTGGCCCTATAGAAAGACTTAATACATCAACCCCATCTTCTACAGCCTTTACATAAACAAAAACTTCAGATACTTAAAATTCACCCACTTTTTCCTAAGAAACTACACATCTAAACAGAATAAAGTTTAGTCAATATATACCTGATCAACTGCAGCTACAACGTCAGACATGTAACCTCCAAAAGGATAAAGAGCTTTGTACACAGCAATCCTGCAATGCCAAGATAGTCTATAAATTAATCATTCATTAAGTTATGCGGATTGTGATCCAACTTGGAGAAATGAAAAAAAAAAAAAAAAAATAGTTCGCTATATATTTATTTAGGAAAGATAAGAAATGAATCAGTTTATTACTGTGCTCCTGGTGCCATGCCGCTTGCAAATCCATAGTTGAAGTTATTAGCTATCACAGGGATACCATGGTTTCCAGCTGCTGTCGAGGCTGTATGGCTGTTGAAATACCCCAACTTCAATGAATCAACAATCCAAAATAATACATATCACTACTTGGAGTATTTTTTTGATTACATGATACTTGCCTTCCATGGCCATCAGCATCGAAGGGAGAATCAAAGTCACGAGTGGAATTAAATTCTCCAGCTGCAATTGCAGCTCTTGCGAAATACTGTGCTCCAACTATTTTGCAACTGCACGCTGATGGTGGGAATTGCTCACCAGTCCAACATTTCCCTTTAAACTTAGTTTTGGTAAATGAACACGCAGGGCCATTTAAACCTTCATTTGTAAAGCTTGGATGGAAAGGATTGATTCCCGTGTCTATGAGGCCGATAACCACTCCTTCGCCTGCAAGCATAGCTCCACCTAATGATGGCCAAACACCAGTAGTAATTCCTAGAAGTTCAGGTGTATGCGTTGTAAGTTTCTGCAATTTTGTGTCTTGGTGGACCAATCGAACTTTTTCCGCGCTCTTCAGCATGTGAAGCACCTGCTGGAAACTACATGTTTGTTTAACGTTTCTCTGTCTGAAACAAAATCTCTATAAAAAAAAAATTTACCTTCTTGTCTGTAGCATAAATCGCAAAGCCATTCAACAAATGAGTGTAGCTATAAAGCTTGATGTATGTCCCTTTCTCTAGAAGCGATTCTAGGAAAATATCGTGCTGTCTCGTCATTCTCTCCTTGTAGATGGCAATATTTTCATCATTCCTAACCAAAGCAGAGAATTAGTCAGCAATTGAAGGGTTGTTAGAGAAGAAAAATATCATAACTAAGTACATATGACCTCAGTGACATCATGACAACAGGATCATCCTCCATCAAAGCCACCAAGACCTTTGCTGATACGAGCTTCCATGTTGAGATGAAAGAAACAAGGATAACAAATAGGAGCACAGGTTTCATGGACGAATAATAAAAGGGAAAAATTGAAGGACGCGATTTGTGGTAGAAAGTATGGCAGCTGATATAATGGCAGAAGAAGCATGCATGTGTTTTGCATTTTCAAACCACCCCACTCCATGCATTAGGTGTCAAATGGTATCAACAATATAGAGCCAGTAAAGATATTAACTTGTTGACCATTTTGTGCTTACTGTGGAAAATAAAGCCATTTGTTGAATTTGGTGAGCCAACTTTGTTGAATTTGGTAAGCCACCAATAGCTCACAAATTTAGCCTACAATCTAGTCTATGTTCACACCTATTTTATTCCTTCCATTGTTGATTTTTTGTCCAAACTTTCCCTATAAATAGAGGGCAAAACCTCAGTGGAAAATGCACCAAGTAGAGAGGAAAATAGAGAGTGAAAGTAGTAGAGAGAAATTTGTTAGAAGAGAGAAATATTAGAGAGAAATAAATTGTTTTCTCCTAAGTATTTTCCTACTTTGTTTTCTCCTATTATAAGAGAGGTTAAATATTGTTATCTCCTTATATTTAGAGAGAAGGTTGTTGTAATTCTCCTACTATAGTGAAATCCTCCTATACTTGCCCGTGGACGTAGCCATTATTGGTGAACCACGTAAATACTTGTGTTCCATTTTAACCGCATTTTCTCAATTCCACTATACTTGTTGACCAACGTGATCCACGCCTTTCCTAACAAGTGGTATCAGAGCCTGGTTACATCTTTTGAAATTCTTAGTATGCTCTGTGGTTGCAGCTTTGTCTGATCTTCCACATCAGAAAAGATTTCTTGAGATTGTTTTGCGTAGGGTTGGTGTTCACTATCACTCGGTATTATTACCAAGTCGTGAACAAAAATGGCAGCAAAGTATGAGGTTGAAAAGTTCAATGGGAACAATTTCTCGTTATGGAAAATGAGAATAAAAGCAGTTTTGAGAAAAGATAACTGCTTGGCGGCAATTGGAGAGAGACCCGCGGATATCACTGACGATGACAAGTGGAACGAGATGGATAGCAATGCAATTGCTAATCTACACTTAGCACTTGCTGATGGAGTATTGTCAAGTGTGGAGGAAAAGAAAACAGCAAATGAGATATGGGACACCCTAACGAAGCTCTACGAGGCCAAATCATTACACAACAAAATTTTCCTAAAGAGACGGCTTTACACCCTTCGGATGATGGAGTCAACTACAGTGACAGACCACATCAACACCCTCAACACTCTATTTTCACAGCTCACATCAATGGGCCATAAAATAGAGGCAGGGGAACGTGCTGAAATTCTACTTCAAAGTCTACCAGATTCGTATGATCAACTCATCATCAACTTAACTAACAACATAGAAGATCTAGTCTTCGATGATATTGCAGCTGCGGTTCTTGAAGAGGAAAGTCGGCGCAAGAACAAGGAGAACGGACTATCTAGTTCACAGCAGGCGGAAGCCTTGACGATGATGAGAGGGAGATCAACGGAACGTGGCCCCAGTGGGAGTCATACCCAAGGTAGATCTAAATCCAGAAGTAAGAAGAATGCCAAGTGTCATTACTGTGGCAAGAAAGGGCACTTAAAAAGGGATTGTTGGAGTCTTAAGAGAAATGAAGAAGCCAAAGGGAAGGCACATGAGATACCAAAAGCTCAGGGTTGTGTAGCAAGCACCTCATATGATGGAGAAATTTTATACAGCGAGGCAACGACTGTTGTTGAAGGCAGAAAGCATTTCACCGATGTCTGGCTCATCGATTCAGGAGATACTCTACAAGAAGGAGAAGCATCTGTTGCATCGGCAGGTTCAGTAGAAGAATTAACAATGATGTGGCACCGAAAACTTAGCCACATGTCTGAACGTGGTATGAAAATTCTCTCTGAACAAGATCTTCTTCCAGGGCTCAAAAATGTATCATTACCCTTTTGTGAGCATTGTATCACTAGTAAGCAGCACAGATTGAAGTTTAGCACTTCTACTACTAGAAGTAAAGCTATCTTGGAATTGGTTCATTCTGATGTTTGGCAAGCACCGGTTATGTCCCTAGGAGGTGCAAAATATTTTGTATCTTTTATTGATGATTACTCCAGGAGATGTTGGGTGTATCCAATCAAGAAGAAGGCTGATGTGTTTGAAGTCTTCAAAATCTACAAAGCGCGGGTAGAACTTGAATCTGAGAAGAAGATCAAGTGTTTGAGGACGGACAATGGAGGAGAATATACTGGTAATGAATTTAATATTTTTTGTCAACAAGAAGGTATTAAAAGACATTTCACGACGGCATATACTCCACAACAAAATGGAGTGGCAGAGCGGATGAACAGAACATTGTTAGAAAGAACGAGAGCAATGTTGAGAACTGCAGGGTTAGCTAAATCATTTTGGGCTGAAGCAGTCAAAACCGCCTGTTATGTGATCAACCGGTCACCATCAACCGCGATTGATCTGAAGACGCCGATGGAGATGTGGACAGGGAAGCCAGCCGATTATTCTCACTTACATGTCTTTGGAAGTCCTGTGTACGTTATGTACAATGCCCAGGAAACATCAAAGTTGGATTCAAAATCCAGAAAATGCATTTTCTTGGGGTATGCTGATGGAATCAAGGGGTACCGCCTGTGGGATCCCACTGCCCACAAGGTGATAATCAGCAGAGACGTGATATTCACGGAAGGCAAGGTACAAGAAAATGATAGCACTTTAAAAGAACCAGAAACTACTACGGTTGAAGTTGAAGTTGAAAATAGAGAAGAACAAGAAGTCTGGGATTCTTCTGAAGCAGTACCGGAGCATGAAGAAGGAGAACAAGCTGAGTTTACAGTTCCTGAAATCAGACGATCAACTCGAGAGAGGAGAGAACCAGCTTGGCACTCTGAGTACATTATGGAGAGCAATGTTGCATACTGTCTACTGACGGAGGATGGAGAGCCATCAACTTTCCATGAGGCTTTAAATAGTCAAGAAGTTTCGCAGTGGATGGAAGCTATGCAGGAAGAAATTGAGGCTCTTCATAAAAACAAGACATGGGATCTTGTTTCGCTACCACAAGGAAGGAAAGCCATTGGAAATAAATGGGTCTACAAGATCAAACGTAATGGAAATGACCACGTGGAGCGGTATCGTGCTAGACTGGTGGTAAAGGGATATGCTCAGAAAGAAGGCATTGACTTCAACGAAATATTCTCTCCTGTTGTTCGACTCACGACAGTTCGAGTATTATTGGCGATGTGTGCTACATTAGACTTGCACCTGGAGCAGTTAGATGTGAAAACTGCATTTCTTCATGGTGAGCTTGAAGAAGAAATTTATATGCTCCAACCAGAAGGTTTTGAAGAAAAAGGAAAAGAGAACTTGGTTTGCAGGTTGAACAAATCTCTATACGGTCTCAAACAGGCGCCGAGGTGTTGGTATAAGAGATTTGATTCCTTCATTATGAGCCTTGGAAACAACAGACTTAGTGCAGATCCTTGTGCTTATTGCAAGAGATTTGGTGATGGTAATTTCATTATCTTGCTGTTGTATGTTGACGACATGTTGGTAGCAGGCCCCAACAAAGATTGTCTTAAAGATTTGAAGGCACAGTTGGCTAGGGAGTTTGAAATGAAGGACTTGGGAACCGCAAACAAGATTCTAGGGATGCAAATTCACCGAGACAGAAATAATAGGAAGATTTGGCTTAGTCAGAAGAACTACTTGAAGAAAATCTTGCAACGCTTCAATATGCAAGATTGTAAGCCAATTTCTACCCCTCTTCTTATTAATTTCAAGTTATCCTCAAGTATGAGTCCTAGCAGTGAAGCAGAGAGGATGGAGATGTCTCGAGTACCGTATGCATCAGCAGTGGGTAGCCTAATGTTTGCTATGATCTGTACAAGACCAGACATTGCACAAGCAGTGGGAGCGGTTAGTAGATATATGGCAAATCCTGGTAGAGAGCATTGGAATATGGTGAAGAGGATCCTAAGATATGTCAAGGGTACCTCAAATGTTGCATTATGCTATGGAGGATCAGAATTTAATGTTAGAGGCTATGTAGATTCAGATTATGCAGGTGATCCTGATAAAAGCAAATCCACCACTGGATATGTGTTTACTCTTGCTAGAGGAGCTGTAAGCTGGGGTTCAAAACTGCAGTCTATCGTGACTACTTCTACGACGGAAGCAGAATATGTGGCGGCTACACAAGCTAGAAAAGAGGCAATATGGTTGCAAATGTTAATGGAAGAACTCGGACACAAACAAGAGAAGATTTCTCTATTTTGTGATAGTCAGAGTGCTTTGCACTTAGCAAAGAATCCAGCATTTCATCCAAGGACGAAACATATTAGAGTACAATATCACTTTGTACGAGAGAAGGTGGAAGAAGGAAGTGTGGATATCCAGAAGATTCATACGGAGGACAACCTAGCGGATATGTTCACAAAGCCGATCAACACTGATAAGTTCACATGGAGCCGATCCTCTATCGGCCTAGCAGAAGCATAAGCAGCATGAGAATGGCAAGTGTGGGAAGGATGGCATGTTACAACAAAAGTGACTTTAAGTGGGAGAAATGTGGAAAATAAAGCCATTTGTTGAATTTGGTGAGCCAACTTTGTTGAATTTGGTAAGCCACCAATAGCCCACAAATTTAGCCTACAATCTAGTCTATGTTCACACCTATTTTATTCCTTCCATTGTTGATTTTTTGTCCAAACTTTCCCTATAAATAGAGGGCAAAACCTCAATGGAAAATGCACCAAGTAGAGAGGAAAATAGAGAGTGAAAGTAGTAGAGAGAAATTTGTTAGAAGAGAGAAATATTAGAGAGAAATAAATTGTTTTCTCCTAAGTATTTTCCTACTTTGTTTTCTCCTATTATAAGAGAGGTTAAATATTGTTATCTCCTTATATTTAGAGAGAAGGTTGTTGTAATTCTCCTACTATAGTGAAATCCTCCTATACTTGCCCGTGGACGTAGCCATTATTGGTGAACCACGTAAATAATTGTGTTCCATTTTAACCGCATTTTCTCAATTCCACTATACTTGTTGACCAACGTGATCCACGCCTTTCCTAACACTTACAAGCTCTAGACCGGTCCCTTCACAAGATATAAATGTGCTACCAAGTTATATCCCATTAAAGATGAAGAAGTGCTACTCTCTTGACTTAATAAGCCAAACATGTTTTCTCTTTATTGGGCTGAAAATGGGTAAAGCCCAAAACTTGGGCTGCTGGACTATATATCTATTCGCAGGCTTCATTTAGTTGATAAATCGACTGAAATAGAAAAGAAGCACAGACCGAACACAAGCAGACTGAAAAAAAAGAAAAGAAAAATTAACGCAGCTTCTTCCCTTCTCTCGATCGGGTGATTTTCTTAGGGTTTGAAGGGTGTTTGATTTTTCTTGGTGAGAAGCAATAAAGGCAGTTGGGCAGAACAAAAGGCAACAGAACGCATCTCTCTTCTCTCTCAAACCAGGCGACATTTTAGGGCACGAAGGTGTTCGTACAATTCTTCTTGGTGAAGATAAATTGGTGCTCTCTCTTCCTTTCTTCTTTTCTTGGTGATTAGATAGATTGTAATAGGTGTAATTTTTGTGAAAGGGAGTATTTCTTGGTGATATCTCGGTCGATTTGTAGTACCGATTGTAGCTTTGGTTTTGGGTTTCTCTTGGTGAATATAGTGTGGTTTACAATAGGTGTATTCCATTAGTGAAGGGAGTATTTCTTGGTGAAATATTGTGTGTTGTCTGTCGTGCCTCTGCTTCGATTTTGTGGATTTTGAGAAATTTTGGGATTGATTGTAATTTGCTTTGAACATTGCTTTGTACCTAGTGGATTTGAGCGTGAATCCAAATTTAATGGATTGTTCAATGGGGGAGTAGGAAATTCTTTGAATTACCGAACCTCCGGGGTCTTCGGACCGAAAATTCTTTGTGTTCTTGCGTTACTTTCATGTTATTTTTCGTTATTGTTCATTTTCGATCCAACAAGTGGTATCAGAGATTGTGTACTGGCTGAAATCCAATTTCTTGACTTTGCAGGTTCATAATTTGGTGGCTGCAGGTTTTTTTTTGTGACTGCCTGCACTTCCTTTTGCCCCTGTATTGAACAATTTCGAATTCTTGGTAACTTCTATCCTTATCTTGCTTCGGTTTTTGGAATATTATATATATTGATATATATATCTTGGTATCCACATCCGTTTTTGATAAGTGAATCAATTGAAGTTAATTTTAGGGAATTACAATAATCTGATATATTCTTGAATTCTTGCATAATTGTTTCATTTATATAATTTTGTTGAAATATTGCATGTTTTAATAATCTGCACTATTTTTAAATATTTTTATATACTTGGACTTTGTTGCTTTATTTCTTGATATATAGGTTAGATTTTGTGATTTCAAATTTTTTGGTGACTTGCTTTGTGAAACTTGACGTTTCTTTCTCAAAATGTCTCCTACTAAATTTGAAATAGAGGTGTGGACTGGAAAATGTGATTTTAGTCTATGGAGACAAAAGATTAGGGCTCTTTTACTTCAACAAAAATGTGCATATGCTATTACTGAAAATTGGCCTACTGAATTTAGTCCTTTTAGAAGGCAAGAACTAGATGAACAAGCATGGAGCACTATTTTTCTTCATCTCTCTGATGTTGTCCTTAGAAAAGTAGGTGAAACAAAAACGACTGTTGAATTATGGCAAAAGTTAGAAGATTTATATCTATCTAAATCCATTCTCGATAAGTGTTTTCTATTGAAACAGTTTTTTGCTTTTAGGTTTGAACCATCTCAGGATCTCGAGTCTAATCTTGATAGATTTAATAAGCTTACACAAGACTTGTCTAATTGTGATGAAAAGATATCTGAAGATCAATTGTGTATTGCTTTATTAAATGCTGTAGGTGATAGGTATAAAGATGTGAAATATGCTCTTGAATATGGTAGAGATACACTTAGCCTTGATATTATTACCTCTTCCTTAAGAAATAGAGATTTGGAATTGAAATCTGAAATTAAAAGAAGTCATCAAGGAGAAGTTTTAATTGCTAAATCTAAAAGACCATTCAAGCCACATCAAAACACCTATAACAATAATACCCAAAGAAAAGGAAAATCTCCTACAAATAAGAAACTAGATTTCTCCAAATCCCGGGATAAATCAATCAAGAAATGCTATTATTGTGAGAAACCTGGACATTACATTAAAGATTGTCTCAAGAGATTAAATGATCTTAAGAACAAACCAAGACACAATAATGAGTGTGATGATAATAATGGTGCCGTTTATACGGTGAATACTCAAGACACTCATCAATCTTGGGTATTGGATTCTGGGTGCACATATCATGTGTGTCCCGAAAGAGAATGGTTCAATAATTTCACACCTACAGATAAAGGGAGTGTTTACATGGAAAACAATTTTCCTTATAAGATACGTGGTGTTGGTGACATTGTCTTAAAACTTGAAAATGATAAATTTCTCAAATTGGAACAAACTAGGTATGTTCCCGAGGTTGACAAGAACCTCATTTCTTTAGGAATCTTGGATTCTAATAATTTTGAGATTTGCTTTAAGAATGGGTTTTGCAAAATTCAAAAGGATTCTTCTGAAATCATAAATGTTTCAAAAACAAATGGTCTTTACAAAATTTATGCTACTCCTCAGAAAGAAGAATGCCTATCTGTCTTACACTCTCAAAACAGAAACTCTTCCTTATGGCATCGAAGACTTGGCCATATAGGAGATAAATCTCTTAAGTCACTAAGCAATGATGGGGTTATAGGAAATGTCAATTTAGACAAGGAAGATTTTTGTGAAGAATGTATTTTGGGAAAACAAACAAAACTACCTTTCAAATCTGGTATTCATAAATCCACCTCCATTCTTGAACATCTTCATACTGACCTATGGGGTCCAACATCCACTCAAACTGCTTCTGGTTTCAAATATTACTTGTTGATTATTGATGAGTTTTCAAGAAAGGTTTGGACTTTTTTACTAAAATCAAAAGATGAGACTTTTCAAAATTTTAAGGATTGGAAAATCTTAATTGAAAACCAAACCAACAAGAAAATAAAGGTTTTGAAAACTGATAATGGATTGGAGTTTTGTAATACCATATTTGATGAGTTTTGTAAACAAAATGGAATTTTAAGACATAGGACTGTCACCTACACACCACAACAAAATGGGACAGCTGAGAGAATGAATAGGACCTTATTAAATAAAGTGAGGTGTATGTTGTTGAGCTCTGGTCTCCCAAAATGTTTTTGGGGAGAGGCAGTAAAGACTGCCACTTATTTGGTTAATTTGAGCCCTTCAAGGGCTACAGGTTTTAAAACTCCTGAATTTATTTGGTCTGGTAAACACCCCACTATTCCTCCTTAAAGGTTTTTGGATGTGCTGCATATGCAAACCAAAATCAAGGAAAACTCGACCCCAGGTCTAAAAGATGTGTTTTCTTAGGTTATGGAGAAGGTGTAAAAGGTTACAGGTTGTGGGTAAAAGAAGATCAGGGTTTTAAAATAATAATAAGCAGGAATGTTGTGTTTAAGGAAGATTTAATGCCTTGCCTTATCAAAACTGAATCTAAAGCTGATAATCTTAAAAGGATGAAAACTGTCATATGGGACTTGAATGATCTCAGTCTTGATACACAACTACACAAGCTCCTCTTGAGGTGGAGCACTTGAATCAGAACGACCAAAATGAAAACATGGATCAAGAGGATACTGATTCTAATACTGAAGGTGGACTTAGTCAAACTCATGATCTATCCAACTATCAGTTAATTAGAGATAGGGTGAGAAGGGAAGTAAGACCTTCCACTAGGTATAACAATGATGATTTTATGTCTCTCTTCACTGATTGTGATAATCTGTGTCCTGAACCAGCTTCTTATGAAGAAGCTATATCTTGTCCTGAATCTAAAAATTGGCTTGCAGCTATGAATGATGAAATGAATTCTTTACATAAGAATAAAACTTAGATATTGGTTAAAAGGCCTAAAGATCATAAAGTCATAGATTGTAAGTGGATTTTTAAGATTAAGGAAGGTGACTCCAGCAAACATGGCGTTAAGTACAAAGCCAGACTAGTAGCTAAGGGCTTTTCCCAAAAGGAAGGTATAGACTATAATGAAATTTTCTCAACTGTCGTCAAGTACACATCTATTAGGATCCTTTTGGCCTTAGTTGCTCATTTTGACTGGGAGTTAGAACAGCTTGATGTCAAAACTGCTTTCCTTTATGGTGAATTAGATGAAACTATATATATGCAACAACCTAAAAGATTTGAGCAAAAGGGTAAGACTGAAACTGTTTGTCTTTTAAAGAGGTCTCTATATGGTTTAAAACAAGCTCCTAGGTAATGGTATAGGAGATCTGAATCCTACATGAAGGTATTAGGCTTCAAGAAAAGTAATTATGATTCATGCTTGTTTTATGATGAAAATGGAGGACCTGATTCTGTTTATCTGCTATTATATGTGGATGATATGCTTTTAGCTTGTCATGATATTAATAAAATAAACTCAGTTAAACAGAAATTAAATTCTGAATTTGAAATGAAGGATCTTGGCCCTGCCAAGAGAATTTTGGGTATGAACATAAAAAGGGATAGGACTAATAGTACCTTGTTTTTAAATCAATCTGCCTACATTTCTAAAGTGGTTGAAAAATTTTCTATGATGCATGCTAAATCCTGTTCATTACCTTTGTCAAACCATTTGAAACTTTCATCTGATCAATCTCCTAAAACACATGAAGATTTCATTAGGATGAATAAAGTACCTTATGTTAATGTGATTGGTTCTGTTATGTTTTTAATGGTATGCACTAGACTCGATTTAGCATATTCTATGAGTACTCTTAGCAGGTTTATGTCCAATCCCGGTGAACTTCATTGGGAAGCATTAAAAGGTATGCTTAGATACCTAAAAGGTACTGAAACTGTTGGTTTGCATTATTCCAAATGCAAAGAAGGTATAATCTTAAAAGGGTATTGTGACTCTGATTTTGCGGGTGATTTAGATAAAAGAAGAAGTACATCATCATATGTTTTTACTTTATGTAATTCATGCATTAGTTGGAAATCCCAGTTGCAAATGGTAGTTGCACTATCATCCACTGAGGCTGAATATATTGCTGCATGTGAAGCATTAAAGGAGGGGCTTTGGGTGAGGGGTTTATTGCATGAATTGAACTTTATTGATAATAATGTACTTCTATTTTCTGATAATCAGAGTGCCATTCATCTTAGTAAGAATCCCATGTTTCATGATAGGACTAAGCATGTAGATATTAAGTATCATTTTATAAGGGACATGGTTGAAAATGGAATGGTTAAAATTGAAAAGATACCAACACTTTTAAATCCTTCGGATATGGGAACAAATGTATTACCCATTAATAGATTTAAGGATTGCATGAAAATGCTGAACATTGATTCTTAAGAATCAATATTCAGTCCTTGTTTAACTTTTGAAAAACTAATACTTTGTTTTTTCCTTTTACAGGTATTTATGAGCAAGATGATATTGAATTGGTTGCTCAAATCCACTAATGGTGCACTCAAGTTCGTAGCAAGGTGGAGAATGAAGAAGTGCTACTCTCTTGACTTAATAAGCCAAACACGTTTTCTCTTTATTGGGCTGAAAATGGGTAAAGCCCAAAACTTGGGCTGCTGGACTATATATCTATTCCCAGGCTTCATTCAATTGATATATCGGCTGAAATAGAAAAGAAGCACAGACAGAACACAAGCAGACTGAAAAAAAAGAAAAGAAAAATTAACGCAGCTTCTTCCCTTCTCTCGATCGGGTGATTTTCTTAGGGCTTGAAGGGTGTTTGATTTTTCTTGGTGAGAAGCAATAAAGGCAGTTGGGCAGAACAAAAGGCAACAGAACGCATCTCTCTTCTCTCTCAAACCAGACGACATTTTAGGGCACGAAGGTGTTCGTACGATTCTTCTTGGTGAAGATAAATTGGTGCTCTCTCTTCCTTTCTTCTTTTCTTGGTGATTAGATAGATTGCAATAGGTGTAATTTTGTGAAAGGGAGTATTTCTTGGTGATATCTCGGCCGATTTGTAGTACCGATTGTAGCTTTGGTTTTGGGTTTCTCTTGGTGAATATAGTGTGGTTTACAATAGGTGTATTCCATTAGTGAAGGGAGTATTTCTTGGTGAAATATTGTGTGTTGTCTGTCGTGCCTCTGCTTCGATTTTTTGGATTTTGAGAAATTTTGGGATTGATTGTAATTTGCTTTGAACATTGCTTTGTACCTAGTGGATTTGAGCGTGAATCCAAATTTAATGGATTGTTCAACGAGGGAGTAGGAAATTCTTTGAATTACCGAACTTCCAGGGTCTTCGGACCGAAAATTCTTTGTGTTCTTGCGTTACTTTCATGTTATTTTTCGTTATTGTTCATTTTCGATCCAACAAAAGAGCACTTTGTTGTATAGTTAAATTAAATATCAGTAAAGAAGTTTGAAGGGGTAACTTAGAATTTTCCTTGGCGACAAAAGTACATTTTTAGCCTTTTCTATATATCTATCTTGTTAAACCCGAGATAGCAATAATAAATACAAATATTCACAAAACTTTCCTATTTACAAGCTTGCAGAGCTTTTTCGAGTCAAGCCAGGATTCTTGTTAAAGATAAAGAGATGCAACGCAACACGAGACTTAAACTTGTTCTGCTGCTGTTTCAGCTTCCGAAAGGTAGTAAAAACAGTAAATTCCATGTTATCCTCGCTCGCTCCAGACCTTGGAAAAAAATCCAAAGTTCCACAAAGTCATATTATTATTATTATTATTATTATTATTATAACGGTAAGAAGAGTGAAGCCTGTACCTAAAAAACCTATAGAATCTTACACGTAGCAGCAGCACGAGCACTTATATTTGTTTTATTAAGCACCAAAATTTATTTACGTCACCATGACTAAATCTGATATCTTTGAAATCGGAAGGGTACTGCCTTTTCTAAAACTGACACGTCAATGCATCTGATTTTGTGGGAAGTTGAGCAATTTTGTCTCCGTCTCCTGGAAGTACTGAACCAAATAGGGTGTATGAGTTTCTCCATTCTTGATGATTAGCTAGGCTTATAAAGAATTCTGGACCCGAGCCAACCCATGCTATCGAACCCTTTTGATGTGATCCAGACCACGGATACAAGTCCGCACAAAGATCCGTTGAAGATCCGAGGAGGGCCGATGACTCGATTGCAGACAAAGAGGGCCAAGGAAGCAATGGACAAGTTAGTTCAAGAAACAATGGTCAAAACAATGTTCGTGTCATCGAAAGAAACAAGTTCCATGTTGGGACCGAGCCAAAACGACGAGTGGATCAACCTCATTCAAGCCGTCAAAGAAGATTGCCAAATTTCAAGAATTACGGCCGTAATTCATAATTCTCACGGCCGTAACCAACTTGCTGCTGAAAACTGAATTTTTGAAGAAATTGGACTTACGGCCGTAACTAATATTAATCACGGCCGTAACGCAGCCTCGGATCAAAAACAGAAATTTCAGAATTAAGGCTTACGGCCGTAAAAGGAGTCTCACGGCCGTAACGGTGAAACAGAATGAGTCTTACGGCCGTAAGGAAATTAGTCACGGCCGTAAATTCATATACGCGTGATTTTATTTAATTATTTCCTTATTTTTAAGTATTTGTCTCCTAATTTAATTAGAACTCTTAAACCTAGTTTTGACTCTATTTATAGGGATGTAATTTTCATTATTCAATAGACAACTTTGATATTATTATTGAGAGGCAATTTGCTTTCATACTTTATTCTTCATTGAATAAAATCCGAACTTGCGAGTTTAATTCTTGTTTGTTCAAATCTTGCGTGAGATTTACTTTTATTGTGATCAAGAGGTCAGCATATCTATTGATTGTATTGGTTGCTTGGTTCAATTAATTTGAATCAATCTCTAAATCGTGGTTCTTTGGCATTCTTGGGTCGATTCCAATAATTTGTGGGTTGCGTAGCTACAATTGCTACGTGGTTTGCATCATCTGGTATCAGAGCTTAGGCTCCAAAAATCAAGGTTATATCTTTGTTTTGTTTTCTTGAGTCTTCTTTAATCTTGTTCTTCGTGTTCTTCCAGTTCTTGAGTCTTTAATCCAAAAAATGTCACAAAAAAATTCAATAGTCGTTATTTCCTTCGTTTGTTATCCAAATTAAATTTCGTTTGTTTCATCTTTCTCGGAGTTGAATTTTCGAGAAATCAAAAAAAAAAAAAAACGAAAATTCTCAGTCCAATTACAATAGCAGTTATTTGATTTCCAAAAAAAATATATTCTTGACTCAATCCTAGTTTCCATAAAAATGTCAAGTTCTATATCGAGTCAAGTTCCATTCTCGAAAGGTCTTCTTTGAGTTTTCCAAACAGTTCATAAAATTCTCACTCTTACTCGATTTGAATCATTCGGGCTTAAACTTGTTTGAGTTCGGGTTCGTTCTTTGAAGCAATTGGGGTGAAAGCCATTGAGTGGAAAAAGGCAGAGAGGTGAGATCAATAGAGGGTAAAAGCCAAATTTGAGTGATACACGAGCGAAATACACGTGAGGCATATAATATTTAGCTTTAGGATGTCTGAACAATCTGCTGCTACAAAAAATAACGATCGAGTCAACATGACGGAAGAGATGGTACAACGGTTTGAGTGGTTGTTTGGGGATGTGTTAGGTAGATTAGAAAGGCTTGAGCAACCTCGGGAAGTGCCTAATGCCCGTAGGCAAGGTGGGAAAGGTCGTAGAGTAGAGGAGATCGATGAGAATGAAGAAGGTAGTGATTTTGACAATAGAGTAGTTAGGCATGGAAGAAGGGATAGAGATCTTGGTGGCGATAGGATGGATGGTAGTATGAGCAACATCAAAATGACAATTCCGTCATTCAAGGGTAGGAGTGATCCGGAAGCATACTGGTGCGTGTCGCAATGCACCAAAATAATAAATAATTCCTTACTCGCTAAATATTAATTGATAATGTAGTAGTGAGAGTAAGGGTCGATCCCACGAGGAACGGGAACTAAAATAGTGCTTTGTCAATTAGAATAGATGGGGGGTTTTCGAGTTCAAATATTGGAAATAACGTGAAAATAAAATAAAAACGTAAATTAGATAAAACAGAAGTCAATTATTTGCAAACCCTAGTTCTCAGGTTCAGTTGTATTCTATCGCAATGTTCTCGCTTTCCAAGTAACGCGTGTTCAAATTCCCTATTTGATTTATCACCCGTAAATAGTTAATAAGTTCTAACTATTTCTATTCTTCCTTAATTGTATTTAATTAGAATAAGCTTTCTAATCAAACATTAGCCATTGAATAACCTAAAACAAGCTCTTTAGGTTTAAGACAACAACTATGTATTGGTTGAGAAGAATTAGGGTGAATTAGATTATCAATCACATAAGCTCGTGACAATTAACCCAAGTTGAAATTCTTTATGAAAATATTAAATTTCCAATTGCTACTATGATTTGAATAAACAGACAATTACGGATCCAATCATTCAAAATAGCAAATCTCAATACAACAAATTAATTGATAAGGCCTTAATCAAATAAAGAATTGCATTGATTGAATTAAAAACGCATAAGAATCCAACAAATCAAAGTCAAGAACTTAGAACTACGTTACTAGTTTGGAAAAGCAATAAAACAAATTGATATAAAATACAACTTCCCCTTCGAACTAGGTATGGAAGCTTAGCCGAGCATAGTCATGAAGAATTCTAGAATTTTCTGTCTTGATTCACCTTCTCGAATTTCTGAATTCTTCTTCCAAAAATTCAAACAAGCCGCGCCTCTTTTCAATAATTATCCCCTTTTTCTTGTCATGAAATTCTCTTTTTGTAGCCTCAATTTCGTGCCCTAGCTTTGGGACCAAGAAATCCCAAATTATGGAAAGAATTGAAATAAGGAAATTTTTTACTTGAATAGTTACGGCCGTAACTATCCATTTACGGCCGTAATTGGGTTTCTGCGTATTTTTCACAAAGTGAGGTTACGGCCGTAACTTATTATTTACGGCCGTAATTTGGGTTCTACTGATTTTCTACTTTTGAGGTTTACGGCCGTAATGGATATGTCTTACGGCCGTAAATCTTTTCTGCTCATTTTTTTCCTGTTTCAACATGCGCTTACGGCCGTAAATATTTTTCTTGCGGCCGTAAATCTTATTTGCACCTAAGTCCCCAAACTTCAGTTTTTAGTGCAATTTGGTCCTTTTTTCTTCTTTTCTCTTCTTTTATGATCCTATACAATATAAAACATAAAATGCATTAATAATACTTAAATAGAATCACATTATGGTATATTCAAGGATATAAACATATAAAATAAACGTTAATACAACACTTATCAAATCCCCCCACACTTGAACCATTGTTCGTCCTCGAACAAAGATTCGCAAAGAAAAGAATAGGACTCAAACAATAGATTACAATTTAGAGACTTGAGGTTACAACCCACTTTTCTTTAGCAAAAATGTTTCATTGCATGATCGGATTGTGTTCGTGTGTGCTAGAGATGCAACGCCCTTTAGTTCTCATCCCAATCATGGCTCGATATGGTTTATTTCCTTGCACCTCTCGTGTTTGCTCACATCCCAACCATTTATGAGTGACTACGAGGAGAATAATTTCAACCAACTCAAGTGGAAATCAATCACGAAAACCGAGTTGTTCATGACGTGAATTCAGTCAACACAGTACCCCCGACCACATTCATAGCACCAACCCTAGACCAAGCAATTCAAATTACTCATAAGCATATGTAATGGGTTTAACACCCTCACAAGATATTTCTCTCTTCGCACAAAGTGTATAAGGGTTAGAATTTTCGCTCAGCTCTCTGCATGGATAAGTCAGTACCACAGATTGCCTAACTGTCATAACCGGAGCCAACAATAACACAAGTGCAAAGCTAAGGTCTTTATTTGGTTGTAACGGGGCTTCAGGTCAGGTAGGATAAAATGATATATTTAGGCTGAGTCGAGAAGGAACTTCGCAAACCAAGTCAATTCATAATGACATTACTTCCTTTTCCCCTTGATATGAACTTCATTGTTTCCCGCTACCCAACTTATTCAAACTTGAATCTCTTCTTTTCTTTTCTTTTCTTTTCTTTTCTCCCCTTTTTTTCACAAGTTGAGTGTTTGACATCCTCAACTACTAATTTTCATGATGAACCTCCTTTTCATTGCTTTTTCTCTTTCGATTTTTTTTTCCTCTCTCTTTTTTTTTTTTTTTTTCAAATAAGGAATTCAACTTTTTCTCAATCACAAGATAGAATTTCAATCCCCTAAATTCAGTCCATTACACGGCCATCGCCCAACACAAGATAATCATTTTCAACTTCTTAGACTTAGACCATAGCACAATCCTCAATCAACAAAAGCTTGCGAATCCCTTCTCTTATGGGTTCAAAACAGAGACAATGCGAAAGAAAGGGTATTCGTGGCTTGTAGCGTGGCATAAAAATTCAAAGAAAGGCTAAGGTTCAAACGGGCTTCTAATGGTCCATGTAGCAAGGTAGGCTCTTTTAGCAAGTCAAATTTGGCTTAACCTATTGCCTTTACTATAATTTGCACTTGAATCAAGAAGCTACAACTGTATGGACAAGAAAGCACATCCAAGCATAACCCAACCATGCAGGACACACATCAAAGAATTACGATCTCATCAGTATTAAAAACAACTATTAGGTTCAAAAGCTCACAAATTATGGTATTCATGTGTTTTTCCCATCCAATTATGAGTTATAGGTCATTGCTTGATCTTCATTCCAAATCTAAGTCCATTGGTCAAGGATAACGGTTAAAAGTATTCAAACCATGACTACTGTTCACCTGATATCTCGCGATGCGAGATATCCCCGCAAGTGCACGGGTCGTGAGAAGTAATAAAATGGACCTTAGAGCCCGAATTATCGTTCCCACGAGGACTGCTATTAATTACCGAAATATTTCAGTTCTTAACTTTATTTGAACAAATGAAAATCGTTTTAAGAATAAAAATCTAGAATTAAGAAATTGAACTAATGAATTAAAAAGAATTGTTAATTTGTTTTGTTTTCAAATAAGATTGTAAAGTAGTTGGGATTCACGAATTCACCTAACTAATTAAATCAATTCCAATTCCAGTTTTATTTCCTATTTGTGTGTTCGGTCGAATTCACTAATTTCAATTGAGATTCATCTCTCGAGTTTAAATCAATCCTACCTAAATAAGTCAACCTTGTATCTCTACAGCGGGTCCGAATATTCACACACGACCGCAATAATTACAAGAGTATATCTCTATCTCTCGTTCAATTACCGGATTTATTACCTAGATCTATGTTATTAACTCACCTCTCGGATTATGGAAATAACACATGAAATCATGAATAAGTGGCCAGTTCAATCACGCATTAAACGCAATAATAAATCAACACATGCATTAAAGCGTGAAAATACGGAATATGGAATTAAAATAATTAACTAGGCTACATCGTTCATCCCAACATTAAAATTAGTTACACATCATCATGAAATAACAAAAACAGTAAAAATAAACGTTCATTGAAAAACAATATAAAGAATGGAAAGATTGCACCAATTATCAATTCTTCAATTGTTTTCAATTCACGCCCCTCTGCTATGCTTGATTCTCCAAGAATTTGATGTTGAATTCTGTGTTGTAGCTCGTTCTATGGAGAGGCAAAGGTCCCATATTCGTGCCTCTTATGTTGTATATATATCTTTTGGAGAAAACCTAGGTCAAGAAGAGAAAAGTCTGATAAAAATCGCGAGAAAAAGCCCACAGTTGGCCCAGCCGGATACTCACGCGATCGCGTGGTATCAACCCTAGCGATCGCGTGGACTTCATTAAAACTCTCGGGTTACAATTTTGAGTCTTCTCGCGATCGCTTGGTGTGTGACCAGCGATCGCGACTTCATCATTCTTCCGGCTGTGCAAGTTAGTCCCTGACTTTTAATTGCACCTTCATTCCTCAACTTTCAATTGTTGCAATTTAGTCCCCAAACTTTATCTTCTTCTCGGTTTGACCATTCAAGCTCTTAATTCATTCAATTAGGTCCTCCAACCTCTGATTTAGTCACTTTGGCACCAAGCATGTTTCCCGGCTGTTGTCACAAACTCCTCACTTGTCCAATTTAGCTCCAATTAACATCCAATCGTGTCATTTTTCCATTAATTGCTTCATTCTTCTTCAATTGGGACATTTTCTGAAAGGTAAACAAATAAACATAAATTAAATAGAAAATATTCCCAAATGACAATAATTAATCCTAATTTAGACATACAAATAAGTGTATAAAATACACTTATCAACTACTCACAAAAGTATAACAATTGGGACATTCAGGGTTATATATGTAGGAATAATCTGTCTATCGTAGGTTGGGTTGACTCGGTTGTAGATATTTGACAATTTTACTTTTCATTTCCAACCTATTTGTGAAGTTTTGGACGAGATGATCTCTACGTGCTCAATTTATATCCAATTATGCAATGATTTTTTTCAAAAATTGCACCAAAAGTGGGGTTGCTTCCTATCAAAGTATGGTTTAGGACCTAAGTCGCATAGATAGGTAGCAAAAACAGCTAACAAGATCAAAATGAATTTTAAAGATTCGATTACAGAGAGAAATTGAATTAGATAAGCTTACAGTCAAGTTAATCCCCCCCCCCACACTTAGACAATACAATGTCCACATTGAAAAGTAAAACAATAAAAGGGAAAAAAGAAGAAACTCCCTCGGTCTATTGTGGAGGTTGATCATCTCGAGCTCTCTGCAATTGCCGAATCTCCTCCCGAATGGCCCGCTGCTCCTCTAGTAGAAGCTGCTGATCTTCTTGCATGGCATTCAGCTGGGTTTGGAAGGCTTGCATCATGCCTAGCATCTGTAGCTCAAAAGGGGTAGGAGCATTTGGCTGTTGTGGCGCTTCCCGTGCTGCGGGTTCCTCGGCGCCCTGATCATCATCGGAGTCCCCTGATTCATTATCCCCGTGACCCCGCTTCGCGGTGATCTGCCTATGAGCATTCTCCAAACTCGCCTTAGTGAGGAGATTCCCATGCCCCAAGGTGTCGTCACTTACTGCAGCGGGAACCCTTTGAGCCCGGCATAAGGCGGTGATTAAACATGGGAACGGCATGCCTCGCTTCTGCGGTATCAAGCTGGCGTATATGGATATCGTATCATAGATGTGCTGCCCCAAGTCAAACTTGATCCCCATGGTAATGTCATAGTAGACCCGGAGGTAGCGAATAGACACCGTGGTGAGGCTAGTAGAGGGGAAGAGACTCCCCAACCCCCACTGATGCAGGTACCAGGCGTCCTACTGTAGATCCCGATTCTTATAGTGTGGAAGAATGATATTCAGGGAGTCATGGAGTTCAGGCTTCAGAGCCCAATGGAGCACCTCCTGATCCGAAAAGAAAACGCCCGCATTCGATGTCATGGGGACAGATCCAGTGCCATTTAACCCCAAGTGGTGTTCCACCACTTCCTTATCAAATTTGATTCTCTTCCCCTCAACTCTAGTGTGGTGAAAGTCAAGGGAACCCTCGTCACCAATTTCTTTGTTGAACTGGGTGTAGAATTTGTACACCAGCGGGGGGTTCCCAAACGGTAAATCACTCACGAATTTGATCCATCCGAATTCAACGAAGAGGGACCAAAATCGGCGCGGGGCAATGATGGTGTCAGCGCTCCTCCATTCCTGAAAGTCCTCTGGGAGGAATAGCCGCTCCTTTATGCAAAGCTTAGACTGGCTCTTCTCCTGGCGGGGCTCAGATGAGGAGTCCCCCACCACTTGCTTTCCTTTCTTTGCCAGTGGAGCCATAGAAAATCCTGCAAAAGGAAAAAATTACGAATGACTAAGTCGAGCAGAATAGGAATGTAAAAGAAAACGCGTGCAAAGTAAGTACTGCATGGCGGTTAAAGCCTAAAATCGGAAAACAATGCCAACACGAAAGGCAGAGTGCACAAGCAAGACATGGAAGGAACCAAATCTTGGGAAGAAGTGTATAAATAATTGTAGATGCTCCCATATCACATGACGGAAGATGGCATAAGTACAAGGGTCTAACGTGATTTCGTTATATGGCACACATCAAGTGTAAGGCATGCGATATTTGTCAACCCCATGTGACACTATCCAATATGACAAACCAAAACAAAGGTGTAGAGTCACAATCGAAGCCAATGCGGGTTTAAAGAGTGGAGTACAGAACTTAAATAACCATTAAACATATATAACAAGTGATGAAGAATATGCAAAGTACCCCAAGACCTCAACAAGATCAAGCACCAAACTTTCCTCACCATTGAACTCCTATCACGACGTGAAAACACTTATACTAGCATAATAGGGAGATTGGAGTTGAAGTTGGAAGCTAACCAACACTTCAAGCTCTCCTCAACATTTCATCGAACACTTAGAGTGCATACATATAGGAGATGGTATGGATGAGAAGTACATAGAAAGGCCATGCCCCAAATCACAAACATATAATCAAAAAGCACAGACAATCATTGGAAGGGCGAGAAAAATTCGAAACATCCATATATGTAAGGAACCATTACCCAAGCCAAAAGGAAGAAGAAGGATATAGGAAGGCATACCTTGCACCATGGAAACAAGAGAAGTATGGGATGAAGGAGAGACCAAATATCTTCTTCGTGCCAACAGATTGACGGGGTAGATAATGGAGAAATGGCGAGGAAGAAAAGTGGACGGAGAGGGGGACACAAAGAGAGGTTATGCGCGAGGGTTGCCTTTTAAAATTCTGAAAAAACCAGACTCACGGCCGTGAATGTATGACTTATGGCCGTAAGTCACATTCTGAAAAAAAAAATTCAAAGAAACAATTACGGCCGTAATGAGGCCTCTGTGTAAAAACTGAAAATGAGTTACGGCCGTAAAAAGTTATCTTACGGCCGTAACAAGGCCACTGTAAAATCCATCTTTCTTTTTTCTTTTTTTTTTTGGAACTGACTAAATAGACTAAAATTAACCAAAAATGAAACTACGAGAATAAAAATTTGAGGAGATAAAGGAACTCCCCTCTCGGGTTGCCTCCCGAGCAGCGCCTTTGTTTACCGTCGTTGGCTCGACTGTGTCCGTGCGGAACTATTGCCCTTTGTTGGCGTTTTCCAGTGCAATCACCTCCAAGTTCTCAGTTTGGAATCCCTCATAATACGGCTTGAGACGGTGCCCATTGACCTTGAATTGTTTATCCGTGCGCAAGCTCCTAATATCGACTGCACCGTGGGGAGATACATTAGTAACAACAAATGGACCTACCCAACGAGAACGAAGCTTACCTGGGTGTAATTTGAGCCGGGATTGAAATAGTAGCACTTTCTGACCCTCACAAAAGCTCTTTCGAGAAATGCGTTGATCGTGGAAGGCTTTAGTTCGATCTTTATAGATCATTGCATTTTCATAAGCCTCATTCTGTATTTCGTCCAATTCCTGCAATTGGAGCTTCCTATGATCTCCTACCGCGCCCCAATCCATATTACACTGCTTGATGGCCCAATAAGCTTTATGCTCGAGTTCCACCGGGAGGTGGCATGGTTTTCCAAATACCAATCGATATGGAGACATACCAATTGGTGTCTTGTAAGCGGTTCTGTAGGCCCATAAAGCATCATCGAGGCGAATGCTCCAATCCTTCCGGTCCGGTTGAATTGTTTTCTCTAGGATGGACTTTACCTCCCTATTGGAAATTTCTGCCAGTCCGCTAGTTTGGGGGTGATACGCTGTTGATACCCGGTGCATCACTCCATATTTCGGTAACAAGGCTTCAATGGTTCGGTTGCAAAAGTGCGTCCCTCTGTCACTGATCATAGCTCGGGGTATTCCAAACCTGCTAAAAATGACAGTTTTTACAAAATCCGCAACCACTTTAGCGTCATTAGTATGGGTGGCCTTTGCCTCCACCCATTTTGAAACATAATCGACATCTAAAAGGATGTAATTACAACCAAACGACGAGGGAAAGGGTCCCATGAAACCAATGCCCCAAACGTCAAAAATCTCACATACAATAATGGGGTTTTGAGGCATTTGATCTCGTTGGGATAAGTTACCTATTCTTTGGCAATTATCGCAGGACTTACAAAAAATGTACACATCCTTGAAAAGGTTCGGCCAAAAGAACCCACTCTCCAATACCTTTTGCGCCGTCCTTCTAGGTCCAAAATGGCCACCGCATGCATATGAATGGCAAAAGGTGAGGATGGATTGATGTTCTGATTCCGGCACGCACCTTCTAATGATTTGGTCGGGGCATCTCTTCCACAGGTACGGGTCATCCCAAATGTAATATTTAGCGTCGCTCCTCATCTTATGCTTTTGTGCTTGCAAAAAACCAGTAGGAATTAGTTTAGCAGTCATGTAATTTACCAAATCAGCATACCATGGGGGATTTGCTTCGATGGCAAATAAACCCTCATCTGGGAAGGTTTCACGCAGAGGTAGGTCGTCCTCTGGTTTTACTACCCGGCTAAGATGGTCGGCAACTACATTTTCAGACCCCACCTTATCTTTGATTTCCAAGTCAAATTCTTTTAATAAAAGTATCCAGCGGATGATTCTAGGCTTCGCATCTTTTTTTACAAATAAGTGCCGTAAAGCTGCATGATCTGTAAAAATAATCACTTTAGTACCCAATAAATAAGGACGAAATTTTTCTAAAGCAAATACCACAGATAGAAGTTCCTTTTCAGTAGTGGTATAGTTGGCTTGAGCCTGATTCAGGGTTCGGGAGGTATAGTAAATCACATGGGCCGCTCTCCCAACCCGTTTCCCTAGAACTGCCCCCACTGCATAGTCACTGGCGTCACACATTATTTCGAATGGAAGATCCCAGTTTGGCGGTTGAATGATCAGGGGTGTAGTTAGCCGCTCCTTTAGTTGGTCAAAGGCCTTTTTGCATAGCTCGGTGAAATTAAATGGAACATCATTTTGCAACAAATTGCACAATGGTGATACAATTTTGGAAAAATCCTTGATGAACCTGCGATAGAACCCTGCATGCCCAAGAAAAGATCGTATATCCCGCACATTGGCGGGGTAAGGTAATGCAGATATGATGTCTACCTTAGCCTTATCAACTTCTATTCCCTTTTCCGACACTACGTGTCCTAGCACAATTCCCTTATCTACCATAAAATGGCATTTTTCCCAATTTAAGACTAAGTTAGTGTCAATGCAACGTTTCAAAATTAATGAGAGATTATCCAGGCACGCATCAAATGAATCACCCCACACACTAAAATCGTCCATAAACACTTCTATAATATGCCCTATGTATTCAGAAAAAATGCTCATCATACAACGTTGAAACGTTGCAGGAGCATTACACAAACCGAAGGGCATTCTTCTATATGCAAACGTGCCAAATGGACAAGTAAAAGTGGTTTTCTCCTGATCTTCTGGAGTTATGACAATTTGAAAATATCCTGAGAAACCATCTAAAAAACAATAATGGGAATGACCAGCTAATTTCTCTAACATTTGATCTATGAAGGGAAGGGGAAAATGGTCTTTTCGAGTGTCAGCATTTACCTTCCTGTAGTCGATGCATACCCGATAACTAGTTTGGACCCTAGTTGGTACAAGTTCCCCATCTTTGTTTTCTACCACCGTTACCCCGGATTTCTTTGGCACCACTTGGACTGGACTGATCCACTTGCTGTCTGAGATTGGGTAAATCATCCCTGCTCCTAGCAGTTTCAAAATTTCTTTCTTCACCACGTCCATCATTGTCGGATTTAGCCTTCGCTGGGCTTGTCTCGATGGTTCAGCTCCTTCCTCAAGCAATATTCGATGCATGCAGAGTGACGGGCTGATTCCTTTGATATCCGCGATGGTCCAACCAATCGCCTCCCTGTGCTCCCGAAGGACCCGAACAAGTTTGTCTTCTTCCAGATTGGTGAGGTTGGATGAAACAATTACGGGAAGAGATTCTTCATCACCAAGAAACACATATTTCAGATGGGCGGGGAGAGATTTCATTTCCACCACTGGGGCCAGCAAGATAGAAGGTAGCAATTTGTTAGGATAGTCTGTCAGTTGAATTGTTTTTACGGTGTACCTGTGTGGTGTAGGCCTCAGTGAATCAAGTGCAGTAATTTCATCCTGTAATTCCTTGCTTATACCCATGTCGCTGTCATCATCTTGCCTGAGCGACTCCACGATAGCTGTTTCTAGCTCGTCCCTGCAATTTAACTTGAAAATTTTCTGCACAGCAGGGGTAATGTCATTAATAGAATAAACAGCACATACATCATTTGGGTGTTTCATGGCGTCGTAGATATTAAATTGCACTACTTCCCCATTGAATTCCATGGTCAACACCCCTTTTCTTACATCAATAATGGTTTGGGAGGTCCACAAAAATGGTCTTCCTAACAGTATAGGGGTAGAATTAGGGGAGTGATCATCATTCATATCTAATATGTAAAAGTCTGCCGGAAACACCAACCCCCCTACTTGCACTAAAACGTCCTCAACTACCCCGTCTGGATATGCATTGGAACGGTCGGCTAGTTGGATGATAACATCTGTTTTAGTCATTTTGGTAAGATTTAATGCAATGTAAGTGGATCTAGGCATTACATTAATGGATGCTCCTAAATCTATTAGTGCATGATTTACCTTGGTGTTACCTATTTGACATGGCACAGTGAACATACCGGGATCCTTACCCTTTTGAGGCAATTTCCTTTGAAATAAGGCCGAAACGCTTTCCCCCATTCTTACCTTCTCGTTTCCCACCAGTCTCCGTTTTCTAGTGCATAAATCCTTTAAAAATTTTGCATACCGGGGGACTTGCTTGATGGCCTCTAGTAGCGGGATATTGATTTCAACCTTTCTGAACATCTCCAACATCTCTTTTTCTTTGCTTTCCTTGTTCGTCTTTGCTAACCTGCTAGGAAAAGGTGGAGGTGTTAGTTTAACATTTAAATGGGAGTCAGTTTTTACCTCAGGTTTTTGCGAAGCGTCGTTTCTTTTCCCGACTCCTTCCGTTTCGGGTGCAGCCGGTTCCAATTGCGGACCCTCAATTTCTTTTCCACTTCGGAGAGTTATGGCACTCACGTTTTTAGGATTTATCTCGGGTTGAGATGGCAATTTACCTCCGGATTGTGATTCCAACCTATTTATGGCAGTGGCCATTTGGCTCATTTGATTTTCCAGGTTTTGTATGCTTGACTTGGTATCCTGTTGGAACTGCATCGTGTTAGTAGCCAATGTCTTAACCATATCCTCAAGAGACATACCTGAATTTTGGGATTTTTGTTGATATTGCCCCTGTGGTTGGAAAGTCCCTTGCTGCTGGAATTGCCCTTGAGATTTGTTTGAAGTAAAACCCGAGGGTTTGTTATTTCCGTAGCTCAGGTTGGGGTGATCTCTCCACCCGGGGTTGTACGTGTTCGAGTATGTGTTGTATTGCTGCCTTTGGAAAGGGAAACCTCCAGCAACATTTACATGTTCATTGTTTTCTTCTTGCAGTACCGGACAGGTATCCGTTGGATGTCCAAAGTTCGAACAAATCCCGCAGGCCTTGGCTTGTTTCGAATTTCCTACAGCAAGTTGCTTAACAAGATTTGTTAGTTCATATAATTGACCTTCAATATTAGAACTACTTACCTCGTTTACTCGGCGGACTTGGGACTCCCTACTCGAGTTGAATTGCTGAGTATTTTCTGCCATGTTAGATATTAAAGCCCGTGCTTGCTCTGGTGTCTTGTCCATTAGCGCACCTCTGCTTGCGGCGTCTATCATACTTCTGTCCATTGGTGCTAGACCTTCGTAGAAATATTGCACCAAAAGTTGCTTGCTGATCTGATGATGGGGGCAGGTGGAGATGAGCTTTTTGAAACGCTCCCAATACTCATATAACATTTCATTGCTGTTCTGACGCACCCCACATATGTCTTTTCAGATGGTACCAGCCCTCGATGCAGGAAAGTATTTTTCCAAGAAGAGCCTTTTCATATCGCTCCAAGTAGTGACTGTTCCCGATGGTAGACAGTAGAGCCAGTCAGTGGCGGCATCCTTCAATGAGAATGGGAAGGCTCTCATTTTTATTTGTTCCTCGGTAATGCCCGTGGGCCTCATACTGTCGCAAACCACATGGAACTCCTTTAAGTGTCTATACGGATCTACGCCGGGGTTCCCTCGAAAAGTTGGTAATAAGTGGATGAGCCCAGATTTAAGCTCGAAAGTTTTTCCTTCTTCCACCGTTGGAAAAGTAATGCACAATGGCTACTGAGCCACATCGGGGGTAGCCAGTTGCTTATGAGTCCTGTTGTTAGCTGCCATTTGTCGCGCTGCTCTTCTTTGCTGTCGAAAAGTCCTCTCAATTTCTGGGTCAAGGTCAAAAATTTCACAATTAGTTGACCGAGTTTTAAGCATATAAGCAAAGGAGCAAAAAAAAAAATATATTTTTTTTTTTGAAAAATTAAAGTGAAAATAAAATAAAAAATATAATAAAAAAATTTGCAGAAAAATAAAATACTAATTGATTAAACACTAAATTGGTTAACCGCTCCCCGGTAACGGCGCCAAAAATTTGATGCGTGTCGCAATGCACCAAAATAATAAATAATTCCTTACTCGCTAAATATTAATTGATAATGTAGTAGTGAGAGTAAGAGTCGATCCCACGAGGAACGGGAACTAAAATAGTGCTTTGTCAATTAGAATAGATGGGGGGTTTTCGAGTTCAAATATTGGAAATAACGTGAAAATAAAATAAAAATGTAAATTAGATAAAACAGAAGTCAATTATTTGCAAACCCTAGTTCTCAGGTTCAGTTGTATTCTATCGCAATGTTCTCGCTTTCCAAGTAACGCGTGTTCAAATTCCCTATTTGATTTATCACCCGTAAATAGTTAATAAGTTCTAACTATTTCTATTCTTCCTTAATTGTATTTAATTAGAATAAGCTTTCTAATCAAACATTAGCCATTGAATAACCTAAAACAAGCTCTTTAGATTTAAGACAACAACTATGTATTGGTTGAGAAGAATTAGGGTGAATTAGATTATCAATCACATAAGCTCGTGACAATTAACCCAAGTTGAAATTCTTTATGAAAATATTAAATTTCCAATTGCTACTATGATTTGAATAAACAGACAATTACGGATCCAATCATTCAAAATAGCAAATCTCAATACAACAAATTAATTGATAAGGCCTTAATCAAATAAAGAATTGCATTGATTGAATTAAAAACGCATAGGAATCCAACAAATCAAAGTCAAGAACTTAGAACTACGTTACTAGTTTGGAAAAGCAATAAAACAAATTGATATAAAATACAACTTCCCCTTCGAACTAGGTATGGAAGCTTAGCCGAGCATAGTCATGAAGAATTCTAGAATTTTCTGTCTTGATTCACCTTCTCGAATTTCTGAATTCTTCTTCCAAAAATTCAAACAAGCCGCGCCTCTTTTCAATAATTATCCCCTTTTTCTTGTCATGAAATTCTCTTTTTGTAGCCTCAATTTCGTGCCCTAGCTTTGGGACCAAGAAATCCCAAATTATGGAAAGAATTGAAATAAGGAAATTTTTTACTTGAATAGTTACGGCCGTAACTATCCATTTACGGCCATAATTGGGTTTCTGCGTATTTTTCACAAAGTGAGGTTACGGCCGTAACTTATTATTTACGGCCGTAATTTGGGTTCTGCTGATTTTCTACTTTTGAGGTTTACGGCCGTAATGGATATGTCTTACGGCCGTAACATCTTTTCTGCTCATTTTTTTCCTGTTTCAACATGCGCTTACGGCCGTAAATATTTTTCTTGCGGCCGTAAATCTTATTTGCACCTAAGTCCCCAAACTTCAGTTTTTAGTGCAATTTGGTCCTTTTTTCTTCTTTTCTCTTCTTTTATGATCCTATATAATATAAAACATAAAATGCATTAATAATACTTAAATAGAATCACATTATGGCATATTCAAGGATATAAGTATATAAAATAAACGTTAATACAACACTTATCACATACCTAGAATGGGAAAAGAAGATGGAATTAATTTTCAATTGCTACACTTATTCGGAAGAGAAAAAGGTTAAGGTAGCTGTACTTGAATTCTCCGATTACGCTATTACTTGGTGGGATCAATTGGTGACTTCTAGGAGGAGGAATCGCAAGAGGTCCGTTAGTACTTGGGATGAGTTAAAAGCTATCATGAGAAAGAGGTTCGTTCCTAGTCATTACCATCGGGAGCTGCATCAAAAATTACAAAGTCTATACCAAGGATCAAAGAGTGTGGAGGATTATCATAAGGAGATGGAGATGTTGATGATTAGAGCTAATGTAGAAGAGGATAGGGAGGCTACGATGGCTCGATTTTTGAATGGGTTGAATAGGGATATAGCTAATGTGGTTGAACTGCAACATTATTTGGAGATGGAGGATATGTTACACATGGCTATAAAGGTGGAGAAGCAAATAAAGAAAAAGGGAACAGCAAGGTATCAATCTGGTTCTAATTCTTCTTGGAAGCCGAAGTGGGATAGTAAAGGAGATGGGACTGTTTCTAAAGGGAAGTTTGAAGCACCAAAAGGGAAGTTTGAAGCACGAAAAGGGAAGGAGGAACAAGCTAATAAACTCGTACCTAAAGGGGAACCTCAACCATCTAGGAGTAGAGACATTCAATGCTTCAAATGTTTGGGGAGAGGACATGTGGCATCTCAATGTCCTAATAGGCGAGTGATACTTGTGCAAAAGGATGGAGCCATGGAGAGTGATAGTGAGGAAGAGGATTATAGCGATATGCCGGCGTTGGAGGAAGTATGTAATGATGAGGATGTGTTATCCGGGGAGCATGGCGAGTTATTAGTGGCAAGGAGAGCTCTTAGTGCTCAAATCAACACGGATGATTTGGAACAACAACGGGAGAACGTATTCCATACACGATGTCGCATTAATAACAAGGTATGTAGTATGATTATTGATGGTGGTAGTTGCACTAACGTCGCTAGTACTATACTTTTTGAAAAATTAGGATTACCTTTGTTAAAACATCCTAAACCTTATAGGCTTCAATGGTTAAATGATAGTGGAGAAATTAAGGTGAATAGGAGGGTGTTGGTGAGTTTTTCTATTGGTAGCTATGTGGATGATGTTATGTGTGATGTGGTTCCTATGCATGCCGGGCACATTTTGTTGGGTAGACCTTGGCAATATGATAGGAAGGTAACGCATGATGGGTATAAAAATAGGTATAGCTTTACCAAAGGGGGGAAAACCATTACACTTGCACCATTGACACCGTCACAAGTGTATGAAGATCAAATAAATTTGAAAAATGACGAAGAAAAAAGAGTGAAGGAAAATGAGAGAAAGAGAGTTGAGGCCACGACCTCAGAAAAAGGAGAGGAAAAGAGAGTTGGAGCCACGACTCCAGAAAAAGGAGAGGCGAGAGAAAAAGGGAGTGTTGGGGTACATATCTCAGAAAAAGGAGAGGGAGCGAAGAGTGCCAGAAAAGAAAGAAAAATGAGTTTCTACGCAAAAAGGAGTGAAATCAAGAAAGCATTCATGGAAGAACGGCCAATGGTCCTTCTGCTATACAAGGAATCATTCATTGCATTTGATGAAACTAACAAATCCCTCCCTAGTTTGGCTATTTCTCCCTTGCAGGAATTTGACGATATATTTCCCGATGACATACCTAGTGGGTTACCACCCATTCGAGGTATTGAACATCAAATTGAATTTGTACCTGGAGCAGTCATTCCGAACCGCCCCGCTTATCGAAGTAACCCCGAGGAGACGAAGGAGCTCCGAAGGCAAGTGGAGGACTTGATGAGCAAAGGGTATATAAGGGAAAGTATGAGTCCATGTACCGTACCCGTGTTACTTGTGCCCAAAAAGGACGGGACTTGGAGAATGTGTGTCGATTGTAGGGCCATCAACAACATAACGGTAAAGTATCGTCATCCTATTCCTAGGTTAGATGATATGTTGGATGAATTGCGTGGCTCTAGCATATTTAGTAAAATTGACCTTAAGAGTGGTTATCATCAAATTCGAATGAAAGAATGAGATGAGTGGAAAACTGCTTTTAAAACTAAGTATGGCATGTATGAATGGTTAGTAATGCCTTTTGGACTTACTAATGCACCTAGCACATTTATGCGTTTAATGAATCATATTTTACGTGCATTTATAGGTAAATTCGTTGTAGTTTACTTCGATGATATCTTGATATATAGTAAAACTTTGAATGAGCATGTGGAGCATGTTAGGTGTGTGCTTGTGGTTTTAAGACAAGAGCAACTTTTTGCTAATTTTAAAAAGTGTGATTTTTGCATGGAAAAAGTTGTGTTTCTTGGCTATGTGGTTAGTGCTAAAGGAATAGAAGTAGATGAAGAAAAAATCAAAGCTATTAAAGAATGGCCAACACCTAAAAGCATAACTGAGATTAGGAGTTTTCATTGCTTGGCTAGTTTTTATAGGAGCTTTGTTAAAAAATTTAGCACGATTGCCGCACCACTCACAAAAATTGTCAAAAAAAGTGTAGGTTTTAAATGGGGAGTAGAATAGGAATATGCATTTGAAACAATCAAAAATATGTTGTGTAAAGCACCGGTTTTATCACTTCCTAACTTTGACAAGGCTTTTGAGATTGAATGTGATGCCTCAGGGCTAGGCATTGGAGCTGTTTTAATGCAGGATCAAAGACCAATCGCCTATTTTAGTGAAAAACTAAAAGGGGCTGCACTTAATTACCCCACATATGACAAGGAGTTATACTCACTTGTGCGCGCTTTGGAGACATGGCAACATTACTTGTGGCCACGGGAGTTCGTGATACACACTGATCATGAATCCTTGAAACATTTGAGGGGTCAAGCTAAGCTGAGTAAGAGACATGCAAGGTGGGTAGAATTCATCGAAACATTTCCCTATGTCATCCGATACAAACAAGGTAAGGAAAATGTGGTGGCAGATGCATTGTCTCGAAGGTATGTTCTTTTAAATTCTTTAAATTCTAAATTACTTGGATTTGAATACATTAAGGACATGTATGCTAGTGATCTGGACTTTTCTAATATCTATGAATTATGTGGTAAAGGGGTTGTTGATAGGTTCTTTAAACATGATAATTATTTATTTCGAGAAAATAAATTGTGTGTCCCTAGGTGTTCAATGAGGGAGTTACTTGTGAGAGAGGCCCATAGTGTAGGTTTAATGGGTCATTTTGGGGTTAAAAAGACCATTGAAATCCTAAGTGAACATTTCTATTGGCCTAAGATGAAGATTGATGTGGTTCGGGTTTGTAATAGATGCATTACTTGTAAGAAGGCTAAATCTAGGATTAAACCCCATGGATTATATATGCCTCTACCCGTCCCTAGTGAACCTTGGGTCGATATCTCTATGGATTTTGTTTTGGGACTACCTAGGACTAAGAAGGGAAGAGATTCAATTTTTTTGGTAGTAGATCGCTTTAGTAAAATGGCACATTTCATACCATGCCACAAAACTGATGATGCTACTAACATAGCTGAAATTTTCTTTCGAGAAGTCGTACGCTTACATAGGGTTCCTAAAAGTATTGTCTCGGATATGGATGTTAAGTTCCTTAGTCATTTTTGGAGGGTCTTGTGGAACAAATTAGGTACAAAACTACTTTTCTCTACAACTTGTCACCCACTGACCGATGGACAAACCGAGGTAGTAAATAGGACAATGATTCAATTGTTGTGCACGATAATCAATAAAAATCTGAAAAATTGGGAAGAGTGTTTACCATTTATTGAATTTGCATATAATAGGACTATACATTCTACTACTTCTTATTCACCATTTGAAATTGTTTATGGTTTTAATCCGCTAACACCATTGGATTTAATTCCTTTACCTGTGAATGAACGTAGTAGTTTAGATGGAAAGAAAAAGGCTGAGATGGTTAAAGCACTCCACGACAAGGTGAGGTTGGCGATTGAAAATAAAAATGAACATTATGCTTGGCAGGCTAACAAAGGAAGAAAGGGCGTCATATTTGAACCCGGTGATTGGGTTTGGGTACATTTGAGAAAGGAGCGGTTTCCAGAACAACGCAAGTCAAAGTTACAACCGCGAGGAGATGGTCCATTCCAAGTGATTGAAAGGATCAACAACAATGCCTATAAATTAGATCTTCCTGGTGAGTATAATGTTTCGGCTTCATTTAATGTTTCTGATCTATCTCCGTTTGATGCAGGTACAGATTTGAGGTCGAATCCTTTCGAAGAGTGAGGGGATGATGTGATCCAGACCACGGATACAAGCCCGCACAAAGATCCGTTGAAGATCCGAGGAGGGCCGATGACTCGATTGCAGACAAAGAGGGCCAAGGAAGCAATGGACAAGTTAGTTCAAGAAACAATGGCCAAAACAATGTTCGTGTCATCGAAAGAAGCAAGTTCCATGTTGGGACCGAGCAAAAACGACGAGTGGATCAACCTCATTCAAGCCGTCGAAGAAGATTGCCAAATTTCAAGAATTACGACCGTAATTCATAATTCTCACGGCCGTAACCAACTTGCTGCTAAAAACTGAATTTTTGAAGAAATTGGACTTACGGCCATAACTAATATTAATCACGGCCGTAACGCAGCCTCGGATCAAAAACAGAAATTTCAAAATTAAGGCTTACGGCCGTAAAAGGAGTCTCACGGTCGTAACGGTGAAACAGAATTAGTCACTGCCGTAAATTCATATACGCGTGATTTTAGGGTTTTAATTATTTCCTTATTTTTAAGTATTTGTTTCCTAGTTTAATTAGAACTCTTAAACCTAGTTTTGACCCTATTTATAGGGATGTAATTTTCATTATTCAATAGACAACTTTCATATTATTATTGAGAGGCAATTTGCTTTCATACTTTATTCTTCATTGAATAAAATCCGAACTTGCGAGTTTAATTCTTGTTTGTTCAAATCTTGGGTGAGATTTACTTTTATTGTGATCAAGAGGTCAGCATATCTATTGATTGTGTTGGTTGCTTGGTTCAATTAATTTGAATCAATCTCTAAATCGTGGTTCTTTGGCGTTCTTGGGTCGATTCCAATAATTTGTGGGTTGCGTAACTACAATTGCTACGTGGTTTGCATCACCTTTCTTATGCTTGGACAGTACTCAGATGGCAATTTGTTAAATGTCATTCCTTCGACTCCAAGAGTTCCTTGGTTAAGAGCAAATGGAGGGCCAAAAGAAGCAGCAATGAGTCATAAATCTAGCAAGACTCATTTTCAGAAAAAAGATACAAGGATGCGTTTGATAGCGAAGCTGGAATTTTTCCATAGAATTAACAAGTATTTATGGACCAAAAAATGTAATTCAAATTTCAAACTAGTTAAATAAGGATGTTTAATCCGTTCAATTTTGACCAAAAAAAAAAAAATTCAGATATAGCGTGTTGCTTCCTGCAACACGCATACTAGTTGCCTGCACGTGCAGGGGCGGATCCACCACATGGCGAGCCGCCCCGTTTGTCCATGTTGGATCCACCCGAAAAAAAATATTAGTAGGATTTTTTGATATTTTTTTGAAAAATACAGTTATTTTACTGAAAGCCGCTCGTGCTGGAATTTTTTTTATCAATATTCGCCTGTGCTGAATAGAATTTTTAGATTCGCCACTGACAAGCAGCTAGTATTTTGCAATTTGCCGGCAGCAAGGAGCTGCCTTTCATTCTTGGACGGGCCAACCCGTCTTGAAAGGCAAAAATGGTCAACCACACAGGCCGGCCTAGGCTCGAGCTTGAGTTTTATTATGAGGCTCTGACCTTGAGCCTTGGCTCGATCCTACGAGCCATGAGCCGAGCTTTGCTCGAGCTTTTTGCAGGGCGAGCTGAGTTGCCCAATCTGATGAGCTTTTTTGACAAGCCTAGCTTCACTATTGGAACTTAGACCATTTCTGGAAAGATCTCTCCTAAAGATTTTAGAACGAAGCACATTTTTAGCTTTCCTAAGAAATATGTATAAAGGATGACACCTATCACATTTGGCAGTTTGGCAAACCTCAGTATACAACAAGCTATTGAAGAATGCTGCATCTTTGGAAGTGCATATTAGTCTGTCTTCACATGTTTAACGTTAGGAGTGAACAAATAAATCGTAAAATCGAACCAAACCACAACAAATGGTTTCGTTTGATTCGGTTTCAAATGTGAAATGGTTTGGTTTGATTTAAATATTTTCCAAACCGGCTTAAATGGTTTGATTTAAGTTTCAATTTTCAAAACCACGGTTTCAAACCCCAACCCGTTAAAATTTAAAAAAATATAAAAAAAAAATGCGAACTTTCAATTTCAAAAAAATGCAGCAGAAACTTATAATATTCCACCAATGTTTATGAATAAACATGTGTACGGAGGAAAAAATAACATTTTTTATGTAGTGATAAGCTGTCAAATGATTTAGTTGCTAGTCTTCCAATAATGAAATGATTCATCCATATTTTTATAGCATTTAGCTTATTAAAATTGCAGATGAATTAACTACAATTACTTCAAGGATGCAAATTGTGGTAATATTCCATTGATTTCTCTAATAAAGGCCAACATTCAATTATAAAAAAAAAAATGCAGCAGAAACTTATATTTCACCAATGTAAAGAAGTAAATATATGTATGGAGTAAAAAATAACATTTTTGATGTACTGATAAGCTGCCAAATGATTCAGACTTGCTTTCTTGGTGAGGAGCTGGATGCCGATACACTTTTCTGAAATATGTTTTCCAAACTTGTTTTCTTACTGATTGAATCTCGCTTCATTACGTAATTAGAAGTGAAAATTAATACTTCATCTTGTATTTTTTTTTGTCTCTATTAGTGATATAATATATTATTTTGACTTGTATCAATGCTTTAAGTCAAAATTCTAGTCAAATATATATGCTTAAACTTATTTAGAGCGTGTCAATTTATTTCGTTTGTAAACCGCGATTTGAAACAGCACCAAACCGCAAAAAAATGTTTGGTTTGTTTTTGTTTGGTTTACAAAATGAAATGGTTTGGATTGGGTTGGAAAAATCGCAACCCGCCTTAATTGGTTTGATTTGAAAATTTGTCAAAAACTGCCTAAACCAAACCGTGTTCTCATTGTACCAATCTAAATATCCCAACTTGCAAATATAAGATTTTTAAATGGTTACTAAAGATTTTTATGACAACCATGAAAACATTTCTTTCCTTTTGAGGTGCTCTCGATGCATATCAACAATTTTGTATACCTGTTTAGCAAGCCAAATATGTTTTTATTATCACAAGTATTTTTACCAGTGTGATGCAAGGAAATATGTTTGTGATCAGCGTCAGCCGTATATTTTTGGGTGCCCAGTACAAATATTAAATGAGTGCCCCCATTCTTTAATTATAAAACATGAGTATAGAAAAAAAATAAACTATCTATATAAACTCATTGTACATAAAATCGTCACATGACAAAAATATCATTTTCAATGTTTTTCTCATATTGTTTTCATGTCATAAAGAAAATGTACAGCTAAAAAACTAAATTTATGTTTTGTAGAACCTTCAAAACATCCAAAAGCTCGTATTTTCTTAAGTTTTCATCATGCAAATCACTAATAACTTGTTGCTCAATAAATGTTTAAAAGATATGGTACAAATACAATATTTTATTTACCTGACAAATGCATAATAAGTGCTAATAAATATATAATTATTAAAAATGTAAATATTGAAAGATGATTGACTCTAATTACTAGCTTGTGCTCTTTGATGTACCAATGAGTGATATCAAAATGTATGATCATCAACTTGGTACGTTGGGAGTATTCTTTGAAATACCAATAAGTGAGATTAAAAGGAGATTATCAATACCTCGATACTTAGGAATTGTGGTGAAATGATTAGAAAAGATTTATTTTGATATATAGGAATCATTACCTATCTAATGTTTCGCGGCTTAAATTTGGTAGTAGTAATTTGACAATTACAATGTGAAACGTATACGATGCCTAAAGCATACAGTATAGTCATTGAAAGATTAAATATATTTGAAATATATAATTCAAGTTTTTAAGAAACTTATTTGATCAAAGTATACATATATTTTACGATCTAAATATTTAATATGCCTTGAAAAGATCCAATTTGTAATTGAATTTGATCGGTAGTATAAAATTAGATTACATGAAGAATTATACAAATGACTCTCTATGAAAAAGTGTTGAAATTGAGATGTACCATTATTTTTGAATAATATTTGAAAATTGTGGCACTTGATTTTCAAGATTCAAATTCATGGTTAATTATTCACTTGAAGTGAATAAGTTAATTGTTCATTGAAGTGAATAAGCCACTTTCAAATTTGTGAGGTGCATTAAATGCATTGATAAATATTGATTGTAGAACATGGCTCAATACAGCATGTTCAAATGATTGGAAATATTTTATAGTTTTTCAAGTTCAAATGAATAATTAAATTTATATTCGAAGAACAAATAATATTACATATGTGCCATTTATATATGCTTGGTGAACATATTCGATATTCCACCGATTAACAGTTGAAATAATTATATGCAATATTAATATAATTTTAATGTTCCCATGAGGGGGATCTAATATGCGCTACTCTTTTTAATAAGGGGAGCTGTTATCAATGTCTATTGATATTCCTATACGAGACTCCTGAAGAGATCAATGTATGTATTATTCAATAGAGATTGAATCAGAGGGAGTAACTATATGGATGATTCAATACAGGTTGAATCGGGGGAGTAGTTGTACTCTTTTTCCTTCTTTCAGGTTTTATCCCACTGAATTTTTCTGACAATGCTTTAACGAGACAGCATCAAAATACTCCAGATTTTTCAACAAATTCACTAAAGTGAAAATGTAGCTGATTTATCCAAAAAACACTGCCAACATCAACATTCAAGAAATTAGTTCACAATATTGAGATGCATCGACTCGATGATTTATAGTGATCAACACTAGGGAGAGTGGATGTACTCTATTTCCCTAGCCAAAGTTTTGTTTCATTGGGTTTTTCGACGAGATTTTAACGAGACAACATTTATCTTAATACTCCAAGAATAACTGTACTCTTTTTTCTTCGTTTGATATTTTTTCCCATTCGATTTTTATCAAACAAGGTTTTAACGAGACAGATAATTTTTAATATGTCATTTAAGGGGGAGTGTTGTAAATATTATCTTATATTGGAGAATGACAATTGTAACCATGTAACCCTAGAAATTATTACTTTGTATATCTCTATTATCCCCTGTATATATGAAGCTCAAGTTCATACTAAAATACACACGTTTGTTGACATCTTTATTAATTCTCTTTTTTCTTTCTAGTTTATAACAATAATAAAATTATTGATAAAAAAAATGAGAGGATAAAAGATTCTCACTTATCCACACTTTTAAGATATTGTAGGTTTTATTTATTTACTCATTTTGTTCATTTATTTATGTTTAATAATACATATTTAAAAAATCAAAATATATATTATAGACTTTACAATTGGTTTAACTAATTTTTATCAAAATAAAAATAAAGACATGCTAGTAAATTCATTATATTTCAAAATAGAATGTGGCCAAACACATTTATTTAAAATATATAAATAAATATATATATATATTTTACCTAGTAACATGACCCTTGACTATTGGGTGGAAAAAGAAAACTCACTTTGATATTTTAATAGTTCATATCTATGATTTTCTTTTTCAATTTCTGGTCATGGTTTTGTGTTGTAGATCGATTTATACGAAACTTCACTGATTATTTTGATTTTTTGAGAAATGATTTTGATAAAAGTCATTTATTTAGCACCAGTGACAACGTCAGTGTTAGTTTTGTTAATACTACTTGTATGCATACTTATGTGGAAGTATTGATAATGTATCACGGTTCATTGGATTGTGTATAATTTTGTTTTATATTTCATGCATTTTCAGGAAGGGGCGCCATAAATCTACCCGCCAAATACTGTCAGGCGAGGTCCGATGGGCCCCTCCTGACAACCCCCCAATAGGGGAGAACTATGTGCCCCCCCCCCGGTGGGAGCCTTAAAATTTCCATATAAAGTGGTATTAGAAATTGTCAAAAAGAAAATATTTATCGAATTGTGAACGTTTTGAAGTGATCATAGTGCCGACAGTGGACACCATAAAATATGTCCACTATGGTTGTGATGCTAGCATGTCTCCTAATATATATATTTTGAGACACATGACATCAAACCCATAGTGAGTGGCTTAAAATATTCCCACTGTAGGCACAAGATCAATTCATAAACTGAAATATTAGCCTCTACTTGGATAAAAAGTTGGTGATTATAATTCGTAAAATGATGCACTTTTGGATGAAATCCAAAGCTTTGCAAAAACCAACGAATATATGTACAGCTAAACCTCCCTCCACAAACGAAAAAATGGATGCCTCCAAGTTTGAACTCTACAATTAATTTAAGGGGTAGAAATTAATTACACGACGCTAAAAAATTTGCACATTTAGAGGAGAACTACATACCAAATCTACTATCAATCAAGAAATTGAATGTAAGCCCACTGGATAAAGTAAGTGTACTTGCTACCTACAATAATTAACCTAGAGAAGAAAAGAAGAACCATAAGTTATGTATACAATTCCATCTCTTTCTAAGTAAGAATACGGAACAAGAGGAAAAATGAAGAAAACATAGTTCCAAATGCATAACCTTTCTTTGCACAATTCATAAAGGTCAATCACAGAATGCCCGGTTGGAATGTCACCATTTTCTTGACCTTCATTTTCCCATCCTTCTACCTTTCCATTTGTCCATTGCCGTACAAATTTTGTGACTACCTTCCAAAAACAATTCATAGTGAACTCAACTAATCCAACTTTTTAGGAATTAAACAAATTCCAGTATGGCAATACCTAATAAAATTGAGCTAAAATTAAGAGTTATCCGAGTTTCATCCCTCAAAAATAACAAATAGAATGGAATCAAGTACACATAAACAGGCAAAAGGAAGAGTTAGTTCAAACATATGCAAGATTTTAGCCCAAAATGATCGACAATCAACAGATAAACAAATGTTTCTAAAACAACTATGAGAATCTCCATAAAGGTGATTTCCATCATGTCTACCATCTAAAAGAATTAAATGTTTAGCTTGTAGTATAGAGAAGCAGGGTGAAAAGGCAAATCATTAACTGTAATGCTTCGTTTATCAACGGAGCATTAAAGAAACAAACGCAGAGTTTAAATGGTCAAGAAGTGTACCGAGTTCAATGAATTACAAATTAAATGTACTTCAACCAAGACGTCAGCATATGGATTCATTGGTCCAAATATCCCATATATCATGAATACATATTCCATGTTCTTGTTTATTTAAAAGTAAAATGACTCATCATGTCAAATATTGTTTATTTTAGATGAACTTCATCGTTTAAAGCTCTAAATTCATATATGCAGAGTTGTGAACTCCAAGAGATATTGTTTCGATATGATTCACAATAATCTAAAAATAAATAAATAAAAAATGTAAAGATGTGAATAATTGACTCCCGGTGAGAAGCTTTAAGTTCTTTTTAACAAGCCTACTGACTAAAGAACAAGGAAATTAAAAAAAAGTTTAATTTTACCTACAAGGAGGTGGCATCACAGGTGAGCAAACACCTTTCTTTAATCTACCCAGCTCAAACAACTATAAAAGAGAGGAAAAAAATCATTGTAGAGAAATAGTTAGAAACAACTTAATATAACACAAAAGAAAAATCGAAATCTTGTGAAGTTGAAAATATTTCTTTCCACGGCTGCAATCTTTTGTCCATCAATCTATCAATCACTATTGAAAAAGCTAAATCCCTGAGATTCCTATTAAACCAATTGCAGAAGCAGATTCAATAATTCAAAAACTTAATAAACGCAAAACTATTTTTTGGTGAAAGGTAAGAACTACATGAACATAAGACGTGTCTGGATAGTTATGAGAGACACAAAGTCATACATAGATAATATTTTTTCCTCATGCATGAGATGGTAACCAAATCTAAGATAGTAGTACAAGATTTGCATGCTGACTATGATTCCCATCCATTAAGTTGTACTAATATAATGAAGCCATATTATGGAAAGTATTTTGAAATAGAAGTGGAATAGAGAATTGGCAAATAAATAAAGGGCTATGCTACAAGAGAAGAAGCATATATGTAGCGACTCAGAATTTTTACGCAATTTTATAATTATTTTAATATTTAGAAAATTGTGTCGCTACTATTTCACCCATTGTTTTGAAGTTAACGCCGCGACGGATTTGTCTAGCCAAGTCAAGAAATATCGAATTTGTTCGATTTTAAATTAAATTTCCGAATTTCTAAAATTATGTTATTTTAATTGTTTATTCAAAGTATTATTTTCAAAATCATTTTGAATTCCAAATTTATTAAAATATTTCAATTTTCCTTATTCAAATTTATTTTCAGTCCAAAATATATCAGTTTTAATACAATTCCTTATACAAAAACATCATCATTATATATATAAATTTTACATCTATTTCTATTTCATATTCCATCTCATTATACAAACACCAAAGCATTTCTAACTAATCTCTACACAATTCCATCATCCTTCCATATCAAACAAATCATGATGTCTTCCATTATTCATTTCTTTTTTCTTTCTCTTTTCCTTTTTCCTCCCACCTTCATTGTTTTCTTTCCATTTTCTTTCCCTCTGCACAAATCACACCCGAGCACCAACAAGACCATTTCAAACCACCACCTAAATTCCACAATAAACAAAGCAATTATCATATCTTTACATTACACCTATTCTAATTCAAAACTCCAACCTGGTCCATTTTCATCATTCCCTCCACCTACTCCCATCTACTCTCAATCTCATAAGATTCCCAAACCTTCCATGTGCATCCACTTTACAGCTCCATCTCCATCTCCAGCTATCAACCCTCACCACACACTGCAAAACCAAGCATCATTATGTTCCTATACCAAATTCTCCACTAACCAAATCACAATTTCATTTCCATCTACCTTAATACCACCACAGCTTTTCCATCATTATATCAATCCACTAACTCACAGCCATTCACTGCTAAGCCATCTTCTACTGCCCAGATTGAACTCCAAACCAACAGACTGCTTCAATCGAATTCATCACACTGAAATCAATCTGTCAACCAACAATCCTCAATCCAGTTGCAGCCCCAAACCACAACCACGAAACCTATGTATCATCATCTCCATCCCACACTGCTCACAGCCATCAACGCAACCAGTCGCCAATCACCAAACGAACAAACCTTCACTGCCTTATTCAAATACCATCTCTACTGCCTGCGAGCTTCAATTCACAAATTCACCAACCACCAGAATTCCTCACAACATTTCAGAAATCAGCCCAAAATCAAACTCCAAACCAAGAACAAAATAAGAAAAACTCATCACTTACCTCAATCCAGCCACCACCACCTTCACGTTCAAACACTACCACTGCAGAAACTCGCCACCACACAATCACAGAGAATCAAATCAGCGCCTCAATCCACCATCACTTCCAACAAACTGCTGCCTATCACCATACACTACACCATCGACTTGCAACCAAAACAATCAGCATCATCATCATCAATGTCAAAACCACCGATCGCACACTGCCCTTCAGTTGGACACCTAACCGAATCCCAAACCTAGTCCCAAATCAATCATCCAAAATAAAAACCCAAACCAAGAAATAGATGAAGCCCAGTTACTCACCTTGACCGCCGCCATCTTAACCGGATTTTTGGTCGGAAGAACCGCGAACCCTAGCTTCGGTTTCACCTTAAATAGCCCCCAAATCAGCCCAGAAACTATCCTATTTTGCACCCTCTCCACTCCTCGTAACCAGCGCCGGCGAAATCACCGGCAGAACACCTCGCTCGTGGCCTGGCGTCGCTGCGTCTCCTCCATCGCCGTCGCCCTTCTCTGTCTCTCTCTCTCTCTCGTTACTTCTCTGAATTGATACGAATGAGAGAGAGTAAAATCTGATAATTTAATAAGTTTCCAGAAATTTCAAATCAGTCCCTGACATTTTAATTTGTTTCCATTTAGTCCTTTTAGTTCTAAAGTTATCCATTTCAGCCCCAAAGTTTTAAATGAGTTTTAATCAGCCCTTTTAGCTTCAAACTTATCATTTCAGTCCCTGCTGATTTTATTAATATGATTTTAACCCCAAGTTTTAAAAGTATTCATTTTAATCCCTCAACTTTCAAAATATCTATTTTAGTCCCTGAACTTTCAAAAGTATTCATTTTAGTCCCTCAACTTTCAAAACATCAATTTTAGTCCTCAAATTATAATTTATCATTTTGAACTATATATTCGATATACTAAAGTGACTTATTGGCTAAGACGAAGCGTACGGAGAATTTAAAGAAATTGAAGTCATTCCCGCTCAACTTTGCACTCATCGGATTTGAGGTAGACTCGCACTTATTAATTGATTTAAATTATGATTTCATATGAATGTCATGTGACTTGTGAAAGTCAATTTTTAAGAAAAGCAAGTATGTTTTAATGAAAGGTAAATATACCTTATGTTTTTATGAAAAGTAAGTATGTTTTTATGAAAGGTAAATATACCTTATGTTTTTATGAAAAGTAAGTATACCCTATGCTTCACGAAAATGTTTTTTTGGATCATTGCTATGAAATCAATCTACCAAGATTGTTATGGGTCCCATATGATAAGTTATGATATGTTAAGGGGACCGGAGTTTTAGTAGCGCTACACATAAGAATTCTTGCCACGAAGTTCGGTAACATTCTTGTGTCTCCTATGCTTATGAGGATTTGCCACGAAGTTCGGTAAAATTCCTATGTTTCCATATGTTTATGAGGATTTGCCACCTAAGTTCGGTAAAATTCCTGTCGCATATGTTTATGAGGATTTCGATCCTATCTTATGTTATGATGCAATTGATCCCTATGAATTTCAAAAATTATGCTTGGTATACTTACTACATAAGAATTCTTGCCACCGAAGTTCGGTAAAATTCTTATGTTTATGAGGATTTCGATCCTATCTTATGTTATGATGGAAATGATCCCTATGAATTTCAAGAATTATGTTTTGGTATACTTACTGTTATTATGATTTTACTGCATAAGAATTCTTGCCACCTAAGTTCGGTAAAGTTCTTGTGTCTCCTTATGTTTATGAGGATTTCAATCCTATCTTATGTTATGCTTTCAAAAGAAATTATGTTTGGAATAATTAAAATGTTTTTATAAGTATATGGTTTTCAAAGAGCTGTTTTCAAAGAGCTATTTTCAAAGAGTCTATGAATTGCAAAATATGTCCTGTGCTGTAATGCACAATACGAGTTTTATCAAGAGCCGTTTTATAAAGAAGCTCTATCAATGCCCGTTTTATAAAGAGCCGGGATTTATGTGTTTAATCATCTTATAAATTAAATTAATTTGCGATGAGTCTACTGAGTATTTCCCCCATGAAATACTCACCCTACTTTTTAACAGTTTTGCAGATTTCGGAGACGGTGGCGAGCGATGAATGATGGTGGCAATAATCGTTAAACGGTTGAAAGTTTGACGTTAATGATTTCCGTATTTTTCCAAACAATCGAATAATTTAGAGAAGTTCATTTATTTGAGAAATTATGACATTGTCAATTTCTTTACAAAATTAATGGTTCGATTTACTATTTCAAATGGTTTCATAAATGTTTCAATTTTATCGGCCATTACAGTTTATTTAATGTTGCCAAAAATGAATTTCAATTATTTCTTCCGCAAAAATATTATTCGAAAAATTTAGACAGAAAATGACGTAGTGAATCGGGTATACGGAACTCGGGGCGCTACAATATCAATCAGCAAATAAAGAACAATTTATTAGAAAATAAATAAAGGATGAAAGAGAAAAAGGAAAAGCAACAATTTTGGTCCCCATATGTGATTTTGTAGGAAATAACAAATTTCACAATGTGCTTTCATATAATGGAATGATCAAACCTGAGGACAATTCCTTAAAATAGATGCAAAGAGATCATTTCAAGTTAACCACTAAACTTGACCCAACTGATAGATAATTTGTAAAATCATTAAAAAATTGAAAAATAAACGATCTAGTGTGTGTTTGATTGTGCCTTGGGCATTCTCCATCAAGTGAAAAATGAGCCACGTGCCAATAGAACTTTCCATATAAATCCACATTTCTAGTACCTTTGCTGCATTTGCTACAAGCTTTTTCTCCTTTTCTGTTGCAAACCAAATTCTTTTAGGGCATTAATAGATTTTATTTATGTGCTGGACTTTTTTTTTTTTTTTTTGCCTGCAAGAGCATGAAAAAATGCACCATTATACATTACAAGTTGCAACAGCAAGGGAAAATATTAGCATCCCCTCACGTAAACATGAAACTGTGAAAATAAAAGATTAGTTTCTTTCATACGTAACTGATCAAAAGCTATCAACATAGGAATTGTAAAATTAAAATAGTAAGAAAGAATCCTTGGTTTCCTCCAACTTAGCTTTTCTTAGAGCCATTTCTAAATTAAGATCCAATAAGGTACAATCCAATAATCAATCCCATGTTGATTATTTAGGATAAGCATCAAAGTCTCAACTTATCGTATGTATAGTGGTGTAACATTTGTTTATTAAACTGCAAGAGAAAGAACCATCTCTTCTTAAAGAAAGATAATTACCCCGAATTCAAATGACTGCATCTTCACAGACAGATGTGAGTCCAAGGTTTATAAAATTGATGAAATCCAATTATGCAAATGATATGTTTGGTCCTAGGAAATAAATTATCAATCCCACTTTCACTTTAAAACAAGAAATGAAATATGAAGCTAACACAATGTAATGTCTGATAGTTTAATATCATGTTCAAAATCACAAGAAACAATCTGCTCATGAACAATATTTCATCACTTACACAGCTGTTAAGCAAAGGTACACAAAGTAATAACACATACTTTATACCTAGAAGTTTGGCCTATCTGATCTGCATATATATGAGCCCCATAAATCAGATTTCTGAATTCTATTGAATAATGTACACGATGTATTAAATTATGTACATTGGGCATCGATTAAAGATACCATGAAAATTCATAACCAGTTACTAATTCCGTAAATGTTAAATTCAATAGAATAAAAAAATCAGCGGGCATATCTTTACAATTTGATGCAAAAATTAACCCCCATACCATTTTGCTAGCCTGGATTCTACAACACGAATCATGTCCTGAATTTCAAAACCCAAACTTGATACTTTCCTGCAGATATGTATATATTCATTTGAAACATGGAACAAAAGAGTCATTAAATCCTTTAATCATAAGTCTCATTACCAAAAGTTGTAAATTTGTAGTCTTTCAAGGAATTGACAATAGTGATTGTAATGATGAAATATTGTCTAACTGTTAACACAATCACTATACTATTATTAAACAGAAATCAGAGATAAAATGATCTTCTCTACTTAAGATAAATATAAACTTTCTTGCTTTATCGTGTTAGTCATATATTGCAGCATTTCAGCCTAGAATAGAAAGCTCTAATTGAGCCACCAAAAAAAGAAGTATGAGCATATTGAAAATATTCAATCTATAGACAAATCAATAATGAAAGGAAAATCCATGAATGAATTATTATTAGTTCACAGCATAGTTTCGGGTTATGAAATGCAACCAAAGAGGAAATCCTGCGTCCTGAAATAGAACACTCACTCACATTAGCATTGAAGAATCAATTGTCTATTCAATGCAACAAAATACTCAAGAAGTAGAAAGTACTTCAATATGGGTTATATATAGATATATACATATCATATACGAAAAACACCACAGAATTTTTAATTGTTCTCTAAAATTTTAGATTATAAACATGTGACTAACCAGAGAACAATTCAAAAAAAAAAAATTTATAGTGCAAGTAAAATTGACATATGTGGTAAAGAAAGTGATAGGCATACTTTGAAATTAAGACCACTCAAAGCAATAATGACTATTGATGCACACAATCAAAACAACTCGCAGAAATAATGACTACCGATGCACGCATAATCGACCAACAAACACCATGTTGTCTGATCATTAGGCAAAATACACAACAAAAACTTTAGTACAAATATTATAGATTAAAGACACATGAAAAAGCAATATATTCTTCAATTACTTGACAAAAACACCTACTAAAGAGTTTCACAACATAATTACAATTGAGCCACTAATGTAGAGTCAATACATAAAAAGATGTGTAAAAATTAACATGTCGTGCTTAATTTGACAAGGATGTCTAGATTACAATTTGCATCTGCCAAAATGTGCATACAAAGGTTTAGCTAAATCAAAATTAAATTTAGAAAATTTCACGTTTAAATATTCATTTCTGGGTATTAAAAAATTTAAGTTTGATCCCATCTTTTGGATGGAACAAGGATAGTAAGTAGTGAGATTTTTTTTGCATAAATAAAGAATTTGAGGGTATAAAAAGCACATATAAGCAAGAAAATATAGTAAATTAAAAATCTCATAATGAGCAAGTGAAATATAAAACACAAGGTAAAAATGTAAAGTGAGGTTACGAGAACCTTTAATTTCACTAACCATGTATCAAGTCAACATTTGGACTTGAAAGGTATCAATCACCATAACACGGATTATGAGATTCTACTTGGTAATATTTTTATAATTAAACTCACTCTTGTACTATTTTACTGTTATTATATAACCAATAATAAAATAAAGGTTAAGACACATACCCATGAAGCTAGCAGGATAAGTCATCTGTTCGAAGTTTGAACCTTCCCCTTGACGAAAACATGTCATTACATTAAAATAGCAATGACTTCACGGTCTGTTAGAGCATACTTCAACCTGTTTCGCATACAAAGGTATTCCCTTAATTTATGTGGGCCAGATGATGATTTGGGGGCCTACATAAAATATTATACAAGGGAACTATACCAAAACAAGAAATATACACAATGTGACACAGTTATTCATTTACAAATGATCCACCAAAGTGATGCATATAATACCAAAGTGATGCATATAACATATTTGAAAAGGAAGATTATAATTCTAAAAATATTGAAAGCTCAATATTATCTTATAAAAATGTTAATTAATTAAATAAAAAAATAAAAAAATAAAAATCTAATTCAGTTGTTTTTTATGTTCAACCTATCAATCCTTGATGTAAAAGAAAAAACCTTTTTTGACTATACTTGTCATCAATATTATCCAACAGTGGCACTAATAATTACTCTTGCTACAACTGTTCTTACAATGGTTTCCGACTTGACTAACAAACATATTAATCAATACTGTAAACGAACTATATTAAACTTAATAGTTTAGAGAACACAAATTAAGTACCTACAATCATGTGTGCCTGCCAACTTATTTGAAGTCATCTTGAATATAAAGTGATGGACCAGAAGTAACACCTAGCAAGAAGCAGCAATATTGTGACGTCGTAGAGCAGTGACAATGTAGTATGATTTGGAATTCAGGGATAAAAGAAATTATTGGTTACGGTCATACCAAAGAATAGACCACCAATGCCAACTGGTAGAGTAAGTCTCATAATATTTATATGTGCTGGTGGGAGAGGAAAAGAAAAAGCGGTATGCACCTGAGCCTTTTAGATAGTGATAAAAAATTAGAATATTTAGATATGCTGATTGGAGAGCAAAAGAGAAAGTGGTATGCACTTGAGCCTGCTACACAGTGATCTTAAAATTTGTAGAGAAAATAAGTGATTTAGCACCGGACAGAAATGTTACTGTTAGAATGAACATAACTTGTGCATTTATATGTAAATAGGAATATTTACATGGGCTAGTTGGAGAGCAAAAGAGAAAGCGTTATGCACCTGAGCCTATTAGATAGGGATCTAAAAATTTGTAGAGAAAATAATTGATTTAACATCAGACAGAAATGTTACTGGAAATGGAAATTTTTCTTATGAGAGGGGAGTATGACACAAGACAATGCTATATTCGAAACTCCTAGTGTATTTCACAAACAAATAAATAAGGAATGAAAAAGCATCAAGAAATTATACAATTTTGATGGTGCATGTTGGAAAGAGTGAAAAATTAAAATTGGCCCCGTGAGGATTATATCTTTGGGTGTAATTGACATCTGAAGGAATTATTTTTACAAGGAAATCCATTTGGAGATCTGGAACATGATTATGTAGGCAATATTTTTTTTTTTAACATTATATGTTGTGTGTTGGCCCGTTTTGGTGTTGTGGTTCTTGAATTGACCTGCAATAAATATAAGATGAAAGAATATATTAATCACACTTAGATGAAGTAAATGGGTAACATTAAAAGATAGGCTTATAGTGATGCAATGAAAATAGTAAATGCAAGTGTGTAGATAGATTTTATTATTGGTATAAGTTAGAGAATAGTGGTGCACCTTTATGAAGTTTCAGTGAAATTTAGAGAGTCCAGCACTTCAGTGTAGACGACATTTTTTGTGCATAGGCAATGTTCTTTTTTCTGATTGCTTAGCTTCAAAAGTATTTTTATAGATTTACTTGTTTTTGCTCTTGATAGGGCAACGTATAATTGCCCGTGGGAGAAAACAGGGGCTGGTAAATATAGACCAAGGAAATCAAGTGTTTGTCCTTGAGCCTTATTTATACTCATTGCAAAGCAAACACGAACAGGGAATTGTGTTCTCTTAAATCTAAAAGGAGTGTCATGACTTTCTGAAGGTATAAAAGGTATGCGAGGCAAGAAAACCCTTTTTCCTTTATATTCTCCAACAGCAATCTCAGTATCAATAATATTTCTATCAAATTGTCTACATGTGAGTCTTGTTCCATTACATAAACCCTCTGATGGATTTATATTCCTTAACAAAATGATTGGGCAATTTGTCTTCAATACTAATTCATGTGGTGGAATACCATTTGGTGTAAATGAATTCAAGAAGTCCTCATTGAAACTAACATCCTCTGCGTCCAACGGCTCATCAAAACTATAGTATGTAAAAGTTTCTCCAGGAAACTTATTTATCAAAAGAACATTAATGAAATCAACATCTTCATTCTTAGGGCTCAAAATAACTCTGTTCATCATGAGGTTGGTATTTGTAATATAAGAGTGGAGGTCTGGAAATACCGTATTAATTAGGACCAAAACAGAGTCAATTTCGTTCACGTATGGTATAACTAATTCAGCAGGTAATTTGATAAGCCCACATGTATGCGGTATTTCAGATCCATCTCCAACACGAAGCAAGTAATCTGAGAAAACTTTATCTGTTTGAGCACGCACATTGTTGGTCAATCTGAATTTTGATATAAAAGGCCACAAGTATGAATTGATGAGGGTTGCATTTATTATATCTTCTTTACCACCTCTTTTGACTATAGGCAATACTTGACGAAAGTCACCTCCAAACACAATAACTTTTCCACCAAAAGGTAGGTCACAATCACAAACATCACGCAGAAGTCGATCCAAGCATTCCATGACAGATTTGTTAACCATCGGAGTTTCATCCCATATAATGATTGATGCAGTTCTACATAACTGTGCTAATGCTGATTGCTTACTGATGGCACATGTTGACTCAGTATTCACAGAAATAGGGATTTTAAATCGAGAATGAGCTGTTCGACCCCGTGGCAGCAACGCGGCAGCAACTCCGGATGATGCTGTTGCAAGGCCTATTAGCCCTCTCGATCTAACAGTGGCAAGAATTGTTTTGTATAGAAACGTTTTTCCAGTTCCACCAGGACCATCAATGAAGAAAGCAGCATTTTTTTTTGTACAGACAAATTTCATTATTTCTTTGTAAGCACAACGATGTTCTGTGTTAAGCATATGTTCACTCAAGAGATCTGACTCACATATAGGAATATCTAATTCATCTGAAATAGTCTTAGGAACCTGATCTGTATGTTCAGAATAAATAGGATAATCAACAAGTGAGAATTGATCAACTGTTTTTCCATAAGACTGTAGAAGACTGTCCACATCACGTAAAGCTTTGTTCTCAGCCTCTCTAAGTTGAACATTTGAGTGTAACATATCTTCAATCATATGTTACTTGAATGAAAGCCACAATGTCTTTGGATTATGGGGATCGCAAAGAGCAAGAACAGTCCCAAAAAGCTGGCGTAACGCAGATGGCATCTGATAGTGGCACGCCTCTTCTATACATAAATGACAATCAGTGTCTTCATTGAGCAGACCATGCAAGAGAGCTGCCTCTCGAAAAGTTTAAGCCTTGACATTGTTGATTTGTTTTAAATCATTATATGACTTTGCACCTCTGACATGATTCAGCAATTTTCTGAGGTAGTAACGTTCTCCTTCAGTTATACTGACATGGACAATTCTTCCAATAATCCTTAACTTTATTTTTCTGCGATACCAGAGTTTCCCTTGTTTGTCCCACACGTAGTGCTCTGGGAAGTCTCTATACAATATTGTTCCAGCGAATGCACAAGTTATATTCATCTTGAAGTATTCAGTCAACATTGTTGTTTTATAGTAGTCTGCATGCACAATTTTATTCAAATCATCAAAGTCTTTGTATGTAACAGAATGCGCATTTTCTAAATGTAACTGAAAGGAAATTACGGCTGGGGTCATATCATATAGGGGAAACGCATATATTCGCCACATTGTCTCAGGAGGAGAAATCCACCGTGCTGATTGGTATAGTTTTATCTCATCATGTACATCAGCATCAGTGGGTTCAATCACAGAGAAGTTTACCTTATCATGACCCTTGTAAATGTATTTGTACAAATATTTCACAGATTCCACTGAAGAACAAACTTCGACATTGATATGAGAATTGTACTTTGCTAACAAAAAAGTATTATATGGAACAACCCATCTATTATCTAAGAAATGATTCCTTACCTTTGCAGACCTATTATTGTTTCGACGCCTATAAGTTGGATAAGAATTGTTGCCTATAATAGTAGTTTCACTGTATTTTTTTGGGTAAACAAACTTGCAAGTATCAGCGTTTTTCATACAAACATTTTTAGGATTTAAAGAACCACAAGGTCCATGCATCATATGTTTTGTTACGAGAGAATATAAATATGGTTTTGTTTGCTCATCAGGTAATTCAGCACTAACAATTGAATCCACAACATCTGCAGTTCTCAATTTATGTTCATTTTGTAGGATTAACAGAAAATGTACATGTGGGAGACCTCTCTTTTGAAATTCTACAACATAAATATAGGCAGCGACAGGACCAAACACTGACCTAATGAAAAGGTCTTCCTTTAATGCCTCAAGTTTTGATCTAAAAATGCGTACAACCAAGTCAGGTCTGTTTTGGGCCTCATCATTATACTGTAGGTGTTCAGTTATTTCAGGCCATTTTGGATTGCAAGTCATGGTAAAAAAGATGTCTGGTTTCCCGTATCTTTGCACAATACACATAGCATCCATATATCGTGTTCTCAAATCTCTTGGACTACCCATAAAAGTTCGAGGTAATACAATTCTACGACCAATGTTTTTACTCCTTGACTCACCTAATTGAACACTATCAACAAGACCTTGATATAATTCAGCTCTGAGAATACTTTGGTTTAGTCGAGAAAGTAATCTAACCTAGAAGTTTCAATTTTTACGTACATATCAACAACAAATTGTTGAAGAAGTCTACCAGAATGTAACAATATAGAATCATCACCTTGTCGGATTTGAAGTTTGTAACAATAGTACTCCCGACATGACACATGTGTCCTACTGGTAGGTTTCTTTGAACCTGAAATGTAAAAAAATAACGTTAGGCAGAAAACATCAAGAAAACTAAATACTTGAATAAAGATTGTACGAATGTAGAGAAAACCTTTAAGTTCACAACCAATGAAGTCTTGTGGAGAAGAGAAGTTGACGGGGTTAATGTGACCATGATTACCACAAACTGAACCAGGTTTGCATTTCTTAGTAATGTATTCAATGCCACGGTGCCAACCAGATTCTCCATAGGGAAACAACAATGGATATTGTAATGGGTCATAACATCCAAAGTAATGCTGAATTTTATGAGGTTCACCACTGGCACAATGTACAACAATATCACGTGCAGAAAGATCTGCTGTGTCATCAGTATCAACACAAACTACTGCAACTTGAGAAACAATAGGTGAATTGTATCGCCTCTGGTCAAGGCCAGGATCACATCGAATCTTAATTGTTTGTGACGTCAAATTCTCACAATGACCGAGAGCACGAAAAAATTTTACATAAGGGTTAATGGATAAGATATCGATAATATGAATCAATATACCCTCACTAAGCCTGTTACCAAAAGCCAGTCTATTGTTTATTTCTTCTTGGCTATCAAAAAAATATAGCTGTAGGTAAGTAGGATATTTTCCAGACGGTACTATATCATTCAGAAAATGATATACCTGTCCTTGGATTCTAAATGTGTAAATCCCATTATACTCTTTAAAAAGACTCTTATCACAGTGTACACCAAAAGAGGTCATTGAGAAATTGCAGTTATAACTACGAACACATTTTAGGAAATCCGTGCTTTCTTTACAAATTGAAGTGAACAAAAGTTTTAGTTGTTCAGGTGGAGGGTAAGACTCTAAGTGTACCTGGCCATTTATGCAGCAGAATCCCTTACTTTCTTTGTAGAATTTAATAGCACCGCAGTGTACACAAATAGTTGAGGAAGGCAAAACATTGTATGCAGGCAATTTACACCGATCAGAGGATCCATATACTGAGAAGAAATCGACCAACAAAAAATACAAAAAAAAAACTCTATAAAAAATTCACATGAAAGACTGATGATTACATTACAACAAGGGAAAGACTTAACAAACAATGCTCTTGCATTGGGCTAATTTTTTTGATTCATTTGACATGCAAATAAACAATAACAAAAAAATTCTATAAAAAATTTATGTAAAAGAGAGATGATTACATTGCAAGAATGTAAATGCATAAGATGCAATGGTTTTGTATAGGCCGAGGGTATTTCATTTATCTCGCATGTCCATGAATAAGTAATTAATTGAGTGTCTAAGTACAGAACTTATGAATAAGGTGGCACTACTATAGAAGAGACGAAATAAACTAATATGTACCAGTTTTAATGAGAATATAGTTGACAGGAAAAATGGGTTTTTCATAAAAACTATACGTACATAGTATAGCGTAGATAATAAAAGAAGTGGAGGTTAAAAATAAATGAACAGATTTTATCCAGGACGTGCAAAATGTCACTAAAGCTAATAGAGTTGTTCGAAATTTGATTAAAAAATAATCTTCATAGAAAACATCTGATATTGCATTATCTATAATATCCTATATATTATAGTATATTATAACATATTGTATATCTTAATCGTAATATAGATAATATAAGGAGCTGAAGTTAAAAAGAAAATAACGGAAATTATTTTAGCCACGACATTTAGAATGTTTGTAAAGAAGGCTGACACTGGTAAAAATGATTGAGTAAAATTTGTACACAAACACAAGGATCATGTAAAAAGTAGCTGTCATAAATTTAAAGAAATTTTGAATGTATCTATGAATTTTCTGGACAGTGCGTATAAAAATAAAATTTGATAGAGAACCAATGATTCCCCAGAATCATAAACAATTACTATATCAGTGTCAATGAATACTTGGTGGGTAATCTAGTTCTAGTTCTAGATAACTAAAAGGATCATGGAAAAATTATGCAAAAAAAATGTTAAGAAATTTTCAAGAGATCTATATATATATATATATATATATATATATATATTTTGGTTCGATAATAAGTGGAAATCAATCGAAAATAGTTAATTGGGTGAAGAATTTCTTGAACACACAAACGTAAAATTTGATAGAGGGATAATCCTGCAAGAGAAATATTAAATTCCCAGCATAATAAATTTGGCGAGAATTCTACATGAGTAAAAGGGTTATGGAAAAATTATCTATAATAAAGTTCAGCAAATTTTGAAGAGATCCATTATTTTCTGGAGAACGGACTATAAAGAATCTTAAACAAGATAATTATAAGTGGAAGTCATTGCGAAATTAGGAAAATGACAAACAATTTCCTCACGAAGTTCCCTATGACATAGCACTATATAAAAGTCAAACCTGCAAGAGGAATTTTAATTTCCCAGCATGATAAACAAGCATTAAATGAGTGCGAATTAATAATTTATACTGCATATATTTATTTGGCACAGTAAAAAAAAAAAAGGAATATCGTCCAACTTTGATTATAAATTACTCAACATATTTAATTGGTGGACATGCTTTTTGATGGTAGGATGAAATTGCTTGTTTATGATAAACAGGTAAAGATACCAGTAGAAAGGAGCATCAGACGAACTACAACCCAGATCTACACACAAATGACGATTAGTCAATCGTGTTTTTCTTCCAGCACGCCTAGGTTGAGCAGAAGGAGATTGAACCCAGGTATGTTCTGCTTCAGAAAAAATTTAATGTCATCATACATACATAAGAGCTTGATATAAAAATACAAAATAAAAAGCGACTTGTAAAGATTTCAAGCTTATTAAAACAAACATATGAAGGATTAAAAATACCAGGAGCAGGATCATGAGATGAACTACAGCATATATCTACACACAAACGACGATCAGTCATTCGTGGCTTCTTTGCAGCATGTCTAACTTGAGCAAAAGAAGTCTGAACCAAGTTATGGTCTGTTTCACAAAGAATTATATCTCATTATGCACAACAGTCTGATTGACGGATTAACACAATATAAAAGTAAGATATGTAACCTATTGCATCAGAGGGAAGATCGGAAGACGATCCAAGATTAGCAGGAACCTTCATTTGTTTTTGACGAGGTGGACCCATCAGAGAAAAACGACCGGAAGATGATGCAAGATCAACAGGAATCTTTGTTTGTTTTTGATTAGCTGGACCCATCAGAGAGAAAAAAAAAACTGAAGGTAAAAAATAAAAAATAAATTGAAGGAAGGAAATAAAGGAAAAGGAAGGAAATAAAGGAAACCTACCGGAATATCTGTTGGAAGCTCAGTAGGAATAGATCACTAAAGAAATGAATCATAGTCACATTATGTTAAAAATGAACTGAAATTCGTAATTTTTTGTAAATAAAATAAAATCTTTGATTGTCTCAACCCATAATCAGAATAATATCTTTCCTCGAGATCAGATATCCCAAAATCACTAAGTCGATGAAGAAGAAGCAAAAATCGCATAGACCAAATACATAATAATTCTTATATTTTGCAACAATGAACTGTAAGCTAAATTTGAAAAGAAAGGTACAATTAAATAAATAAATCAAAACCTTATCTTTTCTTTTTCCTCCAGGACTGACAAAGAACAAGAACAAAAACGATGGGCTCCAGAAAAAGTGAAATGGAAAATTGAACGGGAAGAGGCAGCAGTCAAAAGATGTACTCACTTGATAAAGAGGTTTCTGAGGTTCCTTCCTGCTTCCGGAGGTTAATAACATCAGGAGTTTCAACTCCAGTAGGAGTGCTGAAACCTTGAACAAGAAAAACAAGTCAGAGACTCAGAATCAACCCAAAATGGATATGCAGACATTAAACAAACCGAAAAGTTAAATACAAATGTTAAGGGCAACCTATAATTCCAATGGGCATATCAGTGTCCTTGCTTCTAACCATAAAAGAATATAAGTTTAACCTATTATTTTCCAGGAATGTTATCATAGAATGCTAATCATTCCTCTTGAACCATTTTATATGCACAAAATACATGGCTTACTCCTAACTTAAAGCTAATATAACAAAAGAATATACGAATTGAGTTAAAAAAAAAATAGTGGAACGAACATGACAAAGCTAAACAAACCTAAAAGTTAAATAAAAATGTTAAGGGCAACCCATAATTCCATTAAAATTTGGTGAAAAAATTTTGATCGATCAATCAAAATTATAAATACAATGGAACTTGATAAAAATATAAGCATATTTCAAATTTTCTTTTCTAACAAATTATAGCGTGAAATGGCAAAAATTATCACCTGTTTTGCAAGTTTGTCAACTTTGAGTATAATTGCTGCAATTTCTTTCGATGCTCACCATTTTCGCAGTTTTTAATGATTCAAGATGTCATCTCTCTTCGCTCATACCTAGCTCTGTTTCTAGGATCCAACGACCAAGAAAATTCCCTTAGGCTGTCCACATTTTGACCAAAAACACAAGTTAGGGCTAGAAAAAATTGATGATTAGACTCATGTGACGAATACCCGAAAGGTAGCCAATAATTACAGCCCTAATTTTAATATCAACATACACAACCTTTAAATCAAAACCAATATATGCTTTAGAGAACTGGGAAAGCGCACACTGAAGGAAGAAAAACAAAAACAGCAAAATATCCGGTGCTAAATTCAAGCAAAACCTACGCTAAGAAGAAAAAAATCAATTGAACAAACACCAAACAAAAACCCACCGAAAAAAAAAATAGGCTAGAGGACACTTCGAGAAATTAAGAAGAGTGGCGCTGTGAAGAGAAGGAAAGAGAGAGAGATTCGTAGAGAGAAGGAACGGGAAGTAGCGGAGAACAAGTTCGAGCGGCGCTGCGAAGAGAAGGAGGTGGAGAGAGAGAGAGAGAGAGAGAGAGAGAGAGAGAGAGAGAGAGAGAGAGAGAGAGAGAGAGAGAGAGAGAGAGGGGACTGAAGGAAAGGAACAATACTTATACTCTCGTGTATGTAAAACGACGTCGTTTTGATTCAATGAACAGGATATGAACAGTTAACGTGAACAGGCTATCAACAGTGAATAAAAGTTTGTGTCTTTTAAGATAGTAGGATATATATATATATATATATATATAAATAAATAAAATAAAATAAAATAAAATAAAATAATAATATATAAAAAAAATATAAATATAAATAATATATATAAGTAGGAAGTAGGATGTGTTGTTAAAAAATAGTCTGAAAACTGTAAAAAAAAAAATAATTTAACAATGTGTGATTTATAATGAATGCTTAGAAAAATTGATTCTTAAAAAATCAATTACATATGAGTAAGTGATAACATATCGTGTCTTGTGAGTTAAACACCCGAGCTGCTTTTACAGGTTGAGACGCATAGACGATTTTTTGTTGTATAAAGTTAAATTTATTTGCAATATACATTCGATAAAATTTAATTAAAATTCACATTTCATATTGCTTTATTTGCTTTTTTATTTGAATTTAGGACCATGTATTTAATTTATATTGTTAAAATAAATATGAAATGAAATATTTGTTTAATATAAAATATAAAATATTGTATTGGGATATTGGTACCAATTCTAATAGTACTATTCTGGTAGTGATAAATTAATTTGTATAATCTAGAAATTATATTTTGAAAAAACTAATTACATCAATAATTATTAAAATTGAATAGTTATGCAAACGGTCATTGAAGTTATTTTTTATTGTAAGACATTCAAGTTCATAACTATTACAATTGTGGTCATTTTTTAAAAAAATTGGCCCTTATTAACAACTCATTCTCCCAAAATTTACTGTTACAAACTACATTATTTGAAACTATGGATCTCAAAGAGGGGCTTAAGTATATATTATATAAAAAAAAATCCCTATTATAAAACTCATTTTGTAAATAATAAGGGCTCAAACATTGATTAAATTAAATATGTTTAGAAGAGAAAAACGTAATACATAAAAGGAAAGCACTTCTTAAAAACGATTATTGACCAATTTTCCAGCCTTAAACATATTTCCTAACATAGTTAGTAATATTAATTAAGTATTTATTATTAATTTTGGACAAAATTCACATTTAAAACAATCCATATTGAATGCAGTTTTTTAAATAGCCGCATTTAACAAGTTTAGAAATTTCTTGTTTCGCCTTCCCTTCTTGAAATGCAATTACATTTTTTTAAAATTCGTAAAAAACTAAAAAAAAAAACTTTGTCAATATCATATAAATATTTTTTCTTTAAAAATAGAAAATGAAATAAGAGCGTTTATCGATCCATATTTTACTTTCATTTTCGTTTTAATAAAATTCTGAGTGTATATCACAAATATATCTATTTTTTTTACTTATTAAAAATTATATTTAAATGTAATTTTATTTTTTCATTTTAAGCTTTGATTAATTTAATTACAATATTTAATGAAATTTTCTAGAACGGTAAATATACGAATTGTAAAAATAATAATAATAATAATTAGGTGCGTGTAATTGTACATTTTTTTGTAAAAATTCATCTTCATTCATTTCTCATTTTTAATTAAATGTTCATATCATATATTAACATATAAACTCGATATATGTGAATAACAAACGATCGTGCATCGCATGGTTATAACAGTAGTGAAAGTAAGAAAAGAATTACTAAGATAATCTATAATGAATGTATTAAAGTTTTTGTTAATGTCATATGTTAACTAATAGTCACTTTTATGCCCACATTAGATTATAGATATGTTGATGAGATTCGAAACGCCGGAAAGTTCCGAACTCAGGTTGTGGTTGGACGGATGAATCATGACCCGATATTCACGACGCGATGGCTCGACGATGCAGAATAAAGAACCACGACTTTCGAAACGCTACAAGGATTTGCCCAATCTCCTTGATAAGTCTCTGATTTTCAACGCCACAAATACTCTCGTGAATATTTGATAAGTTCTGGATGAACGCCACAAGATAATCAATCTTGATAAGTTTGGGTTTGTAATGTGAATCTACACATTAAACAATTTAAAAACATTCAATCTATTTTTATTCAATCATCAAAGTCTTAATTTACAATGAATCAAAAAGGCGTATAAATAAGCAAAATAAAACCCTAATCGCTAATTTACTCAAAATAGAATTCTAACTAACCTAAAATAGCTAAAACCGATAAGGAAATAAAATAATGCGAAATCTGGAAAAAATCTGATCTGTTAATCCGTTACGGCCGTAAAGATGACACTTACGGCAGTAAGTGTGTTTCTGGTTAAGGTTACGGCCGTGACACTTATACTTACGGTCGTAAATTAAAAATCTTGAAATTCTGCATTTAACCCGAGGGGAGGTTACGGCCGTGACAACCCTTCTGCATAATTTTCGGTTCTTTTTAACACGGTTTTGATCTTCAAAGCTCGTCGAACCTGCTGAATTCTTGTTTTGACTTGAATATTTATATTTTCCCGTCAAGCCTGCTATGACTCCGATTGTCGAGGGTCCTAGATCACATCATATGTTATCATGTTTGTTAAAGAAATCTTTTTAGGTGTATTGTTAACTTATTTGTTAAAGTTAACAAACATTTTAACATGTGACATGACAATCTATTTTGAAAATAGGATAGAGAAACATGAGAGAAAAATATTAAATTGTTATTGATTGATTAATCTAGTTATTGATGAATAAATTTAACACATCCAATGTGGCGCTTATATAATAGTTAAAATTAACATATAGATGTGGTACTTAACATCTATTGTATTTTCTATGTGGCAGTGTTTAGGGGTGGGCATTAACCCACCCAAACAGCCCCACCCAACTCGATCGGTTTGGGTCGATTTTTGATAAAATCGGGTTGGGATATATGAATAACAAACGATCGTGCATCGCATGATTACAACAGTAGTGAAAGTAAGAAAAGAATTACTAAGAGAATCTATAATGAATGTGTTAAAGTGTTTGTTAGTGTTATATGTTAACTAATAGTCACTTTTATGCCCACATTAGATATGTTAGCATGTTTGTTAAAGAAATCTTTTTAGGTGTATTGTTAATTTGCTTATTAAAGTTAACAAACATTTTAACATGTGACATGACAATCTATTTTGAAATTAGGAGAGAGAAACATGAGAGAAAAATATTAAATTGTCACTGATTGGTTAATTTAGTTATTGATGAATAAATTTAACACATCCAATGTGGCGCTTATATAATAGTTAAAATTAACATGTAGATGTGGTACTTAACATCTATTGTATTGTCTATGTGGCAGTATTTAGGGGTGGGCATTAACCCACCCAAACCGCCCAATCCGGTCGGTTTGGGTCGGTTTTTTATGAAAATCGGGTTGAGTTCGGATTCTACAAAAAAAATTTGGTCCGTTGGGTGAAAAATCCAACCCAACTTGACCCAATTCAATAAAAATCTTAAAAATATAGGACCATTTAAATTTCAAGAATCTCAAGCCCATTTTTAATTTGGATGAAATTCAAATATGGTTTGAACATATTTTAATTTTATTAGCAAGTATACAGTTTATTGTATTTGAGCTTATTGTATTGTACACAATTGATTTGAGTTAATAGTTGATTTATGAGCTTAATTTTTTAATTTTCAAGATTTTTTACTAATTGGACCAAAACTCAAACCACCCAACCCAACCAGATCGATATTTGATTGGGTTGGGTTAGACTTGAACTCATGCTTGGATTTGGTTGAGTTGATTTTTTATCAACCCGATCGTTGTGGGTTGGATTCGGGTTGGACAAAATATCGATCCAACTCAACCCACGTCCACCCCTGATAGACCCATCTGCAAAAATAATTCTAATCTTACATCAACCCTTTTTTATTTCTAGTAATACTACATTATTAAAGTAAATTTGATAAATGAAACATCACTCGCCCCTCCTAAATTAAATCAATTAACAAACCTCTCTCTTCTATCAATTAACAAGCTATCTCCTCTCTCCTATCAACATAATTACGGTAAAAAAAAAAATCATAAATCAAAGTTGCTGGAATTAGGGAGCTCATTAATTTTGAGAACAAAAAAAATGGTGAAAAAAATTGTTTCTTATGAATAGAAATTTCGAATCATCCTTTACTGTAAGATTATCGAGGAAGCTATTGAATCGTAGTCAATATTGAGAAAAATAAGTATGTGATTTTCCAATTATTGATAATTAGTTTATGAATTTGGTTTTCTTTTGTACATCAATCGTCCATGTCATAGTGGTTTTTCATCGTTATTAACTTCATTTTGTCTTGTATTTGATTTGAATTTATTGATATAATCTCATTACATTATGTGTCTATTCCCTACTTTCGATTTCATAGCTACCAATTACTTGCTAGAGTTATTGGAACAACGGATTTTAGAACCCTTGTTACACATTCATAAGGTCGTACTTAGTACAATCTGTTTTGTTGTCCGTACTGACAATATCTTTTTGGGAAAATTGATGTAAGTTTTTGTTTTTTAAACATGTAAGATGTTGCAACACAAAACCCTGTACGTTTAAATAATACCTTTTAGACTTCTCAGAATTTACTTTTATGTTTGACAGGTGGGTGGATTATGCTTGTTGGAATGAAATCTCGAAGATACGCAAGTGAAAATAGAGAGGACATAAGGCGATTCACGATGTTTAACTGTGCTTCAATTTTGCTCAGATCTACCTTTTCTTTTTAAAAAACATTTTCCCATTTTTTTCCATTTTTATGTCTGTAGCGCCCCGAGTTCTAAATACCCGGTTCACCACGTCATCGTCTGATCTAACTTTTCAAATAATATTTTTGCTGAAGAAATATCTGAAATTCATTTTTGGCAACATTAAATAAATTGTAATGATCGATAAAATTGAAAACATTTATGAAACAATTCGAAATAATAAATCGAGCCATTAATATTGTAAAGCAATTGACAATGTCATAATTTCTCAAACGACTGAAATTCTCAAAATTATCCAATGATTGGAAATACGAAAATCATTAAAATAAGGTTTTCAACCATTTAACGTCTATTGCCACAATTATCCATCACTTGCCACCCTCTCCGAGATCTGCAAATGTTGTTAAAATAGACATGAGCATTTCATAGAAATACTCAGTAGACTCATCGCCAATTAATTAATCTACAATATAATTGAACACATAAATGCAGGCTCTTTAGAAAACAGGGTGTTGGTAGTCTCTTCTTGTGCATTAAAGCACGGGGCTTCTTTTGGAAAATCATAGGCTCTTTAAAATCATCGGGTGTCGGTAGTCTCGTCTCGTACACTTAAGGCACGTATGTTATGCATAACATCATCATTTCTTGTAGCGGATTGGGCTCTCTCAAGGGGCCTTTTCCCAATCTTGCCCGCCTACTCATATCATACTCATATCATCATTATTCCTGACGAGGGAATACAGGCTCATTTTCATAAAAATGACTTTTCACAAGTCACATAACATTCACATGCAATCATAATTTAAATCAATTAATAGGGGCGAGTCTACCTTAAACTTGACGAGTGCAAAGTTGAGCGGGAAACGACTTCAATTCTTTAATTCCCCGTACGCTTCGTCTAGCCCATAAGTTACCTTAGTCTTTTGAAATTTATAGTTTAAAAATAATAATTTACAATTTGAGGACTGAAATTGATGTTTTGAAAATCGAGGGACTAAAATGAATACTTTGAAAGTCGAGAGACTAAAATGAATACTTTGAAAGTTGAGGGACTAAACTGAATACTTTGAAAGTTGAGAGACTAAAATGAATACTTTGAAAGTTGAGGGACTAAAATGAATACTTTTGAAATGTAGGGCTGAAATGATCATTTTAAAACTTGGGGACTAATTTGAAATAACTTTAAAAGCTTGGGGACTGAAGTACAATTTCTGAATAATAAATCAAATTTATATTATTCAGATATTTCCTCTCTCTCTCACTCGTTATTCTCTCTCTCTCCATCGACCAAAACAGAGGAGAAGACAGGGAAGGCGACCGGCGACGAAAAATTTGGGAAAAACGGCGGTTTCGTCGGCGAAATACCGACGGCAAGTGGCGGCGAAGGAGGGTTCCGGTTGTGTGAGAGTTTTGGTGCGAGATTGGCGAACAACTGAGGTGAAACCGAAACTTAAATTTCGAACTTGGGCTGCGATTTTCCGGTGGTGGTTGAGGTAAGTGGATGTGTGATGTTTGATTATAGGTTTTGGGTTTGATTTTGGTTTATGGGTGGGGATTCTAGATTGGCAGTGAAAGTGGTTTAGAGTTGGTGGTTTGCGATGGTGGACTGACTTTGGATTGATGGAGACTCAGCCGGCTTGGTTTTGAGGTTGATGATTAGGTAAAGTAGTGCGAGCAGTGGAGGCTGGTTGGTTCAACAATGGATGTGATGGTAATGGAGGTAGGGCTGGAGGTGGATATGATGACTGTTTGGAATGATGAAACTGATGAGGCTTGGTGAAATCCGACGGTGGTGATAATGATATACGGTGGTGGTGGCTGCATTGGGGTTTTGGGTTGGTGCTGCAGGCGGTTCTGGGCTGGTTGAGTGAAGGGGATAGGGGAGGCGATGGATGTCGGCGACTGGTTGTAGCTGGGCAGTGGGTGGTTTTGGTGTATCGGTTATGGCAGATTGAGGGGTTCGATCGTGCAGTGGTGTTGGTGGAAGAGGTGATACAGATTGGCGGTGATGATTTATGGTGATGAAAGTTGGAGTTCTGCAGTGGTTCAGCTGGATTGAAGGTAGAAGGTGGTTTGGTTTTGCTGTGGTAATGATAGTGGTTATTGCTGTTTGAGAAGGATAGTGGGGATATAATTATGATGTGGTAGGTGAAGTTGATGATGATGTAGAGTTAGGTATGTGGGGTTTGGTGATGATGTGGTAGGTGATAAAATTGGAGGTTGGTGAATATGGTGATGCTGAAGGTTGGGTTTGGGGAAGGGTAGGTGATATAGAGCTAGGTGTAATTTGATTAAGATAAATAACTAAAATTGGATTAACTTCAATTATGAAAAATGTATTTAAAATTGATATATTTTGGACTGAAAATAAATTTGAGAATAAATAAATTTTGAGATAATATTGGATTACATACTTGGACTTAAAATAATTTAAACAAGAAAATGGAATTTAAAATGATTTTTAAAATAATACTTTAAATAAATAATTAAAATAATATAATTTTAGAAATTCGGAATTTAATTTAAAATCGAACAAACTTGATATTTCTCGACTTAGTTAGACGAACACGTCGCGGCGTTAACTTCAAAATAATGGATGAAATAGCAGCGACACGATTTTCTAAATTTAAAAATAATTATTAAATGCGTAAAAATTCTTGGTCGCTACAATGTCGATGTTGAAGGTAGGAGTATTGATGAGCTTGTTTTGTTAGAGGAATTGAGTTTTAGAATCATCCATTTTTTATTTTTTGTTTTATATTTTGTATCCAGAGGCTATTTTAAGTTTGAAGTCGTTATCCTACCATTTGGTGACAATTCTTCAATCAAATGTATAAACAAAGGTCCACTTTTACGTTGAAGCCATCATTTTTCGTTTGGATGACGTTGATTTTTGCTCTTGTTAATGTTCTAACTAAGACCAAAACATGTTAGACTTATGCAAGTTGTAGGAGCTGTTTGATAATATCATTTATGGTGCCCTTGAATCCGAGCTCAAGTGTATATCAGTTACCTTGTGCCCCTCTAACTCGATACCTTGACCCTTTATGGAAAGAATTGGGGTAATCTAGATCATACTAACACTCTTCATGTGAACTTTTAAGTTTTTATAGTTTATCAACAATTTTAGAGGGACATGAATTACGAACATTTTAAATTGATATTACGACGTGGTGCATCACCGTTGAGTGATGAAGCACATGTGAAATTCTCATCATCCAACGAGGAGACAACATGTCCACATTTCATATACTTTTTTGTTATTTTTGTTATGTATAAAATCTCTCTGTTATACTATGCAATGTTCGTTAGGTGCTTTATATTTCATAGGCACGTGATTCAATGATATTTTTTTTATGACTCTATGTATCATTATACTGCGAGGTATATTACATGATATATTAATATCAACCTAAGATCAAAGTCAAAACTCATAGTAAGCCCCATCATAGGAGTCTTAAATCAACTTCTCAAGTATTGGTTAAGTTAAAGAAAATGATCAAGCCATAGATAAAAAAATTAAACCCCTATTTGGCCCCCATTATTTGGGAAATAATGTGGTTTTGAATAGTTTTTGGGAGATTGTGTGGCTAAAAAATGTTTAAAAAGTAAAAAATGATAGATTTGACTAAGATGGATGATTAATATTGAGTGTTGAATAAATTTAGTTTTCAAAAGATTAGGGCAAAAAGAGGCTAAGTTTCCATTTATGAGCACAACAATATGGCACTGCACTATATGGAACATCATTTCCAGTCCCCATCAAAGAATCCTATAAATGTAGATTGCAGGCAAAAAGTGAATTGACACATTTATTTATGTATTGAAATCTACTAGTGATTACTTCTTCATCAGCAATGCATTGTGACATGAACTTTGATGCCCTTGTGACATCATCTATCATATGGATGTTCTCAACAACAGGTCAAATGGAGTTGTATCCCTCTTTTCCTTGATCTTGGGTCCCAAGGAAGGAGTTAAAAATGTAGTTGATTCGCTCTCATTAGTAATAACTAATAATGGTAGTGTCAAGTTAACATTTCCATGTGGAATGCCCATTAAAAATAAGAGACATATCATTCCATGATCATTACAAGATCTAATATCACACACTCATGTTACAATAGCAAATAATTACAAATGTACATTACATAGTGTTACCAGAAGACAAATATTCCCAGAATATGAAATTTGCTTTTCTATTGCATTATATAGTTATTTGATGCTATTGACATATTAATCATCAGGAACTAGAATTTTATGTCAACCCCGCTAACTAATATGAAGAAAGCATCAACCCATGCTACAAATATGACCTCATATCCACTCCAACTTAGGTTTAATGAGCACTTCAGGCAGCTGTTTTGCAAATTTTATCACAAATTGTCCCCATTTTATGCCACACCTCTGCTTTCATCATTTTCGTCTTCTTCCGGTTCAATGAATGGTATATCAAGCCCTGAAGAGAACTCTTCAAGTGTTGCCCGCAGTGCATACGCAGACATTCGACTATCCATTTGCTTGAGCTCCATGTATAATATGAGAGAGTTGTCATTAGTCTTCCATCAAAGGAAAGCAAATTAAAGACTTTCATGAAAAATTCATGGAATCGAGAATGATATATTTACTATGAAAAAATAATTCATCCTTCCTTTCAGTGATGGTGGTCTGATATCAATCTTGAATTCTTTCGATATCATGTCAATAAGATTTCCATATTTGCAACCAACTGGCAGAATAAGCACAACTATTTGAACAAAAAACAACAGACATTCACATGCTCCATATCTGCATCCAAGAGAAGAGAATTAGAGAAACACACAATGTTACTTACGAATGTGATACAAATATTTAAAATTAACACTGGATCATACGTTAAGAATTTTTCATACCTTACTACAATGGTTGACCATCTTAGAATCGTTCCATATTTATCAAAATTCTTATCAAAATGTAACATCCCAACTAAAGGCGTGGTAAAACTGAAAGAAACGTGGATTACATAAAATAGTTATCATCGAAAAAAAAAATATTGTCAACAAAATCAACTTGAATTGACGCCCATAAACTATAAATAATGTGAATTTGTTTATACTGGTATAACATCGATTAGTTTCACAATCATCTCATGATACAAAAATTAACATATTTCTTGGGGGGGGGGAATGCTAAACATGAATTAGTTTTGTTTTTAAATTTACATTTACTAGTAGAAGTCGACCTATGATTTGGCTGATATCACAGCAGAATGCGAAGTTACCTCGATTTAGGAAAACCACCAAATTCGAAAATGTACAATGAAAGAAATTCTGATCGGTCCTGATGAAAATGAAGAAAGTTACAAATAATTTTTCCCATGGGTTTTTGGAAATAGCAATTGAAAATGGAGATGATTTAATTGGAGCGGAATCTGTAATTTTAGGAATAGTATTTCTGGTTTTATTTCATAAGTAATAAGTAAATTATGTATACAATATACAAATTGTAGTATTTTCAGAAATTATATTTTCTTAATAGGTATAATATACGATTTTTTCTCTAAATAATAAAAGTTAACAAAATCCATTGTGAAGCTCTAAAGTCTAAACCATAGTCACTGTCCTTCACAGTTAATAACGTTCCCTCTACCATTTCAAAAAAAAAAAAAAAAAAAAAATAACGTTACCTCTAGGGTTTTGAGGGTGTCTCCACTACGCAATATATTCCGCATGATATCTACAATCTACACAATACATGGCCGCCCATTAAACATCCTCTGCTTTTGCCCTAATCTACACTACTTTAACCATACGTCGCTAGGCTAGCTCCAATTTGAAAATCCTAGAAACGAAACTTTAGAAATCAGATGAAAGATCTCCCCACCCGGTGCCCTCCATCATCGCCGCAGCCAATCTTCCCATGACTGTTACTCTTCCTTGTGTCTCCAGGTAATAAGCACCTTTCTCCCTTCTTATTCCTTTCGAAATCATCACTGTTGATTGTATAGTTGGTTAGGACTTTTTTTATTTTTTATTTTGAAGGTGGTTCGTTTTTCCTTTTTTTATTTTATTTTACGATCTGGTTTTTTTTTTTTGGCCTTGAATTGAGTCTTGATTGATTGCTTGATTTTAATTTTATCTTTAATATGTATGTGAATTGATCTTTTCAAACTTTCAATTTCAGTTTGGGCTAAAATGGCCATATGAGTTCTTTTTCACCTTCTTCTTTTCCTTGAGTTAGAGACCAGAAATACAAATTTAAAAGTGATGTTTGGTTAACAGTGGATGCTCTTTTTGCACCGAGGAGATAAGATCATGACCCGGATAATGTTTTACAAAGTTGGGATTCGACACTGGTGGATCCATGTACTCGGTTTAATGTCACTTGTGATGCTAAAAATCGTGTCACTAGACTCTGAGTAGACTGTACTTCATTTTTCGTAATAATTCTCTAAATATACTAGTCTACATGTAGAAATTTGATTCCATGAAGTCACGTAAATGTGCTTTCGTGTGAAATAATTGCATTCTACGCCTCTATGTTTTGTAGTGACCTGGGAAATGCTAAGCTATCAGGTAAGTTAGTTCCAGATTTGGGGAAGCTAGAGCGTCATCAATATCTGTGAGTAAAAATTCTTTAAAATGCTTTTATTTATTATGCAATTAACTACAAAATAATTCATAAATTTTGTTATATTTGAGATATGTACAGGGAATTATACTTGAACACTTGGTGGGTCCAATTCCTGTTGAACAAGGAAATTTGAAGAGTCTTGTAAGCCTAGATCCTTATGAGGCCACTTGTTATATTTATTCTTGCATCTACTTTATTTGTTGATTCTGTGGTTGGCCGCGTGATATATTGGTGGTCGTTTTTTACGTTACATTACATATTTTGTGGTGCTTTGAATTTCGAAGATTGTGACAGGTTGTGTAAGTCTTATTTCATTTCATTAGGATTTTCTATTATTGTTTTTGTGTTTTTGATTTTTTGTTTGGATTTACAAAAGATTTTGGCTTTGTTTTGATTTTTCTTATGATTGGCGTATTGACTTTCTTTAATATGTCTGTGAATTGATCTTTTCATTTCCTTTTTAGTGTTTGCAATATAATCAAGATGCGTAGATCAGATGAGAACTTTCTTGGCGTGATCGGGTCTTCAAACGCTCAAGGTACTATTAAATAGTTTAAAAGTTTGAATTTGAATTAATTGATTCTCATTTGGTTTCTCAATATCCAGTACTTAGTATCATTAGTTCAAGTCTTATCAAATACAGTTAAAAAAACTACTCTATTTTTTATATACATTTTTTTGGTTGAATAAATGAGTTTTTTTTTTTTTAAATCTGTAATTTAGATTCAATTTTTTTCATTCATGAGTAAATTTGGAGCTCTAGATAATGAGTAACTTTAGAGCTCTAGATATTTAAATTTGACATAACTCCTATATTTGTTTTGATGTCTCAAAGATTTTTTATTACATCATTGTTATTGTGTATGAATATTATGATTTGAATTGCAGATTTTCCGTTAAATATGGTGTATTGTTTTTGACTCCCTAATCGTGATCTCATCTTGCTGATCCAAGATCTTTAATTTTATTTTTTTCAAAGCAATGGTTGAATCATTCAGCTCACACATCAGTTTCTATCAGTGTATTTTCCCCGTGGTTTATTCGAAGATAGGCAGGTAGGCCTAATTCAATATTTGATTGTTATCGGCCTACTTAAGTTTGTTTTCAGCACTATGCTCCATGCATGTATGTTGATAACTTGGCTTTACTAACACGAACTTATATTAACAACTTAAAGAATGGTGCATTTTCTATGAGTTCTTATGTATGCCAGATGCATTGTCCAAAATTGCAGGTTTTTTATTTATTTATGCGTCTTGATTTTTTTGGGGCTTTGCACATAATTGTTCAATATTACTGGAGTTGGCAGTGGAGAAATGGGGCGACGGGCTGTCTTTCACCAAGCTCTTTGGTAGGCTGTTTGCCAAGAAAGAGATGCTAATTCTCATGGTTGGTCTTGATGCTGCTGGTAAAACAACCATTCTCCACAAGCTCAAACGAAAATTCCTACTATCTCTAAGCCTGTATCACTTTGATTTTTCCTCAAGAGAAGATCTTAGTTTCCTTAGCTGCAATTCAAAGAAAGCCAATTTTTATTTCCCAATTAGTACCTGTGATGCAATATTTTAGTTTTTCCGCTCAACTGCGTTTTGTATAGTTTGTTATGGCTCTGAGTAATCACATGGCATTAGCTCTTACGCTCTCTTCTGTGAACTTCTTTCAGATTTTTTTTTTTGGTAATATGTTTGGTTAAACAGTTGTTTGAAAAATTGTGGTGTTTATAAATTGACTTATAAATTGTAATCATTGCGTTAAAGAAAGGAGGCTTAATTACAAAAGAATCTTAGGTCATATAGTTTCATAATTCTATTCTTTATATTTTTCATTTGGTGTATAAATTTGTTTTCTTTTCAATTTTCAAATACCTGCAAAACTTAAAATGTTTGTTATTTAATGTGGAGATCGTTGACTATAAAAACATTAGCTTAACAGTTTGGAATGTTGGTGGCCAGGACAAGGTACGCATTTGAAGCTTTTCATCAGCTTTACGACTGTTATCATATCTCGATCAAATTTAAGGATAAAAGCTGCAAGTCAAAGTACTTGACAAGATAAAGGTTGGAAGAGAGAAATAGACGGAGAGAGGATGCATACCAGCCATTCCAGGGATTAGCTCAATAAGTTATGTTGTGGCTATTTTATGATAGTCATGTGGTATGAAATCGCTTCAACTAGCCTATCTTGCTTAATACAATGTATGTTGTTGTTTTATAGCATGAAGGTGATGATAAAATTATATTGTACTAGCTTCAAATTTAATACTCATACCATATATCGTTTACATGAGACGTGCAATGTATGTGCTTACAACTAGGCCATAAAATTTTAAACCCCGTCATTCATTTTGGTTATATACTACCACGAAAGTATGATTGGTTTTGTTGAATTTTGTTTTTAATCACTCATCAATCAGATTTTTGATAAATTTGTGTTTGTATTGGCTCTGTTTAAGAGTCAGCAGCAGGTGCCGTTTTGATGGTAACCCGTCTGCCGCGTAGAGCCTATATAAATTGTGCTGGTTTGAAGATCCATGAAACCATTTTTTGATTGTTTCATGATACAATAAGCTTGGTACATTTTTGTTCTGGAAAATTGTAAATGTTGATGGCATTTTATTCAGATACGGTGGCTTCGTCTATAAATACAATGACAAGCTGACTTTTGCACGGTGCCTATAGAGAGCTACTTATCACGATTGTGGGAAGTCAAATTCTCTTTGCTTTCCTTCAAATTCATAGTAGCAATATTTCCTCTTTGATTTATTCTTGGAATCCGTTGAAACATGAATTTTTGATTATTTGGGGATTCAAATTCGAGTGTGAAAAACATGATGCGATGATGAGAAGCTAACATGTAAGGAGGCCCAACTCTGTGTTGGGTTCTTCAGTGAAATCTACTCGTTACGCTTGGCTTCTGAGCGACAGTTTTTCTTCAAATATTTGAAAGATGAATCTTTTGTATTGGTAATGATGAGCTGTTGTTTAGACTTTATTCTTACTGGTAAATCAAAGAAATCTGAGAGCTACTATGGTAAAAATTGCCTAATTGGATTACAGATTATGAAATGAATTATTGAACTTGTGAAAACAGAGTAGCATGTGTATGAAATGGTGAAATGATATTTTCGTTTAATGATGGTAGTGTTAATATTCAAGATGAATGAGTTGGACAATTTAACTGAGATCAATTAGATTTTTGATAGATTTGTATTGGCTCTGTTTATGAGTCAGCAGCAGGTGCCGTTTTGATGGTAACCCGTCTGCCGCGTAGAGCCTATATAAATTGTGCTGGTTTGAAGATCCATGAAACCAATATTTGATTGTTTCATGATACAATAAACTGGGTACATTTTTGTTCTAGAAAATTGTAAATGTTGATGGCATTTTCTTCAGATACGGTGGCTTCGTCTATAAATACAATGACAAGTTGACTTTTGCACGGTGCCTATAGAGAGCTACTTATAACGATTGTAGGAAGTCAAATTCTCTTTGCTTTCCTTCAAATTCATAGTAGTAATATTTCCTCTTTGATTTATTCTTGGAATCCGTTGAAACATGAATTTTTGATTATTTAGGGATTCAAATTCGAGTGTGAAAAACATGATGCGATGATGAGAAGCTAACATGTAAGGAGGCCCAACTCCGTGTTGGGTTCTTCAGTGAAATCTACTCGTTACGCTTGGCTTCTGAGCGACAGTTTTTCTTCAAATATTTGAAAGATGAATCTTTTGTATTGGTCATGATGAGCTGTTGTTTAGACTTTATTCTTACTGGTAAATCAAAGAAATCTGAGAGCTACTATGGTAAAAGTTGCCTAATTGGATTACAGATTATGAAATGAATTATTGAACTTGTGAAAACAGAGTAGCATGTGTATGAAATGGTGAAATGATATTTTCGTTTAATGATGGTAGTGTTAATATTCAAGATGAATGAGCTGGACAATTTAACTGAGATCAATTAGATTTTTGATAGATTTGTATTGGCTTTGTTCATGAGTCAGCAGCAGGTGCCGTTTTGATGGTAACCCGTCTGCCGCGTAGAGCCTATATAAATTGTGTTGGTTTGAAGATCCATGAAACCAATTTTTGATTGTTTCATGATATAATAAGCTGGTACATTTTTGTTCTGGAAAATAGTAAATGTTGATGGCATTTTATTCAGATACGGTGGCTTCGTCTATAAATATAATGACAAGCTGACTTTTGCACGGTGCCTATAGAGAGCTGCTTATCACGATTGTAGGAAGTCAAATTCTCTTTGCTTTCCTTCAAATTCATAGTAGCAATATTTCCTCTTTGATTTATTCTTGGTTGAAACATGAATTTTTGATTATTTAGGGATTCCAATTAGAGTGTGAAAAACATGAAGCGATGATGAGAAGCTAACAAGTAAGGAGGCCCAACTCTGTGTTGGGTTCTTCAGTGAAATCTACTCGTTACGCTTGGCTTCTGAGCGACAAAGTTTTTCTTCAAATATTTGAAAGATGAATCTTTTGTATTGGTGATGAAGAGATGTTGTTTAGACTTTATTCTTACTGGTAAATCAAAGAAATCTGAGAGCTACAATGGTAAAAATTGCCTAATTGGATTACAGATTATGAAATGAATTATTGAACTTGTGAAAACAGAGTAGCATGTGTATGAAATGGTGAAATGATATTTTCGTTTAATGATGGTAATGTTAATATTCAAGATGAATGAGCTGGACAATTTAACTGAGATCAATTAGATTTTTGATAGATTTGTATTGGCTCTGTTTACGAGTCAGCAGCAGGTGCCGTTTTGATCGTAACCCGTCTGCCGTGTAGAGCCTATATAAATTGTGCTGATTTGAAGATCCATGAAACCAATATTTGATTGTTTCATGATACAATAAGCTGGGTACATTTTTGTTCTCGAAAATTGTAAATGTTGATGGCATTTTATTCAGATACGGTGGCTTCGTCTATAAATACAATGACAAGTTGACTTTTGCACGGTGCCTATAGAGAGCTACTTATAACGATTGTAGGAAGTCAAATTCTCTTTGCTTTCCTTCAAATTCATAGTAGCAATATTTCCTCTTTGATTTATTCTTGGAATCCGTTGAAACATGAATTTTTGATTATTTAGGGATTCAAATTCGAGTGTGAAAAACATGATGCGATGATGAGAAGCTAACATGTAAGGAGGCCCAACTCCGTGTTGGGTTCTTCAGTGAAATCTACTCGTTACGCTTGGCTTCTGAGCGACAGTTTTTCTTCAAATATTTGAAAGATGAATCTTTTGTATTGGTCATGATGAGCTATTGTTTAGACTTTATTCTTACTGGTAAATCAAAGAAATCTGAGAGCTACTATGGTAAAAATTGCCTAATTGGATTACAGATTATGAAATGAATTATTGAACTTGTGAAAACAGAGTAGCATGTGTATGAAATGGTGAAATGATATTTTCGTTTAATGATGGTAATGTTAATATTCAAGATGAATGAGCTGGACAATTTAACTGAGATCAATTAGATTTTTGATAGATTTGTATTGGCTCTGTTCATGAGTCAGCAGTAGGTGCCGTTTTGATGTTAACCCGTTTGCCTTGTGGAGCCTATATAAATTGTGCTGGTTTGATGATCCATGAAACCAATTTTTGATTGTTTCATTATACAATAAGCTGGGTACATTTTTGTTATGGAAAATTGTAAATGTTGATGGCATTTTATTCAGATACGGTGGCTTCGTCTATATATACAATGACAAGCTGACTTTTGCACGGTGCCTATAGAGAGCTACTTATCACGATTGTAGGAAGTCAAATTCTCTTTGCTTTCCTTCAAATTCATAGTAGCAATATTTCCTCTTTGATTTATTCTTGGTTGAAACATGAATTTTTGATTATTTAGGGATTCCAATTCGAGTGTTAAAAACATGATGCGATGATGAGAAGCTAACATGTAAGGAGGACCATCTCTGTGTTGGGTTCTTCAATGAAATTTACTCGTTACGCTTGGCTTCTGAGCGACATTTTTTCTTCTGCAAATATTAGAAAGATGAATCTTTTGTATTGGTGGTGATGAGCTGTTGTTTAGACTTTATTCTTACTGGTAAATCAAAGAAATCTGAGAGCTACTATGGTAAAAATTGCCTAATTGGATTACAGATTATGAAATGAATTATTGAACTTGTGAAAACATAGTAGCATGTGTATGAAATGGTGAAATGATATATTCGTTTAATGATGGTAATGTTAATATTCAAGATGAATGCTTTGGACAATTTAATTGAGATCAATTAGATTTTTGATAGATTTGTATTGGCTCTGTTCATGAGTCAGCAGTAGGTGCCGTTTTGATGGTAACCCGTTTGCCTTGTGGATCCTATATAAATTGTGCTGGTTTGATGATCCATGAAATCAATTTTTGATTGTTTCATGATACAATAAGCTGGTACATTTTTGTTCTGGAAAATTGTAAATGTTGATGGCATTTTATTCAGATACGGTGGCTTCGTCTATAAATATAATGACAAGCTGACTTTTGCACGGTGCCTATAGAGAGCTGCTTATCACGATTGTAGGAAGTCAAATTCTCTTTGCTTTCCTTAAATTCATAGTAGCAATATTTCCTCTTAGATTTATTCTTGGTTGAAACATGAATTTTTGATTATTTAGGGATTCCAATTAGAGTGTGACAAACATGAAGCGATGATGAGAAGCTAACAGGTTAGGAGGCCCAACTCTGTGTTGGGTTCTTCAGTGAAATCTACTCGTTACGCTTGGCTTCTGAGCGACAAAATTTTTCTTCAAATATTTGAAAGATGAATCTTTTGTATTGGTGATGATGAGCTTTTGTTTAGACTTTATTCTTACTGGTAAATCAAAGAAATCTGTGAGCTACTATGGTAAAAATTACCTAATTGGATTACAGATTATGAAATGAATTATTGAACTTGTGAAAACATAGTAGCATGTATATGAAATGGTGAAATGATATTTTCGTTTAATGATGGTAATGTTAATATTCAAGATGAATGAGCTGGACAATTTAACTGAGATCAATTAGATTTTTGATAGATTTGTATTGGCTCTGTTCATGAGTCAGCAGCAGGTGCCGTTTTGATGGTAACCCGTCTGCCGCGTAGAGCCTATTTAAATTGTGTTGGTTTGAAGATCCATGAAACCAATTTTTGATTGTTTCATGATACAATAAGCTGGTACATTTTTGTTCTGGAAAATTGTAAATGTTGATGGCATTTTATTCAGATACGGTGGCTTCGTCTATAAATATAATGACAAGCTGACTTTTGCACGGTGCCTATAGAGAGCTGATTATCACGATTGTAGGAAGTCAAATTCTCTTTGCTTTCCTTAAATTCATAGTAGCAATATTTCCTCTTAGATTTATTCTTGGTTGAAACATGAATTTTTGATTATTTAGGGATTCCAATTAGAGTGTGACAAACATGAAGCGATGATGAGAAGCTAACAGGTTAGGAGGCCCAACTCTGTGTTGGGTTCTTCAGTGAAATCTACTCGTTACGCTTGGCTTCTGAGCGACAAAATTTTTCTTCAAATATTTGAAAGATGAATCTTTTGTATTGGTGATGATGAGCTTTTGTTTAGACTTTATTCTTACTGGTAAATCAAAGAAATCTGTGAGCTACTATGGTAAAAATTACCTAATTGGATTACAGATTATGAAATGAATTATTGAACTTGTGAAAACATAGTAGCATGTATATGAAATGGTGAAATGATATTTTCGTTTAATGATGGTAATGTTAATATTCAAGATGAATGAGCTGGACAATTTAACTGAGATCAATTAGATTTTTGATAGATTTGTATTGGCTCTGTTCATGAGTCAGCAGCAGGTGCCGTTTTGATGGTAACCCGTCTGCCGCGTAGAGCCTATTTAAATTGTGTTGGTTTGAAGATCCATGAAACCAATTTTTGATTGTTTCATGATACAATAAGCTGGTACATTTTTGTTCTGGAAAATTGTAAATGTTGATGGCATTTTATTCAGATACGGTGGCTTCGTCTATAAATATAATGACAAGCTGACTTTTGCACGGTGCCTATAGAGAGCTGATTATCACGATTGTAGGAAGTCAAATTCTCTTTGCTTTCCTTCAAATTCATAGTAGCAATATTTCCTCTTTGATTTATTCTTGGTTGAAACATGAATTTTTGATTATTTAGGGATTCCAATTAGAGTGTGAAAAACATGAAGCGATGATGAGAAGCTAACAGGTAAGGAGGCCCAACTCTGTGTTGGGTTCTTCAGTGAAATCTACTCGTTACGCTTGGCTTCTGAGCGACAAAGTTTTTCTTCAAATATTTGAAAGATGAATCTTTTGTATTGGTGATGATGAGCTTTTGTTTAGACTTTATTCTTACTGGTAAATCAAAGAAATCTGTGAGCTACTATGGTAAAAATTGCCTAATTGGATTACAGATTATGAAATGAATTATTGAACTTGTGAAAACAAAGTAGCATGTGTATGAAATGTTGAAATGGTATTTTCGTTTAATGATGGTAATGTTAATATTCAAGATGAATGCTTTGGAGTTTGGACAATTTAATTGAGATCAATTAGATTTTTGATAGATTTGTATTGGCTCTGTTCATGAGTCAGCAGCAGGTGCCGTTTTGATGGTAACCCGTCTGTCGCGTAGAGCCTATATAAATTGTGTTGGTTTGAAGATCCATGAAACCAATTTTTGATTGTTTCATGATACAATAAATTGGGTACATTTTTGTTTTGGAAAATTGTAAATGTTGATGGCATTTTATTCAAATATGGTGGCTTCGTCCCTAAATCCAATGACAAGCTGGACAATTTAATTGAGATCAATAAGATTTTTGATAGATTTGTATTGGCTCTGTTTATGAGTCAGCAACAGGTGTCGTTTTAATGGTAACCCGTCTGCCGCGTAGAGCCTATATAAGTTGTGCTGGTTTGAAGATCCATGAAACCAATTTTTGATTTTTTCATGATATGATAAATTGGGTACATTTTTGTTCTGGAAAATTGTAAATGTTGATGGCATTTTATTCATCTATAAATTCAATGACAACCCGACTTTTGCACGGTGCCTATAGAGAGAGAGAGAGAGAGAGCTACTTATCACGATTGTAGAAGTCAAATTCTCTTTGCTTTCCTACAAATTCATAGTGGCAATATTTCCTCTTTGATTTATTCTTGGAATCCTTTGAAACATGAATTTTTGATTCTTGAAGGATTCCAATTCGAGTGTGAAAACTTGATGTGTTGTTGTTTAGACTTCATTCTTTCTGGTAAATCAATGAAATTTGAGAGCTACTATGGTAAAAATTACCTAATTGGATTAAAAATTATGAAATGAATTGTTGAACTTGTGAAAACAGAGTAGCAATTCTCTGCAAGTGTGTGAATTGGTCAAATGGTATTTTCGTTTAACGATGGTAATGTTAATATCCAGGATGATTGAGTTGGGCAATTTTATCTGAATCTAGCCTCCCGAATAGGAAGAAACTTGCTGGAGAGCTAATAGGTTTTGAACCCGAATAGGAAGGAACTTGCTGGAGAACTAATGGGTTTTGAACGGTTCCTGATTTTCATTTTCAACTAAAACAATAGGAATATAATTGTTTTTCATGTAACCACTAGAGCATTTGCAATGCCTTCGTCAGCTGGAAAAAAAGTCTAACACGTCAGCAAATAGATGAAACGAGTTAAAATGTGTCTCTAATGCACAATATCAATTATAATGTTAAGCTGATGTGGCTGAAAAAAATTTGACAATGTCGTCTGCTCTGTCTAACACAATGTGTAACTGACAATGTCTACTGTTGACCACAAAAACCGACTGGACCTTGGATTAACACGTCTCAGCTCCTCCCTCTTGAACACGTGAATCTCCTGCGCACTGTGACAAACAATCAGTTTGCAAAAGGGGCCGATGTGACTCCCGTTTGCACTCCGATGCCAAAGTCAGTGCTCATTTGAAGCAAATATAAATTGAGTGGGGGAAATATAAGGGTGTAAAAGAGAGAAAAGGTAGTGAGAGTAAAATATTCAGTTAAGAGTATGAAAATGCTAAACCTTTCCTTGGAGGCAAGTGTGCTTTATTTATAGAATGAGTAATTCTCTTAGATTGTGACACGTGTTATGCTTTACACATGACAAGATTCTAACTATTCATGAGGTAAACCATTTCTTTGGCTATAATCATTATTACATGTCATAAGGATAAAGCAACCATCAAATCCCTTTAAAGATGTCACATCAAGCTATCTTGTCACATTTTCAGGGTACTCATTTCGGCTTAAGAGTACCTCGGCATAAGGGTATCTCGACATAACATCACCCTGGCATAGGGATACCTCGACATAGGGGTACCTCGACATAACATCACCCTGTCATATGGATACCTCGACATAGGGGTACCTCGGCATAGGGGTACCTAGGCATAGGCCAACCGCTTAGCTGTTGCCGACTTGCCGAACCGAATGGGGAGATAAGTATTTTCACTGTGTGACATTCTCCCCCATTCGAATCCGCTTACGTCCTCGTAGCGGGAAGTGAGCTTCGCATCAACACGCACTCCTCAATTGCAGAATTAAACGGCACCATCCCCTCATGGACGAGCATTTACACGGTGGTACTCCCACAATTGCCCGTTGTACCTTGTACATACCGCCTCCGACACCAACCTTCACCATTTGCCCCCATAAGCAGTAGTTCTTCGGTGGACGGCCTCCAGCACATGTCGAAGCACATACCCACTACATTCTCGTAGGCCCTGCAAAATGCACTCCTCTAAACTCCTTCAAAAGCAATCGCTCAACGCTGCCCAACACACCCATCTTCCCCATAGCTTCCTTCTTCGTGTTCCGCATGCTTTCCGACAAGATCCGTGGTCCAAAATCTTTTCTCCACGAGAATTCATGTCATTGATCTCCACAAGACCAACAACGCATTCAAGCGGTCCCGCTCTGATACCAACTTTCACGGATCGCAGGTTCAGCTCCCGAGGTTTCTCGCCTCTAGGTAGCTTAACTCTCATACATTGGCCGGCAAGGCAGAACAACTGGCACACACGCACGCTGATGAGTTGGATGTAAGGGAAATACCTGGAATATGATCATATCATTAGAGCACTTCATGGTAAAATAGGCCAACCGCCTAGCTGTTGCCGAACCGAATGGGGAGATAAGCATTTTCACTGTGTGACACCCCGACATAGGGGTACCTCGGCATGTAAGAGTCCAGCAAATTTGGTATCCATAGTTTGGCCTGTGGGTCATGATTAGGTGAATGGATGTTTTGTGGATCCCCTGTTGGGCCCATATGGATGACGTTTCATGTAAAATTAGTCATGCTCGTAACACTAGCCCCTCAAGTCTGGTTAGTTCATTTATGTGCGAACCGAACTTGAAAATATAAGGGATCGAAGATGATGAAATGTGTATATACTCTAAGAAATAACCAAAATAGGAAATATATGAAAAATCATTCTTGAAAGACACCATTAGAATGAAAAAAATAGAATATATTTTGCATGGTAAAGTGTCGCCGAAGAGGAATAATATAGGCACTTGGGCCCATGCTTTAATATAGTTTGAACACTTGGGTCCTTATTTGAACACTTGACAACCCTTTCACGTAGACTTTTCTTAGTTATATTAAAAGAGTATTGGCCTGCTTTATTCAAATTTTTGAAAGTTATCTCTTCTCCCAACAAAAAAGAATACTCGAGAATGTTTCGAACTTACGAAGACATATAGGCTCGTAGCAATATTCCGAGCATGCCTCAAATAGGAGGGGAATTACAAGGTTTCCTTCAATAATGTTGAAGATCTTACGCCTAGTTGTACGAGGACTAATAGCCTGTCTGGATAACATAGAGAATATGCTCAATTCAAGCAGTTGGAGGGCTTACAATTCTGCCTCGTTTTGAGATGTGCATCTTTGGATAATATGAAACAACATATATATACATTGTGGCTTCTGTCGACATGCATGTATATGCTCTAGTCCCTTAAACTTGGAAGTCCCGGGCATTCATGGCTGGGGTTTGAATTTATAGCTTTTGGATGTTTTGTCTAGAGTGGAATCGACCAATGACATAGTCCTTTGTAAAAGGAATTAGTTGAAGAAGTCCCCTCTTAGGAGGAGTCAATTGCAAAAGTCCCTCGTGAAAGGCCAAGAGAAGGAGTCATTTGGAAGGGGTACTTCGGAGGGATAAGGTAGCTCGGAGGGATAAAGTTGATATTCCGGACTGGTACTACATTACCACCAGGGAACAACATCCTCCCATTATTACGTGACATTCGACCTCCATGAAACATTGGAGGACACAATGGTTCTGGGTAGCCGGGGAATGGCAATGCTCCCTTTCGGATCCAGTTCCTGAAATTACTGTTCCTCGGACTCTCTCTTTCCCTCGTGAGTTTCAATGATAACCTTCTGTGTTATCTTTTCAGGTCAGCAATATGCACACTTTCTCCCTAAGGAGGACCTGTCCATGGTGAAGAAGCTCTTTGCGTACTATGCCACTTTCCCAGAGGTGATATTGAAGGAAAAACTTTTCATTAAGCACAGGCTTATGCGAGATATGGGTAAGTTCTATATTCCTTGTGTTAATTGTGTCGTTGTCCGAAGTGCCTTTGACTGACAATTTCATTTTGATGAATAGGTTCTAAAGAACTTCCCAAGGTTTCCCTCAAAGGCCTGATGGCGAAGAAGATTCCACTTCCGTTGAGGCCCGGGAGTGACGAGGATCGTAAGCAGAAGTCTTTGCTCAGCAGTTCCCAAGTGGAAGTTGCAAAGAATATAGTTGATGCCTCAGCTGCAAAGCTCATAAAGACTCTTTCGGTGCTACTCCCTACACGGTTCTTGTTGTCTAAGGGTCATCAATTATTGGAAGTGAAGGAGGAACTCGGAGCCAAACATGAGGCTCTGGAGAGAGAGCGAAATTCAAAGCAAAAGGAAGAGAAAAAGTCCAAAAAAGTCCTGGCTAATGATCCTTTTGATGAGGATGTTGTGGAGGTAATGGAGCCTGAGGTGCCTCAGGCCCGGGAGTGATGAGGATCGTAAGCAGAAGTCTTTGCTCAGCAGTTTCCAAGTGGAAGTTACAAAGAACATAGCTGATGCCTCAGCTGCAAAGCTCATAAAGCCTCTTTCAGTGCTGCTCCCTCCACGGGTCTTGTTGTCTAAGGGTCATCAATTATTGGAAGTGAAGGAGGAATTCAGAGCCAAACATGAGGCTCTGGAGAGAGAGTGAAATTCGAAGAAAAAGGAAGAGAAAAAGTCCAAAAGGCCCCTGGCTGATGATCCTTCTGATGAGGATGTTGTGGAGGTAATGGAGCCTGAGGTGCCTCCACTGAAGAGGCTAAAGAAAAGCAAAGGCATATCTGGTTCCTCCGAGGTGGATGTAACCAATTTACATCCACCAGTTGATCCTAACAGAGGCAAAGGGGATGTCTCCAACTCAGATTTCTTTTCCCAGGCTCCGGATCCCCTAGGCCATGATGAAGGTTTGATTATTGTTTCGGGGGTGGACCAGGAGGTGACCCCAGAAATTGCTGCTGAGCTTAGCTATATAAAGGCTATCCTGCGAGCTAAGGAAAGCACCTCGAATACCACCCTCTTAGATTCTCTGTGATTAATGGCATCCAACATTTCAAGGATACATCTGAAGGGACCCCAGAATACGAAGCTATGCAGCAGTTCTTTGCCAACGTCGGGGCACGAATGGCTTTGAAAGACGTGAAGGATGACTTCCCTGATCAGAATCTTTCGAAGATTTGAGGCCTTCTATCCAAAGTCCCAAGATGTTAGTAAGGAAAGTCCCCTTGAAGACGTCACTGGTGGCCCTTCTTTTGAAGACGCCGACCTTTCCCGCGCTCCTGCTTAGGATGCCTGTTTTTGTCATTGTCTTTTGTGAATCTTTAGCTACTTCACCTTTGATCTTTATATGTGAATTTTACATATTGCTCTGCTACACAAGTAGCTCGTATTGTAAGATGGTCATCATTCAATATGAGATGGTCCATCATAGGATGAACATAGTTTAATATAGGATAGTCTGAAGCTTGTGCCGGTACTTGGAGTCACTGGTGGATGTGATAGTCCCTCAAATCTAAGCGCTTAAGACATTTATGTCCATCGCTTAGATTTGACTGAATGGGTCACGACCCGTACTCCTTCGTGAGTCCCCTGTTTACGTCCGGGGTGATTACATCGGGGCCATTTTTGGTTAAAAATCTAACATGGGCGATATGCCTTTAAATGGTAAAGGTTTCTTTTGAACAAGTCGTAAGTTTTACTCTCCAGATTGATCAACGTATTTCATAGGTACCACATCGTCGGGGTACTAACCATCAAGTGGCGAAGTCCCTTGCATGAACGAACCTTTTGTGCTTCAAGCTATGCTTCGTCATTCTATCAATGGGTTCATCGGATCTAAGCATTGAGATAATCATGGACAACTCCGACCACTTTCATTCCGGTCCGAGTTTAACCAATCCTTAATAATCGTAACTTAGGACCAATCCTTTTTTATGTTCTATTTCTTTGCATAATTTTGCGTTTTCCAACACAACTTTGCAATTTGTTCAATGGAAAGCGCGCATGAAGGAATCATTTCACCTCACGAGTTTAAGAAATCCAATTTATGCAGAACACGCAGAGGACAATTTGTTTATCGATACTAGTGGTGGAGGTGATCCATGCTTCATGGATTGAGTAAGGATTTTTCAGAGAGATTCTCTACTCCGTAAGTCCACCTCAACTATGCCCTGGAGTCTTTTTTCCGGCCTTTTGAGTTAGGATAAGGGGTTTCTTTAAAATTGGACCTTTAATTTTAGAAGTCATTAGACCATCTTTTCTCGATATTGAGTCAACGACCAGTGAATCACCCTTTTTTTTTCGAGGAGGAAAGAAAGCTCTCTGCTTACTAGTTTTCTTCATTTATTGTTTATCGAAGTGAAATGGCCTGGGTGAAAACACTCCAATTTGTACTGGACATACTGCCTCTGACCCATGAGCCAATAAGAATAGAGTTCCTCCTATAGCGGTGTGCAAGGTAATTCTAATTCCCCATAAGGCTCATGGAAGTTCATTTACCCTTATTTCTTTAATTGATTCCAATTTCTTCTTCAGGATGTTTCATAGATTTATCAACCAAGTATGCTTCGCCCTCATCTAATAGAATATTCACTCCGGAGTTAAAGGAGGACATCCACCTGGGAGTCCCATGTATTCATGCCTTATAGCCTCGTTTGTAAGTACTCAGTTAGTTAGTCCGGGGTGGATTCCATTGAGTGTCGAAATCCCTTATTTGTGGGGGTTTGCTAAGCTATTCATGTTTACTTGGAATTATACTTGTTAGCAGCCCCTAGCGAGGGCTTAAATCAATGATCTTATTCTTTTATTAACTTGTAACGGTGTTACTTCGGCACATCAGGTTCGGGCTAAATCACGTCGGCATATTACTTCGTCCATGTTTTATCCGGTGTGAATTCAGAAAAAAACTTCTGAGGTCATGCCATTCTGGAGATGAGTGGGTAGGGCTCCTATAACCGTGTCATTTCGGAGACACTTAAGCTGAGGCTTAAGAATATAAGGTCTCTGAGACCGTGTGTCGTGGAGACACATAAGCCGAACTTAATAATATAGGGTCTTTGAGACCGTATGTCGTGGAGACACATAAGTCGAGCTTAATAATATAGGGTCTCTGAGACCGTGTGTCGTGGAGACACTTAAGCCGAACTTAATAATATAGGGTCTCTGAGACCGTGTGTCGTGGAGACACTTAAGCCGAGCTTAATAATATATTGTTGTTTGAGTCCTGCCATGTTGGCACAATAAAGGTGGGCTGCTTCGAACCGTTCCGCTTTGGCAATAAGCAGAGCTTTTATTGTTTCATGAGTCTGCGTTGCCACGACATTTAAATCAGACATGACTAAGGGGGTCTTTTGACACTGTGCTGCTGCGACATTTATGAGACGTTCGCTCCTCTTTTAGGGGGGAATTTTTCATAGGTGTTCATTTTCAGGATCTCCCCCTTTTTTTAAGGTTATCTTCTTCATGAGTCCCTTGTTCAGGGTTTCCCTTTTCAGGGTGTTCTTCTTCAGAAATCCCTTGTTCAGGGGTCTCCCTTTTCAGGGTGTCAATTTACGTAGTTCTTCTCTTGGAAGAAGTCCCTTGTAGGAGTCCTTTGGAAGTGGTCCATGGAAGACGTTCTTTAGAAGAGGTGCTTCGGAAGGGGTCCATGGAAGACGTCATTCGGAAGAGGTGGTGCTTCGGAAGGGGTCCATGGAAGACGTCCTTCGGAAGAGGAGGTACTTTGGAAGGGTTCCATGGAAGACTTCCTTTGGAAGAGGTGCTTCGGAAGGGGTCCATGAAAGACGTCCTTCGGAAGAGGTATGAGCCATGTCGCTTAGGCAATAATGAGGGCTTCTTGAGCCATGCCACTTCGGCCATGCCACTTAGGCAATATGGGGGCCTATGCCACTTAGGAAATGTGAGGGCTTCTTGAGCCATGCCACTTAGGGCAATAAGACGGACTTCTTGAGCCATGCCACTTAGGTAATAAGATGAGCCATGCCACTTAGGCAGTGTGAGGACTTCTTGAGCCATGCCACTTAGGGCAATAAGAGGAGCCATGCCACTTAGGCAATGTGAGGGCTTCTTGAGCTATGCCACTTAGGGCAATAATAGGAGCTATGCCACTTAGGCAATAAGAGGATCCATGCCACTTAGGCAATGTGATGGCTTCTTGAGCCATGCCACTTAGGGCAATAAGAGGAACCATGCCACTTAGGAAATAAGAGGATCCATGCCACTTGGAGCCATGCCACTTAGGCAATAAGAGGATCCATGCCACTTAGGCAATGTGAGGGCTTCTTGAGCCATGCCACTTAGGGAAATAAGAGGATCAATGCCACTTATGCAATAAGAGGATCCATGCCACTTAGGGCAATAAGAGGAGCCATGTCACTTAGGCAATAAGAGGATCCATGCCACTTAAGCAATGTGAGGGCTTCTTGAGCCATGCCACTTAGGGCAATAAGATGAGCCATGCCACTTAGGCAATTAGAGGATCCATGCAACTTAGGCAATAAGAGGAGCCATGCCACTTAGGGCAATAAGAAGGAGAGTCCCTCTTTCGAGGAGGCCTTTCTTTAAGGCATTTGTTACCAATCTTTCTCAAAAGGTTTCCTTCCTTTTTCAAGGTTTTTTGTAGTATTTCTCCTCTCTTTTTTAAGAGGTTCTTCACCTTTTTTCAAGATTTTTGTGGTTCTTTACTCTTTTCCAAGAGGTTATCAGCCATTTTTAAAGGTTTTTTGTACTATTTCTCCTCTCTTTTTCAAGAGGTTCTTCACCTTTTTTCAAGGTTTTGTGTAGTATTTCTCCTCTCTTTTTCAAGAGGATCTTCACCTTTTTTAAGGTTTTGTGGTTCTTCACTCTTTTCCAAGAGGTTATCAACCCTTTTTCAAGGTTTTGTGTAGCTTTTTACCACGTGATTTCGTGGTTAGAAGTGTGGTTTCCCACAGACGGCGTCAAAATGTTGACCACAAAATTCGGCTGGACCTTGGACCAACACGTCTCAGCTCCTCCCTTTTGAACACGTGGATCTCCTGCGCACTGTGACAAACAATCAGTTTGCAAAGGGGGCCGAGGTGACTTCCATTTGCACTCCGATGCCAAAGTCAGTGCTCATTTGAAGCAAATATAAATTGAGTGCGGGAAATATAAGTGTGTAAAAGAGAGAAAAGGGAGTGAGAGTAAAATACTCAGTTAAGAGTATGAAAATGCTAACCCTTTCCTTGGAGGCAAGTGTGCTCTATTTATAGAATGAGTAATTCTCTTAGATTGTGACACTGTTATGCTTTACACATGGCAATATCCTAACTATTCATGAGGTAAACCATTTCTTTGGCTATAATCATTACTACATGTCATATGGATAAAGCAACTATCAAATCCCTTTAAAGATGTCACAGCAAACTATCTTGTCACCTTTCCAAGGTCACTTCGGCTTAGGAGTACCTCGGCATAAGGGTACCTCGACATAACATCACCCTGGCATAGGGATACCTCGGCATAGGGGTACCTCGACATAACATCACCCTGGCATAGGGATACCTCGGCATAGGGGTACATTGGCATAAGGGTACCTAGGCATAGGCCGCATAGCTTCACACCGGCATAGGGGTACCTCGACATGTAAGAGTCCAGCAAGTTTGGGATCCACAGTTTAACCTGTGGGTCATAATTAGGTAAATGAATGTTTTGTGGATCCCCTGTTTGGCCCATATGGATGACGTGTCATGTAAAATTAGTCATGGTCGTAACATCTACCATTACCATTAATTTAATAAATTTTACCCAATAAATGCATTTTTATTTCTTTCATTTTTAAAAAAGACAAATAAGGGTAAATAGCAAAAATGGTCTCCAAACTTTAGGTTTTTGCGAAAATGGGTCTCAACTTTTAAAATTTGACTTTTATACACTTATAATCATCAAACGTTGTGAAAATGGTTCTTATCGTTAGATTCCACCGTTAAAAACGTGTAAATAGCCCAAATGATCCTTAACCTTTGAGTTTTTATGCGATATATTTAATTCGTAACCTTAAACGTTTGACATATTTAGTCCCTAATACATTAAGTCCCTATATGTTTGACGTATTTAGTGCCTAACATATTAAACTCCTATTTGAGATCAATTATTTCAAATAATGTGGTTTGTAATTGTAATTTTTTGAAGAATTTGTGATTAAAAAGTAAAAAAAAAATAAAAAATTTGAATTTATTTGTAAATTATTTAATTCAAGGAATGTATGGTTGAAAACGAGTTTTAAAAAAGCAAAGTTTATTCTGAATTTCTAAAGTGCACAATAAAATAGTTAACAAAAATTCATCGCATTAACAGTTCAGCATATTGATAAAAAATAAATAAATTCATGGAACATAAACAAATAAATACATTGGACATTATTTTAGGAATTGAATAACAAATATGTTTTTATTAGTTTTATTTTCGATTTTTGATTTTGAGAACTGATCAATATCGATTTTCGAAATTTCATTTTTTTAAAAACTCGTTTTCTTCCACACATTCTATTAATATATATATATATATATATATATATATATATATATATATATATATATATATATATATATATATATATATTTTAATTTATGCATAAATTATAAAAAAAAAATCTTAATTTTTAACCAAAAATCTCCAAACTTACTTTTCAAATCGAACGATTTCGAAAATTGTAAATCAAAATCGAAAGTAGAACTGATAAAAACATATTTGTTATTCAATTCTTAAAATGATGTCCAATGTATTTGTTAGTTCATGTTCCATAAATTTATTATTTTTTTTACCATCAGGTTGAAAGTTAATACGGTGAATTTTTGTTAAATATTTTATTATGCACTTTAGAAATCTAGAATAAACTTTATATTTTTAAAACTCATTGTCAATCACATTCTATCAATAAAATAACCTAAAAATAATTTCAATTTTTTTAATCACAAATTCATCAAAAATTACAATTACAAACCTCATTATTTAAAATAATTGGTCTCAAATAGAGTCTTAATCTGTTAACGACTAAATACACCAAACATATAGGGGCTTAATATGTTAGAGACTAAATACGTCAAACGTTTGGAAGTTACAAACTAAATATGCCAAACATGACTTTAATATGTTAAGGACTATTATCGCAAAAAACATAAAGGTTAGGTACTATTTACACGTTTTTAACGGTGAAAACTAATGGAATCTAACGGTAGGGACCATTTTCGCAACGTTTGGTGATTTTCAAGGTAGGAATGCCAAAATTTAAACGTTAGGGACCATTTTCGCAAGAAACTCAAAGGTTGAGGACCATTTGTACTGTTTACCCAACAAATAATAATTTGCCACATTTGCATATTGAGCATGTGTGTAGCCCCCCTTTTTTTGGAAAAAATTGTGGTTATGAATAATATTTTTGGGAGAATGCTTAGTTAAAAAATGTTTGAAAAGTAAAAAATGGTAGGCTTGACTAAGATGAATGGTTGATATTTAGTGTTGAAAAATTTTTTTACTAAAAAATGGGGGCCAAACAGTTGTTTATTGATAGGCCTAGGAATTATTTGTTTAATTCGTTCCATATATTCTGTATGAATTTGATATATTATTTTCTGTATGGATTTAATATATGCGCTTTAGATGTTTTGTTGCCATTGAAATATGCATGTGACCTTAGAAAGTATGATTTGATGGATTCTTCATGACGTGTGCCTATACTTTGCTTGTGGTTATTGTATTTGTTGCATGTCGTATTTGTACATTTTTTGGGTAAAATGACAAGACTTGGGTTTTCTTGATGGCATGGTAATTTGATTTTCTAGAGCATGGGATGACAAGGTTTTTTGTCTAGTTAATGCGGTGGGTAAGGTGATATGAGAGTGGATGGTGTTAGGAGATAGGTAAGGCGGATGGTGCCACTAGATCTAGGAAAGATTCGAGCGAAGCTTCTTGAGGATAAGTACTTGATGGTGCTACATGTGCATATGTGTGATCATTTCTGCATGCATTTGATTACTTAATTCGATGCATTATTTTGCGTAGCATTTCAAATTGTTTGATATATGTTACTTTGCATAAATTACGTGTAATTAATTTTACTGAGTGTAATGTGTTGGCATGCATAGTGAGTTTGTGATGCATTAGCATTTAGCAGTGAGTGTGAGTATGTCTTTTGGTAATGTGTGGAGTACATACCTGATAGTGCACTGATGAGATGTATGGGGGGGGTGCCTGTGACATTTGAATTACGAGTTGAGATGTGATTAAATGTACTGTAAATCTTCTATCTGAAAATCCTGGCTAGATGGAGTGTAAGAGACACTTAGATTACTTTTATTAGGTGGAGACCCATCCCTTTAGGTTGAGATAAGTGAAGTATTGATAGAGGAGTGTCCTATAGATTTAGGATCTATTCTTGTTTACCAGTTAGGCATGTGTGATGATCAATCTAGTGAGCATAGGTAGCGATGTGTGTGATATGTGTTCTCGATGAGGGAGATACACGAAATGGGATAGGAAATTGTGTGAGGTCTTTTCATGAGGTCATTTATGCATTGTGGTGTATATGTGTTGGTTGTTGTATTTGATTAACTAACAGTTAGTCTTATGTTCTTGTGTGAGCATGTTTGAAAAGATTTTTGTTTTATCTTATGGTTATATCTGTCATTGCATGTGTTGTGTGTTCTTGATTGTTTACTGTAATTACCTGTCTTTTGCTTGGATTTTCTAAGTACCTTGTTAATTCCGGCCAAACGTTTTCGACGCTAAGATCGCTTGAGGGGAAACATGGACTTATCATTGTAGGTCGAGGCGGAAGAGTCAATTCGATTTTAACGGCAGGGATGAACGATTGGGAGGAGTATCTCAAGATTGGCCCCATAGGAGGCATACTTTTAGTTTCTGATTACTCGACGACACCATTCATTTTGATTATTCAGCAACACAGTCTTAGAGGGGAACTAGATTGTCTTCACGATGAATATGCTTAGATTGTATAATACTTGCTTGTTTGGTAGTGTTTACAAGATGAGTAATGCTATTTATCATTATTAAAGATGAATCTCTACTCTAGTTAACACATATTCATTGAGAAATGAAGAAGTGTCCATGTGCACATGTACAAGACACCTCCTTAATTTTCAATAAGAATATCTTAATTGAGTAGAGATTCATATCTGATACTCATGATAAATAATATTATTCTTTCAAGATAGTATGAAAGAAGAATAATGATAAAAATTAGAATGCAAGATTTCTTTTAAGGCGGGTAAGTGAAGAACTGAAGACAATGGGAAATATTTTCCATTACACACAACCAAAGACAATGTTCAAAATTGTCACATGTCCCAACTCATATAAAGATGATTCCCAGCTTGTATTAAGAAGATATGGGTTTATATAATCCTACAACACTGCAACAAGTTTAATGAAAAATATGAGACTTTCAAGCCAGGCAATGGGAATCGGGTTGTAAATGCATCAACTCTTCTTTGCAGATCCAACACACGGTCCATCAATGGGAAGTCTGCGGATAACACAAATTTCATAAAATCTTGGACCTTAGAGCCCGAGACAGACTTCTTAGCTTCTAGAGTAATTTGCACGCCCTCGTGAATGAAGTCTGCAACTGAGATAAACTCATCTTCACCGAAACCTCTGGTAGTATCCCAACTCCATCAAGCGGCTTGCAAGAGCTCGACAATTAGAGACCACATGAGAGATGAAATAATGGTGTCACAGAAGGAGTTATTAAGGTATGTGCATTAATCAAAATAAAGCAACATTACCTTGTTTTGATAATTGCATTTTTCAAAAAAATGGCTAGTCCAGCGATTGTGTGGTTATGTGGACCTCCTTGTTCGAGATAACAAACAAAAAATAATTTCAAATTCAGTATATTTTCTAATTTATAGGCTGAAAACATGAATATTTAGATCATATTCAGCAGCATAACAATCAGGAAAGAAGGGAATTTACAAACCCGTAAACCCGGGAAAACAGCATTGTTAATGGCAGATTCTAGATCTACTCCAAGAATAGGATCCTTCATGAAAAATATCATGCCGCCTCTGGGACCCTTGAGAGACTGAAGAAATATGTCCAACTTACTTAAATGGGTTGAAGAATGATTTTACTGGGACCACATATCAATAGCTGTCTAACAAATAAAATATGCACATATTATTGTAACAGGCAAGCTGCTCAGTCCCAGGCTTGTACCAAACAGTCAACTATACAAGTGTACGTTTACCAAACAAGAAGATTAGTTGGTGAAACGTATAATATTGTTCCAAAATTCTAAAAATACATATTCCAATTGGTTCCATAGCAGATTCACAACTAAAAGATTCTTCGTCTCTTTCTCATTGAAAATAAAATACCAAGATATTTGTTCTTTCATCACCTGTGCTGGTGTCCTTTTATTTTTTATTTTTTATTTTTGGAGTGATAAGTGTATTTTATATACTTATTTGTACGTCTAAATTAGAATAAATTATTATCGTTTTAGAATATATGCTATTTAATTTGTGTTTATTTGTTTACTTTGCAGAAAATATCTCAAAAGATGAAGAATGAAGTAATTGATGAGAAAAATGCATAATTAGATGTTAATTGGAGCTAAAATGAGCAATTGATAAGTTTGTGACGTCAACCGGAAAGATGCAATGTGGCGAAGTAAACAAATCAGAGGTTGAAGGACCTAGTTGAAGGAATTGAGAGTTGAAACAAGCGAATTGAGAAGATTCCAAAGTCTGGGGACTATATTGTTGCAATTGAAAGTTGAAGGACTGAAAAGCAAATTAAACATGAGGTACCAACTTGCAAATATCCAATGATTGATTTGGATAATAAGAAGATACTTTGAGGATTTTTAGGAGTCAATTGGATGCAAGTATAAGTCAAAAAGGAATGGAATATGATAAGAATATTACCATAAAATTGATTCCAATCCTAGAAGATTCTGGACAGAATTCTAGTCGGACTTTGAAACCAGGTTTTGGGGCAGTAAACGTTCGAATTAGGAAGATTATATTTCAAGAAGAATTGTATCCCTTTAAGTTATCTTTCTAACGAAATTTTAATCATCGTAATCGGATAAGGAAAGAGAAAGATATGGTCGAAATAATGAATGCTGTGCAGATACCAAAAAAGACTCGCGCACGGATTTGATGAATTTCTTTCCTTCTTCAACTTGATCTCTTCACCAACTATAAATACAACCTCTTTGCACGAAAATCAGACCTTTGCCTCTCCATAGAACGAGCCACAATCGAGAAATCAACATCAAATTCTTGGGGAATCAAGTATCGCAAATGGGCGTGAATTGAAGATAAATGAAGAATCAAAACTTGGTGCAAGATTTCCATTCTTTATATTATTTTTAATGAACGTTAATTTTTATTGTTATTGTTCTTTATTGATGATGTGTAACTAATTTTAACGTTGGGATGAACGATGTAGCCTAGTCATATTATTTTAATTCCAAATTCAGTTGTTTAAATGTTTTGTTGCATGTATTGATTTATTATTATTCTTAATGCTTGAATTGCTTGATCACCAGTTCATGATTTATTGAGTTATTTCCATAATCCGAGAGGTGAGTTAATAATTTAGAACGTAGTAATAAATTCGGTAATTGAACGAGAGATAGAGATATACTCTTGTAATTATTGCGGTCGTGTGTGAATTCTTGTATTTATTGCATCTAGATAAGGAATATTCAGACCCGCTGTAGAGATACATGGTTGACTTATGTAGGTAGAATTGTTTTAAACTCGAGAGAGGAATTTCAATATAAATTAGTGAATTCGACCGAGTACATAATTAGGAAATAAAACATGGAATTGGAGTTAATTTAATTGGTTAGGTGAAATCGTAAATCCCAACTACTTTACAAGCGTATTTAAAAACAAAAGCAATTTAGCAATTTTTATTTCTTTAGTTTAATTCTTTAGTTTTAATTTAAAAACTCAAATTATTTTGTTCGTTCAAATAGAGTTAGGAACTAAAATATTTCGGTACTTAATTGCAGTCCTCGTGGGACGATAATCCGGACTCTTAGGTCCACTTTATTACTTCTCACGACCCGTGCACTTGCGGGGGTATCTCGCATCGCGAGATATTAGTGAACAAGTTTTTGGCGCCGTTGCCGGGGACTGTTAATTAATATCGATACCAATTAGTTCTTACTTTAGTTTGAACTTTATTTTTTGTTTTTACTTTTATTTTATTTCTTAATATTTGTTTGGGAATTTTTTTTTTTTTTTTTTTTAAGCTGTGAATTGTTTCCTATTCAGGTATTGAATGAATTTTCAGACAGTTAGAAGCAACATAGCAAGATGACAGCAAACAATAATCAATGGCTCTTTGATCGAACTGTAATTCAGACTTATCTGATGTGTGACTTCTGCTGGGAAAATCATGCTTTATATGATTGTCCTATTGCACCCCAGGATGGTTTGTGGAGTATTGATTGTGTGGGGAATTTTTATCTAACAGAGCAGGGGTATCCACTAGAACAGTTTTTTGTGAAAAGATCATATGAGCCAGAAAAAATGGTTGAAACAACTGAAGGAAAAGAGGAAGAACCTAAAAGAGTGGATCAACCAGAAGAAAATAACTGCCATGAAGATATCTTTGTCCAAATGTCAACAACTCAAATCTCGGACATCAAGCTTAAAGAAACTTCAATAAAAACGAAGGAGTTGATCATAGAAGAGCAAATAAACAAGGAGACACTTAAAAGTGCAGACTTTATACTGCAATCCTCTAACTTCAATCACTGGGGAAAAATTGATTTCATCATTGGCACTGAAGAGATGATTGAAGTGTTCATATTGAAGTTTAAATTGAGTGGAGATGTCAACATACATGACATGAGCAAAGTGGAATTTTGGTGCATAAATCCAAATTGGAGCAAGTTCAATCGGCACAAACAAAGAAGGTCATCAAAAGCTTTATTTAGAGTTCCTTGAACAATCACGGTAAAAAGTCGGGCTTTAGACTATAAACGGAGCGCTTGTTGGGAGGCAACCCAACTTTTCTTCCCTTTCACTTATTACTCTTTCATTATTTATTTTATTATTGAAATTTTAGATATATGCATGGTAGGAAATGTGTTTGAGTGTTTAGCATGATACATGTTAGGACATTTTTGCATATTAGTCTATTGGTGCATATTTAGGTATGTTTTTGATTTTGCGTGTTTTCATTAGGAAAAACTTTTATCGTCATCCCAACTCACACACACACTAGTTTGGATCATGAAATTAATGTTTGAAAAATCATTACATAGATCATGAAGTGATTAGGGGGCTAAAAACGATTTTGAAAATCAAAAATAGGAAAAATTTTCATTACGGCTGGGAACTACGCGATCGCGTGCCAATAGGCTATGGCGATCGCGAATTTGCATTAAAAAATCAACAGATTTTTAAACATTGAACCACGCGATCGCTGGCACTCCAACCAGGCGATCGCATGGCTTTTCTGGGACCAAATTCGGCAGTTTAAGTGTCGTTCCTCATGTTTTCAATTTCAAACATTATAAACTCGTTTTCTCTCCCCTAAACACCTCATATTTGATCTTACATTTTTGTGTGCATGTCATCAACACCTAGTTGCATAAATATCATTGCTATTTCCCGCATCCAAATCAATGAAAGGTACGTAATTCTTCACTTAAATCAATTTTTACTCAAAAGTTTGAAATTTTCTTTGAGATCTTGGATTCTGAAATTGTGAATGGTGAAGATTGGGCTTATGTTAGATGTTGGAGAAGGTGATTTGTGGTTGAGTAGACAAAATTTTTGGTGCATTCATGCCTCCAAACCTATGCATACCCTTTGATTTTTGCACTGCACACCATGTATTTGATGAAATGCCACAAAGACATTCTAGTGCTAATTTGAGACATCCTTCCGAGCATTTATCTTCATGATATGTTTCTCTTTGATTATATGTGTGTAGTTCATGAATTAGTTCACTTCATTTCACAGAATTCATGAAAACAAATTCAGCACCATGGCAGCCTCAATGCAAGGTCACTGCAGGCCATTGCACATGAAAATCCACTCACGTCACCAACTTTGCCATAGTTTTACATGACCCTATTGAGCTCCAAAAGACCTGAATTTTTAATATATTGTAGACCATGCTGTGAACTTTAACATATAAAAATATGGCTCGAAAAAATTTGTGTTTTCTAGTCTATATCACGGCTTAAATATGTGTGGTCTACCTTTGTTGAAAAGTAAAAATTTTGCTTTAACCTTAGTTTGGGGGTGTGGCACCGAACTTCCATTATTTCTTATTGATGTTTATGACTTCTAATGTTACTTATCTCTTATTTTCGAGGTAAACATCAATCAAGACACCTCAAACCAAATCGGGAAAAGCAAGAAAAAGGTCGATTCATCCAAGACTGTGCAACAGGAAGCTTCAAAGAAATACATCCTCTAAACTTGGGAAGTTCTCGTTCTCTTTTCTTTGTCTTGTTTTATTTTGTTGAATCTTTTTGACAAACATTGAGGACAATGTTCATTTCAAGTTTGAGGGTGAAATTCATTGCATTCTTCATTCATTTTATACTCATTCGATTCTTTAGGGGCTATTTATATATATAAAAAAATATTGAAAATGTGTTAACATATTTATTGCCTAGGATATAGTATGAATCAATTTGTGCTTAGGATTGAAAATTGGACAACATGAAAGCATGAACTTATGTTTGAACTAGTTATGTTTTGCTAGATTCATACTTATTACGCACATAGCCAGTGTTGGATAATTGCTTGTGTGAGGGATTTTGTTTAATACATGTGGGGCAGAGTTTATGCAATTTGAACTTAGGAATGACTTGAAAATCCCGAAACTTAGACCGTTAGACATCCCACCCCTAAATTAGAACCAATCATGCTAAAAGGCGAGTTTGGGGGTAAAATGGTTAGAATTTGTGTGTATTGACGGGTTGGAGGTCTGTGGTTCTTGGTTTTGCACTTTAGTCATTGCAGTTTGGTCAACAGGGTATAAACCATTTCCAGCATAAAAACAGAAAAATGCTGAAGGTCTTATTCTGCTCTTCAAATGCCTTTTTGACTCGAGTAAGTAAGTCCGAGGGGTCTTTCAAACCTGGTGCCCTAAAGCCAACTGGCTTGGGAGTCATCGACCTAAAGCTCGCTACAAGGGTCAATTAGAAAGCAAGTACGGAGAGTGGACTTACACATAAGACATTATAACATCTTTAACTTTTCTGTTTAAGCCTTTATGACTCGGGAAAGTACGTCTGAGGGGTTCTTTGAACCTGGTACCCTAAAGCCGTCTGGTTTGGGAGTTGCCGATATGAAAGCCCGCTACAGGGGTCATATAGAAAGCCCGTATGAAAAGTTCTGCACAAAGATGGTAAAAGATAGAGACAATTAAAAGAAAAAGTCGTCCATAAAAAATAATAATAATAATATTGCATGGTATAAGCTTTGTTGACTGAACTGTGGTGGTTGAGGTTGTAGAATTGGGGACTGCTTTCTTTTGATTAGTTGTGCATGCATATTTCTGATTTTGACTGCCTTGTGTGGAAAAAGCTAAGAATATTTTTAGAACCCACATAGATAAAAACCTGGGATGCGAGAGAAAAGGCAGAAAGTGGTGATCATCCATGAGCGTTGAAAGGAATTTTATTAGAAATCATAGATTGACCACATGAGATTCGGGCTGGATTATGCATAATGAGCCACACAGTGTTGAGTATATCTTTTGCATAAGTATGCCTTTGACATTGGCTATTCACACACACACTTGAAACTCTGGCAGGATATAACTAGAAAATATTTTGCATTGTTGTTCATGACGCTTGTTGAAGCTTAAATTGGTTTGGACTGTAGAGGCATATGGTAAACATGTTGACACAACAAAAATATTTGTTCTCTTATTTCTTTGATTTTTGTAGTTTAGTTTACATTGTTCAAGGACGAACAATAATTTTAGTTTGGGGTATTTGATAAGTGTATTTTATATACTTATTTGTACGTCTAAATTAGAATAAATTATTATCGTTTTAGAATATATGCTATTTAATTTGTGTTTATTTGTTTACTTTGCAGAAAATATCTCAAAAGATGAAGAATGAAGTAATTGATGAGAAAAATGCATAATTAAATGTTAATTGGAGCTAAAATGAGCAATTGATAAGTTTGTGACGTCAACCGGAAAGATGCAATGTGGCGAAGTAAACCAATCAGAGGTTGAAGGACCTAGTTGAAGGAATTGAGAGTTGAAACAAGCGAATTGAGAAGATTCCAAAGTCTGGGGACTATATTGTTGCAATTGAAAGTTGAAGGACTGAAAAGCAAATTAAACATGAGGTACCAACTTGCAAATATCCAATGATTGATTTGGATAATAAGAAGATACTTTGAGGATTTTTAGGAGTCAATTGGATGCAAGTATAAGTCAAAAAGGAATGGAATATGATAAGAATATTACCATAAAATTGATTCCAATCCTAGAAGATTCTGGACAGAATTCTAGTCGGACTTTGAAACCAGGTTTTGGGGCAGTAAACGTTCGAATTAGGAAGATTATATTTCAAGAATAATTGTAGCCCTTTAAGTTATCTTTCTAACGAAATTTGAATCATCGTAATCGGATAAGGAAAGAGAAAGATATTGTCGAAATAATGAATGCTGTGCAGATACCAAAAAAGACTCGCGCGCGGATTTGATGAATTTCTTTCCTTCTTCAACTTGATCTCTTCACCAACTATAAATACAACCTCTTTGCACGAAAATCAGACCTTTGCCTCTCCATAGAACGAGCCACAATCGAGAAATCAACATCAATTCTTGGGGAATCAAGTATCGCAAAGGGGCGTGAATTGAAGATAAATGAAGAATCAAAACTTGGTGCAATATTTCCATTCTTTATATTATCTTTAATGAACGTTAATTTTTATTGTTATTGTTCTTTATTGATGATGTGTAACTAATTTTAACGTTGGGATGAACGATGTAGCCTAGTCATATTATTTTAATTCCAAATTCAGTTGTTTTAATGTTTTGTTGCATGTATTGATTTATTATTGTTCTTAATGCTTGAATTGCTTGATCACCAGTTCATGATTTATTGAGTTATTTCCATAATCCGAGAGGTGAGTTAATAATTTAGAACGTAGTAATAAATCCGGTAATTGAACGAGAGATAGAGATATACTCTTGTTATTATTGCGGTCGTGTGTGAATTCTTGTATTTATTGCATCTAGATAAGGAATATTCAGACCCGCTGTAGAGATACATGGTTGACTTATGTAGGTAGAATTGATTTAAACTCGAGAGAGGAATTTCAATATAAATTAGTGAATTCGACCGAGTACATAATTAGGAAATAAAACATAGAATTGGAGTTAATTTAATTGGTTAGGTGAAATCGTAAATCCCAACTATTTTACAATCGTTTTTAAAAACAAAACAAATTTAGTAATTTAATTCTTTAATTGATTTTTTAGTTGTAGTTAACAATCTCAAACAAATTCGTCCGTTCAAATAGATATTTTAAATGGAAGGATTAAAAAATTATTGGTACATAGATATGACCAGATTATCACATCTTTTAAGGTTCTTTAGATTCAAATAAGTACAAAGTTATTAGTTGGTTATCTGTTCACATGATGTATAGCAACTACAGATAAGGTTGTTACCTAGATATTTTTGACAAGTTCAAATTAACTCATAACTATTCTAAGTTTCATACTATAGAAAATTTATGGAAGCACATAAAAAGATTTGAACCTCTTGGTTCATATCTCCGTTCAGGAATCAAGACCTACCTTGTGTGTTGTGGTGGTTACGATGTCACAATACTCAAAAGGATTAGAAACAATAGCAGCAAAAACAAGTCCACTAATGTGAGCCATATCTATTCTATCATGAGAAAAGCACCAACAACATCTGCTCTCTAAAAGGCATATTAAAAAGAAATAATTAGGTGGCGTTCTGTTTGTATTTTATTTTATATTTTCATTTTCGAAAATATTTTGTATTTCCTGTTTTCATTTTTGTTTTCAAATTTACTGAAAACGTGTTTGGTTTGTCATTTCTGAAAACTGTTTTTGAAAATGAAAAGCTGGAAAACACGTTTTGTTTGAAATTTTGCAGAATACTACTTAAACTATTTTTAATTAATTTGCTTGCAGAATACTATTGACTCAAACTCAAATTTCCTTTCACAATACACTGAAAACATGGTTACATGCAACACACTAATATGAGCATTAAGAGTATATTAACACAGTTTGGTCATGTTCGGGATTTGAGAAAACTCTAGTTCTATTAAAATTCAGAAAATGCAAGTTCTTTCAAAACCACCAGAATCCATTTATCAGTGCATTTTTTTAAACATAACAAGAGTTCTCACTTAATTTTTTTTTTTTTTGTAATGTTGATATTGAATTCAATAAAATTTTATTTAAACTTAGTTCCAAGTTAGGATAATTCTACAAAAAAAAGAAAATCTTTACTTAGGCTTAGTTCCAAATTAGGATAATTTTAAAAAAAATAATAAATAAATAAAAAAATAAAAACTTTATATTTAGCTTAGTTTCATGTTAAGATAATTCTTTAAAAACAAAATAAATAAATAAATCCCCAAAAAGCGTTTTTCACGTTTTGGACATTTTTTGTCGAAATACACTCAAAACGCTCAAAAAGAGGTTTTGGGCGTTTTGTGTACAATTTTTTTTTTTTTTTTCAAAATGCGTTTTCGAAAATGGTAAAGAGAACGCGTTTTTAGCGTTTTCGAAAATAAAAACAGAAAACGACCTCAAAACAGTAAAGAGAACATGGCCTTACATGTTGAAATTGACCAAAGACCAAACGAAGGAGAAAAGTTTCTACAATCAAACGACGATGATATGCATAAAATATTTCATGGGAAATCAATTTACTTATAAACTTATTTCATCTTCCTTAAATATATGGTTAAAAAAATAGACAACACAACCCCAATCAAAGACATGTTACAGCTAGAAACAAACTTCACGGATAGGACCTAGTCTCACTTGTGCCCAATTCTTTTTTTTATGCTTTTCTAATACATCAAAAGAAAACTACTTTTGCGATGTTGAACCACCACAAACCAATAACAGGTTTAATTTTGAGCTCATTTTAATTGCAAAGAACTGGGAGAACGACCTGCTCAGCTTTAACAATCTAACTATTAATGAAACTCAATATTTCTCCAATTTTTCCTCTAAAAATCCATTAACAGCTCACACTAAAAAAATCTAACCTTTGGCGTAATTCTGAAGTCCAAAATAGGATTTTTAAAATATTCAAGGAAGAGTGAACTTCTTCAACGATAACTAAAAGAATTCAACGAAACAAATCTGTGAATTGGAGACTTACGTTGTTTTTCCCAAGAATTTTTTTTGGACTGATTTTGGGTTTCCTATCAGTTATTGAACTTATTATTTGAGGAAAAGGGTAATAAGCACAAATGGTTCTCAATCTTTAGGTTTCTTGTTAAAATGGTCATCAACGTTTAAATTTTTGTATTTATACCATCAGAATTACCAAACGTTGCGAAAATGGTCCTTACCGTTAGATTCCGTTAGTTTTTTTCGTTAAAAATGTTTAAATAGCACAAATGATCCCTAACCTTTGAGTTTTTTACGATAATAGTCCATAACATATTAAGGTCACGTTTGACATTTTTATTTTCTAACCTCCAAACGTATGACGTATTTAGTCCCTAACATATTAAGCCCCTATACATTTGGCATATTTAGTCTCTAACATATTAAGCCCCTATTTGAAATCAATTATTTCAAATAATATGGTTTGTAATTGTAATTTTTTGAAGAATTTGTTGTTAAATCGAAACTAGAATTGATACAAGCATATTTTTTATTCAATTTCTAAAATAATGTCCAATGTATTTGTTTGTTTATATTCCATGGATTCATTATTTTTTTTCAATAGGTTTAGGCGGTGAATTTTTGTTAAATATTTTATTGTGCATTTTAGAAATTCAGAATAAATTTTATTTTTTAAAACTCGTTTTTAACCACACATTCTATCAATAAAATAATTTACAAATAAATTCAATTTTTTAACAACAAATTCTTAAAAAAATTACAATTACAAATCATATTATTTTAAATAATTATTTTCAAATAGGGGTTTAATATGTTAGGGTTTAAATATGCCAAACGTATATGGGCTTAATATGTTAAGGATTAAATACGCCAAAAGTTTGGATGTTACAAACTAAAAATGTCAAATGTGACATTAATATGTTAGGGACTAATATCGTAAAAAACTCAAAGGTTAGGGACCATTTGTACTATTTACACTTTTTAACGGAAAAAACTAACAGAATCTAACGGTAGGGACCATTTTCGCAACGTTTGGTGATTCTGAGGGTATAAATGTAAAAATCCAAACGTTAGGGATCATTTTCGCAAGAAATCTAAAGGTTGAGGACCATTTATGCTTATTACCATGAGGAAAACGAAAACCTAACTTTGGCGAAAAGGTGTGCCACTAATTTTACCCAAATCTAACGCAATCCTGTTCTCATAAAATTGAAATGTCTCGGTGAATGTAAATATAAAATACTTGATTAAGATGTGAGTGAAAAAAATGCGCATATGATTTAAGAAATTGTGTTTATTAATTAATTATAATGATTTCTTTAAAGAATATAGGCTCAAAATGCTCTTTATTTTACCGATTTATCTTTAAAATTTATTTTTAATGAACTCTTTAATTCATAATTTTAGTTTAGCCTATATTTTATAATTTATTTATAAACAATACGTTTTTTCAAGTCACTTTTTTAATCTCACACATTTTTTCAAACAATTTTTAAATCATATAATTTACATAGAAAGAAAAAATCCTTTGTTTATAGAAAAAAAACTTACTTGAAACTATTATTAAATGCATTAAAAAATTTTCAATTTTCAATGCTCCATATATTAATTATTTTATTAAATAATTGATTTCATTGATCATTGACTTTAGAAAAATATACTTATAACTAAAAATAAGAAAGATGTAAATAATTTGTTGAAGTGTGTCAAAAAAATTGTTTGTTAAATTTAAAGACGCTTTATTGAATATGCTCATAGAGTCATAGTGCTCCAACCAAAGTTCATCAAAATACGTAAAAATCACCTTACCTTTAATATTTTTAATTTTTTTTTTTTTTAAAAATACCTTAATTATTCTCATGGTAAAAAATTATTTCATTTTCAAACATTCAAAATGACCTCAATCCAATGGAAGTAATCACACAAAACCAACTTATTTATTATTATTATTCTTATTCCAAGGGGGAATATAGAGAAGGGAGGAATAATAGGAGAAGAGAAAGGGAGGTAGGATTCGAACCCATGAACGAGTAATGAATGTACATGCACTCGTGCACCCAACCACCTAATCTTGGTAAAAATCAATATCCATGTAGTCAAAGAGTCTATTTGATGTAAAAATTTTAAAAACGATATTTTTTTGATGTGTTTAAAAAAATTAAAAAATTATGAATTTATGTACAAAATTATTTATTGAGGATGCTGAGTTTGAAAAAAATGATTTTTAAATAATATGTAAGGGATATGAGCTTAATCTTGATAAACAACATATCGAAATGCAAAAGATAGGCGGCGGTGCCCTCCAGCTGAGGTAGAAGGCCAACACTTTGTTTAGTTTGGGTAGAGGTGTCAAGACGGACGGGCTGACCAGACCCGTGAAAATCGGTCTGGATTGACCCGGGATCGCGAGCCGACCCATGATCCGTGCGGGCGGTTCACAGGTCAAGAAGTTGTGAACCGCGGGTTTTGCAAGTCAAACGTTCGCGGGCCGCGGTTAACCCGTTGGCCCGTAAAAAAAAACTATTTTTATTAAATATGGTAACATTGAAAATCTCTCTTCTTCTAGAAACTCTAATACAACTTTTAAAGTAAAATCTTATTTTTTTTTCTCCCTAATAGCTAAAAAAATAATGTTTTTTGACAATAGTAATTAGAAATACATTTATCATTTAATTGTTATTTGTTTATATTTTATTTAAATTTGCAAATTTAGAAGTAATTCATATAACATAAACTATAATTTCAAATTCTATGTAAATATTTTATGGTATAAATATGAATTTATCATTTTAATCATTTTGTAGTTAGAAACTTGACAAAAAAATTGCTATAAATATGAAAAATTTATGTTTTTATTCATACAGGCCAAATCAGAACAAACCGCGACCCGCATGGGCTCGACCCGGATGAGCCAGCGGGCGGGCCTGGGTTGTAGTTCAAAATTTGCGTGCTGACCCGTAACCCGCAGCGAACGGACTTTTTTTCAAGCGGACCGTTACCGGGCTTTTTATTGGCGGGTCGACCCGATCCGGACCACCCGGATTGACACCTCTAAGTTTGGGGCATGTCCATTTTATATTTTTTATTTTTGTTAATTTTTATAAATAATCAAAAAGAATTTGAAAAAAAAGTCAACAGTGACAGGCCAAACAAGGACAAAAAGATGGGACTGACCTTGTGTTTTGGGCAAATTTTAAAAAGAAAAAAGAAAAAATTCATCATCTTTGCATAGGTCTTGGAATAAAGGTTTTTTTTTTAAGAAAAAAAAATAAAGAATTTGGTATTGAACATCGTGTCATTCGAGTTGAAAAAAAATCCATAGCATACTAATTTCACTCAAAGATGATTAATTATCTAAAGAAAGGAATTGCACTTGTACTCCAGATAAACAGGTTTTCAAATCTTTAGAACAATTTGGGGTAATTTTAGAGTTACTGTAGAGATTTATCCTTGATGAGAGTTCTGTCAAAGTAAAATTGCTATTCTAGGAAGCTCCAGGTGCTCGGATAGTTCTTAACCTCATTTGACTTGTAAAAGGCCACCACCCGTCTCAGCTCGTATTCTGCACACAAATCAAACATTTCAAAATAGATCGAAAGTGTGAATTCAAAGAACTAGCAAATCAAAACATCAAGCATTTAGCGCTTGTAAACAGCAGTATCGTCAGCAAAGAAAAAATGCTATGTACTAGAGCTTGTTTGGTCCCATGTCTTTTTTTCAAAATTTTGAGAATTTTTGAATTTTTGACAGAATGTGTGGTTAAAAGTAATGAGTCACATAGAAATGTGGTTAAAAATGAACAACATAAATAAAACACTCGTGCGGCAAAATCACTTCTATGTTTGGGCATCTATGACATCAAAGCCACACTGAGAACTCACCAGGTACTGAATTTTTGTTGAGTCTGATGGATGCCATATTAAGAATTTTCTCCACTCTGGCACCATCGATTCCCTATGAAGCAGGAAAATGTTGATTGATATATATAATATATAACGCATTTAAGATGTACAATTGGGAGATAGAAACCACAAACTCACCAAGGGCTAGAGGTCCACGAGAATGAAATGGTTATCGCTGCCTCCTGATACCAGGTTTTATCCCAACTCCATCAAGTGGCTTGCAAGAGCTCGACAATTAGAGACCACCTGAGAGATGAAATATGCGTGTCACATATGGAGTTATTCAGGTATGTGCATTAACCAAAATAAGGCAACATTTACCTTGTTTTGATAAGCCTTGAACTCTGATGATTTTGCATTTTTCAAACAAACGGTAAGTCCACCAATTGTGTGGTTATGTGGACCTCCCTGTTCAAGATAACAAAAAAAAAAATTGAAATTCAATATATTTTCTAATTTATAGGCTGAAAACATGAATATTTAGATCATATTCACCAGCATTAAATGAAGAAAGAAGGGAATTTACAAACTTGTAAACCTGGGAAAATTACATTATTAATGGCAGATTCTAGATCAACTCCCATAACAAGATCCTTCCTGAAAAAGATCATGCCGCCTCTCGGATCCCTGAGAGACTGAAGAAATATGTCAAAGTTATATAAATGGCCTGAAGTACGATTTTACTAGGACCACATGTCAATAGTTGTCAAATAAAATATGCATATATTAAGCATAGTTGTAATAGGCCAGCTAATCAGTCCCAAGCTTGTACCAAACAGTCAACTGTACAAGTGTACTTTTACCAAACAAGAAGATTGGTTAATGAAACGTATAATATTGTTCCAAAATTCTAAACATACACATTCCAATTGGTTCCAAAGCAAATTCACAGGTTATGAGTTTGTTTAGTTCACATAATGTATAGGCTATAGCAACTGCAGATAAGGCTGTTACCTAGATATTTTTGACAAGTTCAAATTAACTCATAACTATTCTAAGTTTCGTACTATAAGAAATTTATGGAAGCACATAAAAAGATTTGGACCTCTGGGTTCATATCTCCGCTTAGGAATCAAGACCTACCTTGTGTGTTGTGGTGGTTACGATGTCACAATACTCAAAAGGATTAGAAAAAACAGCAGCAGAAACAAGTCCATTAACGTGAGCCATATCCATCATGAGAAAAGCACCAATAACATCTGCAATCTAAAAGGAATTTTAAAAAAAAAATAATTAGATGTTGAAACTGACCAATCACCAAACAAAGGAGAAAAATTTCTATGATCAAATGACGCAGGGACGAATCCAGGAATGTGATCCAGCACGAGCGAATTTTATTCAGCACGAGCGGCTACTACATAATTAGGGGGGGGGGGATTGACGCCAAAATTAAAAGGTAAAAAATTTTTTTTTGCCGAATCCAGCACGAGCGACCGGCCGAGCTCGCCATGAGCTGCATTCGTCCCTGAAATGACGATGATATAAATTACTAAATTGGTATATGAATGTGCCTTTCTCATGCATGGATAGTCAAAATCCCGAGGATAAGCACTAGCACCGACAATAATAAGTTTTGGTCAAAAGAGGGTAGCTATTTTGTAAAGCATAGTCCACAAGGCTTGTTTATAAATAAATAAATAAATAAACCAACTAATAACTATGGTTTATTTATGAATTAGCACTGCAACTTGATTCATAACAGAGATGCAGACCTACAGATTCAACAAGCCAATAGGGCATGGATTCGAAATATATAGACGTGCCTGACACCCTTCTCTTAGGAGTCATGAACCCATGGGATAAATGTCCCCCATGAGGTAAATCCAACCCCTGAAGTGAATTAAAAATACAGGGTACATATAAATCTAGATATTACAATATGCCCTTGTTTGATACTCTTTTTTTCAGGACTCATTTTGAACCATACATTCTGCAATAAATAATTTTACTCGTAAATCGAAAATTTTTCTCTACTTTTTAACCACATTATTCAAAAATCACTTTTCCAAAATCTATTAATCCAAATAATGGGTTCAAACAAGGGCTACATGGCTACAGACAGCATACAACTTACCATTATGCGGTCATGTGGATTAAGAATTGCAGTGTAAACTTCAAAGTTAGCTGGAGAACCAGATAATGGCTGAATATTTACACACCATTTCTTTGCATCAAAACTAAATGTTGCAAGAGGCCTCTTTTGACAAAGAACTTCAAGTTCATCAATGTACTCATTGCCACCATAGTACCTAAACGAATGAAAATTTTCACCCGTAGATAATGATAATTCAAGATAATGTATTGCTCACCACTCCATCTGTACCTCCCTCCCTCCCTCCTAATATAAAATATAAATACATACAGGTTACCTTTTTCCTGGTAGACCTTCAAAGTATTTATTCGTTAAACAAGAACCGATTGCTTCCATCACTGCTCGAGACGTGAAATTCTCTGAAGCGATAGGTTCCAAGCTTCTAAATTGGCGATTCTTCTCTGTCAATAATGGTACAAACCTCAGGATCAGATTCACTCAAGTTATAGTCTGAAAAGCTACTTCCAGCACCTAATTATTCAAATTCACTGCCAGTGAATAAGTACTAAAACTACAAAATCAAATGAATCCTAGCAATGAAGAATCAAATTTACTGTCTAGTCAAAGATAGTCTTGTTGGGATTAAAATATTATGTGGTCCAGCCCATGTATTATTATGGGTCATACATTAATTATGACTTGGAGGACCACTTGTGCAAGAAATCATTAAAGTTGTCTCCTAACCTAATTAAATACACAAAATAGAGACATAGGCACATGGTTTTCTTGACTTTAATAAAAGGTGGAAGAATTGATTTTGCTGGGTGTAGAATTCCTTACGCAGACAGAGGCCAGAATACGCACAGAGGTTGGGAGGAAGGAGAAAGAAGAAATTCTTTGGCCATTTTCTCTACACATATTTACACAACAACAATGGAATAAAATGTGCTATTTTTCTTGTTATATTTTGGAGAAGAAAGTGTTGATTATTGTGTATTCTTCTTCTTCAAGATTTGGGTTTCTCTAAGTATTATCTTAGAATGGTTTAGGTGCCATTTAATCTCCATTATTGTTGTTGTTGTTGGGGTTCCATCTATTGTATTAGATGATGTATGTTTTGGGTGCCAAGATTAATTCTTGAAGGTGTGTATTGGTTACTTCTAGATTTAGGGCAAAAATCTAGGAAAGAAATATTGTATTACTATTATTTGGTAATAGTGGAATTGTCGGTTTGCCCCGTCGATTTTCCCTTCTCATTGGAGGGTTTTACGACGTTAAATAATTATTGGTGTTATCGCTTTAGTATTTATAATTTCGATATTCTATTGTTTGGATTGACTTGATTGAGTTGTTGATTTCCTATTTTAATCACACGGAGTTTGAGGGGAAATATTTGGCGTTTGCTACTTGTGTTGGCAATTCCGTTTGTGATCCGGATTTCCCCAACAGTGGTATCAGAGCTTGTGTTAGATTGTGTGGATTAAAATGGATGATCCAGTTGGTTGTTCTATGATTAGACTCACTAATCATAATTGGATAACTTGGAAGCCTAGGATGAAGGATATCCTTTATTGCAAGGATTTGCATGACCCCGTTGAGGGTGACACGGCTAAACCGAATGATATGTCAGACAATGATTGGACCAAACAGAATAGAAAGACTATCGGAACTATAAGACAGTGGGTGGATAACAGTGTGTTTCATCATGTTGCACAGGAGACTGACGCACATACATTGTGGTTGAAATTGGAGTCTATGTTTGAGAAAAAGACTGCATCTAGGAAGTCTTTTCTGATTAGAGACTTGGTCAACATGAAATACAAAGATGGCATGGGTGTGACAGAGAACTTGAACAATTTCCAGAATATTGTAAATCAGTTGAATACTATGGGTATGAAACTAGAAGATGAATTGCAGGCTTTGTTACTTTTGAGTTCTTTGCCAGACAGTTGGGAGACATTTGTTGTGACTATCAGTAATTCTGCACCCGATGGTGTTTTGACTATGGAGTCTGTTAAAGACAGTATGCAGAATGAGGAATCAAGAAGAAAGTCCCCAGGTGTACATGCAGGGTCAAATCATGCACATGCTCTTGTTGTAGAGGACATGGGGAGAAATAAAAATAGATGGCAGAAAGGTCGCAACAAGTCAAGAGGTCGGTCGAAATCAAAAGATAAAAAGTCAGCTTGCTATCATTGTGGTAATGTGGGTCACATTAAAAGAAATTGTCGGATTTGGTTGAGAGAACAAAGGGAAGGTAGCAATCAGAAGAAGGAAGATGAAAAGAACACTACAGCTATTGTTTCTACCAGTGATGAAGTACTTTCTTGTGTAGATGGTCATTGCCTACATGTGGGTGATCCTAGTACTGAGTGGATTGTTGATAGTGGTGCTTCCTACCATGTTTGTTCGAACATGGACTTGTTTGCAAATTACACAGCTGGTGATTTTGGTATTTCAAAGATGAGAAATACTAGCCAATTTAAGATTATTGGGATTAGTGATATTTACTTGCAAACAGAACTTGGCTACTCCTTGATACTGAATGATGTGAGGCATATTGCTGATATGCGCATCAATCTAATTTCAGTTATGGCTCTTGACATACAGGGTTATTATAGCAAATTCGGTGATTTGAATTGGAAATTTTCAAAGGGCACTTTGATTGTTGCCAAAGGAAAAGCTTGTTGCACGCTTTACAAGACTTATGCAAAAGCTTGTAAAAATGAGGTGAATGTTGTTGAAGATACTTCTCCTGATTTATGGCACAAGAGGCTTGGTCACATGAGTGAAAAAGGTTTGCAGGTTCTAGCTAAGAAGACATCTATTCCCTTAGCCAAAGGTATGTTGCTAAACCAATGTGATAATTGTTTATATGGTAAACAGCACAGAGTTTCTTTTAGTGGTTCATTTAAAAGAAAACATGATATTTTAGAACTTGTGCATTCTGATGTGTGCTCTCCTAGCGATGTAGCTTCTTTGGGTGGAAATAAGTATTTCCTCACATTTGTTGATGATGCTTCTAGGAAGCTTTGGGTTTATATGTTGAAATCTAAAGATCAGGTATTTAAGAGTTTTCAACAGTTTCATGCCATGGTAGAACGAGAAACAGGTAAGCCCTTGAAATGTCTCAGAACAGATAATGGTGGAGAATACACTTCACATGAGTTCAGGGATTATTGCTCAAAATTTGGGATTTGACATGAGTTTACAGAAGCAGGTACTCCTCAACATAATGGTGTGGCAGAAAGAATTAACCGTACCATTCTTGACAGAGTCAGATGCATGTTGAAGACAGCCAAGCTACCAAAAATGTTTTGGGGTGAAGCAGTTCAGACTGCTTGCTATTTGATCAATAGATCTCCATCTGTTCCTTTGGACTTTGATATTCCAGAAAGAGTTTGGACAGGAAAAGATGTTTCCTACTCTCATCTGAAGGTGTTTGGGTGCAAAGCTTTTGTGCACGTGCCTAAGGAACAGAGATCGAAGCTTGATGATAGAGCTACTCCTTGTATATTTCTCAGCTATGGTGATGAACAGTTTGGGTACAAATTTTGGGATCCAGTGAAAAAGAAGATTGTGAGAAGCAGAGATGTGGTCTTTCATGAAGACCAAACCATTGAAGATTTGGATAAATTGGAGCAGCCTAGAGTGACTGCAGTTGTTCCTGATCTCGCATCTACTAGCACTTCAACATCACAGCCTATTGTTGAAGAGAACTTAGCTCCTATTGATGAGAATGTTGATGACATTGCTCATGATGATATACTAGCTGATGAGAATGCTAATGAGGGGGAGCAAATATCTGAGATAGAAGAAGATGAAGAAGCACATGTCAGAAGATCTACCAGAGATCACAGGCCATCTACTAGGTATCCTACTTCTGACTATATTTTGCTTACTACTGATGGGGAGCCAGAAAGTTTTTCTGAGGCACAGTCTAATAGGGATAAAATTCAGTGGATGAAAGCAATGACAAAAGAGATGAATTCCTTGAGGAAGAATGATACTTATGACTTGGTGAATCTTCCTAAGGGCAGAAAAGCATTGAAAAATAAATGGGTATATAAAATCAAACGGGAAGGCAATGGTGATTTGATGAAGTACAAAGCTCGTTTGGTTGTTAAAGGCTTTGGGCAGAAATATGGTGTTGATTTTGATGAGATTTTTTCTCCTGTTGTGAAAATGACATCCATCAGAGTTGTTTTGGGGTTAGCAGCCAGTCTAGACCTAGAAATGGAGCAACTTGATGTGAAGACTGCCTTCCTACATGGTGACTTGGAGGAAGAGATTTATATGTTTCAACCAGAGGGTTTTGAACAAAAGGGGAAAGAACACCTTGTATGCAAATTGAAGAAAAGTTTGTATGGACTCAAGCAAGCACCAAGACAGTGGTATAAAAAAGTTTGATGCTTTTATGGCCAGCCAGGAATACACAAGGACGACTGCAGATTCTTGTGTTTATATCAGATCTTTTCCAGGTGACAAATTTATTATTTTACTGCTTTATGTTGATGATATGCTTATAGTTGGCCAGGATGTGGGGTTGATCAAGAAATTGAAAGATGCCTTACATAAGTCATTTGATATGAAAGATTTGGGACCGGCTAAACAGATATTGGGCATGGAGATAATTCGAGACAGAAAATCTAAGAGGTTGTGGTTATCACAAGAAAAATATATTGAACGGGTTCTTGAAAGGTTCAGTATGAAAGGAGCTAAACCAGTTAGCTCACCTCTTGGGGGTCATCTCAAACTTACCAAAAGATCTTGTCCTTCAACGAGTGAAGAGAAGAAGAAGATGGAAGTAGTACCCTATTCTTCAGCAGTTGGTAGTTTGATGTATGCTATGGTATGTACTCGTCCAGATATTGCACATGCAGTTGGTGTGGTAAGCAGATTTCTGTCTAATCCGGGCAAAGATCATTGGGAAGCAGTAAAATGGATTATGCGGTATCTCAGGGGAACTTCTACTTTGTGTTTGGGCTTCGGGGGAGCTCAGCTAGTTTTGACAGCGTATACAGATGCAGATATGGCAGGAGATCTTGACAACAGAAAGTCTACATCTGGGTACTTGTTTACTTTTGCAGGGGGAGCTGTTTCTTGGCAGTCAAGATTGCAAAAATGTGTGGCTTTGTCTACAATTGAGGCTGAGTATATTGCAGTTACCGAAGCAGGTAAAGAGATGATATGGATGAGAAAGTTTCTTGAGGAGCTCAACGTGAAGCAAGGTTGTTACCAAGCATAAGCTTGAGTTTTGTGCCGAGTAGGCCGGGATGGATTCTAAGTGACTGGAGTCTTGTCGTGTACCTCCCTCATGGGCTGGAGGGGGAGATTGTTGGGATTAAAATATTATGTGGTCCAGCCCATGTATTATTATGGGTCATACATTAATTATGACTTGGAGGACCACTTGTGCAAGAAATCATTAAAGTTGTCTCCTAACCTAATTAAATACACAAAATAGAGACATAGACACATGGTTTTCTTGACTTTAATAAAAGGTGGAAGAATTGGTTTTGCTGGGTGTAGAATTCCTTACGCAGACAGAGGCCAGAATACGCGCAGAGGTTGGGAGGAAGGAGAAAGAAGAAATTCTTTGGCCATTTTCTCTACACATATTTACACAACAACAATGGAATAAAAGGTGCTATTTTTCTTGTTATATTTTGGAGAAGAAAGTGTTGATTATTGTGTATTCTTCTTCTTCAAGATTTGGGTTTCTCTAAGTATTATCTTAGAATGGTTTATGTGCCATTTAATCTCCATTATTGTTGTTGTTGTTGGGGTTCCATCTATTGTATTAGATGATGTATGTTTTGGGTGCCAAGATTAATTCTTGAAGGTGTGTATTGGTTACTTCTAGATTTAGGGCAAAAATCTAGGAAAGAAATATTGTATTACTATTATTTGGTAATAGTGGAATTGTCGGTTTGCCCCGTCGATTTTCCCTTCTCATTGGAGGGTTTTACGACGTTAAATAATTATTGGTGTTATCGCTTTAGTATTTATAATTTCGATATTCTATTGTTTGGATTGGCTTGATTGAGTTGTTGATTTCCTATTTTAATCACACGGAGTTTGAGGGGAAATATTTGGCGTTTGCTACTTGTGTTGGCAATTCCGTTTGTGGTCCGGATTTCCCCAACAAGTCTTTGACAATGTAGGAAAGAAATAGAGTTGAAGCGTCAAATTTTTTTAGTAAAAATTATAGAATCTAAATTTAGCAATCTTCCCCAAGAGACTTCACAGAAGAAATTTGACACAGGTGGAAGCGACAGAAACGAAAGTTGGTGTGTCGTGATTGGTCGGTTGAAGTTGGCGGACATTCTGTCTGTCACGTCATCAATTTCATTACGAAAGTTAAGTCAATGACTAATATTCACCATAAATTAGTTTTTTTATTAAATATTTGACTTCATTGACCATTGACTTTAGAAAAATATACTCTTAACTGAATTAAGAAAGATGATAAATAATTTGTTGAAGTGTGTCAAAATTTTTGAATGGGCTCTTTAAATATTAAGAGTATTAAATATGCTTATAGAGTCATACTGCTCCAACCAAACACCTATGTATTGATCGGTTTTAACGAGACTTGTTCATTAGAATGACCTCAAACCGTCAAAATGACCTCAATCCAGTGGAAGGAATCACGCAAAACCAACTTATTATTGTTATTTATTATTATTATTATTATTATTATTATTATTATTTGATGTGATCCGGACCCTCGACAATTGAAGTCATAGCAGGCTTGACGGAAAAATTTAAATATTCAAGCCAAAACAAGAATTCAGCAGGTTCGACGAGCTTTGAAGATCAAACTGTGTCGAAAAGAACCGAAAATCACGGCCGTGGATGGATTGGTCACGACCGTAACATTTGAAGATCACGGCCGTAACATGCTCTCTGTCTAATTCATAAACCGGATAAAAGGATTTACGGCCGTAACAAAAATATTCACGGCCGTAACATAATTCAATTACACAATTCACGGCCGTAAATGAAGACCCTCACGGCCGTAAGACAGCTCCTGGACATGCGCCCCTGATGGAATTTAAATATTTTTCATTATTTTATTTCCTTATCAGTTTTAGCTATTTTAGGTTAGTTAGAATTCTATTTTGAGTAAATTAGCGATTATGGTTTTATTTTGCTTATTTATACGCCTTTTTGATTCAATGTAAATTAAGACTTTGATGATTAAATAAAATAGAGATTGAATGTTTTTCAATTGTTTAATGTGTGGATTCACATTACAAACCCAAACTTATCAAGATTGATTATCTTGTGGCGTTCATCCAGAACTTATCAAATATTTGTTAGAATATTTGTGGCGTTCAAATCAGAGACTTATCAAGGAGATTGAGCAAATCCTTGTGGCGTTTCGAAAGTCGTGGTTCTTTATTTCGCATCGTCGAGCCATCGCGTCGTGAATATCGGGTCATGATTCATCCGTCCAACCACAACCTGAGTTCGGAACTTTCCGACGTTTCTTCCGCGCTTCGAATCTCATCATTATTACTACTACAAGGGGGAATATAAAGCAGGGAGGGACAATAGGGGGGAAGAGGGGAGGTAGGATTCGAATAGAGTTACTAGTGTATGCGCACTCGCGCACCTAACCAACTAAAATATCAATATCCATGTAGTCAAAGTGTCTATTTGATGTAAATTTTTTACAAATGATATATATATTTTTAAATGTGATTAAAAAAATAAAGAAAATTATGAATCTATGTACAAAATTATTTATTGAGGATGCCGAGTTTGCAAAAAAAAAAGGAATTTAAATAATATGTAAGGGATATGAGCTTAACCTTGCCAAACAACATATCGAAATGCAAAAGATAGGCGGAGCCCTCCTGCTGGGGTAGAAGGCCAACACTTTGTTTAGTCTAAGGCATACCTATTTTATATTTTTATTTTTGTTAATTTTTATAAATAGTTAAAAAGAATTTGAAAAAAGCCAACAATGCCTGACCAAATGAGGACAAAAAAAATAAAAATAAAAATGGGACTGACCTTGTGTTTTGGGTAAATTTGAAAAAGAAAAAAGAAAAAATTCATCATCTTTGAATAGGTCTCAGAATAAAGGTTTGTTTCAAGAAAAAAATAAAGAATGTGGTATTGAACACAGTGTTATTTGAGTTGAAAAAAAATAATCCATAGCATATTATTTTAACTGAAAGACAATTAATTATCTAAAGAAAGGAACTGCAATTGTACTCCAGATAAACAAGTTTTCAAATCTTTAGAACAGTTTGGGGTAATTTTAGAGTTATTGCAGAGATTTATCCTTGATGAGAATTCTGTTAAAAGTAAAATTGCTATTCTAGGAAGCTCCAGCTGCTCAGATAGTACTAAACCTCATTCGACTTGTGAAAGGCCACCACCCGTCTCAGCTCATGTTCTGCACACAAATCAAACATTTTTAATTAGATTGAAAGTAAATTCACAGAACTAGCAAATCAAAATGTCAAGCATTTAGCGCTTGTAAAAAATAGTGTCGTCAGCAAAGAAAAAACGGTCGTGTACTAGAGCCATTTGGTCCCATGTCTTTTTTTTTTTTCAAAATTTTGAGGATTTTTGGATTTTATGCAAAATGTGTAGTTGAAAAATGGTGGGTCTCGTAGAAATATGTACTTAAAAATGAAAGTGAGAAAAATTAAAAAAAATAAAAATAAAAACACATAGGACCAAACGGGCCCTAAAACATGGGACTTACTGTCCTATTGGACCTTTCATTATACACGCCAAGAAGCAGGGATTCAACAACCAAATAAGCCTCATTCCAAATGATTTTGGCATAACTGCACAAGTTCTTTTTGTTCATATTGTATGGTTAATTTACTACTACATCAAGGAGACTCAAGTTAATCACACGACTGACACTAATCATGTGTATATCGGGGGCCCTTAGTGAATAGATTTCTGTATAGGCAAACGGAACGAACTTGTGATCTGAAGGATTTGGCATGACTTCATAAACAATGGTTGCGACGACATCTCTCTTCAGCTGAAAAAAAAAATTATATATCATTCAAACACCAAGAATACAAGATTCCAACTATTGTACTACCAAAAATACCTGTGTTGCTTCTCCTTTTAAGCCAATGTAATGTATTTGACTTGTCTCACCACCGAAATTCTCTGGAAAATGCAAAGTAATATTTCCCACACTTTGAAACCTAGAATATCTGATTGAGCATACAGATATACTATCAGAAGTCAGAAGTTAAAAAATCGATTACAACTAACAAGTTCTACAAATTGTAGTTCAAGACGTTGTGTTGAAATGTGGAAGCTTCACCAAACTCCACCTCAATAAGAGAAGAAAAAAGAAATGAACTGCAAAAAAAAAAATTATATATGACACCAACTCCATTTATGGCCTGGAATGTTTACCTTTTCTGGTACTCCAGAACTCCTTGCATATTTTCAACCAAGTCCCACCCCTAGGAGATCAAATAAGCCACAATCGAGTGATTAATCATAAGCACAATCCCTCATAGATGCTAACACGTTAATTTACCCTAACGGCTTGCATATCCTGAGCATCTGAAAAGTCAATACCATCTCGATTGATGAAACTACATATACACAATACACAAAATATGTTAATATGGAAACATCCACTAATAAAGATAAGTAGTGCCATAATTAAGCAAGCTAAAATAGCTTGTCTCACTTCCATGCATGCGGTAGCCTATGAAAATGTTACTAAGTAACTTATGATGCTACAGAAAATAACACATAAGAAGTCAATTATTAGGATTTACGCTCTCATCTTTGCAGGACTTGTCCCATCAGCACCACCAACAATTGAGATGCTTTTGATCATAACATCTGATGTAAATCAACATAGAAGAATGATATATATTTTGAAAAAAAAGAAAATTCACAACCACATAACTTGGCAACACAAGGAAACAAATTCATCAATAACATCTATGAGGGAGTTTAAAGTAGAATCGAATATGATGTAAACTACATGACCCTCCAATTTATCACTATTAATCTTTTTCGCTGAAGTTAACGGCATGTCAACAAGACACAAATGTTTGCATCAGAAAGAGTTAAGTGCAGTCAATGTTTAAAGTTGAGGATGGTATGAGATAACTTTTAAAATGTGAGGCATTTGATTTACTGTTATGCAAAACACCCAAAACTTATTTGGTACGTTTAGTGTTTTTGAAAATGCATTTTTCGAAAACAATGCTAAACTTAATCTTACAATACAAAACTCAAATAGTATTTTTTGACAGTAACGTCAGTTAAAACATTGAATTAAGGGAATAAGCATTTAAATAAAACTTTATTTAAATATAACTTTTGCAGCATCACAATAGGAAGATATGACAATCTAAAGACTATTAAATAAAAAAGAAATTGTAGCATCTCTTATATAAAAACAGAAAAAAAAATTTGAACTAAAATCTTAGAATTATGGAAGTAAACACTAGGAATGATGATAAAGGGAGCAATTCAAAGAAGGCGAAATTGTCTAGAAAGCCTTCCCCCATCTACTTTTTGGCCAAAAGGCCTTTGATCAAAAGTGAGGAAATAAGGTAAATAAGAAAATATATTAAAATATCAAAATACTTTTTTACCCTTGTAGGTTAATAAAAAAGTTGTCTTTTTTCTCCATAAAACTAAGGTAGCAAGATTCGAACCTTGCACCTTTTAGTTTAAAAATTAAAGAACCAACCACTTGACCAACTGATATTTTGTGTAATAATGCATCTCTAACAAATATATATTGTTTCGAAATATTTGTTTTCAATGTTCATAAGTCTAAGTTTACAAGGAATTGAACATTGCACCTTTATGATTAATAGTTAAGAATTGAATCACTTGAACCAATAACATTTTGTGTATTGAGTTATATGTAACAACTATATATAGTATTTTAAAAATATTTAAATATAAAACTTTTTTTGCTTCATATATGTTCATAATGAGTTATAAGTCGTTTTTCAATAAAGAGACGACTTGAAAATCGTTTTATAAGAAAAATTTTGTCCGTTTGGGACAAAATACTTACAGGAATAAAACTACTTCAAATCTGTTTCTAAAATATGCAAAATGATATGAAGTCCGTTTCTGTACATATGACATAGAAACGTGTTACAAGTCTTTTCTAAATAGAGAAACAACCTGGAAGTCGTTTTATGATAAAAAACTTGCTGTTGGGGACAGAATACTTACAGGAACAAAACTACTTCTAATTCGTTTCTAAAATATAAAAAACGATATGAAGTCTGTTTGTGTACATATGACATAGAAACGTGTTACAAGTCGTTTCTAAATTAGGAAACGACTTGGAAGTCATTTTATGAGGAAAAAACTTGCTGTTTACAGGAACAAAACTAATTCTAATCCGTTCTAAAATATACAAAACGATGTGGAGTTCATTTCTGAACATATAACATAGAAACGTGTTACAATTTGTTTCAAAATAGGGAAGTGACTTGGAAATCGTTTTGTTTTTGAGAAAAAATTGTCTATTTGGTACAAGTGCTTACAAATACATAACTACTTCTAATATTTTTTAATAATATATGAAATGATTTGGAGTCCATTCTTGTACATATAACGTAGAAACGTGTTACAAGTGGGTAAAAAATGGAAGAAGTTGATATTTAAATCGTTTAACGTTCTAGGAGTTGTCCGTTCCTCAAAACGATGTTTGTACTGAAAGAACGACTTTGATTTCGTTCCAATTCATGGAATTCTGCTTCGAAATCATTTTGGTTATGGGCAAACCGTAACTGGTTGGAAGTCGTTTAGTGAGCGATAAGTGTATTTTATACACTTATTTGTGCATCTAAATTAGAATAATCTTTTGTCATTTTTGAAAGAATTCTACTTAATTGCTTTCTATTTGCTCATATTTTAGAAAATATTCCAAAACTGTGAAAATGAGACAAAGTGTGGAAATCACGAGCACTTGGATGACTATTTAGGCTAAAATGCACTAAGTAGAGACAAATGTGGACTACCGGAACTCACATCATAGATTTTAGCTCAAGAAAGTGAAGTAGGAGGAATAAATTGCAATTAATTGTCGAGGAAAAAAGAATCAAAGAAATTAAAAAGTTTTGGAACCTAAATTGTCACAGTCAGATGATAAAGGACCAATGTGAAATAAAAGAGCAGAAACCTACATACACATGCTGAAAGATGGAAAATTGCACTGAACGGTTGTACTGCGTGGCCACGCTTAACCCTAGCAGGTGGCTGCGCGTTCAGAAGTCAATCAAAAAATGAAAGGAGTTTATCTTTAGACCATTTAACGATGCTATGAGTTGTCCGTTCCACGAAACCACATTTGTACTGGAGAATATGTAATGTAGTGACCCAAAATAACTTATCTGGTTGTTTCAACATTGAGACAGAGCTTTTGAATCTACTCTTGCAACGATAATTCTTGGTTATATGCATGAACTTTTATTAATCTAGTTGTTGAGTAAAATTGGTCATTGTCATCTAATCCAATGCATAAGCTATGGAAGGAAGAATAGATCTATCATTCTAAATTTAGCATATTAATGTGTTAATTTTTAAGTTTCGGCGTGTTTCTGACTTGTGCAATGGTCACTTGTGAGCTCCATATTCCCCTTATGGGAATTTAAATTATGATTTGGTGAATATTGGTTTGTGAATTGTGATTAATGATTATTGAGATTTGGTAAATATTGGATTTGTGAATTGTGGTTTATTGAATATTCGAATTTTTAATATTATTTAATTTAATTAAATAATAATAAACAATCTCATTATTATGGTCGTTGATGGTCTTTGGTCAATAATCAATAGTTCATGATTGATGGTCGATCGCTCTAGCTGAACTTATGTGCTGGATTCGTCCCTGGTCGAAGGCAACTCAGGAGGACTCCCATAGATGCCGAGGGTAATAAATTTTTTTTTCGTGGTTTGCTGAATCTTAGAAGGTTACTCATATGGAAAAGAGAGGAAAAAGTTCTTCCAATCCAAAAGTCTTAAAAGGTACTAAACTTATCTGAAAATGCTTAATGTGGGCATTAGTCGCTCGTACCTTGATCAAGATTGATCAAAAATGAAAGGAGTTTATCTTTAGACCATTTAATGATGCTACGAGTTGCCCATTCCTCGAAATGATGTTCGTAGTGAAAGAAAGACTTCAAATTTGTTTCAGTTCATGAGATTCGTCTTCGATTTCGTTTTAGTTATTGGAAAAATGTAACGAGTCAGAAGTCGTTTAGTGGGTAACATGAACGAAATAGAAGTCGCTTGCATTGAAATCAACAATTCGAGCATCGACAACAACTCGGGAGGACTCACATAGATGTTAAGGTAATAAAAACATGTTTTCGTGATTTTCTAAATCTCGGTATGCCACTTATATGGAAAAGAGATGAGAAAGTTCCCAACAGTCTTCAAATGTAGTGAACTTATCTGGAAACGCATAATGTGGGCATTAGTCGTTTGTGCCCTGATCAAAATCGATAAAAAATGGAAGGAGTTTATCTTTAGACCATTTAATGATGCCACGAGTTTCCCGTTCCTCGAAATGACGTTCGTACTAGAAGAACAACTTCGAATTCGTTTCAGTTCGTGGAATTTGTCTTCGAAATCGTTTTAGTTATTGGAAAACTTTAACCTGTTGGAAATCCTTTAGTGGGTAACATCAAAGACATAGAAGTCATTTGCATTGAAAACACCACTGTTTCTTATTCATGCAGAACGAATTTTAAGTCATTTCAATGTAGAACTGAAAATCGTTTCACTACTAAAAAAAAAATCTAGGTTGTTTGGCCATTACTAAACAAAAACGAACTCCAAATCGTTTTGTGATTAAAAAAAGGGAGTTGAAATCGGTAACATCTGATTGCATTATGTCCAAATCAGATAAGTTTTTATGAGGAACTATTTACAGTCCGTTTCAAAATATAAACGACGTCGAACTCGTTATCGCTTTATTAAAACTAAAACGTAATGTAATTCGTTTTTCCACGTACAAATGGATTACAAGTAATTTCTAACATGTAGCAATTTGTCTAAAACAGTCAAGTTGTTTAAAAAAAATAATATGCTTAATAAACATAATGAGTTTATCATGAAAAGGTAGCTATAAGCATAATGTCACAAAAAGATTTAAAAAAGGTCCCTAAATTAGACGTCTTCATGTAAGCATCGTGCATATGTTTCGCGTGTGCCCAGTTTTATGTCATTTACTGCACCTACGAGTCTTTCGCGTCTTCCCTGCTGTTTTTTTCCTCTTTTTAGGAGGTCTTCCAGTTGTTTTCTTTTAAGTGATTGTATTGTACATTTTGGTCTCAGGGAATTGGAACTGATGGCTCTCCTTGCATTGAACTAACAATTGTCATTACAAACTAACTACAATTCACCATGTCAACACCTACAACATTGTCAGTTGAAATAGGAGAAGTACATTCACCGTCATCTTTGTCAGGACCATATTCATTAACGACATGATCGTTACAATTTCTACTAAGCATTCCATCATCCTCATCCCTAATTGAATTTTTAAAGTGTTCCACATCACCAATTTTTACCAAATACACATCATCACCAAATGGGTCACAGTTTTTCACAATTCTATCCAAAAGAGTAACACAAAGATGTGTTTCCCTGCTTACAAAAATAAATCAACTCACATTATAGTCACTGTAACGACCCGGGTCCCACTTAACGGGCTGTCCCGGCCGTTAGATGACGGCGTACTGTCCCCACTGTACCAATACGAGTCTTTTCAGCATGCTTTGTCCTCACTCGCACGCTCCCCGAGAAAACTTCCCAGGAGGTCACCCATCCTAGAATTGCTCCAAACCAAGCACGCTTAACTTTGGAGTTTCTAACGATGGACTTCCGGAAAAGAAGATGCACGTTGTTGGTATGAGTAGTACCTATCAATTCTCTTAAGCTTTCTTAGTTGGGGTATTACAATCACCCCCTGTTAAACTCGCGACGTCCTCGTCGCGCTTAACCCATTTGAGAATCTATTGTCAGGCGTTGGGATTCTAGAGGTGGCTCCCGCCCTATGGCGTCGCACTTAGTTCCCGATTTCCGGCTGGCGGCCGTCTCTGATACCATTTGTAACGACCCGGGTCCCACTTAACGGGCTGTCCCGGCCGTTAGATGACGGCGTACTGTCCCCACTGTACCAATACGAGTCTTTTCAGCATGCTTTGTCCTCACTCGCACGCTCCCCGAGAAAACTTCCCAGGAGGTCACCCATCCTAGAATTGCTCCAAACCAAGCACGCTTAACTTTGGAGTTTCTAACGATGGACTTCCGGAAAAGAAGATGCACCTTGTTGGTATGAGTAGTACCTATCAATTCTCTTAAGCTTTCTTAGTTGGGGTATTACAGTCACAATCCACTATGGTCGGTGCAACGGGAGCTGTTGACACAATAGGGCCAAGAACTGAAAAATCCATTTTATAAAACCATGAATTAATTTTTAACACCTCTTCCACTTTATCGTATAGGTTCTGATAAGAAATTGTTCTTGAAACAAAAACAGGCATTGTTCTCCCCTTCACATTTCCGGCATATTTCTATTTCCATGAACCTTCGGGTGTTTGCTCGTATTAAACAGGATAAAAAACTGATATCCTAACTCCATCGTTAGTGGCCATAATTGTAATTCAACAAAGAACATGTCAAAAACGATATGCAAGTCGTTTTCAGATAACAGGTATGTCATGAACAATGTATAAGTCATTTTATTTAACTAGCAAACTGAAATTGTCAAATATGCAGCAAATGGTTTAATCTTGTTTCAAAGTACATCAATAACAACTAATATGGAAAAAAATTTCGACCGCACATATACCGACATACATTTTAGTTCAACTACTACAAATGGGGAAAGTAATAGCTAGCTCAAATGTGAACATTATAGGCACAAATAGCAACAATATTGTCAAGAGATTCGCACAATATAGAAACTAAAAGGAAACATTAGTATACATGCACTTCTTCTTCAAGAACCCAAAAAAAAAAAAAAAATCTTGCAAGCTCAAATTTTTTATCAATAGAATGAGAATGTAGGATTTAGGGTTACTTCAAGAACACCAAAGTGCCATTTTGGGGGAATTAGAATAGATGAAATGAAATGTGAAAAGAAAAATCGATAGTGAAGGGAGAAGAAGAAGATGACAGACGTTGAAGGGCTCTCATGGGTCTGTGATAAATTGTAGTTAATTTGTGAATATATAAGTTTTGTAAAGATAAGGGTAATTAGGTAATTTGAAAAATACATTTACCTTTTATTTATATTATAAGGCCTTTTTAACAAAGAAGTATAAAGTGAGGCTTTTTAAATGAAAATATTAGTTGACTAGGCCTTTTAAACAAATGTCATTTCAAAGAAAGGTTGATGATCAGTCAAGCTTCTAAATAAAAGGTAGGTCTAAATGAAAAAAACTGATACGTACGAGATAAAAACGATCAACTTGGGATCACCTTCATTGTTTTCTAAGTGACCCTGTTACAAATAAATAGAAAAGTAATGAAGGGTGGAATTAGCTCACCTTCTAAATGCCATTTGAACAATTTACATGACCAATTACAAGCATGCCCGGACCTGTGCTTAGCGGGGCCCCAAGCTAAATTCAAAAAATGGGCCCCTATAGTGACCCTTTAAAAAAAATGTTACTCCAAATATATGATCGAAAAACCAACAAAATTACTAACTAATTAATAATAACTAAACAAAAAATTACTTAAGTTGTTGAATAAAAAATGAAATAAAACAACAATACCTTCAAGAATAACAATATGCCGGCAAGGCATCAACAATGAATCAACTAAAAAATTAATATTAATATTCAAATAAAAGAACAACTAATAATGAAAAATAAGCTAACAACATTTCAACAAACAAAATTTCACAAGAGCATAACATATTATCCATAGTATCCATATGTTATAAAAAGTAAATAAGTACCTTTAGCTCATCGTAGTAGTAACATTGAATCCAACCTTCCCAACAATCTCAATTAAGGCACAATCCTTGATATCTATCAAAGCAAATAGAGCACCAATTTGTAATTTAAAGTATAACAAATAATTTAAAAACTAAATTTTTTTACAAGATAAAACATCTAACAAAAATTAGTTAAAATTCTTGAAGGTTCTTACAAAGTGTTACAGGCAAAAAGTTTTATTTATTCATCTAAATACAATACTCCTTGCAGTTTTAGAGGCAAAAATATTTAACAAGTTTGTGTAATCTAATTGTTCAACCATTTTTCTCTCAATTGATAACATAGCTAATCCATTCAATCTATCCTGTGACATAGTTGATCGGAGATAAGACTTAATCAATTTCAACTTGGAGAAAGATCTTTCAGCCGATACAACTGTAACCGGTATGGTCAGTAAAATCTTGTAAGCAATATAAGCATTTGGGAAACAATTCACACTCTTCAAAAATCGTAGGACATCTATTGATCTTGACAAATCACTTGAAAAATAGATTCGCAAGATAAGCAATTCTGTGAATAAATCATCTCCAATAATGTCCGAATGTCCATTGTGCTTCAAATGTTGCTCAAGATTCATACATGACTTTTGCAAACTAGCATGTACCTCAGTCTTTAACTTCTCCAATTTGAACAAAAATCCAAAAACATTTTCATATTCCTTAAATTGTTCAAACCGTTCTTGAAGTGAAGATCGAGCTTGATCCACTATGTAGAGAAAGTAATCGACTCTGAAAGATTCTTCAGATGAACGCCGAACCTCATCATTGCCACTTTCATCATGTTGTTTCTTTCTGCGGATGATGCGCTTTTCTGTAAATGTAGCTTCAACACCCAATTCATTTTCCATTCCTCTAGCTTCATCCATGGCACGTTGAAATCCAAACTTTCTGAAGTCATCGAAAAACGCAATAAGTTCTTGTAAAAGAATGATAGCATTTTCAACATCCATGTCTTCAGCTTGAAGAAATTTACTCACTTTGTTGATTGCTTGTAGCACCTGGTACCAAATCAACATTCTAAGCAAAAACTCAAAATTATTGAGTTCATATGTTGCTAAGGCCTCAGCGTCACTCTGTGTTTTGGGATCTTCACTATTCTCAGCTAGAAAGAGTAAAGCATCCCGAATTTGTAAGATTTGTTCTTTTATAGCCCTTACACTCTCAACGTGACTCTCCCATCGTGTCTGTGATAATGGCTTAAGTGTGAGGCCATGTACATGGTCTTCGAAAATTTTCCACCGCTTTGTAGAGGAAGAGAACAACGTGTAGATATGTTGTACCACTCCAAAGAAGCTTCTAGCCTTTCTACAACTATTTTCCATATCACAAATTGCCAAATTAAGACTATGACAACCACAAGGAGTGTAAAAAGCTCTGGGATTCATTTCTAGTAATCTTCTTTGTACTCCTTTATGCCTTCCACTCATATTAGATCCATTGTCATACCCTTGCCCCCTTATATCATTAATATCAAGATCAAGTTTGGAAAGCACATTTATAAGTTCTGTTGAAAGTCCAAGTCCTGATGTATCATCTACCTTCAAGAATTCAAGCCAAAATTCTTCTACAGTTGGTGAGTTTGTAGAATCATCCACACATCGTATAACTAAAGACATTTGTTCCTCGTGGCTTGCATCTGGAGTACAATCAAGTATGACTGAAAAATACTTTGCACGTTTCACCTTTTTTATAATTGTGCTTCTAACCTCACCTGCTAAAAGTTGTATTAATTCATTTTCAATTTTGGGGCCGATGTATGTACAATCAAGTACGTGATATAAAATATACATACATCGACCCCAAAATTGAAAATGAATTAATACAACTTTTAGCAGGTGGGGTTAGAAGCACAATTATAAAAAAAGGTGAAACATGCAAAGTATTTTTCAGTCATACTTGATTGTACTCCAGATGCAAGCCACGAGGAACAAATTTCTTTAGTTATACGATGTGTGGATGATTCTACAAACTCACCAACCGTAGAAGAATTTTGGCTTGAATTCTTGAAGGTAGATGATACATCAGGACTTGGACTTTCAACAGAACTTATAAATGTGCTTTCCAAACTTGATCTTGATATTAATGATATAAGGGGGCAAGGGTATGACAATGGATCTAATATGAGTGGAAGGCATAAAGGAGTACAAAGAAGATTACTAGAAATGAATCCCAGAGCTTTTTACACTCCTTGTGGTTGTCATAGTCTTAATTTGGCAATTTGTGATATGGCAAATAGTTGTAGAAAGGCTAGAAGCTTCTTTGGAGTGGTACAACGTATCTACACGCTGTTCTCTTCCTCTACAAAGCGGTGGAAAATTTTCGAAGACCATGTACATGGCCTCACACTTAAGCCATTATCACAGACACGATGGGAGAGTCAAGTTGAGAGTGTAAGGGCTATAAAAGAACAAATCTTACAAATTCGGGATGCTTTACTCTTTCTAGCTGAGAATAGTGAAGATCCCAAAACACAGAGTGACGCTGAGGCCTTAGCAACATATGAACTCAATAATTTTGAGTTTTTGCTTAGAATGTTGATTTGGTACCAGGTGCTACAAGCAATCAACAAAGTGAGTAAATTTCTTCAAGCTGAAGACATGGATGTTGAAAATGCTATCATTCTTTTACAAGAACTTATTGCGTTTTTCGATGACTTCAGAGAGTTTGGATTTCAACGTGCCATAGATGAAGCTAGAGGAATGGAAAATGAATTGGGTGTTGAAGCTACTGTTAAGTGCATTTTTATACACTTTTTATACCTTCAAATTAGCATATTTTGGAACATCTTGAGCAAATATCTACTAATTTATGCATATTTTGTATTTAAATAGGTTAATATCAAAGTTTGAGGCCAAAAACCACAAAAGGAGTGAAGATTCTGCTGAAAATCCAAGTTTGGGGACCATTTTGTCACCTCCGGGAAGTTTTGGACAAGCTGAGCAATTAATCGAGGGACCAAATTGCAAGATTTCAAAAGTTGAAGGACCAAAAGTGCAATTCCAGAAGGACTTATTTGAAAGAAATCTGAAAAGTTGGGGTCTAAATTGCTCAAAATTAAAAGATGGAGGACTTAATGACAATTTCGGAAGGGACTTAGCTGCAAAAACACCCTCCAGCTGAGCCACGCGATCGTGTGGCTCGAACCAGGTCGCGAACGCGACTTGAACCACAAAACGGACCCGAGACTCGAAACTGCCAGAAAAAAGCACCGCGCGATCGCGTGGTTGAAAAACAAAAAAAATAAAAAGATTTTCCGGGCCGGACCGGGTCAACCCGGCCGACCCGGTTCGGCCCATATGCAGAATTTCGCGGATCTAACAAGATTTTAGGGTTTTTTTTAGGTGATTTTTGGGTGTATAAATAGACAAAATCCTCATTTTTCTAGGGGGATGTAAGTTTCTTGCCTCTTTGTCTATTTTCTCTTGTATTTTTCTTAACATTTACCTTATTTAATGCAATGTTTAATTATTGTTTTAATGTTCTTGTGTTCTTCTTCTACATTTCATCCTCTTGTTGTAGTTTAAGTTTTTATATTTGGTATTTTCTCAAATTTCTACCATAAATGTTATATATTTTAAGTGTATTTAATGTTTTATGATTGTGTTGTTGAAGATATTAATGGTTGATGAAGAAATTTGGTTCAAAGTGAAGGATTCTTGGGTTTTCACTTCAAGAACTTTACAAAAAGGGGAGTTTTCTTTATTATCTTGTTTTTAATCTTTATTTTAAGTATTATTCTCATGTTTATGTTATTTGTTAAATGGTGTTGTTAGTTTATTATTAGGGGTTAATATTATTGTGTTGGAATTTTAATTAGTTTAAGGTTATTTAAGTATTTTAGGTTGTTTTTGGATTGTGGGTATTTATGTTTATGTATTTGTGATTGTGAATGTTGTTTATGGTTTTCATAATTTTTAAAATGTTTGTCACTATGTTAGGTTCTTATTGGAATTTACTACACATGTTAGGTTAAATTTAAATTTTCTCATGTAATTTGGTTAATTAATTGACTACCACTATTTGATTTGTGAAAGAAGAAATTAGTGTAGTTATAAAAACTAAATTCACCTTGTTTCATGTTTTCTAGTTTAGTTTAGTCACCAAGTTCTTTTTATTATTAGTTTATTTTGGAAAATTAGTTTTAATCCTAGCTTTTACATATTGTTGTCTATTCGCTTTAATTAACTAGTTTTTCATGTTGCCATGTTTTAATTTTATGATAGTTAGTGTTCACCATCAAACCAACTTTTTATGTTACTTGACTTTTCTTTTAAAATGAAATCAATAACTTTAGTTACACTTCAATCATTCCTCGTGGGTACGATAACCCGGACTTCTCTAATCCACTTTACTACTTGAACGCGAACCGTGCACTTGCGGTATACGATTTTAGCGAACAACCACATTTACAGAAAAGCGCATCATCCGCAGAAAGAAACAATATGATGAAAGTGGCAATGATGAGGTTCGGCGTTCATCTGAAGAATCTTTCAGAGTCGATTACTTTCTCTACATAGTGGATCAAGCTCGATCTTCACTTCAAGAACGGTTTGAACAATTTAAGGAATATGAAAATGTTTTTGGATTTTTGTTCAAATTGGAGAAGTTAAAGACTGAGGTACAAGCTAGTTTGCAAAAGTCCTGTATGAATCTTGAGCAACATTTGAAGCACAATGGACATTCGGACATTATTGGAGATGATTTATTCACAGAATTGCTTATCTTGCGAATCTATTTTTCAAGTGATTTGTCAAGATCAATAGATGTCCTACGATTTTTGAAGAGTGTGAATTGTTTCCCAAATGCTTATATTGCTTACAAGATTTTACTGACCATACCGGTTACAGTTGTATCGGCTGAAAGATCTTTCTCCAAGTTGAAATTGATTAAGACTTATCTCTGATCAACTATGTCACAGGATAGATTGAATGAATTAGCTATGTTATCAATTGAGAGAAAAATGGTTGAACAATTAGATTACACAAACTTGTTAAATATTTTTGCCTCTAAAACTGCAAGGCGTATTGTATTTAGATGAATATATAAAACTTTTTTCCTGTAACACTTTGTCAGAACCTTCAAGAATTTTAACTAATTTTTGTTAGATGTTTTATCTTGTAAACAAATTTAGTTTTTAAATTATTTGTTATACTTTAAATTACAAATTGATGCTCTATTTGCTTTGATAGATATCAAGGATTGTGCCTTAATTGAGATTGTTGGGAAGGTTGCATTCAATGTTACTACTACGATGAGCTACAGGTACTTATTTACTTTTTATAACATATGGATACTATGGATATTATGTTATGCTCTTGTGAAATTTGGTTTGTTGAAATGTTGTTGGCTTATTTTTCATTATTAGTTGTTGTAACACCCCAAGTTTCAAAACCTTAAACCTAGGCGTGTTAACTTCCATTCACATTAAATGCGGAATTTAAAACGTTTAAACATTAAAATGCGGAAAACAAATCATTTAAAAACTTCAACCTTTTCATTTTCTATTTTAAAATCTTATAGAAATTTCGACAGAGTCTCCTCTATAAATTGGACTTAACCAACCTGTAGAGGGACATCAAAACCATTTTTACAACATAAACTCAACTCAAATAGAAATCCAATATTCAACATACAACCCCAATTCTACTTCAAACTCCAACATCACCACATTATTTCAAACTCAATCCCCAAACTCCTCAACACAACATTTTGTATCAATAAGCGTCAATTAAATGCAATAAGTGATAATATAACCAATATTAGAAATTCCATAACTAATTTAAAACTAATCTCAACCAAACAATTATCAACATAAAATGAATGAATTAAGAAATAATTAATTATAAACTTAATTAACTTCAAAATTTAACTTTATTTTCTTTAAAAACTTGAAGCGGTGTAGCCTGAGTCTGTCACCAAGTGCTCTCCTCGGATCACCTAACTTTCATCACCTGAAATGTTGGGGAGGGATTGGGGTGAGCTAAAGCTCAGTAAGTAAACTTTATGCATGAATGCATGCTTATGACATGAAATGCTTTAAACTTTGAAATATGTATCCCCATTCACTTTAACCTTTCAAAACTTTCAAACTTTTCAAGCTTTCACTTGACATTTCAAAACTTTCACTTCATTCCATCGTGAGCTCACTTGGTGTAACTTCTAGTCAATCAGATAACAGTGGGCCATTCTTATTTGGAACCAGATTAAATGCGCATTTCCACCGCAAAGCGGTTTAACATTCACTTTCCCACCGCAAAGCGGTTCATTCATTCCTTTCCACCGCAAAGCGGCTCATTACATTCATTCCACCGCAAAGCGGCTCATTACATTCGGGTACGCCGGTCCCCCGCGCCTCATTTCCCACTCGGACCTTTCATGACATAGAAGTACACCCATTCTTTCAAAAACTTGGGATACATAATTTTTGACAAAATTGCACTTTGACACATTCCTTTCATTAAAACATTTGACTTTCTCATTTCGATGCCAATGCATGCTTAATGATGCAATGACATGATAATGTGCATGTTTGAACATTCTTCTTAATAACATATGCTTTCATAATGTGAATGCAATTCATCAAAGCAAGTAAGTTGCACGACAGTCATTTACACATAACTTTCACATTTACATTCAACTTCTATGAAAATAGGGGGAAGTTTACTTACCTGTAGTCCTCAGTAGTCTGTTTAATATGCAGGTGGAAGTCTTGGTTGCCCGCGACGTCAATGTACCGTTTTTCCTAAGTAATTTCCATTCATTAACAAAATATGACTTTTAGTGAAAAACCACGTTTAACACTCTTAAATAAGGTCGAGACTTTCATGTGACTCATAATATAATAAACACATTTAACACTACATATAATATCATACTCGAAGTAATTAAGTTCAAGGAAAATTTTTGGAAATCTTACTTATCAATTTCACAATTCAAGTCAAGCATCCTTATTCAAACAATTGATCTTGAACTAAAATTTATAACTTTGAACATAACTTACATTTAAACTAACTTGTTTCAAAAGGTTAGAGTTTACTCTCTTATACCATTATCCCAAAATTCCAAAAATTACACAAGTTTGTTTAAATGGTCATATACATATTCGTGATCATATATACATACATTCACACCTCAAATTTAATATTATAGCACACAAATTAATCAAAATTTCGTGAATATATACCTATGCCCACAAAAATCCAAAATTTATACATATATATGCACGCATCTATACATACATAATAATATATACATTCATATACATCAATACTCATTCACATAACATCATTAATTCCCAAATTCATGGTTACACTCGAAATTACACAAAAATTTGAATATGAAATTAACTGAAATATCTGAATTTATGCATATAAAGTGTATACATACATTATTTACATAGAATTTATACATATATACATGTGTGTATCGAATTATGGGCGTGTGTGTGTGTGAAATCTCGTGGAACCGTGTGTGTGTGTGTGTGTGCGGTTCGCGGGTGTGTGTGTGTGCGTGAGGAGAAAAGGGAAAAGGGGGAAGAGGGGAAGGGGTACTACCGTGGTGGTGGCCGGCGTCGCGATCGGGTTAGAGAGAGAGGGTGACCGAGAGTGAGAGTTGAGTCGAGGGAGAGGGAGGCGAAAACGAGAGAGAGAGAGAGAGTGTGATGGAGAAGAGGGAGACCGAGAGCGAGCGTTAGTGAGGAGTAGGTTAGGGTTAGGTCTAATCTTTTGAAATTTACACTTCGGTCCCTCAATTCTCCTCCCATGCAATTCAGTCCCTTAGCTCCCATAAATTGGTAATTTAAGTCCACGACCCTCAAATAAATTTCCAAAGTGTCACCAAACCTTTCTCAACTTCAATTTAATGCAATAAAATAGAAAATAGCATGTTTAGGAAGTAAAACAATTAATCACATAAATTACACGTAGACTATTAAAATAAACAATTTAGAAACTTTTAATTGGTACATTGATCGAGACGGCATCCAAGTCCTTCCACTGCAAAATAATTCAAATTATTGACATTAAAAATATCATTAAATTTAAAATTTATAATATTAACATAATTATTACGTGAAATTTAAGGATACACGAAAAATGAAAAGCGGTCTTACAGTTGTTCTTTTATTTGAATATTAATATTAATTTTTAGTTGATTCATTGTTGATGCCTTTCCGGCATATTGTTATTCTTGAAGGTATTGTTGTTTTATTTCATTTTTTTATTCAACAACTTAAGTAATTTTTTGTTTAGTTATTATTAATTAGTTAGTAATTTTATTGGTTTTTCGATCATATATTTGGAGTAACATTTTTTTTAAAGGGTCACTATAGGGGCCCATTTTTTGAATTTAGCTTGGGGCCCCGCTAAGCACAGGTCCGGCCCTGGCGAGGTGAGGCGAGACGCTGGACGCTGGGACGCGACGCGGCACTGCAGCGTAGGCACGGCCGCACGGTGGCATTAAAACTTGGAGTTGGAGGAAAGAATTGGAAGGCCGAAGGCTCAAGGCTGAAGTCAGGAGTCTGGAGAGAGAGAGCGAGCGTTGTGTTCGTCGACCGTCGTTCGAATGAAGAGGAGCAGGACTGCAGCAGAAGAATGTTTCTAGTTCACAGGTTCGTTTGGAAAATTGAACTTTGGGGCTCAGGCAGTGTGCGTAAATTTCATTTTTTTAAAAAAAAATATGGGCACCTAAAATTTTTGGGCCCAAAGCACAGGCTTGTTGGGCCTACTGTCAAGTCCGGCCCTGGTTACAAGTGTCTCAATAATTTCATGAAAGTCTAGAAAAAAATTGTGAGGGCAGAAAAAGAATCTACACAGCTAAAGTTAACTCTCAAGACTCAACTAAAAATATATGCAAGAGCAATTGAAATGATTAGGTTTTCTTTCTTTGTTCTCACATTGATACACATGCAATTGCAGGGCAGGAACACTTGAACAATTCCAGCATATTTCATATAGCGTTGGATTGCATTCACACGGAAGCCAGAGCTCAACATTTCATTCATCATTATACAACAACAAAACCAAAAGGGAATTCAAATGCAACTAAGGCATTGTGTGACGAGAAAAGGGCAAACTACCATAATAATTTGAATTTCGAGGCTCGCCGTCTAATTTTCAGAAGAATAATTAGAAACTTGTAAACTATAAAAATAAACGCAAACTAGTACAGTGGAACACAGATTGAGATATTGATGACAGAAGCAAAATTTAGGGAGGATAGGGTATCAACCCAAAAACTTTCAAAAACTTTGAGGTAAATTTTGTGGTTGAAAATTGGAGAGAGAAAATATGTGGGGGTAAAAAGTGATTTGGGAACTTGTATAAATTATAAATTGTAATAATTGTTATTTATAATGAGTTGCCAAATACCTTGGAAGAATTCAGATGCTGCTCTCATGCTCTGAATACTGACTTTACACTTCCTGAAACAACCTCTTTAAATGCAGATACCTTTGGAAGAATAAAATATTTATTTCATAATTTACCCAAGTGAATATATAAAATGACTTATGCAAGATAAAGTTGAACAACATGATCTCATAATTCTAGTTCTTTAAATTTCTGATAAATTTGATGTTAGGATGCTTCAAATCTATTATAATGTTAGAGTAATTGAGCCCCTTATTCCCCCCTCCCCAACACACACACACACACACACACACACAAAAACACAACTAAAAGCTGTTGAGAAATTGAAAGTTTAAATAGTAGCCGAACTTCTAGCTACATTGAAGTGTAAAACTCAATGAAACAATCTTAGCATCTTCCACTTCCCGTTGCATAAATTCTTGATCACGAGTTATATTGACACCCTGTTCGGTGGCTTCATTGTGGGTTATAATATGGATTTATTGTATTTTCTAGGTAAGATATGTAGTCAAAAATTTGAGAGAGAAAATGTGTGTGATTAAAAAGTAGTTTGAAAAATTGTGTAGATTACAATTTGGGTTATAACCCAAGCCGCCGAATACTATGTGAAATACAAGTACAACTAGTACAAAATTGATGTTACGATATTTTTTGGCATTATGCCTACCCATAACACACGAATTGTTCTCCCTAGAGGTGTCAATACTGGTGGTCCGGGCTGTGTCGGCCCGTCAATATAAAAATCCGGTAACGGCCCGCTTGAAAAAAAAACCCGCTCGCTGCGGGTTACAGGCCGGTTCCGGGTCGACCCACAAATTTCAAACTATAACCCAGGCCTGCCCGCTGGCCCATCCGGGTCGAGCCCATGCGGTTCGCGATTCTTTCTGATTTGGCCCGTATGAATAAAAATATAGACTTTTTCATATTTATAGCAATTTTTTTGTCAAGTTTCTAAATACAAAATGATTAAAATGATATATTCATATTTATACCATAAAATATTTACATAGAATTTAAAGTTATATTTTATGTTATATAAATTATTTCTAAATTCGCAAATTTAAATAAAATATAAACAAATAACAATTAAATGCTAAATGTATTTTTGATTACTATTATCAAAGAACATTACGTTTTTTTAGCTATTACGGAGAAAAAAAAAATCAGATTTTGCTTTAAAAGTTGTATTAGAGTTTGTAGAAGAATGAAGATTTTTAATGTTACCATATTTAATAAAAACAAATTTTTTTTTACGGGCCAGTGGGTTAACCGAGGCCCGCAAATGTTTGACCCCCAAAACCCGCGGTTTATAACTTCTTAACCCCTGAACCGCCCGCACGGGTCAAGGGTTGGCCCGCGGTCCCGGGTTGATCCGGGCAGGTTTTCAGTCGGCCCGTTCGTCTTGACACCTCTATTCTCCCGGAAGTGTTTTTGTCCAAGTCTTGACTGGGCGCGTTCCAAGGACTTGAACCTTTGACTTCATGATATGAGGATTCTGTGGGTTGCCCTGGTACCATTAGAGTAATCATGAGGTCAAATGTTCAAGTTCCTGAGGACGTGCCCAACCAAGACTGGGACAAAAACCCTCCTCGAAAGAACAATTCGTATGTTATGGGTGGGCACAGTGCCAAAAAATACTGTAATCAATAAGAAAAATAATATGAAAAAATAAAATAAAATTGATATGCTATCTTATCCATTGGATGTTCATGACTTAAGTTGAGCATTAAAAATATTCATTATCCACATTTTCTTCACTTATGAATATATGTTCTCAATTTGTACACGCTTAAACTCTCAAAATATCTAGGTTTATTATGACATTAATTATAATTTTACTATTTAATGCCTCTCCACTAGGGATGTCAACGAGCCGAGCCGAAGATCAAGGCTCGAACTTGGCTCGAGCTTTTTGGGGTCGAGCTTTTTTTGGCCCGAGTCGAGCCGAGCTAAAGCTCGTCCCTAAAAATAAGGCTCGACTCGAGCTTTTTCCGAGCCGAGCCGAGCCAAGTACCGAGCTTTTACATTTTTTCTTTTTTTTTTATAGCAAAATTTCATAAAGTTTTTATTGAAAATGTGTATATATAGCAAGTTGAGCCGAACTCGTGATCGAAATTCATTGTAAGAACTCCCATCGAGCTTTTTAGCGGGCTTTTTTTTTTGCTCGAGCCGAGCCGAGCCAAAGCCCGTCTCTCAAAAAAAAGCTCGGCTCGAGTTTTGGTTCAAAATCTCGAGCCGCGAGCCGAGCTTAGTCCGAGCTTTTTCCGAGCCGAGCCCGAGCCGACGAGCCGTTTTGCCATCCCTACTCTCCACTGTATTAATATAGAATAGAAATGATACGATTTTTCCATTAATAATTGTCGGAAAATCTCATCCTCGCATCAATTGAAAAAGAAAAAGAAAGGAAGAGAGTAAATTGAGATATGACCAAGGAAATATGACTTATTTCTGTCACGTCCCATGCACTTATTTCTAAGCCGTGAGTGTGACAATAATCTTGGTTCCTGAAGTGTGCTCATTATGAGATTCAACAATCATCACAGAACCTTCATCAACCATTGAGTTGATCCAGCATGATACATAGGCAGCCTTGTTTCCTTCATTGAAGCATATTTCATCTGCCCCCAACACATCCCACGAACAAATTTCGTTCATCATACTAATTGGCTTTTGAATCAGTTCTTCTTTGGTACAAATTTCAATCTCAACATCCTCGTCGGGTTTCTTAACATAAAGTGAGAAAATTGAAGCCATTTTTGTACCAACCTTGTGCTCGGCATCATTGATACATTGTGAAGCAAGATTATGAAAATTTGAAATCTTTGTCGGAATGTTGAAAATCACAGTCTGTGCAACACATTTGCTCGTTTTTGAATCCATTAGCAGAGAGGGAGTTTCTCCAGCAGATTTTCGGTGATTAGGAAGGTAAAATGAGGGCATTTTGGGCACGTCAGCTTTTGAGACTAAACTCTTGTGAGCATTAGCCCATTTCTTGAGGAAACTGGTCATGGCAAATGGATCCGCAAGAAGTAGACTGCTACTTATCCCAATCGAGTATCCACCACACTTGAAATTAGTAACCTGAAAAAAATAGAAACACACAACATTTATATGTCGATTATTATTTTCATATATATGCAAACGTTATATGATGTATTTACCACTCACCTGGACATAAAATAATGGAAAGAACTGAGGGTTCTGCTCAAGAACATCCTCCCAAAAGACAAAGTTTGTTTCTGCATCTTTCTTTTCCTTCAGATCAAGAAAATCTGCCAAATTCATATCAATTCTGCCCTCAACCAATCTAGCACCTGAGTCATTTGAAACAATCTGTAGATCTTCATCACCCTTTTCATTGTGTCTCCTTAATCTTCCAGCAAGCAGTGGTTGTTCTGACAGCGCTCTACTAAGTGACTCTTTTATCCAACCTGCTGCAACCCACCCAGAATCCTCGTCTGACGCCTTGTTATAGCACATAAAAAAGTTAAACCACCGTCTGAAAAAGCTGGAACTCTGATTCCCTGAAATTACAACTCGACTGAACTCTCTTGGGTCTGTTGGCTTCATTGGCACCACACTTTGCGCAGCATCTATGAGCAATTTGGAACCAAAAGATAGATTAGAAATTGCCATTTTGGCTGTGTTGAAAAGCAAATGATGAGCCTAGCATGCTATTTATAAGCCTTGAGTATATGAATGGAAAGAGATATACATGATTTTTCTAAGTTGGCAGTGTCGATACACCAACTTGGTTGAATAGTATCAAATTTTAAACAGGATTTGGTTAGCTGGAACATCTAATTTCTCTTAAATCATAATATTCAAGTTTCTACACTTAGTAGTATATTTTAAATTAAGCTTAAATGAAATGAAACTACCACTGATCCACTAGTAATTTGCTTGTTGTGAAGATAATAAGCTGGCTGGCGTTGCACGCAATTTAGTACAAATCGACCAACTGTTACACCAGTAAGTTGTCAAAACTGCAGGTCACCTCCATAAATGACTATATACGTTGGAGAATGAACTTGTTCACCCTTTAATGGGGGTGAACATAACCCCGTCCAATTTGACTGAAAAGTGTGCAGTCAAATAATTAAAAAAAAAAAAATGTTGAAAAGTTTCATTTCTCTCTCTTCTCTATGCAGATATACCATCTCAACACCCCCACCCCCATACGCGAATAACCACCCACCCCTATCATTATTAACCATTTTTCTTTATTTTCTTTTTCTTAAATAGTCTAAAATTGATATTAAAAATAATATTTTTGTTCATTTCATATTATATAATTTAATGAGAGCTACAGTATGAGTATAATATTAATATATAAACTTTTACTATTTAAAAAATACATATTTATCACATACAAATTTTCAATTTAAAGCATGAGCCTTTGTTTGGTAGAAGTTTTTTATTATTTTTTTAAAAAAAATGATATTTTCGAAGTAAAATACGTAGTTAAAAATAATTTTGAAAAATATGTATGGTTAAAAATGTGTATCGTTAACTACTGGTTTGAAAATGCGTATTTTCAGACAGTTTGGCTCGATTTGACTTTAAATCGTCATTTTTTGGTTTATAAACCAATTTATAAACCACACAATTTCTCAAACCACTTTTTAACCATACATTTTTCTCTCTCCAATTTTCAACAACTACTTTTTACCCCAAAATTATAAATAAACAAAATTATAAACCAAACAGTGTTACCAAACGAAGGCAAATGTTGGCGGGTTCATGTGAAATTGAAACAGCGATTTCGATTCGATTTGTGGTTTGACGAATTTTTTTTTTTGGGAACCCTATGTAATAACTGGAATTTTATTAATACAATTATGAGATAATAATTTGGTTATGTATAAGCAAATCAACGATGATCAAAATAGTTGTGGTAATAAGATTTTAGCTGGTACATAGGGTTGCAAAAATAAATGGGTAATTATGCCTCCGTTCGGATAATTTTTTTGGTTTAAAATCAGTTTATTTCATGGATTTTTAGGTAGATGAGTGGTTAAAAATTGGAGAGAGAAAGTGTGTATGATTAAAGATTGATTTGGAAAATTGTGTATAAAATTTGGTTTATAAATCAAATAAACTACCGCCGCCAAACAGAGGCATATTGGCACCACAACATTTATTAACTACAACAAATTTAATTGTAATGAATATTCCTAAACTTTTTCTATTTTTACACTTATTCTCCCAAGTTTTTTTTTTATATATTTTTTTATCATCAACCATTTATTAAATTTCATATCTTGTCCATAGAGACGATTTTTGTTCAAAATATTTGTTCTGAAGGCCAAAAAAACTTATTTATTAATCGTATTTTTAACAAAAAATATAAATAATTTATATTAAAATCAAAAATAAATATTTTTCCTCTTTTCAATGCACATTAACAAAATATTTAGATAGAAATTGTAATTATAAACAAAATCTGTTAATTAATTGAAAGTTGAAAATAATGATGCGTCGAAAAAATATAGAGGACATAAAAGTAAAAGTGAGTAAATATTAATAACTTTTTTTGTAATTAAAATGTGGTGTATAAATAAAAAATTGTTGTGTAAATATAACTACCCAAATTAAAACGTCAAACTATAAGTCAAATTGAAATCATTGTTTCAGTTTCACGTGGATCCGCCAACATTCTTAAGTCAAACCAAACCGAACTGGACCGTTTTAAAATACACATTTTTAAATCACTTTTTAACAATACACAATTTTAAACATATATATTTTTTAAAAACATGTTTAACCACATATTTTAAATTCGAAAACATCACATTTTTAAATTTTTTTTTTTATCAAACAAATGCTCATGCTTTAAATTGAACTGAGAATTTGTATGTGATAAATATTTATTTTGAAAAGCAAAAAATTATATATTGATATTATACTCATATTGAAGCTCTCATTAAATTGTATAATATGAAATTAACAAAAATATTATTTTTAATATCGATTTTAGACTATTCAAAAAAAAAAGAAAATATGGAAAAATGGTTAATAATGATAGGTGTGGGTGGTTATTGACGGGTGGGGGTGTGTGTGTTTGAAATGGTATATCTGCATAGAAAAGAGAGAGAAATGAAAATTTTCAAAGCTTTTTTTTATTATTATCATATGTCAGCACACTTTTCTGTGAAATTGGACGGGGTTATATTCACCCTATTTAAAGGGGTTGTACAAATTCATTCTCTATACGTTGCACTCAATTTAGTACAAATCTACCAACTGTTACATCAATAAGTTGTCAAAACTGTTGGTCACCTCCATAAATTAATTTGAGGGAAAATTCCAGCGACGGTACCAAACCTACTTTTTTCCTTACAGACTTTATTCAAATGTACGCTTTTTGTCATCCACATTCTCAAACATTTAAAATAGTTGCATCAAAATTAGGGCTGTATAACGAAATCACCAAATCGAAATGAAACCGCAATTTAGGCAAAACATTTTAGAATTGTATTGAAAGTTACTTATTTTGTATCTATTTTGGAATCAATAAATCTATTTTTTAATGTTGTGATCACTAATTTGTATTTTTGTGTTATCTATTAGGTTTTTTTGATATTATTGTGATCGTTTACTTGTGTTTGTGCCTTTGCTTTTGTATCTATATTAGAAGTTGTTTACCTATATGTTTTAATTTTATTAGTCTTATAACATACATTCGTAATTTCTTTGGGTTATTTGCAATTAATTTTGATGTCTTCATTTAAAATTCTATTTCAATAGTTATTTTAACTCAATCTACATATATTAGTTTAGTTTCGTTTGCAAACCGTACCAAACCGCAAAAAATAGTTTGATTTGGTTTAGGAAATGAAATGATTTGGGTTGGGTTGGAAAAAAATCAAACCGTTTTAACGGTTTGGTTTGAAAAATTATCAAAAATCATCCAAACCAAATCGTTTACAACCCAATCAAAATGACAATTGAATGGAAAACATTCAAATTGGTTAGTTGACCATAAAAATTAATTTTGACCAAATATAAGAGAGGTAAAATGGTAACTTTCTAACTTTAACTTATAATAAAATTAAAAAGTAAATTAAAAAAGAAAAAGAAATAGAAAAAATTGTTCATCTTTCTTCACCCACGTGACCTTCGCCAACCTTCGTCGGAATCTGAAATTTAAGTACCGGTTGAATCATCTTCTCTCCTTATCCAACTACCCCTCTCTCCCTACCACCAAATCAAACTAAAATCCACCCACTTGCCATCGCACAATCCACAACGCCGTCACTATACTCGAATCTTTAAAAAATAAAAAACCCAAAACAACCCACAACTTTGCCTCTACTGCACAACTAATAAAATCTACCAAAAAAAGTCAAATTTGTAAAAACCCCAATCTGTAGTGAAAATGGGGTTAAGAATTATACTTGAACGTTCGGCAACCTATTAATTTGAAATGATTATTTTGATTTAATTTACACAATTTTTTATACCACTTTTTAATTATTCACATTTTCTCTCTAATTTTTAACCCCACATCTTACCTCGAAAATATAAATAAATCAACAAATAATTTAAATTCTTTGATTTGACAACAAACATTTCATTTATTTTAAAAAAAAAAGAGATACAGAACTGTGTTGAGGATGTGTCTGAAACTGTGGCTACATCAGACGACCGACTAGTCAATTCACTAAAATCTTTTCATTTTTCATTATTTAATAAGAAAAAAATTAAAGCCTCTGTTTGTTAAAATTTTTTTGTTTAAAAACATGTTTTTTTTGTGTTTTCTAGGTAAAATGTGTGATTGAAAATTGGAGAGAGAAAATGTGTGTGGTTAAAAAGTGATTTGGAAAATTGTGCAGGAAAAAACATGTTTAAAAACATGTTTTCCAAACACATAGAAAGTTACCATTTTGCTAATCTTATATTTGGTCAAAGTAAATTTTTATGGTCAACTAACAGAAAATTTGATGTTTTCCATCCACTTATCCTTCTGGTGCGACTATTTTAAATGTTTGAGAACGTGGGTGACATAAAGTGAAGATTTGGGAAAGTTTGCGAAAAAGAAAATGTTTGGAATCACGACTACAATTCTCCCTAAATTTGATGAATTATATATCGTGTCTTTCAAATTTCGTGAATACAATTCTACCATGTATTCTCGACCATATCGAGTCAACCAAATGTATTGTAAGCTCTAAATTACAGATTGAACAATGTGATTCATCTGTTGTAATGATGAACAAAAGTCTATGTGGAAGTAAGATCACTATCACAATTTTAATGAATAAAAATGTATCTTAACATTATTAAACAATGTGACAGTAATACCATTACAATAGGAACTAGTTTTCATCACAATTATTGATGAATAGCATTACTCCTAATGGCTCGGTGGTTGCTTGAGGTGGGACGAGGATCATGTGGTCCTTTCTCATGATATTGAAGGGATTAAAGGAGGGGATTCACAATTTTCAATAAGGAATCAACCAGTGGATTCCTTTGGCGATGTTGAGTTTCGGTGGACTCACTTTGATTTAAAATAAAACTTCTTAAAGTTGTTTCTAATTTCACCATTTTATGATTGTTGGGTTTTGATACCAAATAAATCTCGGGCTATGATGTACACGTCGGATTGTGAATTCACAAGATTTGGCCAATGATAAATTAAGGGTTAAGTACACAAATACATAACTTTTAAGGGTCTATTTTTAAATGACAGGTATTTCAAAACATATTTTAACAATATATAAACATATTTTCAAAATCAGCTATTCTATCCTACAATATAAGCTGAGGATCCGATTTCGAAGCACAAAGCTATATCCTATGTGGAGAGAGCAATAACAAGGGCGTCCCAAAGATAATTCAATGCCGTGTTTGTGGAAGAAGAGAGGAGTTACGATGGGAGACTGTGAGCTAAGGTCTTGGGAGGAAGTGGTATCGAAAGGGGAGGAAGTTGCGGAGTTGTTGTTGGCGGATATAGTAGGGGTTGGCGGCGACGACGGTCGAGGTGGAGGTTGTTGTTAAGCCATTGATGAATGGGGTGAAAAGATCTAATTTCAGCATTAAATGCATTATGCATGTGAATGGAGGCGGAAAGCAATTGTTGTTTGAGCCCCATTTTTTGAAGTGATCAAATATGTGCTCTCGCAGTTGCCAAAAGAAGATTGTTGTTGGTTTTTGTGTGAAACAGAATGAAACATTTTTTTGGTTATTCTATTGCTTCTTCTTTTTGGAATTCCAAATAAAGGGAGCTAAAATTTGAAGCATATAACAAATATGAAAAGTTCTATAGTAAAAATTACATCTATCAAAGAATATTTTAGAAGTACTGTACACGTATTCAAACCAGATCAAAGAAACCATGAATTCAAGGAAGAATAAAAGAGGGCCATATATCAATTGCAATGCTTTGATTCTTTATCTCTTTAACAAATGACTATATTCTAATTAATTTTTATTGTAGTTAATTATATATTACAACTCACTCAAATTTTCATTTTTTCTTGTAAAATTAATTGAATTTGTTACAAATTGTAATTACATTGTAACGTAACTAAATTGTAACTTAGTTACATTCTACGATGAATTACAATTTGTAATTAATTACAATTGTAACTTAATTATATTTTTTAATTAATTACCATTTTTAATGAATTTCAATTGTAACTTAATTTCAATTTTGTAACTAATTACAATTTTAACTAATTCTTGAAATTTCATTTTGCTTCTAAAATTAATTGAATCAATGAAAAATTATAATTAATTACAAATGTAACTTAATTACATTCTATAATGAATTACAATTTTTAACTAATTACAATTGTAATTTAGTTGTATATTACAAATTGCATTAGTTACAATTTGTAACTTTATTTCAATTTTGCAATTAATTACATTTGGCTAGTAAATTACATTCTATAGTAAATTAAAGTTTACAATTAATAATAATTGTAACTTTATTTTAATTTAAATTGTAACTAATGAATTCATAAAATAATAGTTTAATTCCTAATTTGTAATTGATTACCTTCTCAACTCCACCAACATCGCTGCCGTCTCAACACCACCACCATAACTACCTCAACTAGAGAAAAAATCAAACAATTTGAGAGAGGTAATATATCAAGGTAAAATTACCCAAATGTAGTGTAAACTATTTTATTAAATCTCCGATGAACCAGTTGAAAAATTGAAGATCAATATAAGTCAATAGTAGACAACATTAATATGTGGTGAACCAGTTCATGAATGATTGAAGATGAAGGTAAATGTATTGATTGGTCAAGTAGAAAATCCATAATATCTCGAATAGCTTCATCATCCTAAACCATTAACACTCCCTTAACCTACATTTGATCTAGAAACTACTCTTGAACAAACCACGACGAGAATTTTGGAGTGAAAAACAATGAGGATTCCCAACAATCAACTTCTTGCATAGCTTAAGATGAACAGTTTTGAGGTTCATCTTTAACTTTTCCTTAAGATGCTTGTGATTGACATCAACGCACTAATGGGGATTTAGAAATTGACAAAAAATACTTGATTTCCCAGTTTAGTTGACTTACGGGAAAAACTCAATGAAGAAACAAGTACATTGGAATCAATTTCTTCTAGGGTTTTTGAGGGAGAGAAGAACCGCTAAGTCGACGGAGAAGACTCTCAAATGGAGAAGAAGACTCGAGAAGTGAGAGGAAGAATTAATTTCCTGCGCGAAGAGAGAAAGAGAAGTGGATTAGTTAGGGTTTGGTTTGGGTTTAATAAGTTAATAACTGATTTAGTAAAATTGTTTATAATTAATTGATTTAAAAAATTTAAAATCTAACTATATGATTTTGTGTAATTTTCCCATAAATTAATTACCAACAACCAAATTCAAGTGCTATACCCAACCCACTTATATTACGTCTCGGATGACTTTGAATCTTGGCCCATTTACCTTGTCATTGGTCCAACTAAAAGCCTAACCTAACCCTATATAGAGTCTTCTACCCTAGTCTTCACGGAGTCTGTGATTTGTGTGAAGAAAGGAAAAAAGGTAGTTGCTTAAGAAAGTGAAAATCACCCATTTGTGCTGTCCAAAAAGCAGTGTCATTATTCTCTTTTTGCGCCTATGTTCATTGTCTTCTTCTAGCCTTTGTGGTCTACAAATCACTAACGTTATCTTTTCCTTCGTAGGTGAGATTGAGAAGCAACTGGGGTAATATATTGGTTGTGGCTTGGAGCCGTTTTGGATTGGTTGTCTGGTAGAAAGGTAACGTGAAACTTAGCCTGAAAAATCCACTTTTGATGACTATTGAAGCAAGCTTCTGCAAAAATAAGTATTAGAGCCTCAATGTGGTAGATTAGGCTCAAAAAACTGATAAAAAACCATCCATAAACGAAGTAGAAATCATATCAAGAAAATGTCCAAAAATTTGTTGAAAAATTGGACTGAAAAACTTGATTTTTGTCCAAACCACTAATCTGTTGGACGAACGAAGACCACTGACATGTCCAGCAAACCAAGGCGCACCTTCGTGGGTGGCGCATGGCGGACGGTGAGTGGAACTCCGTCAGAGGCACGTGGGATCTCCCTCGGCAATGGTCTCTTGAGGCTGTTTTCTTACCTTAGTTTCCTGAACGTACTTATATTTTTGGTTTTTATTTCAGGTATCGTAGTAAGAATTGGACGATTGTGCCCTTGCTTGTGTGGTCTTGGTTTCGTGTTGGCTATGTTTCTATATTTATTGAATTACTTTAGGATCCATAGCGGACCTAAAGCAGTAAATTCACATCTCTCATAATTTATAAACTCAAATTTGTTCGCTTTTGTATATTGGCTTATCCTATTTTTAAATTTTAGATTAACGCATTATCATGTGAGGTGACATTAAGATCGTGGTTACCTTTGTGGGGGTAACATTGCTTGTGCTAGAAATTTAGGAATTACTTGCTATATTTTGAAGTGTTGAATTTGATTTTTTTGTTAACAAACCTTCGTGTTGCATTGATTATCCTGTTAGAACACCTCGACTTCACCTGTTCGAACATTCCCTTTATCTAAGATCGCGAACCTTATGAAACCTTGGGAATTTAGAGCAGTGTATATACTTCAGCCTTAGGATTACTTTGTGTGACCTATTTGTACACTCTGGTTGTTCTACTTTATTTTCTCAAAATGTCTTCACACTTTGAGGTCACAATTTGTAATGGGAAAGGGGATTTTTCAATTTGGCAACAAAAGATGAAGGATATTTTGGTTCAACAAAAGTTTCAAAAGCCTTAGATGGCAAATTTCCTGCAAATTTGACATAAGTACAAAAATAAGAAGTCAATGAGCTTGCTTATAATTCAGTCATTTTACACTTATATGATGCTGTTTTGAGAAAAGTGGGTAAACTTGATTCTACAAAAGAACTTTGGGATAAATTTGAGAAACGTTATGTATTAAAGTCTACTCCAAATAAACTTTTTGTTTTTGAGAGTTTTTTTGGGTTTAAAATTGATCCTACAAAGGATCTTGATGACAATCTGGATATTCTCAACAAACTTATTCAAGATATCACAAATTGTGGTGAAAAAGTATCTGAAGAATATAAAGTTGTTATATTATTAAATGCTATTCCTGATTCTTATAAAGAGGTCAAGAATGCTATTAATTATGGTAGGGACACTTTAACACTCGAGATTGTCATAAATTCCATTAAGAGTAAGGAGATGGAGATAAAGGCTGAAAATGAAGATAAGAAGAGTGGTGAGTTACATATGATGAATAGAATGGAGTTTAAGCAAATGAAGTTGGGTAGAGCTCAAGATAGTAGTGATTCAAGTGATGTGGGTGTTAAGAAGAAGGGAAAGGGATGAAACAAGTCCAGTGGTAGACATTGTTATAGCTGTGGTAAGTTTGGACACTTTATTATATGTTGTCCTAAGAAGAATGACAAGCAAAAGGATAAGATGAGAAGTGAGACAAATTGGCTATAGGGTCGAATGATGACTCTAGTGAGGTTTATTGAGAGTGAGCCTTGTTACCACATATGCATATGTGTGTGATCCTTTTCTATATGTGTGTGATTCCTTAAATCTGTTGCATTGATATCTTACACTTTCAATTTGTTTGTTGTGTGTGTAATTGCATGAATTGAAGTTATCTTATTACTTGCTATAACTGTTTGTATGCATAGTGGGCTTGATGCATTAGCAGTGTGTTGGATGTCTATTGGTGAGATGGAGTATAGATGCCTAGGGGTACATGGTGAATTGTATCGAGGATGTGGTGTGTAACATTTGGATTACGAGTGGAGAGGTGATTAAATTTTGGAATCATTTATCTCTAAAGAGACCCTGATCAGGTGGAGTGTGAGAGAGACACTTCTATCACTTCTATTGAGTGATCAGTCTAGTGAGCATAGTGGGCGATGAGAGGAGATATGTGTTCTCGAGGTGCAAGTAACACAATGGGATAGGACAAGTGTTGTGAGATCTTTTCGTGGGGTCATTTTTGGATCTGTTACATGTGCTGGACATTTGTTAATTTAACTTGGTGTTAATTTTTGGTTCTGTGTGAACTTGCGTCATTTGAAAAGGTTTGAGTGATACCTATATTATATCATCATCGCATGTTTATTTGTTCTTGAATGATTACTGTAAATATTTTCTTCTACTTGGGTGTTATTAACCTTAGCCTTGGTGAGTATATGAAGCAGGTATGATATGTACTTCGGGTTTAAAACACGAGGTATGGTTTGTAATGCCAATTTTATTGGTTGCCTTGATTATGCAAATACTAACTGTGTGTTTTGATTGCTTGTAGGTTTATTGGGAATCAAGGTGGAGATTTGTTGGGTTTTGATACCCAATAAACCCCGTGTTATGATGTAAATGTCTAATTGTGAATTCATAGGCTTTGGCCAATGATGAATTATTTACCAACAACCAAATCCAAGTGCTACACCCAACCCATTTATATTACCTCTTGGATGACTTTGAATTTTTGCCCATTTTTCGTGTCATTGGTCCAATTAAAAGCCTAATCAAACCCTATATAGAGTCTTCTATCCTAGCCTTCACGGAGTGTGTGATTTGTGTGAAGAAAGGAAAAAAAGTGGCTACCAAAGAGAGTCAAAACACCCCCTTTGTGCTGTCCAAAAATCGGTATTGCTGTTCTATTTTTGTGCCTACTTCCATTGTCTTCTTCTAGCCTTTGTGGTCTACAAATCACTACATTTATCTTGCCCTTCGTGGGTGAGATTGAGAAGCAACCTGGGTAATATATTGGTTGTGGTTCGGAGCCATTTTGGATTGGTTGTTTGGTAGAAAGGTAACGTGAAACTGAGCCCGGGAAATCCACTTTTGATGACTATTGAAGCAAGCTTCTGCAACAAAGATTTCATGTTGAACTTCAAAGCCCGACTTCTATTGCAAAACTCCTAATTTGTCTTTGTTGATGCATTATGTTCTTTACACTTTATATCAATTTTACCTTTCTGTTTTGAACACTCAATGACAATCAAATGGACATTCAAATTGAAATAACATATCTCCAAAAGTGACATCTTGATATTCGATAACAAAACTTGACATATTAAATTTTCAAAATTTAATTAACAGATTTGCAACCTGGTGGAACATAAATTTCTAAGGATGACAAAATTATCATACCCTGTCCATCTCGCATTAACTCACTCCAAATGAAGCATAGAATGCCCACCCTGTTTAGAAACCAAGGTGGGGACGAGGAACAACGATGTGTTTGGCTGGCTCTACATATGCCCACAATGGAGTAATGAGATATTATGTTTTTATTTTTATTTTTATTTTTATTTTTTTTTATGCATAGATTAGCTATGTGTTAGTATCGAGAAAGTTGTCTCTTTATGAAAACTAATATTTTTGAGCTTGAACTATTGAATGGCTGGATGACAAGTACATTTCACTCACTTATTTAGGCTCTAAAATTAGGCTATCATTTGTCATTTTATAGATTTTCCACTTAACTCGTTGTAAATTATGTTTATTTCAGTTTTGGACCCAACTGAAGCAATTGGAAGGATTTTTTTTATTGATTCTTGATTGATTGAAAATTGTGGAGACTAGTTTGCAAATATTGAAAGATGGAATATTCAACCATCGAGACTTGGAAACTAAGAAAAGATATCAAAGTCATTGCAAGGAGGTGCTCTAAAGTACTAATGAAGATGTGAAGTGATGAATCAAGCATCAGATGTTCAAAGAAGAAAAATAAGAAACCTATTTGCGGAACATGCGAAGAAATCAGAGCATATCTCTTACTATAAAGATCTACTTGGAGCTCATAGTATATCATTGTAAAGACAATTTAATTAAGAGTTCAACAAAAAAGACATATCATAATTAGGAGTTGTAAATCAAAAGTATATGCGTTTGAAGAAAAAGTTGTCAAATTGCGAGAAATAGGCGACTGCATAGTGCAAAATTCAGGTTGCCACCTGGAGGTCCAAAATGCCACCTAAGGCTGAAAAACATGCCTAGGAAACCTCTGGTATTAACACTGGGTAGTTGTCCAGTTCAAGTGGCGACGTAAATTTACGTTCTATTTCAAAATTTTATTTCAAGTAGGGATCTTTTTGGGCGGTGATTTTTACCTCATTTTTACCTATTTGAGATGCATATAAATAAGGGGTCAGTTATACATAAGATGGGGATCGAATATCAGCTGAAGAGGGAGAAAACAAGCAATTCACATAAAGATTTCATTCGGGAAAAATTGAAATGAAGATTGAATTCAAGATTTTTTTTTTTTTTTTTTTTTTTTTGGTGATGGATTCAACATTTTTTTTTCTCATTAATATGCTAGACTAAATCCCAAAAATTATGCTAGGACCAAGATGAAACTTTTATTAATTTCTTTTTATTCTTGGATTTTGAATTTTAATTAAAACAATTTCTTGATTTTTTCAAGCAATTAATATTGATTTTCATGCTTCTATAATTATGTGATCGATGATTATATGAATTGTTGTGGCTTATTTTTAGATTTGAGAGGTCGAAACTTGTTAGACATATATTAATTGTCATAAAGTCCTAGGATATAGAAATTTACCGGTATGCTTTATGTGATCTCCAAGTATTCATGAATCCATTAATACGTTCTTGTATGTTCGCATTTGTCATAAAAATATAAGCGGGTTACATATAGGAATATGTTTAATTTTACTCAAGAGAGAGTCTTAAACTCATTAGGAACATTGATCTTCATATTCAAGGAAGTGTTTTCAACTTAGTAACCCAGAATTAATAAGAAATAATAAAAGTGTATTCTAGGTCCTAGCACTACATTCACATACTCAATCAAACCATTCAATCAAATTGATTTGCATTAGTTAAATTTTCCTTCAGAGCTATTTTTAGCACTTAGTTTAATTTGATTTCTCAACTTCTCAATCTTGAAATTATTTGTTTCGGTTAGGTCTAGAACTTAGAAAATAATTTATCAAAATCCTTTTTAGTACGATGCTTAGACTCACAATCTATTATATTACTTGTTCGATATGTACACATGCAGTAGATAATCATGCAACACGTATTTGGCACCATTGTCGGGATTGTAGTTTATTTAATATTTTAAATAATCTAAATCTAATTCAAACTTTATTTTATTTTATTTTAATCTCCTCCACTATTTTTATTATTTCTCCTTGGATCTATGTATGTGAAGTTCGAAACACGGCAATCTTACTGCCGCTGATCTCGAAATTGAACACACATTCCAATCAGGTCCTGAAAACTATAAAGGCAAAGGTAAAGAAATTTTGACTAATAATCAGGATGGTGCTGCGAATATAGTCTCATATTTCCATAATATAGAAGAGGGAGAGACCTCAAAACCTTTTCCTCCTCTAAACAATCACTGTAATATTCTTAATTGTTACATTATTCCTTACCGTAAGTGTACGGGTTGCACAAGTAATAAAGTGGACAATGAGTTTGTATATCGTACCTATGAGGATTGAGAAAATTTATTATCTTAGATTGTCAACCTTAATCGAAACTAATGAAATCTAGTTGTTTTTGTGAATTATCTAAACTAACAACTAAATTATCAAATTAAGGCAAACTAAACAAAATGCAAGATTTGTGTATTAAATGTATGTGAACGTAGTGCTAGGTTCTAGAATCCATATTATACTCCATATTTCACACATTGGTTTGAATAACTAATAGCATATGAAGATCAATGTTCCTATAACGTTTAAAACTCTCTTTCGAACAAGAATTAAACATTTTCCTATATGTGAACCACCTATATTTCTATGGTGAATGTGAACATGTAGAAAATCATTAAACATTCATGAGCAATGTAAGGTCACATAAAGCATAGTGGTATATTTCTATCCTATCAAACTTTATGGAAATTAATTTAAGTCTAACGATTTCTTACTCTTTCTAACATAGAAAAATGCCACAAACATCATACGATTACTGTGCATATAATTAAATATGCAAAATAATACAAATTAATCACTCAAATACCAATTTTCAATAAATTAGACATACCAAAGTATAAAAATACGACTTTAAGACTTCACTATGATCCTAACACTATAAGAAGTTTAGTCTATATAGATGATAATCACTCAAAAGATATGGAATTCATCACCTAGAACACAAAGAAATCTGATCCTTAATGGAAAGCTTCAATCTTCTAGCCTTGTTGCTCCTTAGATTGATGAATTGAGAATAGATGTGTATAGAGACGTGTAAGAGTGGAGAAGAAACTCGTAATTCGTGCACACTAATGTATATATAATTAGGGTTGAGGCTTTGTACGAAGTTGGAAAAGATATCACGAGTTGTAAAAGGAAACCAAATTTTTGTCTCGAACAAAGACACGATCGCGTTGAAGGAATTCCCTTGATCACGTGATTATGGAAAATTTGTTATTGTTTATTTATTTTGAATGCACTGGCGCGATAGCGTAGGTTTAATAGCAGCGATCACATGGATTTTTGAATTTCTTTAATTTCCAACTTTTGAATATGTTTAAGTTGGCCCCTATCCTTTATTTGCACGACACGTCCTTCAACTTTCAATTTGGTCAATTTAGTCCTCAAACTTTTGAAACTCTTCAATTTTGTCTTTTCTTCTTTTGATTTCTTCAATTCAATTATTGATCATTGGATTTCTTTCAATTATGTTCTTCCTTGACCTTTAATCTGCATCCATGACTATTGCTTTGTCCACTTTTGCCCAAATTGCTATTATTCTGCTCATTATTTGCTCCAATTGCTTCATTTTCTCTTTTAGAATAAAACTACAATATATACAAATAATAGACAAATCAGTAGTATTTATTCTCAAACAAATATCTAATATCTTAATCTTAGCATATAAATAAGTGTATAAAATACATGTATCATTAATATTGTGGAAGAGGAAATTAGTGAGATTTGGGAAGCTGAGATTTTTGTGGCTTTAGGGAAGTTAGAAGAGGTAAATGGGATTAAGGTAAATCTGAAAAATAACCAGAAGTAAATCTGATCTTGAATTGAAAGTACTAGCACACAATAAATCTGAAGATAAGGAACCCGTGCAGAGTAAAAATGATGCAAAAAGGCAGAGGCAGACCAAGAAACAAAATGATCTCAGAAAGACAAACTATCTTAATGATGTTCATGGAAGGTACTTTTATGTTTTGGAATACAAGGGAGATTTTAAAAAAAAAAAAATCTACAAGAAGAAGAATAAAGGCTTTAATGCCTATTCAAAAGCTCCATTGTCTATTTATTACTGAACCTATGGTGAATAAAGATTAAATTTGTCACTATGATAGAGTTTTTAACTTTCAAAGAGTTATGTCCAATACTATCATTAAAATTCGGATATTCTTGAATGATATAATTACAATTAACCGTGTTCAGATCATGAACAACATTTGACATCTTTTTGCTGAAAGATGGCTTGCAGTTGATTATCATTGTGGAATATGAGATACTATCATATTTAAGAAAGAACTTTGGTTTAGCATTATCCAAAGAAACAGAATTACAGACTATCCTTGGCTAATTGGAGGAAATTTTAATGACATATGTTCAGCAGAAGAAAGATTGGGTGGGAAAGAACTAAGTGTACAATATATGGATGACTTTCCTACTGTGATATTAGATTATCATCTCAATGAAATTCCCATGGAAGGGGGATTCTATACATGGTCTAATGATAGGATATGATGTTTGAGAAATTAAGCAGGGTGCAAGTTAATCAACAATTCCTGGAGTTATTATCGGCTTTAGAAGTCCACGTGTTAAACAAAGACTGCTATGATCATTGTCCCCTTTTGTTCAGCAACATTGTAAGAAGGGAATCTGTTTAAATCTTCTTTTAGACTCCTGAATAGCTAGACATCTCATGCTAACTATGGTAGGAAATCTTCCTCCTTCTGGCTGAGAAATAGCAACGACAATGTAGTCTCTATATCTTTGGTCGTTGGACCTACATCGATGACATCTCAGGTTGTCGCAATAGACAATTAAATCGTCTCTAACTTAATGGCCAGAAATATTCCCGCCTTTTGGGCTCAGCAATAGAGACGACATAGTCGTCTCCATATCCTTGGCTTGTTGTGATGACTCCATGTCATCTCTTTAGGACCAACCTACAGCGATGCCATCTCATGTCAATGCAATAGGCCAAGTGAAATAGTGACACCTAAATGTGTCGTCGCTATAGGTTTGGCCTATTGCGATGATATATTTCATCGTCGGAAAGAACTGTAACATTAGCGACAACATATTCTGTCTTCACTAAGTTTTGTCACATTTGTATGACTTTCTTGTAGTTAGGACCTTGAAAGGCGTCATTTAATATTTGTCTTTAACTCATTCATGCGAACTTATAAACTAGGCAGTACGTACTAGGTTATTGAGAGAGAGAGAGAGAGAGAGAGAGAGAGAGAGAGAGAGAGAGAGAGAGAGATTTTACCTTTGAATTTCTCTCACGGATAAATTGATCACACCAGTTGTTCATTTTTATTAAGAATAGAAGAAAAATATCATTAAAAGAGGATCTCGCCTTACCTCGTCCAAAGACGTAGAGTATAGTGATCACATTTAGCTTTCGCTTAGCATATATGTCGTGCAATATTTATTAAACTCGTCGTCAAGTTCGAAATCGATGTTCATGAGCAATCAACAACCCACTTAATTCTCTATATAATCATTTTGGGCTTTAGTGAGAGAGAAAGTGTTCATGCTTCATAATGTGGTGATATTGGTCACTATTATTGGATTGCATTACTAATTGCTTCATTATTTATTTCTACAAGTTATTGGTTCACAACCACATAATATATAATAGGAACAAATTTGTAAGAAACTCCTTTTTGATTTAGCATCAAGCTTGTTTCTTGTAGTATAATTAATGTGAATGAATGAAATATAATCAAATACTTTCAAGTGTGAAATTTTTTCCACTTTACCACTCGAAACGTCCTCTATTATTCTGCATCTCAATGGTGTTGAAGGACCTCTGTTGATAAAATAAGGTGCACTACTGAAGCCTCAATTCAGAAATCTTTGATAACCTAACATATAATTTCATACTTTTAGCACGCTCATTTAAAGTTACATTCATCCTCTTAGATACACCATTTTGTTGAGGTATTCCCAAAGTGGTTTTATTCATCTTTATTCAATCATTAGCATAATATTTCTTGAAATCATCATCTACATACCATTACCATTATTTGACTACAAATACTCCCCTTCAATTTTGTCTCGTTTTCAACCATCGTTTTTCATCTTTTAAAGGTATCAAAGACATTAGGTTTATTCTTCATAAAATAACTTATACTTTCATATTTGAGTTATCAATAAATGTCACATAATAATTATACATCCAAGGGAAGTACCAGTTGAAGGTTCCACACATCCGTATGAATCAACTACAATTTTGTATATTTTCTCGCTTTTCCGATTTTATAGAAACTAAGCTTTTATTGCTTGTTGAATATAAAACCTTCACACAAACTGTATTCAACAGATTTTAACCCTGACAACTTTGATTTAGATTGAAGCACTTTCGTTCCCTTTTCATTCTTGTGTCCTAGCTAATAATGTCATAAATCAGAACTAGTAGATTAATTAGGAACTTTAGCCATGTCTTTAAAATTGAAAGTGACGTAAAGATTTTCATATTTATTTCCTTGAGCATGGCTCCCTTAGAGTCTTTCCAAGAATCAGCACCTAAAGTCACATTATGACCTTAATCACCAAGTTGTCCAACTAAGATCAGATTATGCATCAATTAGGTACATGCTTCACTTTATGAAGTTTTCATACAAACCCATTTGACTCCTCAAACTAACACCACCAATACCTATAATATCCAAATATTATCTATTAGCAAGATATATCTTCCCATAATTCCTAGTAACATAGTTCTCCATAATCTCATGACGTGTAGTGGTATGAAAATAAGCTGTTGAATCCTTCACCAAATAATCAATATGATTGTAAATAGGTAAGAGTAAATCATTTTGTACTTCTTTGGTCACCGTATTAGCATTGTCGTTATTATTTTCTTCTTTCTTCTTTGGTGCTCTATAGTTTTTCTTCATGTGATCAGTCTTGTCAAAGTTCCAATATTCCATATTCTTTCCAGACTTGGACTTACTTGTACTAATCCTCCACTTCCCATGTAACGCCCTGAGTTCCGAGAAACGCGGGAACGTCACTTTCCTAAATTTTTAAATAAACTTTATTGCGAAAAATGACTAAATATTAAATATCACATTTATTGAATAAAAGTTTAGCGATAATTCAGATGTAATAAAGTAATTCGTACAAATTTATAAAAATGACAATTCTTGATAAAATGAAATAACTATTTCAAAACTCACGACTTTCAAAAAAATATCAATTTGTAATTTGCCTTCATTGCCCATCATTAGCCACCTTCTCCGAAATCTGCAAAAATTGTTAAAACAACGAGGTGAGCATTTCAAAATGAAATACTCAGTATACTCAACTCCAATAATTAATCTATAAGATAATTTGACAAGTAATTATGCAAATAATGTAGTGATATTCTTTTCTTATTCATAAGCATCATAAAATGAGTGCAAATGAACACATTCTTCTCTTATCTCATGCTACCAGATAAGTTATGACGTGCATAACATAAATTCTCAAATTTATCTCATATGAGATATTCTTTTCTTTTCTCATGCAATTAAGCATATAAAAATCACACAAATCCACATAATCACGTGCAATTATAGTCTAAATCAATTAGTGGGGGCGAGTCTACCTTTAACTTTACGAGTTCTCAAAAATTGGAGCGGGAATAGTACGTCAGCTTCTCAAATCACCAACTGCTTCGTCTAGCCAAAAAGTAAATTAATTAAATTAGCACTTTAGAAATTTAAAGATTTGTAAAGTGATAAAAAAAATTAAAGCTCGAGGGCTAGATTGTGATTTTTGAAGAATTTGGAATTTAAGAAATTTGGGACTGAAATAGTATTTTCGAAAATAAAAGGGGCTGATTCGTTAAGTACCGAAACCTTACAACTGAATTGAAAATATTTTAAAAAGAAGGGACTAAAATTAAAAGATTTTAAAAATCTTGGGGCAACATGGCAATTTTTAAAAACTCGAAATATAATAAAAATAAATCCTCATTCTCTCTCAAAATCAGAACAGAGGGAGAGAGAGTAGAGGAGGGCGACGGTGAAAGAGGGGCTCCGCCCCCTCTCCGCTGTACGTCGCCGGAAGTTCGGCGCTGGGACCTCCATGCAGTGGCGACGGTGTGGGCATGTGAAGGGAAGGGTTTTTGGGCTTGGTTTTGGTGCGATAAAACCGAGGTTGGTGGTGACGATTTTGATCTGAATTTCTGGTGAAGGGTCCGGCAGTGAGGCCTGAGTCGAGGTAAGTGCTTGGATTAAATTATTTCTAGGTATAGATTTTGATTTGGATGAGATTTTTGGGGCTAATTTGAGGTTGGGCTGTAGGCTGTTGGTGTTCAAAAAAAATGGTGGTTCGGCTGGAAGCTCGGTGGTGGCGTTATTTTTGAGTTTTGGGTTGTCTTGAGGGCGTTTGGTTGTGGTGGATGGTGGTGGTGATTTTGTGTTTGGCTTGTGGTGTTTTTAATTCCGGCCTGCAGTGGAGGTGTTTGGTTGCTCGATGGTGGTGGCGGTTGGTCTGAGGTCGAAAGTGGTTGGGTGGTGATGGGGATTTTGAAATTATGCCCTGCTCGTGGTGTTTGAAGTTCTGCAGGGGAATCACAATGGAGGTTCATGGTGGTGCTGTGAAACCATTTCAGTAGAGTAGGAGAGAAAAATTAACAGATTGCTTGTTTGGCTTGAGTGAGTTTCATGTGGGAGGAACAATGGGGTATATGCTACTGTTTTGTTTGCTGAAGTTGGTAAGTAGAGGGTGTCTTGTTGATTTGGGGAGAATTGTAGGAATTGTAATTAGATGAATGCAGAATTGAGGGAGAGGTTTGATAAATGGACAATCCAGACTGCTGGATATGATCAAAACGTGTGTGAATTTGAAAGAGAAAAATGTGTGATTTAGGGGAAAGAGTGAGAGAATCAGGGAGTGCAGAATGGTATAACGTGTGGAGGGCTGAAATTTTTGGAAAAATTAGGATTGCTGCAAGAATTTGCAAGATAAAATGTCTGATTTTTAGGGGGTGGATAATAGAAATTTAAATTGGACAAGAATCAAAATTATTGAAATCAGCAAATTTGAACGCAAAAGTTGAAGTTTGGATTTAAACTATTTAAAACTTGGACTTTAAAATGAATTGTGGTCTTGAAATATTTTAGATAAAATTCAAAAATTTAATTACGATGAAAATTAATTTAATTTCATTTATAATTTGGCTAGACGAATACTCCTTTAAATTAAATGAAAAAAGTCGTAGCGACGCGCATTTAAAGTTCTAAAAATATTTTATTTATAAAGAAATGAAAATTTCCGGTCGCTACAACCCACCCCTACCTTTATTGGGTTTTCTTGAAATTCCTACATATGTTCTCGACATATAGGGCATGATTTGAATTTTAAGTTCACAAATGGCATCAAGTAGTTACCACCCATTTACAGAACCAGTCATGGGTTCGAGGTTCGAATTATCACAATTCGATGGAAAGGGCGACTACTCAATTTGGAAACAGAAAAAACGAAGGCCATATTGGTCCAACAAAGAGTAGTTAAGACTATTGAAGATTCACAAACATTTTATGCTAAACGAAAAGCTAAACCTGGCTTGATTAGTGATATGAAAGAGATTGCTTATAGTTCTATCATTTTGAACTTATCTGATAATATCGTGAGACAAGTTGATGAATATAAGACTGCTAAAAACTTTGCCTAACTAAGACCTTGAGACAATGTTTCTTACTACCTTGCCTAACAAGATTTACCGTCTCGAAAATTTGTTTAGCTTTAGAATGGACCTCAGAAAGGAATTAAAAATAAACTTGAATGATTTTTGCATCATAGTTAAAAGTTTAGCTCACAATGACAAGAATTTTGATGATGAGGACCTACCAGTTATTTTATTAAACTCTTTACCTGAATTTTATAAAGATATCAAAAATGTTATAAAATACTCTAGGGATAAATTGACTCAGGCTATTGTGATTGATACTGTGAAATCTAAGGAATTTGAAGTTAAGGGAGAACAAAAATCAAACCATAGAGAGATGAGTATGTATGTGAGAGGTAGATCAGATAAAAGAGACAATAACTTCCACGTTAAGAAAGGGAGAAAGTAAGTCTAAAGGAAGATCTAGCTAAGTATATATGGGGGATAATAATACCTAGAAAAGTATATATTGGGGATAATAATACCTAGACTGTTGTTGGCATTGGTGACATGCTATCAGAATGTATGATGGCATTTTCAGGGCAATGAACAATGTCAGATATGTTCCTCATCTAAAAAGGAATCTCATCTCACTGAGAGTTCATGAAGATAAGGGACACGTGTTTAAATCTGACAATAATACTTTGAAGATAATGAAGGGCTCACTAGTTGTTATGAAGGGACCTAAGAGAAATGGGTTGTATTACCTTGCAAGTGAAGTTGTGTCTTCACAGAACTGCAATTCCTTCACTGTTACAGACAACAAATCTGAATTGTGGCATAATAAAATGGGACATATAGGAACTAAGGGGTTGAAATTCCTACGTAAACAAAAGTTACTTGGCAAAGAATTGATTGAACCCATAAATTTCTATGAAACACGTGTTCTAGGTAAATCACATAGGGTGTCATTCAAAGTTGGCTCCCACTGTTCTAAGAAACACCTAGACTATGTTCATGCTTATTTATGGGGGCCTGAAAAATATCATATATTTGATGGGAACAAATACTTTCTATCCCTTGTTGAAGATTACTCAAGAAAGGTATGGGTTTTCCCATTGAAGGCTAAATCTGAGACGTTTCTCAAATTTATAGCTTGGTTAAAAATTGTGGAAAACAGAATGGAAAGAAAGTTAAAAACTTTAATAACTGATAATGGACTTAAGTTTTGTAACTTTGAGTTTGAAAATTTTTATAGAGAAAAGGGTATAGAAAGACACATAATTGTGAAATATACACCATAATAGAATGGAGTGGCTGAGAGAATTAATAGAACTTTAATGAATAAAGTTATGTGTATGTTGAATTGTTGATTAGCTCCCGCCCTGCTAAAGGATTCTGGGCTGAAGCTTACCTTATTAATAGATCCCCATCCAGTTCTTTCAATTTTAAAACTCCATAGGAGCTGTGGACTGGTAAACCCCTTGACCTAAGTCACATTAGGGTATTTAGGTGTGCTGCATATGCACACCAGAATGAGGGTAAATTGGAGCCAAGGGCTACCAAATGTGTTATGTTGGGTTATCCTGATGGGGTAAAAGGGTATAGATTGTGGATTTCAGGAGTTTAGGGTATAAAAATTATTAATAGCAAGGATGTTGTGTTCAATGAATCTGAAATGCCTTGTTTGAAGAAATAATATGACAAAGCTAATGAACCTGAAGCTATTAATAGAACTAAAAATCTTGTTGCGTTGATAAGGTTGACTATACCCATAATGATACTCCTGAACCTGTTATTCCTCCAGAAGGAAAGGATGAAGTTGGACCTGCTGAACTTGCAAGTAATGGGGATTCTAAACCCCATGATGAAGTTGAATCGGAAATACTCAATCCCACAAAGAATGATACCACCATACAAGATTACCAATTGGTAAAAGATAGGGAGAAGACAGGTGAGACCTAATCCTAGGTATGAAATCCAAAACCTGACTGATTTTGCCTTAGTTTCAGGTGAAGCCACTAAGAATGTTGAATCTACTTCCTATGTGGAAGTTATGAATTGGTCTAAATCTGAAAACTGGAAAGAGGCAATGAGAGAATAAATGAAATCTCTAAGTGAAAATAAAAATCGGAATCTTCTTAAAGTGCCTAAAAAATAGAAAATATTCCAATATAAGTGGATTTACAAATTAAAGAAGGGATTAAGTTCTAGAAGTCCTTTAATATATAGGGATGGTTAGTGGCCAAGGGATTCACCCAAAGGGGGGCATTGACTATAATGAGATATTTTCTCCTATGATAAAATACAAGACCATAAGATTGGTATTGCCTTGGTTTTTCAATTCAATTGAGAATTGGAATAATTGGGTGTTAAGACAACTTTCCTGCATGGAGAGCTAGATGAGGATATCTATATGAGTTAGCCTCAAGGCTTTGAGGTGAAGGGAAAGTCCAAGTTTGTTTGCAAACTTAGGGCCTGTTTGTTTTTGTTTTTTTTTTTTTTTTTAATAAAAAATCAGATTTTTATCAAAGTTAAAGTCAACAATTAATCACAACCATATATTTTATGGGTCCCACAACTTTTAACCACATATCTCATTAACTTTTATCAAAATTAGCTAAAAATCTGATTTTAATCTCTACAAAACAGGGGCTTAATAAATCCTTATACGGTTTGAAACAATGTCATAGACAATGGTATAAACATTTTGATTCTTATGCCATTAAAATTGGTTTTAAAAGAAGTGAGTATGATTCGTTTCTTTACTATAATCTATACCATCTATAAAAGGCCTTATAATGGAGAAAATTTTCTAGACCATAATACCCTCTACAATATTTCATAATTCCCTACTTGTCCCTTAATTAGTCATATTTTATATAATTTTTGTTTTTTATCTTTTGAGAACACCGTTCTTAATTCTCTCATAAGTTTAGTCCTTTGATATTCCTCCCGCCCCTCCATTTTCCTCTGTTCTCTGTCATACGTTGTCCGCCCCTCCATTTCTCTATGTTCCCCATTTTTCCCCAATACTTAATCTGAAATCATTAATAGAGTCAAAATCTATGATGAATTTATTTGTTTGATTGATGAATGGATTTTTTTTTTTTTTACAATTAAAATGATTATCAGTTGCTTGATTTCAAACAAAAATAGAATATTTAGAGATTTAATGACTGCACTTTTTGAATTTTGTTAATATATAATATATTTTTAGCATAGTTTTATTTTATGAATTAGAATCACAGCTTCCAGAAAAGTTCCATCCTACCAAAAAAGATACATTAATATTTTTTATTTGTCTTAGGGTGTGTGAACAGTGAACCATATTTTTTATTTAATTGTTATTGAGAATTTGATGATATTGTTTTTCACTATACTTCGTTCATTGGTGGCCATTTCGATTATTTACTTAAGAATGTGATTTAACTTGTTCTAATTGTTACTATTTCTTGATGTTTCAACAGGTGCAAGTATCTTACGGTGGTTCCTTCTAAGAAAACGTTGGGATAAAGCCTTTTCACTTAGATAGGTAAGTAATCTTCTTTTGATGATGAAATAAGGTGAAGCCTGCCTTGTTTTCGAGTAGAACTCTATTTCGCCCAAATTGTTTTGGAACTGGAAATGGCATTTCTGTTTCATCTCTTGGAGAGAGAGAGAGAGAGAATGTTGGTTCGGAAGCTACTATAACATCTGCGAGCTTGGGGTCCTCCCTTATATTTGTTGAAGAATTTTATTTCTAACCCTCTCTATAATCACTATCCCCAATTATTTGAGGATACTTAAAATAGGAAGGAGTTTGAGGGATTAAAGTAGGTAGATGTTGGTTATCATCAGATCAAGGATGCTATATGTTGATGTTTGAGGGGTGAATGTGAAGATTTTGCTCATTCACATAGCTCAATTTGTACGAACTTTATGTGCATTCCTTCCTTCGTTCAGATCTTCTTACATCTTGTATGTTTTAATTATTCACTGTTTATTTATGAACATTGATTGGATTGATAAATTCAGTTTTGAGCTACAGAATCTCATGCATTACAGTCGTGGAATCTGTGTTCATAACTATTGATCCATTGGCTTTCAAATCTCTAAACTCTCCATAAAAAATTCATTAACTTGCCTTAAGTTTGTCTTTACATTATCTCAATCTGAAGAAATTGAATTTGATTTCTACTTACAAAATTTTCCACAATATGGATGGTTATCAATGAATTTTCAATAAGCTTAATGATTTTAAGAGTTTCAAAATCTATGTAGGCTTAAAATTATGGTTCTGTCCAAATTCTACATGTGAACCCATATAATTTGCTAGCTTGAAAAGAAGAAACCGTGAGTGAGAGAAAAGCTTACAATTTGGAATACAGAAAATCATTTTGTGAAAACTATTTCTACTTTTTATGTGCTTGAATATTGTATTATTTTATGATTCTTTAATTTTCATTTCAAATTCAACATTTGAATATAAAGTTTTCTTTGTTTGTAGACTAAATAAAAAAAATGATACACTGGTAATTATAAATTTCACTGCCTAATGGGAAATGTTTTGTCTATTTTTCATCTTTATGGGATTTTGGTGTTGCAAAGTCTGAATCTTATTGTTCACTATTGGTTGACCTTGATGAATTTTAAGGCATTTTAGCATCTATTCAAATCTTGTTTTCCTTGGGCCTAGACGTTAATTAAGTCCCTGTTTAGTTTAGCTAAAATTAGCTTAGATTTGGATCTTAATCTCTTCACTTTAAGTGAAGCTATTTCTAATAGAACATAGTTGTCATATTTCTGCTAATTTTCAAAAACTAAATGGGGTTTTAGGCTTGTGGTCAGATATGGAAGTGGATATACATACATCCCATAAATATAAATAAAAAAATTATTGTTATTTATACATTCTATTTTTTCTCATATGGCTTGATCTATGCAGGATATGAAGCTCCTAACTTGAGGTACTTTCTCTCTACTTTCTTCCAAATTTAGTATAATATTTACTATGTAGTAATATTTATTAAAGGGCATCACGATTTTGTAGATCTAAATTGGATGTTTTTAAGCTACAACTTATTTTGCTTGGGTACTGGTTTGTAGGGGTTTAGGCCTTTATTGAACATTAAAGTGGAGTTTTCTGCCTAAGAGTTCAAGATAGCTTTGATTTGTTTTAATTGAGTGTTCATGATGTTTGGTGCAATTGTTTGTGTTTCGTGGCTATTTCCAGAAATTTTGGTGTTTTTATTTTTTCATTATTGTTTGATAAATTTGAGCTAATCTATGATTTATGTTCATCTAAATTTCAAGGTCTTTCTTTTCTGTAGCGCAGTATTGAAATTGACATGCACTTGAAGTTACTTGATCTGTATTCATGTGATGCCAATGTTTAAAGATTTTCATAATATTTAATAAAGTTTTTACTTTCCTTTTGAACATTATTACCTTTTAGCTCTGGGCTCATTTTTTTGTTATCAGGTTATTTTGTTAATTTTCACTCGATTTCTAATTTGTGTTAAAAAAATAATCACGATTTTTGAAGATATTATAAATTAAACAAATTACTGATCAATCACGTGCAAAACACGTGTATGCCACTAGTAACAATAAATATGGAAGTGAGGCTTACCTACTTCTATATGTTGATGATATGTTATTGACTAGTCCTAGTAAAGGAGAGATCATGAGAATGAAAAATCTTTTAAAAGATGAATTTGATATGAAAGATCTAGGATGTCTAGAAAGATCTTAGGTATGGTCATTAATAGAAATAGAACTAAGAATGTATTGACTATTTCTCAAGAGACATACCTGGAAAAAATGATATCTAAATTTGGCATGAAAGATGTTAAACCTATTAATGTGCCTTTAGCAGCTCATATGAACTTTTCATCAACTCATTCTCCTAAGACTAAGGAAGAACTAAATGAAATGAAGCATATTCCTTATGCTAATGCAATAGGCTCTGTTATTTTTTCTATGATTACTACCAGACCTGACTTTGCTTATGCTATTAGTTTTCTCCGTAGGTTTATGTCTAATCCGGGGAAACCACATTGGGCTGGGTTGAAATGGCTCTTAAGATACATTAGTGGTACTTTAAGAGTAGGACTAGTGTATGAGAAAAGATCTGATGTGTTAACTTTGAAAGATTATTTGGATTCAGACTTTGCTAGTGACAAAGATCAAAGGAAATCTACTACTGCACACTTTTTCACTTTAGTTGATAACTGTATTACTGGAAGTCTCAATTGCAACCTATTGTGACTTTGTCTAGTATTGAGGACAAATATGTAGCTATTACTAAAACTGTGAAAGAGAGTATCTAGCTTAGAGGGATTTTGAATGATTAAATTTCTTGCATGAACCTGTTACCATTTTTATTGACAGTCAAAGTGCTTTACTGTTAAGTAAAAATCCTGTATACCATAGAAGATGAAAGCATATTGAAATTAAATATCATTTCATAAGAGAGAGAATATCTACAGGTGAAGTTAATTTGGTTAAGGTTCATACTGATTTAAATCCTTCTGATATGGGCACAAAAGTTTTAAATGTTGGTAAGTTTAAAATTTGTTTATCTTTGGATCATATTGATACTGGTTAAATATTTTGCAGGTATTGGGCATTGATGGAAGATTAGCCGTATTGCTTTCAGCAACCATGAGTGAGAGTAGGAACATTTGAAGATCAAGGTGAATATTGTAAGCTATGATCCCCAAATTGTTGCCATCCTATACTTGGAGGACCTCGCGTACAATTCTTGGAGTTTATATCCGAATCTATTTTACTCGTCTATGATTTGGACCGTTAGATGCCATCTAACGGTTGAGGTTATTTTGGGATTTCATATATCCCTGTTTGGCTTGAACTCGACTATTTTTTTTTTTTTTTTTTTTTTTACGTCTTCTCTCTGGTGCACCTCTGGTTCGATAACATCTCCTCTATTTTGTGCGATTTCTTGTAACCCTTGTGTAGTTGTTTGTACAATAATCTGGGTCATAGTGTAGACTAGATTATGTATACAACTATGTAGTTTGGACACGATGATTTCGTTGTTAGGAGAGTTTAAATTTTGAATTTATTGAGAAGAAATTGTGCGCGAAGATTATGTGTGATCTCTTGTACTCATACACTCTCATTTGGACGGTTGATTTCTAGTGGAACAGGCTAATCTCTGAGCCCCCCAGAGTAGGAGTTTTTGCACTTAACTGGGTCACCAAATCAAGTCTTATTGTTCTTTGTTTTTTGTTTCTTACTTGTGTTTATTGTGTAATCCGCATTTGTATTCAATTTACTCGCAATAATTCCAAACAAGAACTCTATTCTCTCTCAAACTGGTAAAATAAAAAATAAGCTACACAAATAATTGCCAAAACATTTGTCAAGACTTATTGTATATTTATATTAGGTCACGTACTATATAGCAAGATTCTACCAATGTAGCAATTGCATGCATCAAGACAATACTTTAGGATTAAGAAGTCATTAGTTAAGCTTGAGGCTTCAAAAAGTCATTTTTTACCCTATATCATGTAAGAGAACAACATTACATTACTTAATCATGTATATTTTTCATTTTTCGACGAATTCACTTAAGTAACTTTTTCTTAGGCTAAGACATGAATTCCAACTACTCAAATGTTCAATCTACAAAAAAGAATAAAATTTTATATTTTCAAGATCTTTCATCTTAAATTATTTTTCTAGAGTAACAAACTACCTTTGCTTTATAATACTACTATTTTTGTGCTTTAAGCTAATAGCATATAAAAACACTATTAGATAATTGAAGTATTTTTTAATAATAGATTAAAAAGTATTATGAGAACGCAGGGATGGATGGAGTGCCTAGCTGGACTGGGTTATAGTCAGGTCTAGAGCCACTTATGATCCAGTTTGTAAGTTCAAAATTAGATCCAAAAATTAATCCAATCAGGTCCAAAAAATAGTCAAACCAAAAGTATGATTTTTCAGCCCATTTTGCAGCCCACTTCTTCAACCCATTTCATATCCAGTTTTCCCCCTCCTGCCTTGACTCCCCTGGACATTTTCTAGATTTAGTTTTGAGTTTCAAAATTTGAAATTTATAGTTTTTAAAAGTTTGTTAACTGGCTACATTCGGCATTGCATCTACCACTATAAATCCAAATGTCAATCATTCTACTGAGATAATTTTCAATTAATTTGTGTTGTATTTAGTTTCTTTTCAAAATATGATTTTTCTACCAACGTTGATTACGAAATAGGAAGAAGAAGAAAGACAATTTTTTGTATAGAAATAAGGATGATGGAGTTATATTTAAGATCTTTTACCTTGATATTTTGGTATGGATCAATAGTTTTGTTTAAGGTTTTCAACCTCCATGGAGAGCTTTTAAGCTCTTGTTCCGGCCTTAAAAAAAAATGCAACAAGGAGACAAAGTCCCTTTTTCTCTCACCTTTGTCATTTTATATCATATATAGAACCATATTTACACATTTGGTCATTTAATTAATAATTCCATCATGGGTCAATCTCTATTAGATGTTTAACATTTTTACTTTATAGAATCATCGAAGCATGATCCTTGAGTTTGATTTAGGCAGTCTCGACCCTTAGTTTGATATTGAATTTGATCAATAGTTTGATGTTGAATTTGATCAATAAATTTGTTGACCGTTGATAGACCTTTCTAAGAATATGAAATTCATATTAAAGTAATGTAGGGGAAAATTTCGTGACAGCCCCGCATCTTCTAAGTTCAGTTTCAACCCCATCAGAGAAATCCTAAATCCGTCCCACTGAGTAGCAAAAACGAAAGAGTTCGGTATAAGAAACCAGTAGCCAGCTATATATAACACCAAAAAGTGAAAGGGGGAAGAGAGAGAAAGGGCGGGGGGGGGGGGGGGGGGTGTTGGAACTCAACAAATGCATAAATCATAATCATGGAACATGTTCTTACGTTAAAGCATACAAATCTCTACAAACATTAAATTTTATCCAACTAAACTGAAATTAAGATAAGGTCCAAAGATACACAAAGCTACATGATCCAACACTTTCTCCTTCAAGTATCTTGGCTACTGTTGATGTGATGCTGCCCATATTGATCCACTCTATCCTTCACATCATGGGCAGTATGAGCAAGCTTTTCTCTAGCCCGATCAAGCTCGTCCGCCCCGATTGGGTGTTTCCCAGTGGCATATCTATACATCCAGTAAAATACGAAAGTGGCAGATGCACCAAACCCTCCTGAAGCAAACAACCCTGCAAATATCAGAAACAAGGTTATGACAGCCGGGACAAGAACCGGGCTGAAGATTACCAGCAAAGGGGTGGCCAACACTAGGCCTATGACGGTGGCTGCGAGAGTTAGGCCGGATAGAACCATGAGAGAGCCACCGATTGTGACGGCGGTGGTGGTCTTGGCGACCTGATGAGAAAGCTGATGCTGTTGTGGCTGTCCGCGGCCATAATACTGTTGATTTTGAGCCATGACGGAAAATCGAAATTGGATTAATAGATGTGAGAAGATCGGTGATGGGATTACACAGTGAGTGTGTTGGTATATATGGAAAGTGAAATGCATAGAGAAGAGGATATAGGCGTTACGTGTTGGATGTTTGTATCACACCTGGTGTTGCATGACAGAAAGTGTTTTGTTGCTTGACACGTATCATTTCTTCTTTGCCTTCTTAAGACCATGTTCGTTGGAGCTTAAAATTATCGTGAATAAAAAAAATGGTATTAACGTTAAAGGTTAAGGACGAGACTTATAATTTAGCCATACCTCATCTAAGGGAACAAAAGGTCTGTAAAAGTAGCATATCTCCAACAACGTAGAGGTGTCAGTTCGGGTGGTCCGGACCGGGTCGATCCATCAAAATAAAAGTTTGGTAACGACCCGCTTGAAAAAAAGTCCGCCCGCTGCGGGATCCGGGTCATCCCACAAATTTTGAACTACAATCCAGGTCCGCCTACTGGCTCATCCGGGTCGAGCCCATACGGGTCGTGGTTCGTTTTGATTTGACCCGTATGAATAAAAATACAGATTTTTTCATATTTATAGCAAATTTTTTGTCAAAATTTCAAATACAAAATGATTAAATGATAAATTCATATTTATACCATAAAATATTTACATGGAATTTAAAATTATATTTCATATTATATAAATTATTTCTAAATTTGCAAATTTAAATAAAACATAAACAAATAACAATTAAATACTAAATGTATTTCTAGTTACTATTATCAAAGAACATTACGTTTTTTAGCTATTAGGGAGAAAAAAATAAGATTTTGTTTTAAAAGTTGTATTAGAGTTTGTAGAAGAAGAGAGATTTTCAACGTTACCATATTTAATAAAAATATATTTTTTTTTTTTACGGGCCAGCGGGTTAACCTCGACCCACGAATGTTTGACCCGCAAAATTTGCGATTCACAACTTCTTGACCCGCAAAACTTGCAGTTCACAACTTCTTGACCTGTGAACCGCCCGCACGGGTCGGCCCGCTGTCTCGGATCGATCTGTGCCGATTTTCACGAGTCTAGTCGGACCGTCTGTCTTGACACCTCTACAACAACGTTACGTGAATTCAAATCTAGCTCACGTGAAAAAAGGGAAAAAATAAAAATAAAAAATCAGATTATATGGTATTAGATGAACAAGTATTTCTTCTATGAGATGCACGAAAATTGGTATTCAAAAATATCGATTTTGATATGTATTTGTAAAATTTTAATGCTTATACATAGAGCTTGTTTGATAAAGCAAAAATTTTCATCACAATTTTCAAACTCAATATCAACCATTCATTCTTAGTCAAGTACATGATTTTTTACTTTTCAAATATTTTTAAATCACATATCCGTCAAAAAATAAAATAAAAAACCAGAAAAATAAAAAATTTTCACATTACAAAACAGGTTCATAATTAACACAAATCTAAAATGGATGAAAAACAATTGTAAATTACAATAACTATTAAAAATTAATAAACAATATAACTTATTGTCCACAAAATCTGGTAGAACATTAGATCAACACGTCTCAACTCCTCCCTCTTGAACATGTGAACTCCTGCGCACTAAGACAAACGATCAGTGTACAAAGGAGGCCGGGGTGGCTCCCTCTTTGGTTATAATTATTACCATCTACTTTAGGGTATGACAACCATCACATCCCTTTTACAAGCACTATCATATCACAACGCCTTTTGCAAAAAAACCATACTCTTCTGACACATTGAACAGTCTTACTGTCAGTCTGGATCAAGTGCCTCAGATGATATCTCCTCGGATTTATCACTTCGGATATAAGTAGCTCGAACAACATTTCGCCTCCGAGCCATCCACATGGGGCTGCATGAATTCCTCTTCGGCATTTTCATAAGATAACTGGTAATAGTTCACAGTATCCGCAATGGAAAGCGAATATTGTGGCTAAGTCTGGGATAGTGTGGTGGCACAATTGGATTATTTGCCATATATCCCCTTTCCATGTAAGCATTCTTGGCAGTCATTTGTTCAATTTGCTGTCTCTACATTTCTATCATTTGGGCTACCATGCGTGTCATATCTCTCATCAGATGCCTATTTCTATGCCTATAATGGGGATTAGGCCGAGGGACCTCCTCATTAGCAGTTTAAGGTTGATTGTGTGGGTGAATTTCCTCATTGACGTTATATTGCCCGTCTCTGCTTCTCATTATCACTTTCACTCATAGCTGCAGCGATTTTTGGCCCCGTCCTTTCTTCAAGGCAATCAAACTCGTATTTTAGATTCTCAAACTTTTTTCAAGGTGAGTAAACTTATGTTTCAAAGTTTTTAAACCTATTTAGCGGTGAGTAAACTTATATTTCAAAGTTTTTAAGCTTTTTTCAAAGTGAGTAAACGTTTATTTCAAAGTTTTTAAACATTTTTCAGGGTTCTTAATGATTCTTCACTCTTTTTCAAGAGGTTATCCACCTTTTTTCAAGGCTTTTTTGTATCTTTTTACCACGTGATTTCGTGGTTAGAAGTGTGGTTTGCCACAGACGGCACCAAAATGTTGACCACAAAATCTGGTAAGACATTAGATCAACACATCTCAACTACTCCCTCTTGAACACGTGGAATTCATGCTCACTAAGACAAACGCTCAGCGTGCAAAGGGGGCAAGGGTGGCTCTCGTTTTCACTCCGACGCTCAAGTCAAAACCCATATTGAGTAAATATATGTTGAATGCAGGAAATATAAGTAAGTGAAAGAGAGAAAAGGGAGTTAGAATATAGAATTGCTAACCCTTTTCTTGGAGGCTAATTGGTTCTATTTATAGTAAGAGTTTCTTCCCCAGATCATGACATATGTTATACTTTACAGGTGGTAGTGTCTTAACCCTTCGTGGGGGTAAACCATTTCTTTGATTTTAATTATTACCATCTACTATAGGGCATGACAGCCATCATTTCCCTCTTACCGACACTGTCACATCACGCCGCATTTTACAGAAAAGCCATACCCTTCTGAAACATTGAATAGTCTTACTGCTAGTCTGGATCAAGTGCCTCGGATGATATATATCACCTCGAATTTATCACTTTGGATATAAGTAGCTCAGACAACATTTCGCCTCGGCTTCTCAGTAGCTTAGGGAGTCGTATGCCTCGCTGGCAGCCACGTGGGTCCTCATGGATGATGTGTCAAGTCCGTTTAGGCATGGTCATAACACAACTAATTCAAATTATAATACTCCATCCGTCTCAATTATGTAGGTTGGTTTGATTTTTCACACAGATTAAGAAAAACATATTTAATGTCATTGAAAAAGTAATTTTTGTTAGGAAATTTCCAACTTACCCTTGTTTAATATCAAAATTATTATTATTGGAAGTAATAAATAGGGGTACATTAGTAAACAAACAAAATAAATATTTTTCAATAAAGAAACAAATTTATATAAATAGGACAAGAGAAAAATGAAATGCAGCATATATAATTAGGATGGAGGGAGTAGCTTCTTTGACTAGTAAACATCAATTTAGCCTTTGTTTGGTAAACATGTTAAAAACATGTTTTTTAATATCTAGATTTCCCAAACAATTTTATAATCACACATATTTTTTTACTCCACTTTTAAGCATATATTTTACCTAGAAAATATAAAAACACGTTTTTAAACACAAAAGATTTAACAAAGAGAGCCTAAGATATTTCAGTAATAAATGACTGTTAATTTCATTATAAATTTTTATGAGTTATTATTAACTTCAAAGAAATAGTAAATTTAGTAGTTTATTTAATGGTATATGTATTTTATGTAATATTATGAATACATTATTGATTATTGGAAAGTATCAATAAATTTCTCATGATTTATGCATTTGTCTCTCATGTATAAGTTTTTCCAATTTTCATTCAAAAATATCAATCACAATAATTATAAATGCGCACTTAATCTTAAACCCCACAAATATTTGTATTTAACCAATAAACTTATATTTTTACTTATAGAAAACGTGTAATTTCTCAAAAAAATAAAATTAATTTTGAAATCTCAATATTATCTACACAGATTTAAATACAACATTTATCTGCACAAACTCAAAATAAGAATTAAATTGATACATGATAAACTATTTAATTTTAATCATCCTAAATAATATACTTAAATCCAAATATTATTTGAATTCAAAAAATATAAATAATATAATAGATAAATATGAGTTCCAAGAGAACAGTAATCTACTATTGTAAAACAATAAAATTATATAGAAAGTTTAACAAAACAACTCGTCGCATTCCACAGTATAGAAAACGTGTAATTTCTCAAAAAAAAAAAAAAATTAATTTTATAATCTCAATATTATCTACACGTATTTAAATACGACATTAATCTACTCGAATTCAAAATAAGAATTAAACTGATACATCAAATATTTAATTTTAATTACACTAAATAATATACTTAAATCGAAACATTATTTGTATTAAAAAATATCAATAATGATAGATAAATATGAATTCCAAGAGAACAATAATTTACAAATATAAAGAAAATAAATTATGTAGAAATTATAACCACTCTTCTTTTCCATAGTATAGAAAACATATAATTTTCCAAAAATAAAAATAATTTTATAATCTCAATATTATCTACATGAATCTCAATATGAAATTAATCTACACAAATTCGAATGACAAAATATAACATTTAATAATACACGAATTTTTATTTAATTTAATCTTTATTTCCAAAAATGGCAAATGAATTTGATCAGGAAATTGTGTACGTAAAATGGTGATGGTTAAATTACACAATTTACCCCGAAAACAAAAATATAGTTGCTGAACAGAGACTTAATTTATTAAAATAGTTAATAATAATATGTATAACATATATTTCAGAAAATGTGATTCGTGATATTAAAGATAACAAATGATTATACAATTAATAATTAAAACACATTTTTAATATTGATGGCTACATATAGAATTTATAATATTAACAAAAAATAAATAAAAAATCAATAATTAAATAATAATTTTAATACTGATAACTAAAAATATTGATTAAACTCATTCAGTATCACTATTAATAATAATAAAAATAATAATAATGATAATTGTAACCAAAATATACAATTAACAATAACAACATATTAATCTGTGCGATGAATTGAAATTACTATCCGTAATACGATAAGCATTCATAAAATATAATGATTATGCATAATCAACACAAATATAAAAGATATAAAAATAATTTTCTATTACAATCATTATTAAATTTAAAAACAACATAACTAATCCAAATTATCGAAAACTTTGTTGAATGATAAATGTCAATTTATATATTTCAAAAAAAATATATGACTGTTGCTGATGTGTTCTGGACCCTCGACAATCGGAATCATAGCAGGCTTGACAGAAAGTTAAATATTCAAGCCAAATAAAAGTGCAGTCCAGTCAACCATGTCGGAATTGGATGGATAATATATGTTTTTCGAGCAGAAACAAGTCACTGAGCAAGACTCATGGGCAAAAGCCCTTGAGCCCATTGATTTTAGGTACAAATTCCATCGTTCAGGGCTTCAAATAGTCAAATCAATGATGCAGACGGAAATTTACTATATTTCCATAATTATATGATTATATTTACTTTGTCTTTATTGTTGTTTCCAATTAAATTATGAATCCATTATGAGAGATTTTATCTATTCCCTAATTAGATTAGATTTTATTTACTTTTCTAAGTAGACTAGGATTTTTATTCTGGTAGCCTATATAAAAGCATCTTCATTGTAATATTAAAAACAGACTTTGATTATTGAATAAACATTTTGAGTGTTTTACTCGTTAAAAGGTGGATTTCTTTTATTCTCCAAGAACTTATCAAGATTATCATCTTGTGGCGTTCATCCCGAACTTATCAAATATTTCTTGAGAATATTTGTGGCGTTCAAAACCAGAAACTTATCAAGGAGATTGAGCAAATCCTTGTGGCGTTTCGAAAGTCGTGGTTCTTTATTCTGCATCGTCGAGCCATCGCTTCGTGAATATCGGGTCATGATTCATCCGTCCAACCACAACCTGAGTGATGCGTGTCGAAATGCACCAAAATAATAAATAATTCCTTACTCGCTAAATATTAATTAATAATGTAGTAGTGAGAGTAATGGTCGATCCCACGAGGAACAGAAACTAATTTTAGTAGTTCAATCAATTAGAATGGAATGGGGGGTTTTGTTGTGTGAAGTTGCTTGAATAAAAATATGCATAAAAATAAACAATTAAATATGACTAGAGAAATAATATGAGAAGAAATCTTGTTCTCAGGTTCGGTTGTGCCCTCAATTATTGTTATACTTTTAACATGTTTCTATTCCTAATTCAATTATCAATCATAAATAATCAACAAACTCTGATTATCTAAATTCTTCCTTATGTGTATTGATTCAAAATAAGCTCTTTGAACCAATTCTAACCATGTACAATCCTAAACAAGCTCTTAGGATTTAATGCACGACTAGTATGAAAATTTAGAAGAATAGATTGAATTGGATCGTTAATTACACAAGCTTGAATTAATCAATCAAAGTTGAATTATTACTAAACCTGCACGAGATTTATTTGCTACTAAAGTAAAGATTCAATGACAATTACAGATCAAGAATCTAAACATAGCATATTCATGAATCCAAAGATCAATAATCCAATTGGACAAATTAAACTATTAATCAAATAAACTCAATTGAACATTCAAAACATAATAATCCAACAATTGAAATAAAGGAATAAATTCACGCTACTAATTTGTAGGAAAAAAAATAACATAATCAAGTTAACACAACTTCCCCTTTGAACAAGATATGAAATTTAGTCTAGCATGATTGTGGTAGATTCTTCAAGTTACTTCATGAATTTCATTGTTGTTGATATTCTTGCGCTTGAAAATCTCCAAAGAATGCTCTATATTTTTCTTTCAATTTTCCTCAATGTGTAGCCTCTTTCAAAAATAATAAAAGTCTCTTTTTCTTGTCATGAAATTCACTTTTTATAGCCTCAATTTCGTGCCCTAGCTTTGGGATCAAGAAATCCCAAAATTATGGAAATAATTAAATATGGAAATTTTTTACTTGAATAGTTACGGCCGTAACATTTCCTTTACGGCCGTAAAGAGGTTTCTGCTGATTTTCTTTTTTTGAAGGTTACGGCTGTGACTAATCCTTTACGGCCGTAATTTACGGCCGTAAAGAGGTTTCTGCTGATTTTCTTCTTTTGAAGGTTACGGCTGTGACTTATCCTTTACGGCCGTAATCGTGTCTCTGCATATTTTCACCCTTTATTTGTTACGGCCGTGAATTCTGGTTTACGACCGTGAATGTGTTTCTGCTGATTTCTCTAAACACTGTTAACAACCTTACGGCCGTGACATGGTTTCCATACTGCCGTAACTTTATTTGCGCCTAAGTCCCCAAACTTCAGTTTTTAGTACATTTTGGTCCTTTTTTCTTCTTTTCTCCTCTTTTATGATCCTATACAATATAAAATATAAAATACATTAATAATACTTAGATAGAATCACATTATTGCTTATTCAAGGATATAAGTGCACAAAATAAACGTTAATATCACACTTATCACTGAGTTAGGAACTTTTCGGCGTTTCTTCCGCGCTTTGAATCTTATCATCTTGTATCAGAGCTGGACTCTGAATTCAGGTTTTTCTATCCAGTTTGATTTTTATGTTTATCATCAACTTCCATAAAAATCATCCATATCTTGTTGAGTGTTTTGTTTTCAGTTTTTTTTTGTGTTCTTCTATTTCTTGAGTTTGTTGAGTCTTTAAATCCAGAAAATCGTTCCAAAAAAATTTCAAAAGTGTTTGTTTTGCTTAATTCTTATCCGAATTAAGTTCCGTTTATTTTGTCGTGTTCGTTGTCGATTTTTCAGATTTTTAAAAAAAAAATTATTATTTTTATTTATTTTATTTATTCCGAAAATTCATCCAAAATTAAAAAAAAAGAGTCCATTCAAGAACCACTTTCTTGAATTCCTTAATCCTTTGTTTATTGTTCTTTTCCATTCATTCCACATAAATTCTATAATGTCCAATTTTCAAGAAAAATATCTATCTAGAAGGGGGAATGATAATGATAAAGATCGTATGTGGAGATTTTTGAATGATGCTTTGATAAGGTTGGATAAACTAGATGAAAGGGAAAGGAGATTGAAAAAGGAACGATCTCAAGCAAATCGTAGTGATGAGAGTCATTATAGGCGTGATCCTAAACCTAGGGATGTAATCGGGGTTAAGAGAGGAGCCGAGATTGATCCAAAAGCAATTTTGAAAATTCAAAAAGAAATTTATGAAGAAAGATTGAGGTGTGAACAGGAGGCAAAAAGAAAATATTTGGCTAAATTGCGAAAGAAGGAGGAGAAATGAAAGGCGGTAATTAGATGGTTAGAAGAAAGTGAAAATCATGTTGAGCCTTGGGGTATGAAAGTTGAAAAGAACGAGGGAGGCTTTAGACATGAATTAGTTGAAGAGACCCCGAACTTTGTGGTAGGAGTTGAAAATGTGGAGTTAGGTAAACAAACTCCAAAATTTGATGATGAATTAGAAGTTGGGGTAGAAGTTCAAATTTTGAACTTTGAATTGGTAGATCCACATTTGAATACCGTTGATGGAGTGTATGAAATTAGTGATAAAAAACTGGAGGTAGAAGATGTGGTCGAATTTGAAAGTAAAAATTTTGAAAAGGTTGTTGAAAATGTAAACGAAGAACGAGGTGAAGAGGAGGGCCTCGTGGTTCTTAAAGAAGAAGTGGAGATGGTGGTTTATCATGAATACAATGATCCATACCTTGTACCTCATGAAGCTAACATGTCCCTTCCCGCTTTATTTAATTTTGTCTTACAGGTTAAATGTGCTTGAAAATTTGGGCAACACCACCAATGCCCACAGGAGTTTTTACTTCAATCCATTCATGTAACCCAAGTTACATGATACTATTGGTTATCCCACTGGCATGGAAGTAATAATTTTCCGTTTGATCCAGGAGGTGAAGTGAAACAACAGGAACAAAGCTATGATTCAGGGTGAATCATCCTAAAGAAGGAGGGTATGATGTGTTCTGGACCCTCGACAATCGGAGTCATAGCAGGCTTGAAAGAAAGTTAAATATTTAAGCCAAATAAAAGTGCAGTCCAGTCAACCATGTCGGAATTTGATGGATAATATGTTTTTTGAGCAGAAACAGGTCATTGAGCAAGACTCATGGGCTAAAGCCCTTGAGCCCATTGATTTTAGGGCCAAATTCCATCGTTTGGGGCTTCAAATTATCAAATCAATGATGCAGACGAAAATTTACTATATTTCCATAATTATAGGATTATATTTACTTTGTCTTTATTATTGTTTCCAATTAAATTAGGACTCCATTATGAGAGATTTTATCTATTCCCTAATTCGATTAGATTTTATTTAGTTTTCTAAGTAGACTAGGATTTTTATTCTGGTAGCCTATATAAAGGCGTCTTTATTGTAATATTAAAAACAGACTTTGATTATTGAATAAACATTTTGAGTGTTTTACTCGTTAAAATGTGGATTCCTTTTATTCTCCAAGAACTTATCAAGATTATCATCTTGTGGCGTTCATCCCGAACTTATCAAGGAGATTGGGCAAATCCTTGTGGCATTTCGAAAGTCGTGGTTCTTTATTCCACATCGTCGAGCCATCGCGTCGTGAATATCGGGTCATGATTTATCCGTCCAACCACAATCTGAGTTCGGAACTTTCCTACGTTTCTTCCGCGCTTCGAATCACATCAGTTGCTTTCAATAGTTTTATAAGTTGCTAATATAATTTTCACTCAAAATGCAAATTTTGTAGTTTTTTTAATTGTATATCATGTTTTATGCAATATTATGAGTACAAATATTGATACTTGTTCAATGTATTAATATATTTATTATAATTTCTGTATTTGCCTCACATATTTAACCTTTTTTCCCCATCAATTTTTATTCAAGAACACAATCACAATCACAATAACTGTAAATATGTGTTTAATCTTAACCCATCAAATATATGAAAACTGAGTAACGTTGAAGATCAAGAAATTATTATATCATATTACTACCAAAATTGGAAGTATTAGTGACTTATTTTTTCCCACAAAACAAAAATCCGTCTGAAATTACCCTCGGAAAATGTACCTAATGTTTATTTCCTACTTTTTCTTATGTTGAAACTATAATATATGCCATTTTTAAATACATTAATATTTTTTTTCATCATTACAAGTGTGGTCCATGCGATGCACGTATTGTTACCAAGTGTATTTTTTTATGTCGAAAATAATGTTCAGTGTGCTGTAATGATGCGAAATTCGAAGGGAAATATTAGGCTTCGCTTTCTTTACTATTTTCAAGCAGTTTTCTATTTTTAATTTTTTGAAACAGCGAAAACAAGTTTTCTTCTCCATTTCTGAAAATGAATTTTTGAAAAAAAAAATTGTAAAGATAACCAAAAATGTTTAATTATTTAAAGAAAAACACAAATTGATTTATCTGTTGTCAAGTGAGTGTAATGAAAACTTGTTGAGGACCTTTTTTTTTATGTAACTTAGGATGCTAATCCATGTCATTTGTGAAGATGCCGAAATATTGTTACTGGTAAAATAGCAATTAACGCTGGTAATATTTTATTTTTATAGGAACTAGTGCAAAAGGTACATGTGTAGAGAATGGCTGGATGTTGTTACAATTTTTGAACCTTGTTGGATTTTCTTGAAGAATGGAGAAGCCTCGTCCTAGTTTCGAAGCAAATTTTCTTGCCCTCAATTTTATGCTATTTGCTGTAAATATTCATATTTGTTAGAATTGAGCTCCTTTTTGTAAAGAGCAACAAGTTATAACATTCATCTATTTCACAAAATTCAATTTTGATTCGTTCATCCCACATGTAAAAGTTCAACTTTCCTTGTGCCTCTGTGTAGGATCAATTGTATTCAGTTCAAGAAAAGAAGAAATAAATTTACATTCATATTCATAGACAATGGCAGGATGTTGTTACAATTGAACTATTCTCTAATATGAACTAATATATATTAATTACTTTAAATTTCAAGTTTTATTACTTTTTTTATAGAGGATAAAATAGTGTCAGAGTAATAAAATAAAAATAAAATATAGTAATGATTGATATATTGAATTTAAAAATTATTATAATTAAATAAATTAACCATTTTTTGCATACAAAATATCACAAAATAATGATTCTGGAAATTTAAAAGTAAACACATTTTTCAATTAGTACAAGAAAATTAGGCTAATCCTACAAAATTTCCACAAACAAAATGAAATTTGTATGTGGACTCTACTTTTACCTACAAAATGAGTTTCTGTAGGGATAATAATTTGGTACGAAAAATATTTATACTTAAAACATTAGATTTTCTGCATACAAATGAATATGTATGCGGAGTCTATTTTTTCCTACCAAAAGAATTTTTGTAGGGATAATAATTTGGCTCAATTTTTTTATTTATTTTTCAATTCAAACTATAAATTCCCCGCTTACAAAATTAAATTTGTAGACGAAATTTTATTTTTCTCACAAAAACTGATTTTCGTAGGGATATGATTTGACTCCAAAAGCCCAATGTGAAATACCCAAACTCCAAATCCAAGAGCTCAAATCAATAGTCCAAGATAAACTTCATTCCACACTCCAGAGTCGTCTTCCCCGTCCACACTCCAGAGTTGTCTTTAGAGGTGTCAATCCGGGTGGTTTGGACCGGGTCGGCCCACCGAAATAAAATCCCGGTAACGGCTCGCTTGAAAAAAAGCCCACCCTCTACGGGTTCCGGGCCGATTTCGGGCCAATACACAAATTTCGAATTACAACCCAAGCCCACCCGCTGGCCCATGCGGGTCGCGATTTGTTCTGATTTGGCCCGTATGAATAAAAATATAGATTTCTTTTCATATTTATAGCATTTTTTTGTCAAATCTCTAAATACAAAATTATTAAAATGATAAATTCATATTTATACCATAAAATATTTACATAGAAATTTAAATTTAAATTTTATGTTACATGAATTATTTCTAAATTTGCAAATTTAAATAAAATATAAACAAATAACAATTAAATGCTAAATGCTTTTTTAATTACTATCATCAAAGAACATTACATTCCTTAGCTATTAGGGAGTAGGGATGGCAATTTTGAATCGTCGAACTTAAAACTGCGGTGAATCAAAGCGAATTGTGCGAAAAAAATCGAATCGATGGGGGCAACGGGGCGGTTATGGTTTACAAATTTAGTGACTCGATTTTTCGTGGAGCTGGTATGGTATTTGTACTGGTGAACCGAACCGAACCGAACCGAATACTCGATTTAAAAATTGATTTTGGGTTATATTTAGGGTTAATTGCACTAATTACTCCTTTCATGTAATGAAACTGATATTTACTTCACCAAAAAAAAAAAGAATAATACGAACTCTTCTTCTTCCCCGAGCGGCCGAGCCACACCAACTCCCCACCACTGCTGCTCTTCTTGACTTCAATTGTTACCGAACTGGCGGGTGCCACATGGGGACTAATGTAACACAATGGCAACGCGGTAGCGACGTTGAATTTCCGGCAAGCTACATAAGGGGATACAGACCGGGGAAAAGCAAGAGCCAGTGGTTGATTATCGAAATTCTAGCAACCTTCCTGGGCCTCTTTCTCAGCTTGGACGACGATAAGTGCAGATAGACGTTCGGGTAGGCATGAGGCACAAACGTCGACGCCTCTACTGAAGTCGACGAGGTGATTTTTACACTTCATCTACCAATATATATCAATTCTATAACTCTGTTAAGTGATGTACAGAATTGGTGAGTGAAGTGAAGTGTAAATCACAAATGAGAAGAGATTTCTTATTTAATGGGGAGAGTGCCAGCATGCATTTTTGTTGGTGTTGGGGCATGAATTTTTGAACTCTGAGGATGACCAGGCATAATGGGTTCCCTGTAATTCATGAGCCAGCGTTCACATACGCATCAGAATGCAGTGGTCTTGGCACGGGAGCTTCCTCAATTGCACAATTTGATTACTTTGTGTTTCGTGTGGGATATACTGGAAAATGTAGTGAACAGTGAATATTTGTAGGAAAAGTGTTTGACATTATGCTTAAGACAAAGTATCATTAAAATTTGTAAAGTATCAAGTTGTAAAACTTAAAAAGTGTATGAAAATTATTTGTTTTTATGCCTGAGATAAAATATCATAACAATTTGTAAAGTATCAAGATGTGATAATAGAAGAAATTGAAAAAGAATCATAATTATCATATTGTGATACTAAAAATTTTTGAAAAATATTATAAGTATCATACTGTGATACTAAGATATTTGAGAAGTATCATAAGTATTTTTCAATTTTTAAAATTTTTTTATAAGTAATTTTCAAAATTTATAAAATTGAAGTAAATTTCAATTTTATTCCTAAAAGTAGGGTATTTATGTGGACAACCCTTATATTTATAAAAATTAAAAGCTCAAAATTAATCATCCATTTAAAACTTAATTAGCCCATTGTCTCAGCCCACTTCCCACATGGCATGACCAACCAAGGCCCAATAAGAATTCATTCATCATTTCATTTCGTGGAAATTGGGCCTACAAACATCCTCAGAAAACGTTTTTTAGCATATGTCATCATATAAATTCTTATCAGAAATATACAATAAACACAAAAAGAATTCAGTGAAATCCCATAAAAAAAAATAAAAAAAAAAAATTAACAACCAGATTCTCCTCTCAAGTAACGTCCCCAGATTCGTCTCTTCCTGTTAATGATGCCAGAATATAATTGCTCAATTTCAAATTAATGTTCAACGTAATGACAGTGAAGCATTAAAATCAGAATTCAAAATTGAAACTAAAACTATTCAAAGATTAAAAATCTGTTTCAATATCACAGTTAGACTCTACCGATTATCAATCTCAGAGTTTAAATTTATTTGAATGGTGGATTCGTAACACACATCAGTAATATCTTCTTCAAAGCACCATCCGCTGCATTTTCAAAATTTCAAATGATATTCAAAGGATTGAAGTCGGTGTATTATCGTGGATAATCAGTATAACCATTTTATCATCAATCCCAGTTTTTCTAATATCTAGTATCAACCACAAGGAGAACTAGAAAGATCATCATCGTGCATTATAAGGTTTGTTGATTATCTTCCAATATGAGATTATGATCATTCAACAGTAAAATGAGAGTTCTGAAGTGTCCAATTTCTATGAGCTATACAAATTTACCAATACTTCAATCAATCACTATTGGGGCTTGGCAGAGCAGTCATGTAGTTAGGATTATGTATTAATTGAATTATGAATTTATGTATTGATTCTCATGTTATGAAGAATTATCAGTGTGCATTTTGAGATCGGTTTTAAAGCTGATGGAAAAGCAAATATGTTATTACATCCAAAATTTTATATTTATGGGAATTCTGTAAATATGTTAGACTAAAAAATGTTATATCTCATTCCAAAAAACCAATATCAGTCTGTATCCAAAGCTCACTGGTCTGGTAAATGAGACTGTAAAAATGTGAAAATAGTTGCATCTGAGCAACTTATTGTGTCTCCAATTCAACTGATGCACAGTCTCATTTATCTCCCATAACACACATTTTTATCAAACAGAATGTAAGACTAATTTTTTTCCAAAAATTGTGATCAGTTCAAGTCCACCTCCCTTTGATAATTTCAAATCATTGCACTGAGTGGCATGCTTCATATGCTTATGAGATCAGCCTCATTATAAGACAATGTCACATTGGGCTATTTCATCTGGTTTTTGAGCAACAGGACCAAAAAAAAAAAATCATGATTCACACTTCCTATAATATGATATAATAGGATCGCGTGAAATGTTAGGATACTCGAAGCTGAAACTAAGATCTTTCCAACACAAACAGATCCATGAGTTAATAGATTTGTTAACCTCATATATTATTTGTGCAAATTTTGTGGTGACTGTTATGAAAATTACTTTCTTGTCTCTTACATTTTTGTTTCAAATTATGAAAGGCATGAGTTAAAGGCATTGCACTGATGGGACAGGCATTGCACTGATGTTTGTTCCAATTTTCAGTCTAACCCAAGTTTGGGTTAAAAGGCAATTCACTGATACTTGACTTCAATTTATGGGAAATCTGTAAATATGTTAGACTAAAAAATGTTATATCTCATTCCAAACAACCAACATTAGTCTGTATCCAAAGCTCACTGGTCTGGTAAATGAGATTGTAAAAATGTGAAAATAGTTGCATCTGAGCAACTGATTGTGTCTCCAATTCAACAGATTCACAGTCTCATTCACCAGACCACTGAGCTGTGGATACAGACTGGTGTTGGTTGTTTGGAATCAGATATAACTTTTTTATTCTTACATATTGCAATGGAATAGCGAGGACTAAACATGTTAGTACATCAATAAAATGCCTTTATTTCTGTAGGTGATTTAGAGACTCAATCAGTTGCTCAAAAGCAACAAATTGGTCATATTTTTATAGTCTCATTTAACAGACCCAGTGAGGACTAAACATGTGAGTACATCACTAAAATGTCTTAATTTCTGTAGGCGATTTAGAGACTGACTCAGGTGCTCACAACCAACAATTTAGTCATATTTTTACAGTCTCATTTACCATACCCCTAAGATGTGGATACAAACTGATGTTGGTTGTCTGGAATCAGCAATGAATTATTTTGTCAAGAAATATATCTCCCATAACACACATTTTTATCAAACAGAATGTAAGACTATTTTTTTCCCGAAAATTGTGATCAGTTCAAGTCCACCTCCCTTTGAATTTTTCAAATCATTGCACAGAGTGGCATGCTTCATATGCTTCTGAGATCAGCCTCATTATAAGACAATGTCACATTGGGCTATTTCATCTGGTTTTTGAGCAACAGGACCAAAAAAAAAAAAATCATGATTCACACTTCCTATAATATGATATAATAGGATCGCGTGAAATGTTAGGATACTCGAAGCTGAAACTGAGATCTTTCCAACACAAACGGATCCATGAGTTAATAGATTTGTTAACATCATATATTATATGTACAAATTTTGTGGTGACTGTTATGAATATTACTTTATTGTCTCTTACATTTTTGTTTCAAATTATGAAAGACATGAGTTAAAGGTATTGCACTGATGGGACAGACACTGCACTGATGTTTGTTCCAATTTTTAGTCAAACCCAAGTTTGGGTTAAAAGGCATTTCACTGATACTTGACTTCAATTTATGGGCTTTGTCACTGAATCTTTCTCACAGTTACCATGTAGGACCAACAATTTCTTCATCTTTTTAGTGTCTCATTTAGCAAAAACCTGAGATGTGGATACTGACCTATGTTGGTTGTTTGGAATCAACTATAACTTATTTTAGTCTTACATATTAATGAAATTCACAAAAACTGTGATAAGTCCAAGTCTGCCTCCCTCAACTTTTTCATCTGGTTTGGATTATTTCATCTGGTTTTTTAGCAACAGGACACTAAAAAACTCTTGATTCACACTTCCTATATGGTATAATAGGATCGCATGAAATGTCAAGATACATTAAGCTGAAACTGGAATTTTTCCAACACAAACGGATCCATGAGTCAAATGTATTGTAAACCTCATATTTTATTTCTGCTATTTTTTATTTTTTTATATTTTACTGTTATGAAACTTATTTTCTTGTCCCTCACATTTTGGTTCAAGTCATGAAAGGCATGAGTTAACTGTAATTGCACTGATGTTAAAAGAACAAGTTGAAATATACAAGATCAAGTACTTAGCATAATTACTTGGATTTTTTTATTTTCAGTAGAGTGATTTCAGCTATAGAAATAAAGGATTTGCACTGATGTTATGTTCCAAATTTTACTCAAACCCAAATTCGTGTTAAAGGCACTTCACTGATGTTTAACTTCAAAGTTTTAGGTTTGTTAATGAATCTATATCACAATTACCATGTAGGACCCAAATTGTGAATTCAAGGGATAATGGGAAAGTCTCGTTTGGGAAAAAGGGCTGGATCCGGGATCACATTTAACAACAAAGGATCCGGTATAGGCCTTTTGAGGAAACCACAAAAACGTGTCCGAACGCCCCGCAGGAAGAAGATATCCAAAGAGGTCCCTGTTCAAAATCAGGTCCGACCTTTTTTTATTTAAAAATAAATAAAAATTCTCACTTTCTTATACTATATATCAATCTATGCTCTATCAGACATGACATTGCTCATCTCATTTATTCATTCCCAATATTATTTAACCATTTTGCAGGAATGGGACTTGAAGGTGAATCAACGTGATTGGTTTCAGGGGAAAGTTAATGTCAAGCCATCGGATCTCATTAGTGACACATTGAATGGACGATTCACAGAGGAACAAAAGAGGATGTTTAGGACTACTTGCTTTGGTCATTATCTAGATATGCCGGAGATAGCAGTGAACCCACAGTTGATACATCAAATTCTATTAAGGGAACTTAATCAGCCAAATGAAGAGGAGATATGGTTTCGTATTGGCAGTGAAAATGTAAAATTCGGCATTGATGATTTTTATTGATAACGGGACTATGTTGCTTTGGAGACGATAGTCGCAAGAATTATGCTTCGAAGTATTGCAGGTTGAGGTGTCAATACTTCAACAATCTACCCCACATTACAATACAAGATGTTTTTGAGGTTTTCACTTCAATGTCAAACCGAAACAATCGCGACGTCGTCATAATGGGGATATTGTTTCTTTTAACGAATTTGATGTATAGCACAGCATATGAGAGGTTTGTTGACGAAACGCTTCTTGTCCTAGTTGATTCACCCGACATGAAAGTATACCCATGGGGAAAGGATATATTCAAGCTCACATTTACATCGTTGAAGCTAGCACTAAGGAACAAACAAGTTACGGTCGAGGGTGAGGGTCGACCCTCAATGAGTTATAGGCTAAATGGTTTCATTGCAGCATTTCAGGTCTGGATCTATGAGGTTCTCCCTATTCTCGAGAGTAAAATTTGTTGGAAGGTTGCTAGCAGACGACCGAGGATCCTCAATTGGACATCCGAAGTTGATGGCAATGTTCCACCTCTAAATTTGGGTCTTGATGTTTTCAGCCGGCCTGATGTTAGTTTCTTCACTCATTATGAAATTGATATCCTTTTTTTTTACGTTGTTTGGTTGACTTCATAACAAATTTGACATATGCATTTAAATATCAAATTTGCCACAGGTTAAACCTATGAAAATGGTTGCTCAACTTGCGGAAGCTCTAGATCCACTTTACCTAGCTATGAAGCATAAATCTCATCCATCGAGGCCTTCAAAACCCGTGTCAATCCCCATTTTCCAAATTATTGATGATGATGATGATGATTTTGTAATTCCTACTCATCATCCACCAAGGAAAGATCCCATAACATCTTGTTCAAAAATCGGTGTTACCAAAAACACTGACAAAACAGCAGCAACACCCTTGTTCACTGACAAGATGTCCAACCCAGTGCCTCTGTTCGATCAATCTCAGCTGAATGTATTAAGGGAAAATATTCCTGACATTAAATTTGGAGCAAAAGGTATCATAATAGATCAGCCTCGAACGGAGCAGTCACACGACGAGCTGAAATCAATGAAAGGTAAAGAAATACTCATTGCAGATGACTCCAGCAGTGAAGAGTGTGTGTATGTGGTTGACGACAGCAATATAGATGATGTACTATTTCAGTACCCTGGGGAGTCATCTCAAGGTCACTTACCTGATTTAAACAAAAATGGAGTTTCCTTATCAAATGAATCATTCAGTAAATGCCCAACTGTGAGCTACAGTAATATAGGAAATGTTACTGATGTCGAGACATCAATCATCAACGAGCGAGGTCCACAGAATTGGGTGAATGTCGATCGGAAAGACGAAAAAAAATCCACGAAAAATAACGGGAAAGCATCTACTTCAAAGGACAAAGTATCACATTGTAAAATTTATATGGTATGGTCTAATCATCTTATTATATATTCTGATGATCATAACATGTGTCTATAGTTGTTGTAAAATTTGATGGAACCTTCTTTCTTTTTCATGATCTGTTTTCGACATAATTTTCTACTGTTTGATAATTGATACCCTCTCAATCATACTCCATGTAGCATTCCCATATTTTGGAATCAGAATATTTCTCTGCCTCCCAATTTCTGTCAGCAGGCTTTGGGGCTTGACAGATAAGTCAATTCCTTTAACATCAGTGCAATGTATAGAACCACAGCACTGCCATTATCCTTATTGTAGTTGCAAATGATTTAATTAGTACATTCAACACTCCTATCTGTGGTGCTGATGATATAATTAGTACATTCAATACTTCCATTATATTTTCTTTCTCCTCTTAGTCTGTGTTCTTCAGAATATTTCTCTCCCTCCCTATTTTTCTGTAGCCAAAATGTGAACTTTATTACACATACATTAGAAAATGTTGTCACCCCCCATAGTTGCAGTTTTGGATGACTAAGAGTTTCTTTTTTGAGGACTTAGGTAGACATGGTCCCAAGATTGTAAGCAGGCTTTGGGATTGTAGTAAAATATTTATTTTTCACATGGCAGTGCTCCACACTTTTCATCCAATATGTGAGAGTTGATTCATCTCCTCTCCAAGAAAGTCATCGTGGTTAATCAGCGTAATCATGTGCAAATTCCCTTCTTTTTATAAATCCTAACCAATTCAAAGTTTCAAATTATTAAGGGAATGCTTGTAAATGAATAGAGCTTCAATCATTATATACAAGTTTTATTAGAAACCGATCATACACAGTTTTCATTACCATCCAGATTTCACCTTCACTGATTTTGTATCTTTAATCGATTCACTTAGTCTTATGTTCAGCTAGATTAAATTCATACAAATTCCATATTTTATTAAATGCTTAGATGAACACTTTGGAAATGAGTTATTCCATTATGTTTGTTATCTTTTGCAGAATGATTCTGAAACCATGACCAACTTTCAAGGAATTCCCAAACCGGGGTTGAATATTCAATTCGAAGGTGAACATGTAGGCAGTCAATTGAAGTGCCAACAAAGTAATTTAGATAGGATTACAACACAAAGCAAGGGACAGAGGGTATGATATTAATTCTTATCAAATTTCATGCCACATTTTCTAGTGTTCAGTCTTCCATGGTGGCAGCTTTAATTTTTTTTGTTACAATATCATTACTGATTTCTCTGGAATTACATTTTGTTGAATTTTTATGCATGATAAACAGGAATTCTCGAGCAACAGTGCAAATTTTGTGCAAAAACTAGACATCTTATTTAGACAAGCTTCTAAATTAGCATGTCAGCACACTTTGCTAAAGATGGAAGTTGAGAAAATGGAAAGTTTCGTTACCAGTCAGATCTCATCCTGCCTAGAAGGAATGCAGAAGTTGATAAATTTCTGTCCATCTCATCAGTGCCAAACCAACATCACATCTCTGCCATTCAGTTCAAATAATAAATCACAGGTAGATCTCATCGGTCAACTATTATTGTAATGCCTTTTGAGGAAAAAAAATAAACACATGACTTCATCCACCATGAGAAGACAAGAGATGACAGTATAATCAATCAGAATGATAAATCAATGTGATTATGCACCCTGTATAGGAAATTTTTTTGACAGACATTGATTTTTATGCTACCAGGTTATTGAACAGTCTGGTAATGTGCAAGGAATTTGCAATGGAGCTCAACATGTAATATGCAAGGATTCTATTGGTTACCAGGGATCTAATGGTAAGGAGAAATTGTTATCTCCGGCATTGAAATGTACCACGCCAACTCATATATCAAAGGTACAGATTTTGAATAATTAGTCCATTTAATCCCCTGAATTTTGCATAAATGTATTTGATTTATTTCCACAATCGCTCATTCTTCCTTTAACTAATGCTCTGACTTCCTTCTAGGCAACTGTAGAGGGAACCTTTTTGGACAAGTCCAGCATCCCACCTGACCAACCTGTGGAGGAAGATCCAGCTGAGATGGAATCACCTAGCTTTGACCTTGGCATTGAAGAGGGGAACACACTGGATGGTTCGTTTGTTCTAGATGATGGACTGGTCTTCACCGAAGAGAATATCAAACAAATGGATGATATCGTCCTGGAAGTGGTATCTGTTTGCATTTATTCATTAAGTATTGTATCTCCTTTTGTTTTTAAAATTAAGATTGCAAATCTCTGAATAAATGTTCAATTTCCAGTATGATCAAATTTCTTTTACATTCCAAATTTTCAGCTTTCAAACAGCGGCAAAAAACGAGATTTGAGCAACCTAGCACCACAAACTAATACAGGAAACCACGATGACATACCAAAATTACAATCTCCTTCAGTCATATCTTCTCATCCATTGACATCATCAACTAAAATTCCCTTCATGCAGTCAAACTTCTCTGAAAATAACCCGCATAAAAAGTTCAAATCTAATCACACCATTTCCAGAGAGGTAATCATCCTATGGTTTTCCCTACTACATTTGTTGTTTTCCAATAGTAGTTTAAGCTCGGAACTAACGTCTATTGTGAAATGTTTTGAAGATTTCACCAATACCATTTCATATGGACGAAGTCATCAACCTAGAATATGAAGATCTCATTAAAAATCAACAGAGCAAAGGGACCGAAGCAGTTTGTGGCAACCATACTTTTGAAAATGGGTACACATTTGTATATATGACGTGCATGGACAGCCCACTAAATGCAGACACCAACAAGTTCAACAAATTCTACCGAGACTGCTTGAAACTCAATGATGGGTAGTTAAGAGTATTATGTTATCAACTAGTGTGCAAGTTCATGCATGTTATCATTTTACTAGTTTTTAAATATTAGTTTATAAATGATTTTAAAATAATTTCAGGAACCTGAACTATAACATTGATCTAGTCGAGCTTAGACCTCCCACTCGATTTGGTCCAATTTTCATTGACTCGGACATGTGGTGGCGTGACTTGTATAAAGTGGCACGTCCTTTAAATGACAGGGTAACTACTATCCACGTTTTTATTTCTTTATGTTTAAACCAATAATTTATCTCACATACTGGTTATCTCATGATGAAGCACATTGATGTTGCATTCTACTTCATTCGAATGCTTTTGAAATTGCAAAATTCTTCAAGGTTTAAAGCTACAACGACAGACTGCAACTTCGATGTTAAAATTAGAGGAATCTCCAAGGAACTTGATGTTGACTCACGAGCTTTGAACAAGCATGGGTCTTTGTATGGGTACGTAAATGGGACCAAGATTCAATTCAATATCCCTTGGAAAGAAGTGGATCACATCCTGATACCCATGTGGATACAATCGCCAAGTCACTGGATTCTAGCTCACTTTGACATGAATAATTGGCGCCTAGACATCTACAACTCTTACAATAGAATAATAAAGAGCAGCCTTGTCTATAAAGCTATTCGGCCAATGAGAATTGCATTACCAATATTGGCGAGATCAACGAGTGATGGAATCCGCACGTTCCCCGATAGCCCATTGCGATGTAGAATAATCGAGGATTGTCCCCAACAACAAAACGGGTTAGTTTATTTCGTAAAATGCACATGCTTGAATGATTATACAATTTATTTTTTTCCAATAATTTTTTAAGATGATTTTCATTATTTTTAGTCCTAATCAATACTTAACTAATCATCTATGTTCATTTCATGTTACTCAATCAATATTCACTTGATTTCCATTCATCCGTGCAGTGGGGACTGCGGTGTCTATGTCATAAAGTACGCTGAATACATAATTGAAGGAAGGATGCTAGACATGTCTACCCAGTTCGATGCGTCTGTTGCTCGAAAAAACATCTCAACCCAATTATATAAATATATGATGGAAGAGCCTGACATTATTTGGTTCAATAGTCCGGGAGCCATGTCCCTAAAAAAAATACCTAGCAAAAGACCCTGATCCTCTGTATCGAAATTTTAGCAATCTTTATTTCTTGGCTAGAGACCTTCATTTGTTGTTTTTCTTATTTATGTTTTCCGGAATGTTTCACGTTGAACCAAGTTTTTTCAAATTATCAAGTCTATCCAAATATCTGAATGAATAATTTTTTTTTTTTCATTCTTTCACGTCTTTCGATCAACATGAATAGTGGTTGCATTAATAAATTTTATTCGTAGTAAGTGTGTGCATGAATGAACTTCATCTTTCATTAAATTTCACGACATTTATTAATCAAAAGTCACTGGGATACTAAATACAAAGTGAACTCACTAGTAACAAATAAACCATATTTTTATTAACTAAACGTATTGGAAATTAATCATGATGCGAACACGATGTTCATCAGATTTATTCTGAAAATACTAAAATAAACATCAGTCCAATGCATTTATCATTTTATTGAATCAAGATAGGGTAAATTAACATTCCATAGAATAACAAATCAAAATGACATTTTATAATTTCAACGAAGTTGCAATGTAGTCAATGCCTCCTAAAGCAGAATGTTATCTATCCCACGAACGATTGCGCTCCCCCGAATGATCAACCTATACACAAAGCATTTTTTTGGTTAAAATATTTTTTTGATAAAATAATTGAAAAAAAAAAATTGATGTGCCAAACAACAATGGGTAATATATTGTACTTTTTCCAATTACCTGATCAAGGATTTCTCCTTTTTTTTTATTCACATTTCTCGAAGAAATGGGATTCCGACATGTCCTACTGTTATGCCTGAAATCATCACATTTTCCACACCGAGTTCTCTTCTTGTACTCGAGATAAGATCTGAATCTACCTTCTTTCGGTCGTCCAGGTCCACGCTTTTTCATTGGTGCGAACACCATCTTTTCCTTCACATCAACCGGTACATTCCATTCATCCTTATTACCAAGTGGGTACACAGGTACACGGTATGCCGCCAGGTACTCTTCCTTGCTAAAATATTTCGAACAGTATTCTGATGTGCTGTAGTTTTGCAAGGAAATCACAGCAATTGCATGCGCACATGGGATATGGTCGAGTTGGAACCGTCTGCACGAACATGTCCTTTCATCCATATCCACCACAAACGTTGATATATCATCATTCACTTGGTATAGTGTGTCACTTGAAGGGTGCACCTGAAAAAAAAAAATTAACTCAGAGAACGACATTATAATTTCAACATTTTTACAATATATAACATTTCAATCTACATAAGTTAATAGACAGGCATTATTGTATCAAAAAAATGGTTTCATTAGCTCATCTAACCCGTAATCGCCTTGACATGTAAATCATTTCTTTCAACATCTTGTCATGACGCCTACCAAGGCTTGTAAAAGTTGACATAGCATCCTTTAAATTTTTGGAAAACCATTTCTGTATTGTGCACCTGAGGCACTCAAAGAGGGCCTCGATGGGATAATTCTTAGCGTACTTAATTGCCGAGTTAACAGATTCTGCTATGTTTGACGTCATAGTAGAGTATCTATCTTTCGTCATATGCGATCGTGACCATCTCTCGAACCCAATATCATTCTGTACATGGTAAAAGAAATTCATTATAAATCGCATATATATTAGTACAAACTACTTATAACGAAGATACAGATTTCAAAAAATTATTACCAAATAACCCCGGATGAAAGGGTCAATCGCATCCAATCTTTTCATGTGGATATCAAATTCTGCTACCGTGTAAGCTCTTGAAGCAACCATAAATGGATGTCTCATACCTTTTCCTTTTTTCCCAAACTCTTTCTTTAGATTTTGAAGCAGGTGATAGGTACATGCTGCATGAAATGCGTCTGGGAATACCAGGTTAACCGCGTTTGTTATACTACGATGACGATCAGATACGATGCATAGATTATCCCGATCACTATATGCTTCCTTCACCTTCGACAAAAACCACCCCCAAGCATCATTATTCTCTGAATCACCCACGCCAAATGCTAAAATGAATATGTTATTGTTTGCATCTTGTGTGCATGCAGTGAATAGTGTACCTCCATGCTTACTCGTTAGGAACGTCCCATCGACTACAATAACTGGTTTGCAGTGCATCCACCCAGATATACACGCCCCCAAAGCTACAAAACTCGATACATATCTCCCTTCTGAATCAACTTTTATCCCAGTAATAGAACCGGGGTTGGCAACTTCCAATCTATGCATGTATGAAGGAAGATTTCTGTATGACTCGTGTGGATCCCCTCTAATCATACATATTGCGTGCTCCCGCGCACGCCAAGCTTTATCATAACTCACTACTACGCCGTACGTATGATGCATGTCGTCAATGATGTCGCGAGGTGTGTAGATTCTTCTTGTTGAAAGAAACTTGTGCTTCACACAATTAGCAATTAGAATACTGGTAGCCTGTCTGTGATGCACAATGGCGGGGTCGAATGAGCATGTATGTTTAACATTCATATCCCTTATTTTGAAGTTGCCGACACAACCAGTTCTCGAGGATTTTAAGTTCCATGTGCACCCCTTTTCAATACACTTACCCAATAGAATTTGTATCAGACTTCACCACACGGTATTGAAACCTTTTTTCAATTGCCAACAACGCCAAACTTGTAACAAGCAAATCCTTCGATCTAAAAACACTACTCTTAGTAATCCCTTCAAGACTAGGGGTTGTTATTAACATATGAAATGCATCTCCGACATCGTCACTTCTCATTTCCACATGCTCAGCCAATTCCATCCCCATTTCTTCGAGTGTGGGATATTGGTCTAACCCGCCATATTTTATTGCTTCGTACTGTTCAGTACACATTCCAGTTTGTTCGTGCACAATGTTGGTGATAGTGTTTGAAGGCAGCACATCACAGTTTTCTTTATCCAGTGCACATGATTCCAAAACATCAACATCAACGCATAATGGATAACACCGTTTATCATTCTCCCCCTTCTTTAAATCCACATAAAATTCAACTGAATAATCATCACAAATTGGAATCCTAGGACCTTGATCAAAAACCTGATACTGCAACTTAAAGGAATTTTTAGCTTCATCCTTACCTAATCGACTAGCTACCAATTAAACTAGTTTATTATAAGTAATATCCAGCGGCACGATTAATCCACTCACAGAGTAATTGATATAATTGTTGACGTCATCCCACACACCTCCATAGTGCAAAAACACAGTAACTGTGGCCATCTCCCTATTACAATATAATAGTTGCACATTCTCATAAACATTTCCACGCTGATCACTGATGTTTGAAAAAATTATATAGCTATAAAAAATTTGATCACATCTATATATGTATATATTCAAATACATAAAATGTTGGCAAGAAACATTTTAGAAACTCTTCGGTATATGCAGCATTTCAGTTCTGATCTAAAACAAAATATAAAAAAAGAAGCAGAAAGAATGATGCATTCAGATGAAATATTTTCTTGTCCTACACAGAATTCATATTTAATATATGTGAACACAGTATCAAATGTAGAAATCCATACCAATATTCTTTGAGTTTGAATGATGTTCAGCAACCAGAAATCAATGCTCGTTTCAGCTGGTTAGTGAAAACGCAGTAGCAAGGCACTTCGATGCTGATTATAGATATAGAATTAATATCAAATGAAGTTGATGACTTAATATGGCTTTTTCTTTTTCCTTTTTTTAATAAAATTTAATTTCATTGCATGATTCTATTGTTCAAAATCATGGCTTATTGAAGATGACTGATACCTGGTAATGGAGTTCAAAATTCTGGTCGGAACGATTTCCATAAATTATTTTCTCTCTCTACAGGATTTGCATTTTCTTCAATGGATGTGTTTATTATTCAGTTACGAGAATTGCGTATGAAACTGATTCAATTTATCTTTATTTCTAATTTAATATAATGCTTAATTAGTTCCTGATTAGTAGGATTGCAGTTTTTTAAAATTTCGTGATTACAAGGTGATATATTTACAGTTAAATTTTTTAGTATGTCAATTATCATAATCGGGTTTCATTATCAGACATCAGTCCAAACTCCCCTTTCATTTCATCTAAGATTCTATGAATACATTACTAGGTGAGACTACTGTGAGAGGCGATCAAGCAAATAACGAACTTGACTTGCAACTCTCATTTGCTAGTCCTCCGTGCCGTGCCGTGCCCAACTCGAAGGGGCTGAAGTTCGAATTTGGATATTGTTTGCATTTCGCATTTGAATTTGGATATTATTTGCATTTCGCATTTGAATTTGAGATATTATTTGCGAATTTTGCTTAGTATTTTTATGTTGCTTTTTTTTATTAAAATTGCTTTTTTTTAATTAGACTTGCTAATTTATATTTAAATGGTTATTAATTGCACCGAACCGAACCGACACGCGAACTAAAACCGCACCTACCCGACTTAGGCGGTTGTGTGACAGTTATAGTATGAACAGAAAATTGGTGGTTCAGTTATGGTTTTGGACGAACCGAAACCGAACCGAATCGTTTCCATCACCATTAGGGAGAAAAAAAATATTTTACTTTAAAAATTGTATTAAAGTTTGAAGAAGAAGGGAGATTTTCAATGTTACCATATTTAATAAAAACAATTTTTTTTTTCTTCACGGGCCAGTGGGTTAACCGCAGCTCGCGAAGGTTTGACCCGCGAAACTCGCGGTTCACAATTTCTTGACCCGTGAACCGTCCACACGAATCACAGGTCGACTTGCAGTCTCGGGTCGATGCGGGCCAATTTTCACGGGTCTGGTCGGCCTGTCCGACATGATACCTCTAGTTGCCTTCCCCATCAAAACTCCAGAGTCACATTCTTCGTCCAAAATCCAGTCACTCTCCCCATCCAAACTCAACATCCGAACTCCAAATCTGATAATCGATTCACCAATCCAATCCAATCTGATAATCGATTTATCAAAGAGACTCTCCCGTCCGCCTTAGCCGCATTCAATATCAAAATATCCACCACCGTCCCCTCCTTCGAACTGTTGGGACTTCCATTGTCCAGGTGCTCGCAGTCAGCAATCGATTTAAAGGTGAGTTTCCGAACTTTGGGTTTTTGCATCTTGGTTCTCCGATTTTGAATTGGTTATTGCTATTTCCAAATTTGGGTATCTGCATCCTGTCCAAACTAATTGGATTTCTGCCTCCTGTTCCAAATTAAATAACATGCAAAAGAAATTTACTCACTCTTTTAAGAATGTATTATGAGAGATCCTGCAATTTAGGATTTTCATAAGTTTAAAATGAACCAATGAAAGCTCTAATCTAGTTGAAGTAATGAGTAATAATATCTCTCTTGGGTCTTCGATACACCTCCGGGCTCAGTAAGCACTCCAACTCGACTTCACCCTTAACCCAACAACAACCCCTCCTTGGTTGCTTCAGTGTGAGAGGAAGAAGAACAAGAACAACAATGGAGACTTCCAAGCAAGAATCTAAGACGGATGCCCTCGTTCTCTCTTCCCTCTCTCTGGTGTATTCTAAATCACCACACTACAAGACAATGGAAAGAGATGGATATATATAACACGTTGGGCTAGGTCACAAGTTGGGCCAATCATCTACACCCAAGGTCCAACCAACAAATCCACATAACAACCAACCTAATTGGCCAACTAACCAACTCCAAAGTCCATGCCCATAACCACCACAATTGGGTCGTCCAAGTGGGTCATGAGTAACTACCAATTAAATCACTTCAAATGATCCCGAGTCGTTATTGAGCCGAACTATCCATCGAGGTTTCGAAATATTTCCACAACTTTTTTATATCATCGCCCGATTTATTGGGTATCAAAAAACCCAAAAAATCTCCACCTTGATACCCAATCAACCTGTAAGAAAAACAACACAATGTTTATACTTGCCCAATCAAGGTAATCCTAACAAAATTGGAATCACAGACCTTACCTCGTGTCTCGCACTCGAAACACACACCATACCTGCTCCATTGACTTGCTAGGACTAAGGTTAATAATATCCAAGCAGAAGATAGACAGTCACAGTAAACAATCAAGAGAATATCACACATGCGAAGACAAATATAACTATAAGATAATACAGAAATCTTTTCAAACATGTTCACACAAGAACATAAGACTAACTCCTTGTTAATCAAACACATCGGCCAACACATATACACCACAATGCATAAATGACCTCATGAAAAGACCTCACACAATTATCCTATCCCATTTCATGTATCTCCTTCCTTAAGAACACATATCACACACATCGCCACCTTTGCTCACTAGATTGATCACCACACATGCCTAACTGGTAAACAAGAATAGATTCTAAATCTATGGATGCTCCTCTATCAATGCATCAATTCTCTCAACCTAAGGGGATAATGAGTCTCTACCTAATAGAAGTGATCTAAGTGTCTCTAATACTCCACCCAGCCAGGATTTTCAGATAGAAGATTTACAGGACATTTAATCACATCTCAACTCGTGATTCAAATGTCACACTCACCCTCCGTACATCTCATCAATGCACTATCAGACATCTACTCCACACATTACCAAAAGACATACTCACTGCTAATGCATCACAAACCCACTATGCATGCCAATACATTACATAGTAAAATATGATTACACACAAATTAATACAAAGTAACACATATCAAATAAATTGACACGCTACACAAAATAATGCATCGAATTAAGTAACCACACACATGCAGAAAGGATCACACAGATGCCCATGCAGCTACATCGAGCACTTATCCTCAATAAGTCTCACTCGGATCTTTCCTAGATCCAGTGGTACCGTTCGGCTCACCTATCTCCCGTCACCTTCCACTCTTATATCACATTACCTACCGCACTAACTAGACCCAAAACCATGCCATCCCATGCTATAGAAAATCAAATCACCCTGTCATTAAGAAAAACCCAAGTGTTTTTATCTTACACAAAAAATGCACAAACACGATATGCAACAAATGCAACAACACAAGCAAAGTATATGCACACATCATAAAGAATCCAGCCAATCATACTTCCTAAGGTCACAGGCATATCTAAATGGCAACAGAACATCTAAAGAGCATATATTAAATTTATACAGAAAATAATATATCAAATTCACACAGAATATATGACATGAATTAAACATATAATTCCTAGGTCTATCAGTAGACAATGGTTACCAAGCAATGAAAACCTTCAATCCTAACGATCACCCCACACAATGATCTGTTAGTGCGATAAATAAAGGTTCCACCCAATTTACTAGAGCAAACATTTTCTGAGTCTGTGTGTTAGGAGGCATGTGAACATCATCGACTTTAGGGACACCACCATACACCCTAAAGCATCCACCGAAAGTTACAACAAAACGAATTTCCCGTCGACCAAATGACCACAGGGGCAAAATCATCAGACTTTCAGTACAAAACTCCAAATTGAAATCCATCAGTTCCAACAGCTCCACCTCGACGAGAGGAAGAAACTACCTTCAAACGTCATCTCCGAGAGGAAGAAACTACCAATATCTTTTGTTTCAGCCGTCGGATTGCCGTCAAATTTCAGAATAGTATTCTCCTCGACAAGCCCGTTCAGTCTGGGGTAACCGATCATCGGTCAGAGTTCTATATCGTCCAGGATCTGCATTTCAATTTCCAGTCAAATTTTGGTTTTTGCACAGTTTTTCAGCCTTTTTTCTCCAGTTGATATCTTCTGTTTCAGCCATCGGATCAGCTCCAAATTTCAGGCGAGTCTTCTCTTCGACAATCCCGTTCTAATGGTTGTAACCGATCGTCGATCGGAGTCCTGGATCGGCCGAAATATCCCTTCTTCAGTCCGGCTAGAATTTGAAAAAATGGACAAATTTTGTCTTCTTTTTCAGCTCCGTTTCTAGCCCCATTTTCAGCACATTTTCAACCCAAATCACTCCAATAGATGATAGCTTTGTACCATGCTGAAATAAACATTGGGTCTTCGATACACCTCCGGGCTCAGTAAGCTCTCCAACTCGACACCTCGACTTCACCCTCAACCCAACAACCCCCCCTCATTGGTTGCTCTAATGTGAGAGGAAGAAGAACAAAAACAACAATGGAGACTTCCAAGCAAGAATCCAAGACGGATGCCCTCATTTTCTCTTCCCTCTCTCTGGTGTATTCAAAATCACTAAAGTACAAGACAATGACAAGAGATGAATATGTATAACACGTTGGGCTAGGTCACAATTTGGGCCAATCATCTACACCCAAGGCTCAACTAACAAATCCACATAACAACCAACCTAATGGGCCAGCTAACCAACTTTAAAGTCCATGCCCATAACCACCACAATTGAGCCGTCCAAGTGGGTCACGAGGAACTACCAATTAGGTCGCTTCAAATGATCTCGAGTCGTTATCAAGCCGAACTATCCATCGAGGTGTTGATATATACTCACAACTGTTTTACATCATTGTCCCAATTTATTGGGTATAAAAAAATCCAACAATCCCTACTTAAAAGAAATAAAAGTAGGATTCCTGATCAGCATACTAAATTTTCAAAGATTTGAACTGTGGATGTTTGATACTATAATTGATAAATGTCCATAAACATTGCATCACATTCACTTTCTGAAAATTCATAAGGCACTGGTTTTTTTCTTTATCTAGGCTAGGTTATATGTATGATTAAGGGGTTGTTTTAAACTTGATCTTTACAGAGTTTTGGAGAGGATATAGTTGCTGGAAAATATGTTAAAGGAGAAAATGGCCTTCAATTTATAGAAAATATTAGGCCTTCATATGGGGACACCTATGCATGGAATTCAGCGCCAAGTTGCCTACCTGCTCTTTACATTGAATTTGCATTTTTTTTTGCTTGATTCCATAGGTTAAAATTATTAAGGAATTTGTAATTCAACATTGAAATTGTTTATTTTCTTTTATGTCACCCTATTCATGCCCTTGATCTTCGTTCTTCAATTGTGTTATTGGCGTGGCATGGATCCCTCGGCACTTCGACAGCGTTTTGGCCTCTCTTCAATGAGTTGGGAACCCCTAATTTCGTGCCTTAGGTCTGGTATATATAGATGCTCATGAGAATTAGGTTAATTATGGAGAAAACTGCTGAATTCCGCGTAAAAAGCCCAGCTGAGGCCCAGTCGGGACTACCGTGCGGCGCACGGTTCAAAAACACGCGGTCGCATGACTCTGCAGGTAAACTTCAGTCGCCGAATTTTTTGACCGTGCGACCGCATGCCTTTTTCAACCGTGCGGCCGCACGGTTGTAATTCCGGCTGCAATTTTTATCTTTTAAATTCTGCAACTTGGTCCCTGTCTTTTAATTGCACAGCAAGTCCTCCAACTTCTGATTGTTGTAATTTAACCCCTGAACTTCTGATTTCTTCCAAATTCGATTTTTTCTTCAAATTAGCTATTTGATTGACTGCATCAATTCTTGAATTGCTCACTTTGACACTTTGTACATCCAATTGCTCAATTTTAGCTTCAATTCCTTTATTTTCTCGACTTTGGGATTATTTCTGAAATGTAAACAAATAACACAAAATAAATAGCGAATATTCTAAAACAAACATATAAAATCCTACTTTTAGGATAGAAATAAGTGTATAAAATACACTTATCAACACCCCCAAACTAGAACTATTGTTCGTCCTCGAACGAAATAAAACTAAACTATAAATGTAAAACGGCAAAATAAAAAATTATGTTTTTTTGCTTTTGTCAACTTATTTACCATGCGCTTCAACAATCCAAATTGACGATTCACTTTAGACAAAGAAGTATGAACAACATAAAATATTTTCATTCATCCGATGCTCAACTTCATTGTGTGTGTGTGTGAATAGCCAAAATCAACTCCAAACTTATGCAAAAATAAACTTGACAATGTGTGACTTTTTATGCAAGAGTAAGCCCGAATCCCGTGTGGTCAACAATGATTTTCTTTTGATTTTCCTTACCCTCTCATGGATGATCACAACCTTATTACTTTTCTCTCATATCCCGAGGTCTTTCCTAATGATGTGATTTCTAAACATGTATACATTGCATTTTTCCACACAAGGCAGTTAGAAGTAGACAAGTATGCACGACAGACCAAGAAAAATTAACAAAGTGTTAGGAATTGCAATCAACAAAGCTTATACCATTTTATTCCATTTTTCTTTCATGTGGACGACTTTTTCTTTTAATGTCCTTGTCTTTTACCATCTTTGTGCAATACTTTTCATACTTGCTTTCTATATGACCCCTGTAGCGAGCTTTAGGTCGGCAGCTCCCAACTCAGTTGAGCTTAGGGTACCAGGTTCAAAGAACCCCTCAGACTTAATTACCCGAGTCATAAAGGCATAAACAAAAAAAGTTAAAGATGTTTTAACGTCTTATGTGTAAGTCCACTCTCCGTACTTGCTTTCTAGTTGACCCCTGTAGCGAGCTTTCAAATCGGAAACTCCCAAACCAGTTGGCTTTAGGGTACCAGGTTCAAAGAATCCCTCAGACTTACTTGCTCGAGTCAAAAAGGCATTTGAAGAGTAGAATAAGACCTTCAGCATTTTTCTGTTTTTATGCTGGTTATTATGGTTTATACCCGTTGATCGAAACCCCTTACACTAAAGATGTACAATTAAAAACTCCAAATCTTAAATCCATCAATGCATACTCATACTAACCTTCCCACCCCCAAACTGTTCTTGAGCAGTTTGGTTCTACATTTCAGGTCGGGATCTAAATTACTTAAGGTTTGGGATTTTTCAATCAATACTATGTTCAAAGTGCACAAGTTTACCCCCACAAGTATCAAGCATCTCCCTACACAAGTTTTTATTTGAAATGGCTATGTGCTCAAATTTGATGAAAGTCTTACATGGATGAATGTTAAGAAAAATTTAGTTCACATATTGTTCAATTTTCTAAATAAAGCACAAAAGTCAATTCAAGTCATGTCATAAGCAATAAATAAGTCAACAAAATTTTTCAAATTTTCACTTTTTATGATTTTTTCACATTTTTCAAATTTTTTTGAATTTTATACCCAAAATCGAATGAATGTGTATATGAAAGCACATGAATGAGATTCCCACCCCCAAACTAGAACTATGCATTGTCCTCAATGTATTCAAAAAAAAATAAAGAAAATAAACACAGAAATAACAAAGAGGGTTAATGTACTTCCCGGGTTTGGAGAGTTGGTATTCCCATTTTTGAAGCTTTGACATGCATGTTTTGTTGGATGAGATGACCCCTTACTTCTTTTTCCATGTTTGACGTGAATTGTCCCATGATGATATGTTCCTTGCAAATAAACATTAATGATCATTAGAAGCATAATTATTACATAGGAACTAAAGAAAATCAACACAACACACTCAAACTAGGACTTAGAAAAAATTATGAAATTTTTGAAAAGTGGTCGACCACTGATTTTCAACCCTTGACATCACCTTGAAAAAGTGAAAATTTCCTGAGACATGTCCCGGGCATATGAAAATACATAACTTGGTCTACAACATATCAAAAATTCAGTAAGTTTGAAGTTCATTTGGGTCTTGAAAAGATGTGACTAAGTAGGTGCAGTGAAGCTGAAAACAGGTGCAGTGGTGCTGTGATGCCTTGCAATGGCCTTGCAATGAAGTGCTTTGTAGTGCTAAGATGTTCATATTGAGTTCTATGCCTTAAATCTTTGTAAACAATGAATGGATGATGCACAAATGATGTTTAACATGTAGTGAGGGTGATCATCCAAAAAGATTTGCCAAAACTCAATAACAACCTCATTGAAACATTTTATCGAGCACCTTGAATGCATATAAAGAAATCAATGAAAATCATAGAGTTGGAGACTTGAATTAAGCCAAAAATTTTCACCTAATAAACACAATTCAATACCCCAAGTTCTATCCTAAGTCTATCACTATCAATCCACAATATTCAATTTCCACAAAAATTTGAAGAACACAAGAATTATGCATAATCTTGGAAATAGGTGAAAAATTCTTACCTTTGGATGATTTTGATGCAATGGAAGGTATGATTTTGAGTTATAATGATGTGCAAACTTAGGGGAACAGTTGGGGACTCAATGTGGGATGATTTGGGGGAGGAATTTCGGGTTTGAAGTGGTTAAAATGAAAGAAGAATGCATATTAAACAATCTGCCGGTTCTGCCCAGTTTCACATCGTGCGACCGCACAGTTATCACACCGTGCGACCGCACGGTGTTGAAGGTAATGACTCGAAATTTTTCAAAATCTGAGTTTTGGACCCCGTTTTCAACCCCTAAATGCTTTCAAATGCATGCAACCAAATTCTAAACAATATGTTCATGTCCTAAGCTAGGTGAAAGATTGTGATAAAAAGCAACAAAATACATTAAAATGCAATTAAAATTAAAAGTGATAAAACAAGCAAAATGGAACACTAGAATTACTTAAAACACATAACAATTCAATGCATGCATTTTAAACATACTAGTACCCCTAAAATGCACTGTCAAGCATCTAAACAACTATAAAGTAATAAAAGCAATAAAAAACAATAAAGAAACGAATAAAGAAAAGGGTTTGAGAGGTTGGGTTGCCTCCCAACAAGCGCTTCATTTAAAGTCTAGAGCTAGACTTTTAGGCAAACTCTCAAGGTGGTTTTAGATTAGATGGTGTAGCCTCATCATCTGCCCTTACCTTGTATTCATACTTCTCCCAGTATGCCAATTCCAACTCGACATCTATCTTGGAGCAATTTTCTAGTTCTTGTTCATGGACATCAAATTGCATCATTGTGAAAGTCACTTCTTGATTTTCAGCCCGCAACACTACATCTCCTTTTTCTACATCAATTAATGCTCGTGCAGTGGCTAGGAATGGTTGACCAAGTATCAAAGGCAAATTTTCATCTTCCTCCACATCTAAGATGATAAAGTCCGCTGGGAATATGAATTTGTGAACTTTCACCAATACATCCTCCACAACTCCATATGGGTGACAGATTGATCGATCAGCCAATTGCAATCTGATATTGCTTTCCTTTGGTTCACCTAGTCCCAATTTCTTGTATAACGACAGGGGCATCAGATTTATACTTGCACCTAGGTCACATAGGACCTTGTTGAATCTTAAATCACCTATAATGCAAGGTATTGAAAAGTTCCCTGGGTCTTTGAGTTTAGGTGGCAGCTTGTTTTGCAGGATTGCGCTGCATTCTTCATTCAAAGTGACCTCCTCAAGTTCTTCAAGCTTTTTCTTGCTAGACATCATCTTTTTTAGCAGCTTGGCGTAACTTGGGATCTGTGTGATGGCTTCCAAGAAGGGAATGTTTATGTGCAGTTTTCTAAGCATATTCACAAACTTGTTAAACTGCTTATCCTCTCTTGTTTTATTCAGCCTTTGTGGAAATGGAATAGGAGACTCGTTAGGCTTAATTTTTTATTTCACCTCATGGTCATCTTCCCTTTCAACCATCTTCTCAACATTATCCACAACTTTTTCAGGAACTCCAGCTGGCTTTTTAGCATGAATCTCAGGAAGTTGCACACCACTACGCGTAGTGATAGCATTTATCTCATGTTGCACTACATTTATAGCCATTAGTTGTTCCTTTGGTTTTACCTCAGTATTCGCAGGTAATGTACCCGGAGCTCTAACTGTGATCAACTGTGCTATCTGCCCCACTTGAGTCTCCAGATTTTTGATTGAAGCTTGATGATTTCGCAATGTAGTTTCGGTCATCCTCATGAATTGGTCAGTTTTTGTCATGAACTGATCAGTTTTAGCCATAAATTGATTGGTCTGGCTCATGTACTGGTCAGTTTTCTCCATCAATTTCACAACCATCTCCTCAAGTTTAGGTTTCTTCTCCACTACCTGCTGTGGAGGTTGCTGGTCAGTTCCATTTTGATTATCCCTCCATGAAAAGTTAGGGTGATTTCGCCAACCAGGATTATAAGTGTTGGAGTATGGATTATTTTGGCGATGTCCCCCTTGTATAAAGCTGACCTGCTCAACTTGAGCTGCCAAAATTGGACAATCTGAGGTATTGTGATTGGCCCCAAATTCCTCGCATCCAGTTACTACACTTTTCACTGAATGGTTGGTTTGTATGAAATTCATCAAAGAGTCTAATTTAGCAGACAATGCCGAAACATCATCCACTGCATAAACTCCTGCTGGTTTCTTTTGAATGGTCCTCTCAGACGCCCACATTGCGTTGGTATTGGCTATTCTCTCAAACAGTTCAAGTGCTCCATCAAGAGTTTGGGTTGTTATTGATCCATTGGATGACGAATCAACAAGACTCTTGTATTGAGGGAGCAAGCCAATGTAAAAGTACCTTACCTGCTCATTTTTGGGTAATCCATGTTGAGGGCATTTCCTAAGCATGCTTTTAAACCTATTCCATGCTTCATCAAATGACTCAAACTCTTGTTGTTGAAAAATTGTTATCTCATGTCTGAGTTTAGCAACTTTGGTTGGGGGCATGAATTTTGTGCAAAATTTTTGGGCCAAGTCATTCCAGGTTGTTATACTTGCAGGAGGACGGGAGTCTAACCAATCTATTGCCCTATCTCGTAAGGTGTATGGAAACAACCTAAGTCTTATGGCGTCATCTGACACACCCTGATATTTAAAATGTTCACACATATCTAAAAATTTAGACACATGTGCATGTGGATTTTCATCGGGTTTGCCATAGAATTGATGTCCATTTTGAAACATATTTATCACATTGGTCTTTAATTGGAAGTTTACAAGACCAAAAGGTGGATAAACTATGCTTGATTGGTTTTGGACAATTGGTGGGGTCATGAAATCTCCTACAAGTCTATTCCCCTCATCTTCTAGCTCAACACCAGGTAAAGCCATATTGTTTGCCATTTGATCTTCTTTTTGATTTTTAGATTTACCTAATTCCCCAAGTTCTCTTAACCTACAGTGTAATGTACGTTCTATTTCCGGGTCAGCTTCGAAGAGATTCCCTTTTTTCGAACGTAGCATACACAGCTAAAAGAAAGGAAACTAGTAACTAACTAAAAAAATAAAAAGAAATTAAAATCCTAAAAATTAAAAAAATAAAAATAAAAAAAGTAAAAGTAAAAATAAAATTAAAACAAGTAAAAAAAAGTCCGAATTAGTGAAAGTAATCTAAAAATAAATTTAAATAACAATCCCCGGCAACGGCGCCAAAAACTTGACGACGCTCCGCAAGTGCACGGGTCGCGCAAGTAATAAAGTGGAATTTAAGTCCGAATATCGTTCCCACAGAGATTGTTTTAAATTGTATTTTAGATTACTACCTTAACCGGAACTAAAGAAGCTTAGGATTTGGAAAGTTTAAATTAAAATTAAACTAGAAAGAACGAGAAAATTTGATTTAGAGAAAATATGACAAAAACATGCTAGAATTGAGAATTCACATTTATTCCATTAAATATGCATTAATTTAAACATCTAACAATAATTCACGAGGTTTTGAAAATCCATATTCCTAATATTGTCAAGACTCCCTTTCGGACAAGAATCAACACCTATTTCTATACACAACCCGACTATATTTCTATGACGAATCTAAATGTATAGAAAAGCATTACAAGTTTTGTGAATATTATAGCAAATAACACAAAGCATAGGGGTATATTTCTATCCCCTATCGGACTTTGTGGCAACTGATACAAGTCTAATGAAATCTCAATCTTTCGAACTTAAGAAATCACTACCTAAATTCATACAACTAGTGATCAAGTAATTGCATGATAAAAAAGTATAAATCAATTGCTCAAACCCATGAATTATGAAATTAAATGATAATCAATACATAAAATCCGGAAATAAATGCTTCATCACAATTCTAACATTGAAAATCTAGCCTAGATACATAATTGAATATAAATCACAAAAGGAATGGATAGATGTCACCCTATTCATGCCCTTGATCTTCGTTCTTCAATTGTGTTATTGGCGTGGCATGGATCCCTCGGCACTTCGACAGCGTTTTGGCCTCTCTTCAATGAGTTGGGAACCCCTAATTTCGTGCCTTAGGTCTGGTATATATAGATGCTCATGAGAATTAGGTTAATTATGGAGAAAACTGCTGAATTCCGCGTAAAAAGCCCAGCTGAGGCCCAGTCGGGACTACCGTGCGGCGCACGGTTCAAAAACACGCGGTCGCATGACTCTGCAGGTAAACTTCAGTCGCCGAATTTTTTGACCGTGCGACCGCACGCCTTTTTCAACCGTGCGGCCGCACGGTTGTAATTCCGGCTGCAATTTTTATCTTTTAAATTCTGCAACTTGGTCCCTGTCTTTTAATTGCACAGCAAGTCCTCCAACTTCTGATTGTTGTAATTTAACCCCTGAACTTCTGATTTCTTCCAAATTCGATTTTTTCTTCAAATTAGCTATTTGATTGACTGCATCAATTCTTGAATTGCTCACTTTGACACTTTGTACATCCAATTGCTCAATTTTAGCTTCAATTCCTTTATTTTCTCGACTTTGGGATTATTTCTGAAATGTAAACAAATAACACAAAATAAATAGCGAATATCCTAAAACAAACATATAAAATCCTACTTTTAGGATAGAAATAAGTGTATAAAATACACTTATCAATAGTCATGTATATAGCAACTTTTGCATCTTGAGGAATTTCAAGTTGCACCATTGCAAATACTCTTCCTGTAGTAGGATTGGATTTTATGGGTTTTTCTTCTTATTATCCGGATAATCTCTAACCATGTGACCTATTTTCCACAGTCAAAACACAATCCCAACTTACACTAACACTTCCCTCTATGAGATTGCCAACAATGTTAACAAGAATCGAGAGGTATTTTTATAAGGCCTGCTTTTCTTGTTGAAATTTCATCACCTAATGTTTGAATTTCGAAAACCTGATGCTCTTTTTTCTCGGGCTTGAGTTATTCTAGCTTCTACTTGTTCTAGTAAAAGAGTTTTATCTACTACACCTGAAAAGTTTAAATCACATGTTCTTGGCTTCTGGATGTATGTTCACCTTATTTCTCAATGCAAAATATATCCACAAGTGTACAGATCATGAAAAGTAATAAAATTGACCTAAGAGTCTGGATTATCGTTTCCACGAGGACTGCTATTAATTACTGAAATATTTTAGTTCTAAACCTTATTTGAACAGACGATTGTTGTTTGTATTTCAAATTAAACTAAGAGATTAAACTAAAGAAATAAATCACAAGATTGTTTTGTTTTTTAAAACAATTGTAAAGTAATTGGGATTCACGATTTCACCTACCAATTAAATTAACTCAAACTCCAGTTTTATTTCCTAATAATACATACAGTCGAATGTATGTTGAAATTTCTCTCTTGAGTTTAAATCAATTTCACCTGAATATATCAACCGTGTATTTCTACAGAGAGTCCAAATTATTCCTTATCGAGATGCATCGAACACAAGAATTCACAAACGACCGCGATAATAACAAAAATCACTAGTACAAAATCGCGCATAAAAAATGGGGATTACGCGTCGTTTTATGTAACAACCGACGCCAATTGAAAACGCAGTGGCAATTTTGTAAATAAATTTTAAGTAAAGGCGTCGGTTCAAGGGGAACCGACGCCCGTCGACGTCCCTGCCAAATCCCTCGCTGCCAACGCCCGTCGACGTCCCGCCTGTCGCCGCCCCGCCCAGTCGCTTCCAACGCCCTCGCTGCCAACGCCCGTCGCCGCCCCGCCCAGTCGCCGCACCGCAAGGTGACCTTAAATCTCTACCCCTACTTAGTTTTTGTATAAATGTGTGTGTGTGTGTGTGTGTATATATATATATATCTATGTGTTTATATAATGTTTGTGTATATATATGTATGTATATATATATATCAATGTGTGTATGTGCGTGTATGTATAACTTTGTGTGTCTATATATATATATGTGTGTGTGTGTGTGTGTGTGTGTGTATATATATATATATCTGTGTATGTATATCTTTGTGTATATATATATAATTGATTTATTATTTATCAAGTTAATTGGTTTGTTTGAATATATATTATTGATTTGAAGTTAGTAGATTGATATACAATAATATTTGATTTATTGGAGTTAAGTTATGCAATCTTAGTTTGATTTTTAAAAGTTGAGAATTGATTTTGGATTAATGTTGGAGTAGTAGATGATGTTGAAGTTTGATTGGAGTTGCGTTTGAGTTTTGAATATGTCGATGGTGAATAATTTGGTTTTATTGTAGTATTTTCATTCCCCCTATAGGTTGGCCAAGTCCAATTTACGGAGGAGACTCTGCCGAAATTTTCGTAAAATTTTACAAATAAAAAATGAAAATTATAATTTAAGGTGACTGTCACTCGTACAAAATTGTCCATACTAAAAAAATAACTATATAAAATACAATCATCCTTGTAAACTTTTAATCTTTTTAATTATATCTTCAGATAAAGGTCGTAAATTATCTTATTTGATTCCAACTAATAAACTTTCTTGTATTCTTTATATATGCGCTATACATTGTTAATATTATTTGTGATCTTGATAACAATAATTTGATATATATATTTCTAACATGAATATTGATTGTCATATGTGCAGGTACGTGTTATATTGTTTTAATATAATGGCGGAGTCTTCAAGTTCTTCAGACGATCATAGTACTGCCCAAACAAAAAGGACAAGAGGGCCGACTATGTGTAAGAAAATTAAGAAGGCAGGGCAAGAAATCAATGTTATTGAGTTCGATGAAAAAAATAGGCCGATCGGACCAGGAAAGAATAATTTCAGAGCTTTTATAGGGTCTTTGGTCCGTATTCACGTTGACATAAATATCAGTGATTGGCACAAAGTGGATCAAGGCCTTAAGGATATGATGTGGGAAGAAATCAAGGTACTATCACTTTATACATAATGAATTGAACATTAATCGTAATATTATTTATAACATCGCATATTATCCTTATCTTTCAGAAGGAGTTCAACATCCCCGATGATCGTCGTCTGAAATCAAGTGTTTCGAAAGTTGCGGGGATGCGATGGAAAGATTTTAAGACAAGGCTGGTTCATAAGTACATTACACATGACCACCCAAAATATAAATCCCCTACGCAGCTTTATGATTTCTTATCTGAAGAGCAATGGGAGTTGTTCAAGAAAGAACGACAAACAGAGCAATTTCAAGTATATTGAAATGTACGCATATCGATGAATTTCTGTTGTGATGATTGAGAATTTATTTCAATAGCAACTTGCCTCTTTACAGGTTAGATAAGTTCAATTTATAGGGGAGACTCTGCCAAAATTTCTGTAGAAAATTTAGAGTATTTTTTTTTTTTTGGTAACTTGTTCATATAATTTATTAAAATTTTAGGGCTTTCAAAATGTATTGGGCCCAAGGAGGTGTTAGGACGAAAGGCAATACAACGTGGCTAAAAATAAAGGTACGAAAACACATTTAAAATTTATTGTAATGTTTTGAATTATTTTCATATTCTATTAAGTTTGATTATTCATTTTAGTTTTCAATGTGAAAATTTCAGTGTCCTCAGCAACCTGGAGGTTCTGAGTGTGGCTATTACGTTATGAGAAATATGTATGAGATAGTCACAGAACACTTCCAGCTTCCTTCGTTAGAAAAGGTATAAGTAATTTATATTAGAGTTTTTAATTAAGACTTTATATTTTATTATAAAATAACTAATAATATGTTTTGATTGTTTGTAGGCATTTAAAAAATACTACTCAACGGAGGAAATCTTTGAGATTCAAAATTTATGGGCCAAATATTTCGTTGATAGGTGTGTGTAAAATGATGCGTATCCAAACTTAAATTTACATATTTGTATAATAAAACAACAATCTTGTATATATAATTGTTCTCTATTTAATTTTATTATGTATATGTCGATTATATGTATATTTGATGATGCGCATGTGGAAAATGTTCAAGTCATCGCGGGCCACGTCCAAATGACTGCAGGTCACGACCTGCAGCGGCTTGGGTCACGACCTGCAGCGGCCTGGGTCACTGCAGGCCATGAACTGCAGCGGCCTGGGTCACTGCAGGCTATTACCTGCAGCGGCCTAGGTCACTGCAGGTGTGAAAACGGGAAAAAAAAATAAAAATAAAAAATAAACACTTTAGGCGTCGGTTCAAACTTTAGAACCGACGCCTAAAGTTCGACTTTATGCGTCGGTTTTTTAAAAATCGACGCCTAAAGTGTTTATTTTTTTTTTAAAAAAAACTTGAAGCGTCGGTTATTAAAAAACCGACGCATAAAGTCGCACTTTAGGCGTCGGTTTACAACCGACGCCTAAAGTAAAAACTTTAGGCTTCTGCGTCATAGGCGTCGCCCCTACAACCGACGCCTATGCCCTTTTACGACCGACGCCTTTTCCACTTTCTGTACTAGTGAATATATCTCTATCTCTTGTCCAATTACATGATTTTATTCGTAAGTCTAATTTGTTAGCTCAAATCTCGGATTATGAAAACAAACCACGAAATCATGAATAAGTGGCCAATTAACTCATGCATTAAACTCAAAATAAAATCAATACATGCAACGAATCATTAAAAAAAACGGAATTTAGAATTAAAATAATAAATTAGGTTACATCATTCATCTCAACATGATAATTTAGTTATACATCATAATTAAATAACAAAACAATAAAAGTAAGCGTTTATTGAAAATAACATAAAGAAAGGAAAGCTTGCACCAAGAATCAGTCCTTCATGTTCAAGTTTCGCCCCTTGCTTTGCTCCAATCTCCCAAAAATTTGATGCGAAAATCGAAGTTTTTTTATGTTCTTAGGTGATGTAAAGGTCTGAAATTTGTGTCTCATATGTTGTATATATAGGTTTTGGGAAAACCTAGTAGAATAAGGAATAAAACATGTTGAAAATAGTGCAAAAGCCTAGAATTACGACCCAGCCGGAAAGCTGTGCGGGCTCGCAAGAAAAAGTCGTGCAGCAGCATAGTTATATGAAAATTCATTCTGACCATTTAAAGAGGCATCACACGGGCTCACAATACAAACTCGTGCAGTTAGCTCGTTTCATCTCTCAACTTCTTCAATTTAGTCCTCCAAATCTTGATTTCTTCAATTTAGCACCACACATGTTTCTCGGTTGACTTCAACAACATCCAAGTTGTCCAATTAAGCTCCAAATGTCATCCAATTGTGCATTATTTCCATCAATTGCATCATTCACGTGATTTTGGAATATTTTCTGAAAAGTAAACAAATAAATAAAAATTAGGTAAGATTTATTCTAAAACAACAATATAATATTCTACTTTTGACATATAAACAAGTGTATAAAGTACACTTAAGAACTACCTCCAAACTAGAATTATTGTTCGTACTCGAACAAACTAAAACTAAAGGTAAAATTCAAAATAAAAATCAAAATTGTAGAATAAAATCAAAGTTAATTTGCCCATCACATGCCTCAAAGTTTGTATCAAACATACTCTTTAGAAACGAAGGCCAGACAACATAATAAAATTATTTTTTACTTATCTGATGCTCAACTTTTCATGTGTATGTGAATAGACAAAATAATATGCATACTCATATCGAGACTTACTCAACATAGTGTGGCTAAATATTGCATAAGCCCAGATCCCAGGTGGTTAGACAATGCTTTTCTTTCAATATCTTGCATCTCTCAGGTATGATCACTTCCTTATGCTTTTTCTCTCAAATCCCAAGGTTCCTTCTACTTATGTAGTTTCTAAACATCAAACATTGGATTTTTTGACACAAGGCAGTCAAAATTGGCTAAGTTTTCCTTAAAAATAGATGGTAAGCAATTCCCTATTCCATGCCTTTAGTTTCCAAAGTCTCAGTCTCAAAGCTTATACCATGCACTTTATTTTACTCTTTATGAAAAACTTTTTCTTTCTTTTATGTCCTTATCTCTTAAATGTCTTTGTGCAATACTTTCCTTATTTGCTTTCTATGTGACCCTTGTAGCAAGTTTTAGGTCAGAGACTCCCAAGCCAGAAAACTTTAGGGCACCAGGTTTAGAGAACCTCTCGAACTTAATTACCCGAGTCACAAATGCTACAAAGAAAAGTTAAAGATGTTTTTATGTCATATGTGTATGTCCTCTCTCCCTTAATCTTTCTAAGTGACCCATGTAACGATCTTTGGGCTGACAACTCCCAACTCAGATGAGTTTAGGGTGCTAAGTTTTAAAGACCATTAGCAGCTTACTTGTTCGAGTCATCGAGGCTACGAATAGAAGAATAAGACTTATTTATGGAGTGCTAGTGCTGGCTTATATTCATTGACCAAGACCTCTTAGACTAAAGACATATTTCGGGAACTTCAGACCCTCAAAAGTTTAAGCATACCTTCACCAATCTTTTCACTCCAAACTGCTCTTGAAAAAGTTTAGATTCTAAGTTTAAAGGTTTGGATTTCTATGGATCTAAGGTTAGGAATCATAGAGTCAAACCTAGGTCGAAAATTTTAAAAATTGCCTCACATATACTGAATAAATCTCTCCACAAGTAATTATTCAACAAGGCTATGTACTCAGTTTTAGAAAATTCTAACATGGACAAGCATAAGGAAAAACGTTTAAGCATGTATGTTGTCCATAATTCCAACTAAATCATAAATTCAATACAAACTATATCATAGGCAATAACTATAAAAAAAAAAAAATTTTTTTTTTTTTTTTTAATTCCAATAAAAATCAAAAGAATGAATAGAATGAATATGAAACAAATGAGATGAATCAGATTTTTCCACCCTCAAACTAGAAAGAAACATTACCCTCAATGTTTGTCAAATAAATTTGACTATGAAACAAAAAAGACATGATAGAGAGGGTATGATGCGATCCCACTTCGGAAACGCAACAAAGAATACGAAATAATAAACAAACGATAGGAGAGATCCAAATTCAGCGAAAATAACAATAGCAAGACCCAAGAAAATAAGAACAATAATTAAAAATAGATTTGACGATAAAACCTTAACCAATATTTACGACGCAAGAAACGATGCGGAATATGAACCAAGATTGCTGAACACAACAAGGGATGCAATTTTCTTGATAAGTTCAATTGGTTATTCTTGAAGAATAAGAAAATGAAAAACTCACCTTTCAAGATAAAACTCTCAATTCAATCAATAATAATCAAAGTTGTGTTTACAATGATAGAAAATTGATAATATAATGTCAAAACATGCCTAACCCTAGCCCTAGTCGCTAAAGAATTCAAAAATGTGAAAAATAATAAATAAAATAGAAAATAATTAAAAAACGTGAAAATCTAGTTTCGAGATAGCTATGCAATCGCGTGGTAGCAACCTATAGATTCTATCAGAATTTCGCACACCTCGCGTGATCATGTGGTTTCCCGGTGGCCTTCCTCTTCAACTTCTTGAAGTGACTTAATTCGATTTGATTCTTGATTCAGGCACAACACGAAACTTATTCATTTTTCCATATAGATTATTGTTGCATTGCCCGTAGCCTAATTTCTCATTTGATCTCCTACCTTGGATCACATCATCCCCCTCTTTTGAAAATGATTCAACTTCGAATCTGCAACTTGTCCAATCCTCTTGTAACTCCTGTATTTGTTAGCTTTTGAATCATGTCTATCTTTGCTTTTGCTGGCTTGATGTTCATATTGGTGTTTTGGGCGTTCCTTGGATCTTTTTTGGCTTTTCCTTCTTGCTATTAAATTCAAACCCAACTCTAAGCTTGTAATTTGATTTTGGTACCTGTAAAACAAAATTAACCCAACTAGGGAGGGATGTGTTAGCATGGTCAAGTGCAAATAAACTCATTTTTTGTGGTGAACTCTCTTTTCTTTTTCACCTTGCACTCATTCTGTCCATTTTCTGAGGTTTGGTCCACAACTCTATTTTTTCAATTTTCACTCTCTCTCCTTTTTCTGAGGTAGTTACCTCAACTCTCTTTATCTCAATTTTCCTTCCCTCTCCTTTTTCTAAGGTCGTGACCTCAACTCATTTTTCTTTCTCTAACTCACTTTTTAATTTCAATTTATCCTCGTGGGCTTCCATTGGTGATAAAGGAACAAGAGTGAACTTTCTTCCACCTTTCACAAAGCTATATCGATTTTAAACCAATCATGAAGCACCGCCCTATCATGTTGCCATGGCCTACCCAATAATATTTATCCAACATTCATAGAAACTACATCACATACTACCTTATCATTATATCCAGCGATAGAAAAAATTATCTTAATATGTTTGTTCACCTTAATTTCACCAGATTCAGTCAACCACTGCAATTTAAAAGGATTATGATGTTTGATCAAAGACAACCCCAATTTTTTCACTAAGGTAGCACTAGCCACGTTGGTGTAACTTCCTCCATCAATCAACATACTACAAACCTTATTATTTACGAAGCATCTAGTACAAAAAAAATGTTATCTCTTTGCTCACCTACACCATTCACCTTACACCTAGTGCTACGAGATTGCCTATTAATAAGTGATTCACCTACTGCCACATTTTTAAATTTATCACTATTACAAGCATTCTTTAACTTAAGCATCTTTCCCACTTTATCTTCACCTTTTAAAACAACCTTCCCATCACAACCAACCATCACCTTTTTATGTGGACATTGAAGTGCAACGTGACCCAAATCGAAACACTTAAAGCATTGAGTATTTCTATCCTTAGAAGTTTTGGACTCAGAATTATATTTACCTTTGAGCGTTGGTTTATCCCTCCTTTTTGGAATAAGATTACTACTCTCCCATTTTGATCGTGGTGTAGGATAGGATCCCGGAGATAGCCTTGCTTTCTCCTTTCACTTCAACGCCCTTTCATCAATCCCATCTCCAAACCTAGTATTGGATTCACGATTCTTATCCCTCCTAGTCCTAGAATTCACCTGAGATTGTTCCTTTTACAATTGGGAAATAATTGCTTCCCTCCTATCCATCTTAGACATTAACTTCTCAACTTGTGCCTGCATGTCCTCCAACAGTTTAAAATTCTTGTTGTCACCCGATGATGAAGATGATGTAGACTTTTCCTTGCGAGACATGGTTAGTTCTCAAAAGAAATAAATAAAAAAATGTCCTCACTTTTTTTTTGCTCGTGTATCAATCCCCTTTTAGGTACTTCAAAGAACAATCCAAGAACTTCAAGTAATGGTAGGACAAAAGAAGAAAGGAATAAGAAAAAGAAAAACTTGAAAATTGAGACAATTTTCAGAATATTTGGGAAAATAATGAATTTTTGAAAAAAAAAAAAAACTTTAACCGTTAGAAAATTTGACTACGAGTATGGTAGAAAAAATGGAATTGAATTTGGATAAGAATTGACTAAAATAAACAAATTTGAATTTTTGTGAGATTTTCAAATGGATCAAACTAAAAAACCTTGACGGCACGAAGAACAAGAAAAACAAGAAAACTCAAGAAATTCAAGAAATATCAAGAACTAAATTTAGATCCAAGCTTTGATATCACCTGATGCAATCCCACTTGGAAAACTCGACAAAGAATGTGGAATGATAACCAAACGATAGGAAATATCTAAATTCAGCGAGAATAACAATAACAAGACCCAAGAAAATAAGAACAATAATTAAAGATAGATTTGACGATAAAACCTTGACCCAAAATTCAGGACGCAAGAAATGATGCGAAATAAGAACCAAGATTTGTGAACGTCATAAGAAATGTCAATTTCCTTGATAAGTTCAATTGGTTGCTCTTGAAGAACAAGAAAATGGAAAACTACATTTCAAGATAAAACTCTCAAATCAATCAATAATAATCAAAGTTTTGTCTACAATGATGGAAAATTGATAATATAATGTCAAAATGCGCCTAACCCTAGCCCTAGTAGCTAAAAAATTCAAAAATGCAAAAAATAATAAATAAAATAGAAAATAATTAAAAAAATGCGAAAATCTCGTTTCGAGATAGCCATTTGATCACGTGGTTACATCTCGCACGATCACGTGGTAACGACATGTAGGATTTGCTGAAATCTTGCACACCTTGCGCAATCGCGCCTTTGATTATGCTACGCAATCGCGTGATTTCTCGATGGCCTTCCTCTTCAACTTCTTGAAGTGACTTGATTCGATTTGATTCTTGATTCGGGCCCAACATGAAACTTGCTCGTTTTTTCATGTAGATTATTATTGCATTGCCCGTAGCTTGATTTCTCCTTTGTTTCCTACCTTGGATAACATCAAGGTAGTAGTACTTGCCAGGCGTAGTAGAGGTGTTTCGTTGCCTTGAAGTTTTTCTCTCATGCTATTTGAATGAATTTGACCCTTTCCTTGCATTTCCCAGCTTGGTTCGAGGTGTTTTGACTCGTGTGTTCCTTGAAAATAAAAGATAAATAACTTTAGAAGACATAAACACCATCAAGAAACTAAGAAAGTTCAAAAACACCGCCCCAAACTGAAGATAAGGAAAAATCCTGAATTTTCAAACATGATCGACCACACATATTCAAGCCCTGACATCACCGCCAAAAAAAATAAAAAAAATCCGAGCCATCTTTTTGGTACGTTAAATTTCATAACATGGTCTACAACATATCAAAAATTTAGACCATTTGGAGTTCAATAGGATTGTGAAACACTATAAAGAACTAAGTGACATGAAGTTGTTTACAATATATCAAGAATTAAAACCATTTGGAGTTCAATAAGGTTGTGAAACACTATAAAGAACTAAGTGACATGAAGTTATTTTCAAGTGCATTGACCTGCAGTAACCCTATAGTGGGGCTGCAATGGTGCATACATGGTTTTCATGTGTTTATGCGATGTAGTGGACTAAATCATGAAATAATTACACACACTCAAAGATAAACAAGTGATGAATATATATATATATATTCTCGAAAGAATTTCTCAAAAGCGACCAAAAATCTCTTTGTAACATTTCATCGAACACTTGGGGTGCATTGTGAAAATCAAAGAGTATGCATAAATTTGAGACATGGATTGACCCAAATTTTTTTACCTAAACAAGCATAATCCATATACACAAATGACTAACTAAAGCCCATACTTGAATCCTCATACACTTGACTTTCACAAATTCATAGAAAATTTCAAAAATTTGAATAATTTCTAAATTAAGAGAAAAATTCGTACCTTTAACTGGATTTTGAGGTGATAAGAGTAAGGTATTTGATACAATGTAGTGTTGATGATATGCACAAAAGATTACAAATAAAAAATGAGGTGATTTGGGGGGAGATAACGAATTTGTAAAGTTTAAAAATGAAATAATGAATGTAGTATTGAAAATTGTCCATTCTGTCCAGAATATGCTTGCGCGGCCGTGTAGGCAAAAGGTCGTGTGGCCACGTGGTTATTCCAGTAGAAGGTCAAAATTTTCCTTTTTTTTTTTTTTTTGAATTTCAAATATGTTTTTAACCCCGAATCACTTCATGATATGTGATATGATCTACCAAACATAATCTTCATGATCTAAACTCCTCTGTGTGTGTGTGTTTAGGATGACAATTATAGCCTAGTCTAACAAAAACATGCAAAATAAAAAATATGCCTAAACATACAAAATTGTAAGACATGCAAAGTTATTTTAACATGCACACTAAAAAGTCAACAAGCAAATTATAGCTTAGTCTAACTGATGTGATCCAGGACCCTCGACAATCGGAGTCATAGCAGGCTTGACGGGAAAATTTAAATATTCAAGCCAAAACAAGAATTCAGCAGGTTCGACGAGCTTTGAAGATCAAATCGGGTCGAAAATAACCGAAAATCACGGCCGTGGATGGGTTGGTCGAATTTGAAAGTAAAAATTTTGAAAATGTTGTTGAAAATGCAAAGGAAGAACGAGGTGAAGAGAAGGACCTCGTGGTTCTTAAAAATGAAGTGGAGATGGTGGTTTATCATGAATACAAGGATCCATACCTTGTACCTCAAGAAGCTAACATGTCCCTCCCCATTCTATTTAATTCTTTCTTGCAGATTTCTTACATTTGGGAGCTTGAGTCACACCAATCATGGAAATTCAAGCTCGAGCTTCAATCCATTCATGTAACCCAAGTTGCAAAATACTATTGGTCATCCCACTGGCATGGAAGCAATAATTTTCCGTTTGATCCAGGGGGAGCAGTTGCATTCATGAACAAAGCTATGATTCGGGACGAATCATCCTAAAGAAGGAGGGTATGATGTGATCCAGGAACCTCGACAATCGGAGTCATAGCAGGCTTGACGGGAAAATTTAAATATTCAAGCCAAAACAAGAATTCAGCAGGTTCGACGAGCTTTGAAGATCAAATCGGGTCGAAAATAACCGAAAATCACGGCCATGGATGGGTTGGTCACGACCGTAACTTTTGAAGATCACGGCCGTAAATGAAGGATCACGGCCGTAACATGCTCTCTGTCTAATTCATAAACCGGATAAAGGGATTTACGGCCGTAACAAAAATATTCACGGCCGTAACATATTTCAGTTACACAATTTACGGCCGTAAATGAAGACACTCACGGCCGTAAGACAGCTCCTGTACATGCGCCGCTGATGGAGTTTAAATATTTTTCATTATTTTATTTCCTTATCAGTTTTAGCTATTTTAGGTTAGTTAGAATTCTATTTTGAGTAAATTAGCGATTAGGGTTTTATTTTGCTTATTTATACGCCTTTTTGATTCATTGTAAATTAAGACTTTGATGATTAAATAAAACAGAGATTGAATGTTTTTCAATTGTTTAATGTGTGGATTCACATTACAAACTCAAACTTATCAAGATTGATTATCTTGTGGCGTTAATCCCGAATTTATCAAATATTCGCGAGAATATTTGTGGCGTTCAAATCAGAGACTTATCAAGGAGATTGGGCAAATCCTTGTGGTGTTTCGAAAGTCGTGGTTCTTTATTCCGCATCGTCGAGTCATCGCGTCGTGAATATCGGGTCATGATTCATCCGTCCATCCACAACCTGAGTTCGGAACTTTCCGGCGTTTCTTCCGCACTTCGAACCTCGTCATTTGGTATCAGAGCTGGACTCTGAATTCAGGTTTTTCTATCCAGTTTGATTTTTATGTCTATCATCGAGTCCCATAAAAATCATTCATATCTTGTTGTTGAGTCTTTTTTTTCTTGATTTTCTTGTTCTTCGTGCCAGTAAATGTTTTCTTTGTTTGATCCATAAAAATGCAAAAAAATTCAAAAGTGTTTGTTTTGCTTAATTCTTATCCGAATTAAGTTCCGTTTGTTTTGTTGTGTTCGTTGTCGAATTTTCGGATTTATAAAAACAAAAAAAAATTATTTTTTTATTATTTTATTTAATCCGAAAAGTCATCCTAAAATTCAAAAAAAAAAAAAAAGAGTCCATTCAAGAACCACTTTCTTAAATTTCTTGATCCTTTGTTTTCATTATTTTTTTTCTGTGTCCTTCCACATAAATTTTACAATGTCCAATTCCCATGAAAACGCCAAAGATCGTATGTGGAGATTTTTGAATGAAGCTTTGGTTAGGTTGGATAAATTAGATGAAAGGGAAAGGAAATTGAAAAAGGAGCGATCTCAATTGGATTCTAGATCTAGGAGGGAATATAGGCGTGATCCTAAACCTAGGGATGGAATCGGGGTTAAGAGAGGAGCCGACATTGATCCAAAAGTAATTTTGAAAATTCAAAAGGAAATTTATGAGGAAAGATTGAGGTGTGAACGGGAGGCAGAAAGAAAATATTTGGCTAAATTGCGAAAAAAGGAGGAGAAACGAAAGGCGATAATTAGATGGTTAGAAGAGAGTGAAAATCAGGTTGAGCCTCGGGATGTGAAAGTTGAAAAGAAGGAGGGAGGCTTAAGGCATGAATTAGTTGAAGAGACCCCGAACTTTGTGGTAGGAGTTGAAAATGTGGAGTTAGGTGAACAAACTCCAAAATTTGATGAGGAATTAGAAGTTGGGGTAGAAATTCAAATTTTGAGCTTTGAATTGGTAGATCCACATTTGAATACCGTTGGGGGAGTGCATGAAATTAGTGATAAAAATCTGGGGGTAGAAGATGTGGTCGAATTTGAAAGTAAAAATTTTGAAAATGTTGTTGAAAATGCAAAGGAAGAACGAGGTGAAGAGAAGGGCCTCGTGGTTCTTAAAAATGAAGTGGAGATGGTGGTTTATCATGAATACAAGGATCCATACCTTGTACCTCAAGAAGCTAACATGTCCCTCCCCATTCTATTTAATTCTTTCTTGCAGATTTCTTACATTTGGGAGCTTGAGTCACACCAATCATGGCAATTCAAGCTCGAGCTTCAATCCATTCATGTAACCCAAGTTGCAAAATACTATTGGTCATCCCACTGGCATGGAAGCAATAATTTTCCGTTTGATCCAGGGGGAGCAGTTGCATTCATGAACAAAGCTATGATTCGGGACGAATCATCCTAAAGAAGGAGGGTATGATGTGATCCAGGACCCTCGACAATCGGAGTCATAGCAGGCTTGACGGGAAAATTTAAATATTCAAGCCAAAACAAGAATTCAGCAGGTTCGACGAGCTTTGAAGATCAAATCGGGTCGAAAATAACCGAAAATCACGGCCATGGATGGGTTGGTCACGACCGTAACTTTTGAAGATCACGGCCGTAAATGAAGGATCACGGCCGTAACATGCTCTCTGTCTAATTCATAAACCGGATAAAGGGATTTACGGCCGTAACAAAAATATTCACGACCGTAACATATTTCAGTTACACAATTTACGGCCGTAAATGAAGACACTCACGGCCGTAAGACAGCTCCTGTACATGCGCCGCTGATGGAGTTTAAATATTTTTCATTATTTTATTTCCTTATCAGTTTTAGCTATTTTAGGTTAGTTAGAATTCTATTTTGAGTAAATTAGCGATTAGGGTTTTATTTTGCTTATTTATACGCCTTTTTGATTCATTGTAAATTAAGACTTTGATGATTAAATAAAACAGAGATTGAATGTTTTTCAATTGTTTAATGTGTGGATTCACATTACAAACCCAAACTTATCAAGATTGATTATCTTGTGGCGTTAATCCCGAATTTATCAAATATTCGCGAGAATATTTGTGGCGTTCAAATCAGAGACTTATCAAGGAGATTGGGCAAATCCTTGTGGTGTTTCGAAAGTCGTGGTTCTTTATTCCGCATCGTCGAGTCATCGCGTCGTGAATATCGGGTCATGATTCATCCGTCCAACCACAACCTGAGTTCGGAACTTTCCGGCGTTTCTTCCGCACTTCGAACCTCGTCATTTGGTATCAGAGCTGGACTCTGAATTCAGGTTTTTCTATCCAGTTTGATTTTTATGTCTATCATCGAGTCCCATAAAAATCATTCATATCTTGTTGTTGAGTCTTTCTTTTCTTGATTTTCTTGTTCTTCGTGCCAGTAAATGTTTTCTTTGTTTGATCCATAAAAATGCAAAAAAATTCAAAAGTGTTTGTTTTGCTTAATTCTTATCCGAATTAAGTTCCGTTTGTTTTGTTGTGTTCGTTGTCGAATTTTCGGATTTATAAAAAAAAAAAAAAATTATTTTTTTATTATTTTATTTAATCCGAAAATTCATCCTAAAATTCAAAAAAAAAAAAAAGAGTCCATTCAAGAACCACTTTCTTAAATTTCTTGATCCTTTGTTTTCATTATTTTTTTTCTGTGTCCTTCCACATAAATTTTACAATGTCCAATTCCCATGAAAACGCCAAAGATCGTATGTGGAGATTTTTGAATGAAGCTTTGGTTAGGTTGGATAAATTAGATGAAAGGGAAAGGAAATTGAAAAAGGAGCGATCTCAATCGGATTCTAGATCTAGGAGGGAATATAGGCGTGATCCTAAACCTAGGGATGGAATCGGGGTTAAGAGAGGAGCCGACATTGATCCAAAAGTAATTTTGAAAATTCAAAAGGAAATTTATGAGGAAAGATTGAGGTGTGAACGGGAGGCAGAAAGAAAATATTTGGCTAAATTGCGAAAAAAGGAGGAGAAACGAAAGGCGATAATTAGATGGTTAGAAGAGAGTGAAAATCATGTTGAGCCTCGGGATATGAAAGTTGAAAAGAAGGAGGGAGGCTTAAGGCATGAATTAGTTGAAGAGACCCCGAACTTTGTGGTAGGAGTTTAAAATGTCGAGTTAGGTGAACAAACTCCAAAATTTGATGAGGAATTAGAAGTTGGGGTAGAAATTCAAATTTTGAGCTTTGAATTGGTAGATCCACATTTGAATACCGTTGGGGGAGTGCATGAAATTAGTGATAAAAATCTGGGGGTAGAAGATGTGGTCGAATTTGAAAGTAAAAATTTTGAAAATGTTGTTGAAAATGCAAAGGAAGAACGAGGTGAAGAGAAGGGCCTCGTGGTTCTTAAAAATGAAGTGGAGATGGTGGTTTATCATGAATACAAGGATCCATACCTTGTACCTCAAGAAGCTAACATGTCCCTCCCCATTCTATTTAATTCTTTCTTGCAGATTTCTTACATTTGGGAGCTTGAGTCACACCAATCATGGCAATTCAAGATCGAGCTTCAATCCATTCATGTAACCCAAGTTGCAAAATACTATTGGTCATCCCACTGGCATGGAAGCAATAATTTTCCGTTTGATCCAGGGGGAGCAGTTGCATTCATGAACAAAGCTATGATTCGGGACGAATCATCCTAAAGAAGGAGGGTATGATGTGATCCAGGACCCTCGACAATCGGAGTCATAGCAGGCTTGACGGGAAAATTTAAATATTCAAGCCAAAACAAGAATTCAGCAGGTTCGACGAGCTTTGAAGATCAAATCGGGTCGAAAATAACCGAAAATCACGGCCATGGATGGGTTGGTCACGACCGTAACTTTTGAAGATCACGGCCGTAAATGAAGGATCACGGCCGTAACATGCTCTCTGTCTAATTCATAAACCGGATAAAGGGATTTACGGCCGTAACAAAAATATTCACGGCCGTAACATATTTCAGTTACACAATTTACGGCCGTAAATGAAGACACTCACGGCCGTAAGACAGCTCCTGTACATGCGCCGCTGATGGAGTTTAAATATTTTTCATTATTTTATTTCCTTATCAGTTTTAGCTATTTTAGGTTAGTTAGAATTCTATTTTGAGTAAATTAGCGATTAGGGTTTTATTTTGCTTATTTATACGCCTTTTTGATTCATTGTAAATTAAGACTTTGATGATTAAATAAAACAGAGATTGAATGTTTTTCAATTGTTTAATGTGTGGATTCACATTACAAACTCAAACTTATCAAGATTGATTATCTTGTGGCGTTAATCCCGAATTTATCAAATATTCGCGAGAATATTTGTGGCGTTCAAATCAGAGACTTATCAAGGAGATTGGGCAAATCCTTGTGGTGTTTCGAAAGTCGTGGTTCTTTATTCCGCATCGTCGAGTCATCGCGTCGTGAATATCGGGTCATGATTCATCCGTCCAACCACAACCTGAGTTCGGAACTTTCCGGCGTTTCTTCCGCACTTCGAACCTCGTCATTTGGTATCAGAGCTGGACTCTGAATTCAGGTTTTTCTATCCAGTTTGATTTTTATGTCTATCATCGAGTCCCATAAAAATCATTCATATCTTGTTGTTGAGTCTTTCTTTTCTTGATTTTCTTGTTCTTCGTGCCAGTAAATGTTTTCTTTGTTTGATCCATAAAAATGCAAAAAAATTCAAAAGTGTTTGTTTTGCTTAATTCTTATCCGAATTAAGTTCCGTTTGTTTTGTTGTGTTCGTTGTCGAATTTTCGAATTTATAAAAAAAAAAAAAAATTATTTTTTTATTATTTTATTTAATCCGAAAATTCATCCTAAAATTCAAAAAAAAAAAAAAAGAGTCCATTCAAGAACCACTTTCTTAAATTTCTTGATCCTTTGTTTTCATTATTTTTTTTCTGTGTCCTTCCACATAAATTTTACAATGTCCAATTCTCATGAAAACGCCAAAGATCGTATGTGGAGATTTTTGAATGAAGCTTTGGTTAGGTTGGATAAATTAGATGAAAGGGAAAGGAAATTGAAAAAGGAGCAATCTCAATCGGATTCTAGATCTAGGAGGGAATATAGGCGTGATCCTAAACCTAGGGATGGAATCGGGGTTAAGAGAGGAGCCGACATTGATCCAAAAGTAATTTTGAAAATTCAAAAGGAAATTTATGAGGAAAGATTGAGGTGTGAACGGGAGGCAGAAAGAAAATATTTGGCTAAATTGCGAAAAAAGGAGGAGAAACGAAAGGCGATAATTAGATGGTTAGAAGAGAGTGAAAATCATGTTGAGCCTCGGGATATGAAAGTTGAAAAGAAGGAGGGAGGCTTAAGGCATGAATTAGTTGAAGAGACCCCGAACTTTGTGGTAGGAGTTGAAAATGTCGAGTTAGGTGAACAAACTCCAAAATTTGATGAGGAATTAGAAGTTGGGGTAGAAATTCAAATTTTGAGCTTTGAATTGGTAGATCCACATTTGAATACCGTTGGGGGAGTGCATGAAATTAGTGATAAAAATCTGGGGGTAGAAGATGTGGTCGAATTTGAAAGTAAAAATTTTGAAAATGTTGTTGAAAATGCAAAGGAAGAACGAGGTGAAGAGAAGGGCCTCGTGGTTCTTAAAAATGAAGTGGAGATGGTGGTTTATCATGAATACAAGGATCCATACCTTGTACCTCAAGAAGCTAACATGTCCCTCCCCATTCTATTTAATTCTTTCTTGCAGATTTCTTACATTTGGGAGCTTGAGTCACACCAATCATGGCAATTCAAGCTCGAGCTTCAATCCATTCATGTAACCCAAGTTGCAAAATACTATTGGTCATCCCACTGGCATGGAAGCAATAATTTTCCGTTTGATCCAGGGGGAGCAGTTGCATTCATGAACAAAGCTATGATTCGGGACGAATCATCCTAAAGAAGGAGGGTATGATGTGATCCAGGACCCTCGACAATCGGAGTCATAGCAGGCTTGACGGGAAAATTTAAATATTCAAGCCAAAACAAGAATTCAGCAGGTTCGACGAGCTTTGAAGATCAAATCGGGTCGAAAATAACCGAAAATCACGGCCATGGATGGGTTGGTCACGACCGTAACTTTTGAAGATCACGGCCGTAAATGAAGGATCACGGCCGTAACATGCTCTCTGTCTAATTCATAAACCGGATAAAGGGATTTACGGCCGTAACAAAAATATTCACGGCCGTAACATATTTCAGTTACACAATTTACGGCCGTAAATGAAGACACTCACGGCCGTAAGACAGCTCCTGTACATGCGCCGCTGATGGAGTTTAAATATTTTTCATTATTTTATTTCCTTATCAGTTTTAGCTATTTTAGGTTAGTTAGAATTCTATTTTGAGTAAATTAGCGATTAGGGTTTTATTTTGCTTATTTATACGCCTTTTTGATTCATTGTAAATTAAGACTTTGATGATTAAATAAAACAGAGATTGAATGTTTTTCAATTGTTTAATGTGTGGATTCACATTACAAACCCAAACTTATCAAGATTGATTATCTTGTGGCGTTAATCCCGAATTTATCAAATATTCGCGAGAATATTTGTGGCGTTCAAATCAGAGACTTATCAAGGAGATTGGGCAAATCCTTGTGGTGTTTCGAAAGTCGTGGTTCTTTATTCCGCATCGTCGAGTCATCGCGTCGTGAATATCGGGTCATGATTCATCCGTCCAACCACAACCTGAGTTCGGAACTTTCCGGCGTTTCTTCCGCACTTCGAACCTCGTCATTTGGTATCAGAGCTGGACTCTGAATTCAGGTTTTTCTATCCAGTTTGATTTTTATGTCTATCATCGAGTCCCATAAAAATCATTCATATCTTGTTGTTGAGTCTTTCTTTTCTTGATTTTCTTGTTCTTCGTGCCAGTAAATGTTTTCTTTGTTTGATCCATAAAAATGCAAAAAAATTCAAAAGTGTTTGTTTTGCTTAATTCTTATCCGAATTAAGTTCCGTTTGTTTTGTTGTGTTCGTTGTCGAATTTTCGGATTTATAAAAAAAAAAAAAAAAATTATTTTTTTATTATTTTATTTAATCCGAAAATTCATCCTAAAATTCAAAAAAAAAAAAAAGAGTCCATTCAAGAACCACTTTCTTAAATTTCTTGATCCTTTGTTTTCATTATTTTTTTTCTGTGTCCTTCCACATAAATTTTACAATGTCCAATTCCCATGAAAACGCCAAAGATCGTATGTGGAGATTTTTGAATGAAGCTTTGGTTAGGTTGGATAAATTAGATGAAAGGGAAAGGAAATTGAAAAAGGAGCGATCTCAATCGGATTCTAGATCTAGGAGGGAATATAGGCGTGATCCTAAACCTAGGGATGGAATCGGGGTTAAGAGAGGAGCCGACATTGATCCAAAAGTAATTTTGAAAATTCAAAAGGAAATTTATGAGGAAAGATTGAGGTGTGAACGGGAGGCAGAAAGAAAATATTTGGCTAAATTGCGAAAAAAGGAGGAGAAACGAAAGGCGATAATTAGATGGTTAGAAGAGAGTGAAAATCATGTTGAGCCTCGGGATATGAAAGTTGAAAAGAAGGAGGGAGGCTTAAGGCATGAATTAGTTGAAGAGACCCCGAACTTTGTGGTAGGAGTTGAAAATGTGGAGTTAGGTGAACAAACTCCAAAATTTGATGAGGAATTAGAAGTTGGGGTAGAAATTCAAATTTTGAGCTTTGAATTGGTAGATCCACATTTGAATACCGTTGGGGGAGTGCATGAAATTAGTGATAAAAATCTGGGGGTAGAAGATGTGGTCGAATTTGAAAGTAAAAATTTTGAAAATGTTGTTGAAAATGCAAAGGAAGAACGAGGTGAAGAGAAGGGCCTCGTGGTTCTTAAAAATGAAGTGGAGATGGTGGTTTATCATGAATACAAGGATCCATACCTTGTACCTCAAGAAGCTAACATGTCCCTCCCCATTCTATTTAATTCTTTCTTGCAGATTTCTTACATTTGGGAGCTTGAGTCACACCAATCATGGCAATTCAAGATCGAGCTTCAATCCATTCATGTAACCCAAGTTGCAAAATACTATTGGTCATCCCACTGGCATGGAAGCAATAATTTTCCGTTTGATCCAGGGGGAGCAGTTGCATTCATGAACAGAGCTATGATTCGGGACGAATCATCCTAAAGAAGGAGGGTATGATGTGATCCAGGACCCTCGACAATCGGAGTCATAGCAGGCTTGACGGGAAAATTTAAATATTCAAGCCAAAACAAGAATTCAGCAGGTTCGACGAGCTTTGAAGATCAAATCGGGTCGAAAATAACCGAAAATCACGGCCATGGATGGGTTGGTCACGACCGTAACTTTTGAAGATCACGGCCGTAAATGAAGGATCACGGCCGTAACATGCTCTCTGTCTAATTCATAAACCGGATAAAGGGATTTACGGCCGTAACAAAAATATTCACGGCCGTAACATATTTCAGTTACACAATTTACGGCCGTAAATGAAGACACTCACGGCCGTAAGACAGCTCCTGTACATGCGCCGCTGATGGAGTTTAAATATTTTTCATTATTTTATTTCCTTATCAGTTTTAGCTATTTTAGGTTAGTTAGAATTCTATTTTGAGTAAATTAGCGATTAGGGTTTTATTTTGCTTATTTATACGCCTTTTTGATTCATTGTAAATTAAGACTTTGATGATTAAATAAAACAGAGATTGAATGTTTTTCAATTGTTTAATGTGTGGATTCACATTACAAACCCAAACTTATCAAGATTGATTATCTTGTGGCGTTAATCCCGAATTTATCAAATATTCGCGAGAATATTTGTGGCGTTCAAATCAGAGACTTATCAAGGAGATTGGGCAAATCCTTGTGGTGTTTCGAAAGTCGTGGTTCTTTATTCCGCATCGTCGAGTCATCGCGTCGTGAATATCGGGTCATGATTCATCCGTCCAACCACAACCTGAGTTCGGAACTTTCCGGCGTTTCTTCCGCACTTCGAACCTCGTCATTTGGTATCAGAGCTGGACTCTGAATTCAGGTTTTTCTATCCAGTTTGATTTTTATGTCTATCATCGAGTCCCATAAAAATCATTCATATCTTGTTGTTGAGTCTTTCTTTTCTTGATTTTCTTGTTCTTCGTGCCAGTAAATGTTTTCTTTGTTTGATCCATAAAAATGCAAAAAAATTCAAAAGTGTTTGTTTTGCTTAATTCTTATCCGAATTAAGTTCCGTTTGTTTTGTTGTGTTCGTTGTCGAATTTTCGAATTTATAAAAAAAAAAAATTATTTTTTTATTATTTTATTTAATCCGAAAATTCATCCTAAAATTCAAAAAAAAAAAAAAAAGAGTCCATTCAAGAACCACTTTCTTAAATTTCTTGATCCTTTGTTTTCATTATTTTTTTTCTGTGTCCTTCCACATAAATTTTACAATGTCCAATTCCCATGAAAACGCCAAAGATCGTATGTGGAGATTTTTGAATGAAGCTTTGGTTAGGTTGGATAAATTAGATGAAAGGGAAAGGAAATTGAAAAAGGAGCGATCTCAATCGGATTCTAGATCTAGGAGGGAATATAGGCGTGATCCTAAACCTAGGGATGGAATCGGGGTTAAGAGAGGAGCCGACATTGATCCAAAAGTAATTTTGAAAATTCAAAAGGAAATTTATGAGGAAAGATTGAGGTGTGAACGGGAGGCAGAAAGAAAATATTTGGCTAAATTGCGAAAAAAGGAGGAGAAACGAAAGGCGATAATTAGATGGTTAGAAGAGAGTGAAAATCATGTTGAGCCTCGGGATATGAAAGTTGAAAAGAAGGAGGGAGGCTTAAGGCATGAATTAGTTGAAGAGACCCCGAACTTTGTGGTAGGAGTTGAAAATGTCGAGTTAGGTGAACAAACTCCAAAATTTGATGAGGAATTAGAAGTTGGGGTAGAAATTCAAATTTTGAGCTTTGAATTGGTAGATCCACATTTGAATACCGTTGGGGGAGTGCATGAAATTAGTGATAAAAATCTGGGGGTAGAAGATGTGGTCGAATTTGAAAGTAAAAATTTTGAAAATGTTGTTGAAAATGCAAAGGAAGAACGAGGTGAAGAGAAGGGCCTCGTGGTTCTTAAAAATGAAGTGGAGATGGTGGTTTATCATGAATACAAGGATCCATACCTTGTACCTCAAGAAGCTAACATGTCCCTCCCCATTCTATTTAATTCTTTCTTGCAGATTTCTTACATTTGGGAGCTTGAGTCACACCAATCATGGCAATTCAAGCTCGAGCTTCAATCCATTCATGTAACCCAAGTTGCAAAATACTATTGGTCATCCCACTGGCATGGAAGCAATAATTTTCCGTTTGATCCAGGGGGAGCAGTTGCATTCATGAACAAAGCTATGATTCGGGACGAATCATCCTAAAGAAGGAGGGTATGATGTGATCCAGGACCCTCGACAATCGGAGTCATAGCAGGCTTGACGGGAAAATTTAAATATTCAAGCCAAAACAAGAATTCAGCAGGTTCGACGAGCTTTGAAGATCAAATCGGGTCGAGAATAACCGAAAATCACGGCCATGGATGGGTTGGTCACGACCGTAACTTTTGAAGATCACGGCCGTAAATGAAGGATCACGGCCGTAACATGCTCTCTGTCTAATTCATAAACCGGATAAAGGGATTTACGGCCGTAACAAAAATATTCACGGCCGTAACATATTTCAGTTACACAATTTACGGCCGTAAATGAAGACACTCACGGCCGTAAGACAGCTCCTGTACATGCGCCGCTGATGGAGTTTAAATATTTTTCATTATTTTATTTCCTTATCAGTTTTAGCTATTTTAGGTTAGTTAGAATTCTATTTTGAGTAAATTAGCGATTAGGGTTTTATTTTGCTTATTTATACGCCTTTTTGATTCATTGTAAATTAAGACTTTGATGATTAAATAAAACAGAGATTGAATGTTTTTCAATTGTTTAATGTGTGGATTCACATTACAAACTCAAACTTATCAAGATTGATTATCTTGTGGCGTTAATCCCGAATTTATCAAATATTCGCGAGAATATTTGTGGCGTTCAAATCAGAGACTTATCAAGGAGATTGGGCAAATCCTTGTGGTGTTTCGAAAGTCGTGGTTCTTTATTCCGCATCGTCGAGTCATCGCGTCGTGAATATCGGGTCATGATTCATCCGTCCAACCACAACCTGAGTTCGGAACTTTCCGGCGTTTCTTCCGCACTTCGAACCTCGTCATTTGGTATCAGAGCTGGACTCTGAATTCAGGTTTTTCTATCCAGTTTGATTTTTATGTCTATCATCGAGTCCCATAAAAATCATTCATATCTTGTTGTTGAGTCTTTCTTTTCTTGATTTTCTTGTTCTTCGTGCCAGTAAATGTTTTCTTTGTTTGATCCATAAAAATGCAAAAAAATTCAAAAGTGTTTGTTTTGCTTAATTCTTATCCGAATTAAGTTCCGTTTGTTTTGTTGTGTTCGTTGTCGAATTTTCGGATTTATAAAAACAAAAAAAAATTATTTTTTTATTATTTTATTTAATCCGAAAATTCATCCTAAAATTCAAAAAAAAAAAAAAGAGTCCATTCAAGAACCACTTTCTTAAATTTCTTGATCCTTTGTTTTCATTATTTTTTTCTGTGTCCTTCCACATAAATTTTACAATGTCCAATTCCCATGAAAACGCCAAAGATCGTATGTGGAGATTTTTGAATGAAGCTTTGGTTAGGTTGGATAAATTAGATGAAAGGGAAAGGAAATTGAAAAAGGAGCGATCTCAATCGGATTCTAGATCTAGGAGGGAATATAGGCGTGATCCTAAACCTAGGGATGGAATCGGGGTTAAGAGAGGAGCCGACATTGATCCAAAAGTAATTTTGAAAATTCAAAAGGAAATTTATGAGGAAAGATTGAGGTGTGAACGGGAGGCAGAAAGAAAATATTTGGCTAAATTGCGAAAAAAGGAGGAGAAACGAAAGGCGATAATTAGATGGTTAGAAGAGAGTGAAAATCATGTTGAGCCTCGGGATATGAAAGTTGAAAAGAAGGAGGGAGGCTTAAGGCATGAATTAGTTGAAGAGACCCCGAACTTTGTGGTAGGAGTTGAAAATGTCGAGTTAGGTGAACAAACTCCAAAATTTGATGAGGAATTAGAAGTTGGGGTAGAAATTCAAATTTTGAGCTTTGAATTGGTAGATCCACATTTGAATACCGTTGGGGGAGTGCATGAAATTAGTGATAAAAATCTGGGGGTAGAAGATGTGGTCGAATTTGAAAGTAAAAATTTTGAAAATGTTGTTGAAAATGCAAAGGAAGAACGAGGTGAAGAGAAGGGCCTCGTGGTTCTTAAAAATGAAGTGGAGATGGTGGTTTATCATGAATACAAGGATCCATACCTTGTACCTCAAGAAGCTAACATGACCCTCCCCATTCTATTTAATTCTTTCTTGCAGATTTCTTACATTTGGGAGCTTGAGTCACACCAATCATGGCAATTCAAGCTCGAGCTTCAATCCATTCATGTAACCCAAGTTGCAAAATACTATTGGTCATCCCACTGGCATGGAAGCAATAATTTTCCGTTTGATCCAGGGGGAGCAGTTGCATTCATGAACAAAGCTATGATTCGGGACGAATCATCCTAAAGAAGGAGGGTATGATGTGATCCAGGACCCTCGACAATCGGAGTCATAGCAGGCTTGACGGGAAAATTTAAATATTCAAGCCAAAACAAGAATTCAGCAGGTTCGACGAGCTTTGAAGATCAAATCGGGTCGAGAATAACCGAAAATCACGGCCATGGATGGGTTGGTCACGACCGTAACTTTTGAAGATCACGGCCGTAAATGAAGGATCACGGCCGTAACATGCTCTCTGTCTAATTCATAAACCGGATAAAGGGATTTACAGCCGTAACAAAAATATTCACGGCCGTAACATATTTCAGTTACACAATTTACGGCCGTAAATGAAGACACTCACGGCCGTAAGACAGCTCCTGTACATGCGCCGCTGATGGAGTTTAAATATTTTTCATTATTTTATTTCCTTATCAGTTTTAGCTATTTTAGGTTAGTTAGAATTCTATTTTGAGTAAATTAGCGATTAGGGTTTTATTTTGCTTATTTATACGCCTTTTTGATTCATTGTAAATTAAGACTTTGATGATTAAATAAAACAGAGATTGAATGTTTTTCAATTGTTTAATGTGTGGATTCACATTACAAACTCAAACTTATCAAGATTGATTATCTTGTGGCGTTAATCCCGAATTTATCAAATATTCGCGAGAATATTTGTGGCGTTCAAATCAGAGACTTATCAAGGAGATTGGGCAAATCCTTGTGGTGTTTCGAAAGTCGTGGTTCTTTATTCCGCATCGTCGAGTCATCGCGTCGTGAATATCGGGTCATGATTCATCCGTCCAACCACAACCTGAGTTCGGAACTTTCCGGCGTTTCTTCCGCACTTCGAACCTCGTCATTTGGTATCAGAGCTGGACTCTGAATTCAGGTTTTTCTATCCAGTTTGATTTTTATGTCTATCATCGAGTCCCATAAAAATCATTCATATCTTGTTGTTGAGTCTTTCTTTTCTTGATTTTCTTGTTCTTCGTGCCAGTAAATGTTTTCTTTGTTTGATCCATAAAAATGCAAAAAAATTCAAAAGTGTTTGTTTTGCTTAATTCTTATCCGAATTAAGTTCCGTTTGTTTTGTTGTGTTCGTTGTCGAATTTTCGAATTTATAAAAAAAAAAAAAATTATTTTTTTATTATTTTATTTAATCCGAAAATTCATCCTAAAATTCAAAAAAAAAAAAAAGAGTCCATTCAAGAACCACTTTCTTAAATTTCTTGATCCTTTGTTTTCATTATTTTTTTTCTGTGTCCTTCCACATAAATTTTACAATGTCCAATTCTCATGAAAACGCCAAAGATCGTATGTGGAGATTTTTGAATGAAGCTTTGGTTAGGTTGGATAAATTAGATGAAAGGGAAAGGAAATTGAAAAAGGAGCGATCTCAATCGGATTCTAGATCTAGGAGGGAATATAGGCGTGATCCTAAACCTAGGGATGGAATCGGGGTTAAGAGAGGAGCCGACATTGATCCAAAAGTAATTTTGAAAATTCAAAAGGAAATTTATGAGGAAAGATTGAGGTGTGAACGGGAGGCAGAAAGAAAATATTTGGCTAAATTGCGAAAAAAGGAGGAGAAACGAAAGGCGATAATTAGATGGTTAGAAGAGAGTGAAAATCATGTTGAGCCTCGGGATATGAAAGTTGAAAAGAAGGAGGGAGGCTTAAGGCATGAATTAGTTGAAGAGACCCCGAACTTTGTGGTAGGAGTTGAAAATGTGGAGTTAGGTGAACAAACTCCAAAATTTGATGAGGAATTAGAAGTTGGGGTAGAAATTCAAATTTTGAGCTTTGAATTGGTAGATCCACATTTGAATACCGTTGGGGGAGTGCATGAAATTAGTGATAAAAATCTGGGGGTAGAAGATGTGGTCGAATTTGAAAGTAAAAATTTTGAAAATGTTGTTGAAAATGCAAAGGAAGAACGAGGTGAAGAGAAGGGCCTCGTGGTTCTTAAAAATGAAGTGGAGATGGTGGTTTATCATGAATACAAGGATCCATACCTTGTACCTCAAGAAGCTAACATGTCCCTCCCCATTCTATTTAATTCTTTCTTGCAGATTTCTTACATTTGGGAGCTTGAGTCACACCAATCATGGCAATTCAAGCTCGAGCTTCAATCCATTCATGTAACCCAAGTTGCAAAATACTATTGGTCATCCCACTGGCATGGAAGCAATAATTTTCCGTTTGATCCAGGGGGAGCAGTTGCATTCATGAACAAAGCTATGATTCGGGACGAATCATCCTAAAGAAGGAGGGTATGATGTGATCCAGGACCCTCGACAATCGGAGTCATAGCAGGCTTGACGGGAAAATTTAAATATTCAAGCCAAAACAAGAATTCAGCAGGTTCGACGAGCTTTGAAGATCAAATCGGGTCGAGAATAACCGAAAATCACGGCCATGGATGGGTTGGTCACGACCGTAACTTTTGAAGATCACGGCCGTAAATGAAGGATCACGGCCGTAACATGCTCTCTGTCTAATTCATAAACCGGATAAAGGGATTTACGGCCGTAACAAAAATATTCACGGCCGTAACATATTTCAGTTACACAATTTACGGCCGTAAATGAAGACACTCACGGCCGTAAGACAGCTCCTGTACATGCGCCGCTGATGGAGTTTAAATATTTTTCATTATTTTATTTCCTTATCAGTTTTAGCTATTTTAGGTTAGTTAGAATTCTATTTTGAGTAAATTAGCGATTAGGGTTTTATTTTGCTTATTTATACGCCTTTTTGATTCATTGTAAATTAAGACTTTGATGATTAAATAAAACAGAGATTGAATGTTTTTCAATTGTTTAATGTGTGGATTCACATTACAAACTCAAACTTATCAAGATTGATTATCTTGTGGCGTTAATCCCGAATTTATCAAATATTCGCGAGAATATTTGTGGCGTTCAAATCAGAGACTTATCAAGGAGATTGGGCAAATCCTTGTGGTGTTTCGAAAGTCGTGGTTCTTTATTCCGCATCGTCGAGTCATCGCGTCGTGAATATCGGGTCATGATTCATCCGTCCAACCACAACCTGAGTTCGGAACTTTCCGGCGTTTCTTCCGCACTTCGAACCTCGTCATTTGGTATCAGAGCTGGACTCTGAATTCAGGTTTTTCTATCCAGTTTGATTTTTATGTCTATCATCGAGTCCCATAAAAATCATTCATATCTTGTTGTTGAGTCTTTCTTTTCTTGATTTTCTTGTTCTTCGTGCCAGTAAATGTTTTCTTTGTTTGATCCATAAAAATGCAAAAAAATTCAAAAGTGTTTGTTTTGCTTAATTCTTATCCGAATTAAGTTCCGTTTGTTTTGTTGTGTTCGTTGTCGAATTTTCGGATTTATAAAAACAAAAAAAAATTATTTTTTTATTATTTTATTTAATCCGAAAATTCATCCTAAAATTCAAAAAAAAAAAAAGAGTCCATTCAAGAACCACTTTCTTAAATTTCTTGATCCTTTGTTTTCATTATTTTTTTCTGTGTCCTTCCACATAAATTTTACAATGTCCAATTCCCATGAAAACGCCAAAGATCGTATGTGGAGATTTTTGAATGAAGCTTTGGTTAGGTTGGATAAATTAGATGAAAGGGAAAGGAAATTGAAAAAGGAGCGATCTCAATCGGATTCTAGATCTAGGAGGGAATATAGGCGTGATCCTAAACCTAGGGATGGAATCGGGGTTAAGAGAGGAGCCGACATTGATCCAAAAGTAATTTTGAAAATTCAAAAGGAAATTTATGAGGAAAGATTGAGGTGTGAACGGGAGGCAGAAAGAAAATATTTGGCTAAATTGCGAAAAAAGGAGGAGAAACGAAAGGCGATAATTAGATGGTTAGAAGAGAGTGAAAATCATGTTGAGCCTCGGGATATGAAAGTTGAAAAGAAGGAGGGAGGCTTAAGGCATGAATTAGTTGAAGAGACCCCGAACTTTGTGGTAGGAGTTGAAAATGTGGAGTTAGGTGAACAAACTCCAAAATTTGATGAGGAATTAGAAGTTGGGGTAGAAATTCAAATTTTGAGCTTTGAATTGGTAGATCCACATTTGAATACCGTTGGGGGAGTGCATGAAATTAGTGATAAAAATCTGGGGGTAGAAGATGTGGTCGAATTTGAAAGTAAAAATTTTGAAAATGTTGTTGAAAATGCAAAGGAAGAACGAGGTGAAGAGAAGGGCCTCGTGGTTCTTAAAAATGAAGTGGAGATGGTGGTTTATCATGAATACAAGGATCCATACCTTGTACCTCAAGAAGCTAACATGTCCCTCCCCATTCTATTTAATTCTTTCTTGCAGATTTCTTACATTTGGGAGCTTGAGTCACACCAATCATGGCAATTCAAGCTCGAGCTTCAATCCATTCATGTAACCCAAGTTGCAAAATACTATTGGTCATCCCACTGGCATGGAAGCAATAATTTTCCGTTTGATCCAGGGGGAGCAGTTGCATTCATGAACAAAGCTATGATTCGGGACGAATCATCCTAAAGAAGGAGGGTATGATGTGATCCAGGACCCTCGACAATCGGAGTCATAGCAGGCTTGACGGGAAAATTTAAATATTCAAGCCAAAACAAGAATTCAGCAGGTTCGACGAGCTTTGAAGATCAAATCGGGTCGAGAATAACCGAAAATCACGGCCATGGATGGGTTGGTCACGACCGTAACTTTTGAAGATCACGGCCGTAAATGAAGGATCACGGCCGTAACATGCTCTCTGTCTAATTCATAAACCGGATAAAGGGATTTACGGCCGTAACAAAAATATTCACGGCCGTAACATATTTCAGTTACACAATTTACGGCCGTAAATGAAGACACTCACGGCCGTAAGACAGCTCCTGTACATGCGCCGCTGATGGAGTTTAAATATTTTTCATTATTTTATTTCCTTATCAGTTTTAGCTATTTTAGGTTAGTTAGAATTCTATTTTGAGTAAATTAGCGATTAGGGTTTTATTTTGCTTATTTATACGCCTTTTTGATTCATTGTAAATTAAGACTTTGATGATTAAATAAAACAGAGATTGAATGTTTTTCAATTGTTTAATGTGTGGATTCACATTACAAACTCAAACTTATCAAGATTGATTATCTTGTGGCGTTAATCCCGAATTTATCAAATATTCGCGAGAATATTTGTGGCGTTCAAATCAGAGACTTATCAAGGAGATTGGGCAAATCCTTGTGGTGTTTCGAAAGTCGTGGTTCTTTATTCCGCATCGTCGAGTCATCGCGTCGTGAATATCGGGTCATGATTCATCCGTCCAACCACAACCTGAGTTCGGAACTTTCCGGCGTTTCTTCCGCACTTCGAACCTCGTCATTTGGTATCAGAGCTGGACTCTGAATTCAGGTTTTTCTATCCAGTTTGATTTTTATGTCTATCATCGAGTCCCATAAAAATCATTCATATCTTGTTGTTGAGTCTTTCTTTTCTTGATTTTCTTGTTCTTCGTGCCAGTAAATGTTTTCTTTGTTTGATCCATAAAAATGCAAAAAAATTCAAAAGTGTTTGTTTTGCTTAATTCTTATCCGAATTAAGTTCCGTTTGTTTTGTTGTGTTCGTTGTCGAATTTTCGGATTTATAAAAACAAAAAAAAATTATTTTTTTATTATTTTATTTAATCCGAAAATTCATCCTAAAATTCAAAAAAAAAAAAAGAGTCCATTCAAGAACCACTTTCTTAAATTTCTTGATCCTTTGTTTTCATTATTTTTTTCTGTGTCCTTCCACATAAATTTTACAATGTCCAATTCCCATGAAAACGCCAAAGATCGTATGTGGAGATTTTTGAATGAAGCTTTGGTTAGGTTGGATAAATTAGATGAAAGGGAAAGGAAATTGAAAAAGGAGCGATCTCAATCGGATTCTAGATCTAGGAGGGAATATAGGCGTGATCCTAAACCTAGGGATGGAATCGGGGTTAAGAGAGGAGCCGACATTGATCCAAAAGTAATTTTGAAAATTCAAAAGGAAATTTATGAGGAAAGATTGAGGTGTGAACGGGAGGCAGAAAGAAAATATTTGGCTAAATTGCGAAAAAAGGAGGAGAAACGAAAGGCGATAATTAGATGGTTAGAAGAGAGTGAAAATCATGTTGAGCCTCGGGATATGAAAGTTGAAAAGAAGGAGGGAGGCTTAAGGCATGAATTAGTTGAAGAGACCCCGAACTTTGTGGTAGGAGTTGAAAATGTGGAGTTAGGTGAACAAACTCCAAAATTTGATGAGGAATTAGAAGTTGGGGTAGAAATTCAAATTTTGAGCTTTGAATTGGTAGATCCACATTTGAATACCGTTGGGGGAGTGCATGAAATTAGTGATAAAAATCTGGGGGTAGAAGATGTGGTCGAATTTGAAAGTAAAAATTTTGAAAATGTTGTTGAAAATGCAAAGGAAGAACGAGGTGAAGAGAAGGGCCTCGTGGTTCTTAAAAATGAAGTGGAGATGGTGGTTTATCATGAATACAAGGATCCATACCTTGTACCTCAAGAAGCTAACATGTCCCTCCCCATTCTATTTAATTCTTTCTTGCAGATTTCTTACATTTGGGAGCTTGAGTCACACCAATCATGGCAATTCAAGCTCGAGATTCAATCCATTCATGTAACCCAAGTTGCAAAATACTATTGGTCATCCCACTGGCATGGAAGCAATAATTTTCCGTTTGATCCAGGGGGAGCAGTTGCATTCATGAACAAAGCTATGATTCGGGACGAATCATCCTAAAGAAGGAGGGTATGATGTGATCCAGGACCCTCGACAATCGGAGTCATAGCAGGCTTGACGGGAAAATTTAAATATTCAAGCCAAAACAAGAATTTAGCAGGTTCGACGAGCTTTGAAGATCAAATCGGGTCGAGAATAACCGAAAATCACGGCCATGGATGGGTTGGTCACGACCGTAACTTTTGAAGATCACGGCCGTAAATGAAGGATCACGGCCGTAACATGCTCTCTGTCTAATTCATAAACCGGATAAAGGGATTTACGGCCGTAACAAAAATATTCACGGCCGTAACATATTTCAGTTACACAATTTACGGCCGTAAATGAAGACACTCACGGCCGTAAGACAGCTCCTGTACATGCGCCGCTGATGGAGTTTAAATATTTTTCATTATTTTATTTCCTTATCAGTTTTAGCTATTTTAGGTTAGTTAGAATTCTATTTTGAGTAAATTAGCGATTAGGGTTTTATTTTGCTTATTTATACGCCTTTTTGATTCATTGTAAATTAAGACTTTGATGATTAAATAAAACAGAGATTGAATGTTTTTCAATTGTTTAATGTGTGGATTCACATTACAAACTCAAACTTATCAAGATTGATTATCTTGTGGCGTTAATCCCGAATTTATCAAATATTCGCGAGAATATTTGTGGCGTTCAAATCAGAGACTTATCAAGGAGATTGGGCAAATCCTTGTGGTGTTTCGAAAGTCGTGGTTCTTTATTCCGCATCGTCGAGTCATCGCGTCGTGAATATCGGGTCATGATTCATCCGTCCAACCACAACCTGAGTTCGGAACTTTCCGGCGTTTCTTCCGCACTTCGAACCTCGTCATTTGGTATCAGAGCTGGACTCTGAATTCAGGTTTTTCTATCCAGTTTGATTTTTATGTCTATCATCGAGTCCCATAAAAATCATTCATATCTTGTTGTTGAGTCTTTCTTTTCTTGATTTTCTTGTTCTTCGTGCCAGTAAATGTTTTCTTTGTTTGATCCATAAAAATGCAAAAAAATTCAAAAGTGTTTGTTTTGCTTAATTCTTATCCGAATTAAGTTCCGTTTGTTTTGTTGTGTTCGTTGTCGAATTTTCGGATTTATAAAAACAAAAAAAAATTATTTTTTTATTATTTTATTTAATCCGAAAATTCATCCTAAAATTCAAAAAAAAAAAAGAGTCCATTCAAGAACCACTTTCTTAAATTTCTTGATCCTTTGTTTTCATTATTTTTTTCTGTGTCCTTCCACATAAATTTTACAATGTCCAATTCCCATGAAAACGCCAAAGATCGTATGTGGAGATTTTTGAATGAAGCTTTGGTTAGGTTGGATAAATTAGATGAAAGGGAAAGGAAATTGAAAAAGGAGCGATCTCAATCGGATTCTAGATCTAGGAGGGAATATAGGCGTGATCCTAAACCTAGGGATGGAATCGGGGTTAAGAGAGGAGCCGACATTGATCCAAAAGTAATTTTGAAAATTCAAAAGGAAATTTATGAGGAAAGATTGAGGTGTGAACGGGAGGCAGAAAGAAAATATTTGGCTAAATTGCGAAAAAAGGAGGAGAAACGAAAGGCGATAATTAGATGGTTAGAAGAGAGTGAAAATCATGTTGAGCCTCGGGATATGAAAGTTGAAAAGAAGGAGGGAGGCTTAAGGCATGAATTAGTTGAAGAGACCCCGAACTTTGTGGTAGGAGTTGAAAATGTGGAGTTAGGTGAACAAACTCCAAAATTTGATGAGGAATTAGAAGTTGGGGTAGAAATTCAAATTTTGAGCTTTGAATTGGTAGATCCACATTTGAATACCGTTGGGGGAGTGCATGAAATTAGTGATAAAAATCTGGGGGTAGAAGATGTGGTCGAATTTGAAAGTAAAAATTTTGAAAATGTTGTTGAAAATGCAAAGGAAGAACGAGGTGAAGAGAAGGGCCTCGTGGTTCTTAAAATTGAAGTGGAGATGGTGGTTTATCATGAATACAAGGATCCATACCTTGTACCTCAAGAAGCTAACATGTCCCTCCCCATTCTATTTAATTCTTTCTTGCAGATTTCTTACATTTGGGAGCTTGAGTCACACCAATCATGGCAATTCAAGCTCGAGCTTCAATCCATTCATGTAACCCAAGTTGCAAAATACTATTGGTCATCCCACTGGCATGGAAGCAATAATTTTCCGTTTGATCCAGGGGGAGCAGTTGCATTCATGAACAAAGCTATGATTCGGGACGAATCATCCTAAAGAAGGAGGGTATGATGTGATCCAGGACCCTCGACAATCGGAGTCATAGCAGGCTTGACGGGAAAATTTAAATATTCAAGCCAAAACAAGAATTCAGCAGGTTCGACGAGCTTTGAAGATCAAATCGGGTCGAGAATAACCGAAAATCACGGCCATGGATGGGTTGGTCACGACCGTAACTTTTGAAGATCACGGCCGTAAATGAAGGATCACGGCCGTAACATGCTCTCTGTCTAATTCATAAACCGGATAAAGGGATTTACGGCCGTAACAAAAATATTCACGGCCGTAACATATTTCAGTTACACAATTTACGGCCGTAAATGAAGACACTCACGGCCGTAAGACAGCTCCTGTACATGCGCCGCTGATGGAGTTTAAATATTTTTCATTATTTTATTTCCTTATCAGTTTTAGCTATTTTAGGTTAGTTAGAATTCTATTTTGAGTAAATTAGCGATTAGGGTTTTATTTTGCTTATTTATACGCCTTTTTGATTCATTGTAAATTAAGACTTTGATGATTAAATAAAACAGAGATTGAATGTTTTTCAATTGTTTAATGTGTGGATTCACATTACAAACTCAAACTTATCAAGATTGATTATCTTGTGGCGTTAATCCCGAATTTATCAAATATTCGCGAGAATATTTGTGGCGTTCAAATCAGAGACTTATCAAGGAGATTGGGCAAATCCTTGTGGTGTTTCGAAAGTCGTGGTTCTTTATTCCGCATCGTCGAGTCATCGCGTCGTGAATATCGGGTCATGATTCATCCGTCCAACCACAACCTGAGTTCGGAACTTTCCGGCGTTTCTTCCGCACTTCGAACCTCGTCATTTGGTATCAGAGCTGGACTCTGAATTCAGGTTTTTCTATCCAGTTTGATTTTTATGTCTATCATCGAGTCCCATAAAAATCATTCATATCTTGTTGTTGAGTCTTTCTTTTCTTGATTTTCTTGTTCTTCGTGCCAGTAAATGTTTTCTTTGTTTGATCCATAAAAATGCAAAAAAATTCAAAAGTGTTTGTTTTGCTTAATTCTTATCCGAATTAAGTTCCGTTTGTTTTGTTGTGTTCGTTGTCGAATTTTCGGATTTATAAAAACAAAAAAAAATTATTTTTTTATTATTTTATTTAATCCGAAAATTCATCCTAAAATTCAAAAAAAAAAAAAAGAGTCCATTCAAGAACCACTTTCTTAAATTTCTTGATCCTTTGTTTTCATTATTTTTTTCTGTGTCCTTCCACATAAATTTTACAATGTCCAATTCCCATGAAAACGCCAAAGATCGTATGTGGAGATTTTTGAATGAAGCTTTGGTTAGGTTGGATAAATTAGATGAAAGGGAAAGGAAATTGAAAAAGGAGCGATCTCAATCGGATTCTAGATCTAGGAGGGAATATAGGCGTGATCCTAAACCTAGGGATGGAATCGGGGTTAAGAGAGGAGCCGACATTGATCCAAAAGTAATTTTGAAAATTCAAAAGGAAATTTATGAGGAAAGATTGAGGTGTGAACGGGAGGCAGAAAGAAAATATTTGGCTAAATTGCGAAAAAAGGAGGAGAAACGAAAGGCGATAATTAGATGGTTAGAAGAGAGTGAAAATCATGTTGAGCCTCGGGATATGAAAGTTGAAAAGAAGGAGGGAGGCTTAAGGCATGAATTAGTTGAAGAGACCCCGAACTTTGTGGTAGGAGTTGAAAATGTGGAGTTAGGTGAACAAACTCCAAAATTTGATGAGGAATTAGAAGTTGGGGTAGAAATTCAAATTTTGAGCTTTGAATTGGTAGATCCACATTTGAATACCGTTGGGGGAGTGCATGAAATTAGTGATAAAAATCTGGGGGTAGAAGATGTGGTCGAATTTGAAAGTAAAAATTTTGAAAATGTTGTTGAAAATGCAAAGGAAGAACGAGGTGAAGAGAAGGGCCTCGTGGTTCTTAAAATTGAAGTGGAGATGGTGGTTTATCATGAATACAAGGATCCATACCTTGTACCTCAAGAAGCTAACATGTCCCTCCCCATTCTATTTAATTCTTTCTTGCAGATTTCTTACATTTGGGAGCTTGAGTCACACCAATCATGGCAATTCAAGCTCGAGCTTCAATCCATTCATGTAACCCAAGTTGCAAAATACTATTGGTCATCCCACTGGCATGGAAGCAATAATTTTCCGTTTGATCCAGGGGGAGCAGTTGCATTCATGAACAAAGCTATGATTCGGGACGAATCATCCTAAAGAAGGAGGGTATGATGTGATCCAGGACCCTCGACAATCGGAGTCATAGCAGGCTTGACGGGAAAATTTAAATATTCAAGCCAAAACAAGAATTCAGCAGGTTCGACGAGCTTTGAAGATCAAATCGGGTCGAGAATAACCGAAAATCACGGCCATGGATGGGTTGGTCACGACCGTAACTTTTGAAGATCACGGCCGTAAATGAAGGATCACGGCCGTAACATGCTCTCTGTCTAATTCATAAACCGGATAAAGGGATTTACGGCCGTAACAAAAATATTCACGGCCGTAACATATTTCAGTTACACAATTTACGGCCGTAAATGAAGACACTCACGGCCGTAAGACAGCTCCTGTACATGCGCCGCTGATGGAGTTTAAATATTTTTCATTATTTTATTTCCTTATCAGTTTTAGCTATTTTAGGTTAGTTAGAATTCTATTTTGAGTAAATTAGCGATTAGGGTTTTATTTTGCTTATTTATACGCCTTTTTGATTCATTGTAAATTAAGACTTTGATGATTAAATAAAACAGAGATTGAATGTTTTTCAATTGTTTAATGTGTGGATTCACATTACAAACTCAAACTTATCAAGATTGATTATCTTGTGGCGTTAATCCCGAATTTATCAAATATTCGCGAGAATATTTGTGGCGTTCAAATCAGAGACTTATCAAGGAGATTGGGCAAATCCTTGTGGTGTTTCGAAAGTCGTGGTTCTTTATTCCGCATCGTCGAGTCATCGCGTCGTGAATATCGGGTCATGATTCATCCGTCCAACCACAACCTGAGTTCGGAACTTTCCGGCGTTTCTTCCGCACTTCGAACCTCGTCATTTGGTATCAGAGCTGGACTCTGAATTCAGGTTTTTCTATCCAGTTTGATTTTTATGTCTATCATCGAGTCCCATAAAAATCATTCATATCTTGTTGTTGAGTCTTTTTTTTCTTGATTTTCTTGTTCTTCGTGCCAGTAAATGTTTTCTTTGTTTGATCCATAAAAATGCAAAAAAATTCAAAAGTGTTTGTTTTGCTTAATTCTTATCCGAATTAAGTTCCGTTTGTTTTGTTGTGTTCGTTGTCGAATTTTTGGATTTATAAAAACAAAAAAAAATTATTTTTTTATTATTTTATTTAATCCGAAAATTCATCCTAAAATTCAAAAAAAAAAAAAAAAAGAGTCCATTCAAGAACCACTTTCTTAAATTTCTTGATCCTTTGTTTTCATTATTTTTTTTCTGTGTCCTTCCACATAAATTTTACAATGTCCAATTCCCATGAAAACCCCAAAGATCGTATGTGGAGATTTTTGAATGAAGCTTTGGTTAGGTTGGATAAATTAGATGAAAGGGAAAGGAAATTGAAAAAGGAGCGATCTCAATCGGATTCTAGATCTAGGAGGGAATATAGGCGTGATCCTAAACCTAGGGATGGAATCGGGGTTAAGAGAGGAGCCGACATTGATCCAAAAGTAATTTTGAAAATTCAAAAGGAAATTTATGAGGAAAGATTGAGGTGTGAACGGGAGGCAGAAAGAAAATATTTGGCTAAATTGCGAAAAAAGGAGGAGAAACGAAAGGCGATAATTAGATGGTTAGAAGAGAGTGAAAATCATGTTGAGCCTCGGGATATGAAAGTTGAAAAGAAGGAGGGAGGCTTAAGGCATGAATTAGTTGAAGAGACCCCGAACTTTGTGGTAGGAGTTGAAAATGTGGAGTTAGGTGAACAAACTCCAAAATTTGATGAGGAATTAGAAGTTGGGGTAGAAATTCAAATTTTGAGCTTTGAATTGGTAGATCCACATTTGAATACCGTTGGGGGAGTGCATGAAATTAGTGATAAAAATCTGGGGGTAGAAGATGTGGTCGAATTTGAAAGTAAAAATTTTGAAAATGTTGTTGAAAATGCAAAGGAAGAACGAGGTGAAGAGAAGGGCCTCGTGGTTCTTAAAAATGAAGTGGAGATGGTGGTTTATCATGAATACAAGGATCCATACCTTGTACCTCAAGAAGCTAACATGTCCCTCCCCATTCTATTTAATTCTTTCTTGCAGATTTCTTACATTTGGGAGCTTGAGTCACACCAATCATGGCAATTCAAGCTCGAGCTTCAATCCATTCATGTAACCCAAGTTGCAAAATACTATTGGTCATCCCACTGGCATGGAAGCAATAATTTTCCGTTTGATCCAGGGGGAGCAGTTGCATTCATGAACAAAGCTATGATTCGGGACGAATCATCCTAAAGAAGGAGGGTATGATGTGATCCAGGACCCTCGACAATCGGAGTCATAGCAGGCTTGACGGGAAAATTTAAATATTCAAGCCAAAACAAGAATTCAGCAGGTTCGACGAGCTTTGAAGATCAAATCGGGTCGAGAATAACCGAAAATCACGGCCATGGATGGGTTGGTCACGACCGTAACTTTTGAAGATCACGGCCGTAAATGAAGGATCACGGCCGTAACATGCTCTCTGTCTAATTCATAAACCGGATAAAGGGATTTATGGCCGTAACAAAAATATTCAAGGCCGTAACATATTTCAGTTACACAATTTACGGCCGTAAATGAAGACACTCACGGCCGTAAGACAGCTCCTGTACATGCGCCGCTGATGGAGTTTAAATATTTTTCATTATTTTATTTCCTTATCAGTTTTAGCTATTTTAGGTTAGTTAGAATTCTATTTTGAGTAAATTAGCGATTAGGGTTTTATTTTGCTTATTTATACGCCTTTTTGATTCATTGTAAATTAAGACTTTGATGATTAAATAAAACAGAGATTGAATGTTTTTCAATTGTTTAATGTGTGGATTCACATTACAAACTCAAACTTATCAAGATTGATTATCTTGTGGCGTTAATCCCGAATTTATCAAATATTCGCGAGAATATTTGTGGCGTTCAAATCAGAGACTTATCAAGGAGATTGGGCAAATCCTTGTGGTGTTTCGAAAGTCGTGGTTCTTTATTCCGCATCGTCGAGTCATCGCGTCGTGAATATCGGGTCATGATTCATCCGTCCAACCACAACCTGAGTTCGGAACTTTCCGGCGTTTCTTCCGCACTTCGAACCTCGTCATTTGGTATCAGAGCTGGACTCTGAATTCAGGTTTTTCTATCCAGTTTGATTTTTATGTCTATCATCGAGTCCCATAAAAATCATTCATATCTTGTTGTTGAGTCTTTTTTTTCTTGATTTTCTTGTTCTTCGTGCCAGTAAATGTTTTCTTTGTTTGATCCATAAAAATGCAAAAAAATTCAAAAGTGTTTGTTTTGCTTAATTCTTATCCGAATTAAGTTCCGTTTGTTTTGTTGTGTTCGTTGTCGAATTTTCGGATTTATAAAAACAAAAAAAAATTATTTTTTTATTATTTTATTTAATCCGAAAATTCATCCTAAAATTCAAAAAAAAAAAAAAAAAGAGTCCATTCAAGAACCACTTTCTTAAATTTCTTGATCCTTTGTTTTCATTATTTTTTTTCTGTGTCCTTCCACATAAATTTTACAATGTCCAATTCCCATGAAAACGCCAAAGATCGTATGTGGAGATTTTTGAATGAAGCTTTGGTTAGGTTGGATAAATTAGATGAAAGGGAAAGGAAATTGAAAAAGGAGCGATCTCAATCGGATTCTAGATCTAGGAGGGAATATAGGCGTGATCCTAAACCTAGGGATGGAATCGGGGTTAAGAGAGGAGCCGACATTGATCCAAAAGTAATTTTGAAAATTCAAAAGGAAATTTATGAGGAAAGATTGAGGTGTGAACGGGAGGCAGAAAGAAAATATTTGGCTAAATTGCGAAAAAAGGAGGAGAAACGAAAGGCGATAATTAGATGGTTAGAAGAGAGTGAAAATCATGTTGAGCCTCGGGATATGAAAGTTGAAAAGAAGGAGGGAGGCTTAAGGCATGAATTAGTTGAAGAGACCCCGAACTTTGTGGTAGGAGTTGAAAATGTGGAGTTAGGTGAACAAACTCCAAAATTTGATGAGGAATTAGAAGTTGGGGTAGAAATTCAAATTTTGAGCTTTGAATTGGTAGATCCACATTTGAATACCGTTGGGGGAGTGCATGAAATTAGTGATAAAAATCTGGGGGTAGAAGATGTGGTCGAATTTGAAAGTAAAAATTTTGAAAATGTTGTTGAAAATGCAAAGGAAGAACGAGGTGAAGAGAAGGGCCTCGTGGTTCTTAAAAATGAAGTGGAGATGGTGGTTTATCATGAATACAAGGATCCATACCTTGTACCTCAAGAAGCTAACATGTCCCTCCCCATTCTATTTAATTCTTTCTTGCAGATTTCTTACATTTGGGAGCTTGAGTCACACCAATCATGGCAATTCAAGCTCGAGATTCAATCCATTCATGTAACCCAAGTTGCAAAATACTATTGGTCATCCCACTGGCATGGAAGCAATAATTTTCCGTTTGATCCAGGGGGAGCAGTTGCATTCATGAACAAAGCTATGATTCGGGACGAATCATCCTAAAGAAGGAGGGTATGATGTGATCCAGGACCCTCGACAATCGGAGTCATAGCAGGCTTGACGGGAAAATTTAAATATTCAAGCCAAAACAAGAATTCAGCAGGTTCGACGAGCTTTGAAGATCAAATCGGGTCGAGAATAACCGAAAATCACGGCCATGGATGGGTTGGTCACGACCGTAACTTTTGAAGATCACGGCCGTAAATGAAGGATCACGGCCGTAACATGCTCTCTGTCTAATTCATAAACCGGATAAAGGGATTTACGGCCGTAACAAAAATATTCACGGCCGTAACATATTTCAGTTACACAATTTACGGCCGTAAATGAAGACACTCACGGCCGTAAGACAGCTCCTGTACATGCGCCGCTGATGGAGTTTAAATATTTTTCATTATTTTATTTCCTTATCAGTTTTAGCTATTTTAGGTTAGTTAGAATTCTATTTTGAGTAAATTAGCGATTAGGGTTTTATTTTGCTTATTTATACGCCTTTTTGATTCATTGTAAATTAAGACTTTGATGATTAAATAAAACAGAGATTGAATGTTTTTCAATTGTTTAATGTGTGGATTCACATTACAAACTCAAACTTATCAAGATTGATTATCTTGTGGCGTTAATCCCGAATTTATCAAATATTCGCGAGAATATTTGTGGCGTTCAAATCAGAGACTTATCAAGGAGATTGGGCAAATCCTTGTGGTGTTTCGAAAGTCGTGGTTCTTTATTCCGCATCGTCGAGTCATCGCGTCGTGAATATCGGGTCATGATTCATCCGTCCAACCACAACCTGAGTTCGGAACTTTCCGGCGTTTCTTCCGCACTTCGAACCTCGTCATTTGGTATCAGAGCTGGACTCTGAATTCAGGTTTTTCTATCCAGTTTGATTTTTATGTCTATCATCGAGTCCCATAAAAATCATTCATATCTTGTTGTTGAGTCTTTTTTTTCTTGATTTTCTTGTTCTTCGTGCCAGTAAATGTTTTCTTTGTTTGATCCATAAAAATGCAAAAAAATTCAAAAGTGTTTGTTTTGCTTAATTCTTATCCGAATTAAGTTCCGTTTGTTTTGTTGTGTTCGTTGTCGAATTTTCGGATTTATAAAAACAAAAAAAAATTATTTTTTTATTATTTTATTTAATCCGAAAATTCATCCTAAAATTCAAAAAAAAAAAAAAGAGTCCATTCAAGAACCACTTTCTTAAATTTCTTGATCCTTTGTTTTCATTATTTTTTTTCTGTGTCCTTCCACATAAATTTTACAATGTCCAATTCCCATGAAAACGCCAAAGATCGTATGTGGAGATTTTTGAATGAAGCTTTGGTTAGGTTGGATAAATTAGATGAAAGGGAAAGGAAATTGAAAAAGGAGCGATCTCAATCGGATTCTAGATCTAGGAGGGAATATAGGCGTGATCCTAAACCTAGGGATGGAATCGGGGTTAAGAGAGGAGCCGACATTGATCCAAAAGTAATTTTGAAAATTCAAAAGGAAATTTATGAGGAAAGATTGAGGTGTGAACGGGAGGCAGAAAGAAAATATTTGGCTAAATTGCGAAAAAAGGAGGAGAAACGAAAGGCGATAATTAGATGGTTAGAAGAGAGTGAAAATCATGTTGAGCCTCGGGATATGAAAGTTGAAAAGAAGGAGGGAGGCTTAAGGCATGAATTAGTTGAAGAGACCCCGAACTTTGTGGTAGGAGTTGAAAATGTGGAGTTAGGTGAACAAACTCCAAAATTTGATGAGGAATTAGAAGTTGGGGTAGAAATTCAAATTTTGAGCTTTGAATTGGTAGATCCACATTTGAATACCGTTGGGGGAGTGCATGAAATTAGTGATAAAAATCTGGGGGTAGAAGATGTGGTCGAATTTGAAAGTAAAAATTTTGAAAATGTTGTTGAAAATGCAAAGGAAGAACGAGGTGAAGAGAAGGGCCTCGTGGTTCTTAAAAATGAAGTGGAGATGGTGGTTTATCATGAATACAAGGATCCATACCTTGTACCTCAAGAAGCTAACATGTCCCTCCCCATTCTATTTAATTCTTTCTTGCAGATTTCTTACATTTGGGAGCTTGAGTCACACCAATCATGGCAATTCAAGCTCGAGCTTCAATCCATTCATGTAACCCAAGTTGCAAAATACTATTGGTCATCCCACTGGCATGGAAGCAATAATTTTCCGTTTGATCCAGGGGGAGCAGTTGCATTCATGAACAAAGCTATGATTCGGGACGAATCATCCTAAAGAAGGAGGGTATGATGTGATCCAGGACCCTCGACAATCGGAGTCATAGCAGGCTTGACGGGAAAATTTAAATATTCAAGCCAAAACAAGAATTCAGCAGGTTCGACGAGCTTTGAAGATCAAATCGGGTCGAGAATAACCGAAAATCACGGCCATGGATGGGTTGGTCACGACCGTAACTTTTGAAGATCACGGCCGTAAATGAAGGATCACGGCCGTAACATGCTCTCTGTCTAATTCATAAACCGGATAAAGGGATTTATGGCCGTAACAAAAATATTCACGGCCGTAACATATTTCAGTTACACAATTTACGGCCGTAAATGAAGACACTCACGGCCGTAAGACAGCTCCTGTACATGCGCCGCTGATGGAGTTTAAATATTTTTCATTATTTTATTTCCTTATCAGTTTTAGCTATTTTAGGTTAGTTAGAATTCTATTTTGAGTAAATTAGCGATTAGGGTTTTATTTTGCTTATTTATACGCCTTTTTGATTCATTGTAAATTAAGACTTTGATGATTAAATAAAACAGAGATTGAATGTTTTTCAATTGTTTAATGTGTGGATTCACATTACAAACTCAAACTTATCAAGATTGATTATCTTGTGGCGTTAATCCCGAATTTTTCAAATATTCGCGAGAATATTTGTGGCGTTCAAATCAGAGACTTATCAAGGAGATTGGGCAAATCCTTGTGGTGTTTCGAAAGTCGTGGTTCTTTATTCCGCATCGTCGAGTCATCGCGTCGTGAATATCGGGTCATGATTCATCCGTCCAACCACAACCTGAGTTCGGAACTTTCCGGCGTTTCTTCCGCACTTCGAACCTCGTCATTTGGTATCAGAGCTGGACTCTGAATTCAGGTTTTTCTATCCAGTTTGATTTTTATGTCTATCATCGAGTCCCATAAAAATCATTCATATCTTGTTGTTGAGTCTTTTTTTTCTTGATTTTCTTGTTCTTCGTGCCAGTAAATGTTTTCTTTGTTTGATCCATAAAAATGCAAAAAAATTCAAAAGTGTTTGTTTTGCTTAATTCTTATCCGAATTAAGTTCCGTTTGTTTTGTTGTGTTCGTTGTCGAATTTTCGGATTTATAAAAACAAAAAAAAATTACTTTTTTATTATTTTATTTAATCCGAAAATTCATCCTAAAATTCAAAAAAAAAAAAAAAAGAGTCCATTCAAGAACCACTTTCTTAAATTTCTTGATCCTTTGTTTTCATTATTTTTTTTCTGTGTCCTTCCACATAAATTTTACAATGTCCAATTCCCATGAAAACGCCAAAGATCGTATGTGGAGATTTTTGAATGAAGCTTTGGTTAGGTTGGATAAATTAGATGAAAGGGAAAGGAAATTGAAAAAGGAGCGATCTCAATCGGATTCTAGATCTAGGAGGGAATATAGGCGTGATCCTAAACCTAGGGATGGAATCGGGGTTAAGAGAGGAGCCGACATTGATCCAAAAGTAATTTTGAAAATTCAAAAGGAAATTTATGAGGAAAGATTGAGGTGTGAACGGGAGGCAGAAAGAAAATATTTGGCTAAATTGCGAAAAAAGGAGGAGAAACGAAAGGCGATAATTAGATGGTTAGAAGAGAGTGAAAATCATGTTGAGCCTCGGGATATGAAAGTTGAAAAGAAGGAGGGAGGCTTAAGGCATGAATTAGTTGAAGAGACCCCGAACTTTGTGGTAGGAGTTGAAAATGTGGAGTTAGGTGAACAAACTCCAAAATTTGATGAGGAATTAGAAGTTGGGGTAGAAATTCAAATTTTGAGCTTTGAATTGGTAGATCCACATTTGAATACCGTTGGGGGAGTGCATGAAATTAGTGATAAAAATCTGGGGGTAGAAGATGTGGTCGAATTTGAAAGTAAAAATTTTGAAAATGTTGTTGAAAATGCAAAGGAAGAACGAGGTGAAGAGAAGGGCCTCGTGGTTCTTAAAAATGAAGTGGAGATGGTGGTTTATCATGAATACAAGGATCCATACCTTGTACCTCAAGAAGCTAACATGTCCCTCCCCATTCTATTTAATTCTTTCTTGCAGATTTCTTACATTTGGGAGCTTGAGTCACACCAATCATGGCAATTCAAGCTCGAGATTCAATCCATTCATGTAACCCAAGTTGCAAAATACTATTGGTCATCCCACTGGCATGGAAGCAATAATTTTCCGTTTGATCCAGGGGGAGCAGTTGCATTCATGAACAAAGCTATGATTCAGGACGAATCATCCTAAAGAAGGAGGGTATGATGTGATCCAGGACCCTCGACAATCGGAGTCATAGCAGGCTTGACGGGAAAATTTAAATATTCAAGCCAAAACAAGAATTCAGCAGGTTCGACGAGCTTTGAAGATCAAATCGGGTCGAGAATAACCGAAAATCACGGCCATGGATGGGTTGGTCACGACCGTAACTTTTGAAGATCACGGCCGTAAATGAAGGATCACGGCCGTAACATGCTCTCTGTCTAATTCATAAACCGGATAAAGGGATTTACGGCCGTAACAAAAATATTCACGGCCGTAACATATTTCAGTTACACAATTTACGGCCGTAAATGAAGACACTCACGGCCGTAAGACAGCTCCTGTACATGCGCCGCTGATGGAGTTTAAATATTTTTCATTATTTTATTTCCTTATCAGTTTTAGCTATTTTAGGTTAGTTAGAATTCTATTTTGAGTAAATTAGCGATTAGGGTTTTATTTTGCTTATTTATACGCCTTTTTGATTCATTGTAAATTAAGACTTTGATGATTAAATAAAACAGAGATTGAATGTTTTTCAATTGTTTAATGTGTGGATTCACATTACAAACTCAAACTTATCAAGATTGATTATCTTGTGGCGTTAATCCCGAATTTATCAAATATTCGCGAGAATATTTGTGGCGTTCAAATCAGAGACTTATCAAGGAGATTGGGCAAATCCTTGTGGTGTTTCGAAAGTCGTGGTTCTTTATTCCGCATCGTCGAGTCATCGCGTCGTGAATATCGGGTCATGATTCATCCGTCCAACCACAACCTGAGTTCGGAACTTTCCGGCGTTTCTTCCGCACTTCGAACCTCGTCATTTGGTATCAGAGCTGGACTCTGAATTCAGGTTTTTCTATCCAGTTTGATTTTTATGTCTATCATCGAGTCCCATAAAAATCATTCATATCTTGTTGTTGAGTCTTTTTTTTCTTGATTTTCTTGTTCTTCGTGCCAGTAAATGTTTTCTTTGTTTGATCCATAAAAATGCAAAAAAATTCAAAAGTGTTTGTTTTGCTTAATTCTTATCCGAATTAAGTTCCGTTTGTTTTGTTGTGTTCGTTGTCGAATTTTCGGATTTATAAAAACAAAAAAAAATTATTTTTTTATTATTTTATTTAATCCGAAAATTCATCCTAAAATTCAAAAAAAAAAAAGAGTCCATTCAAGAACCACTTTCTTAAATTTCTTGATCCTTTGTTTTCATTATTTTTTTTCTGTGTCCTTCCACATAAATTTTACAATGTCCAATTCCCATGAAAACGCCAAAGATCGTATGTGGAGATTTTTGAATGAAGCTTTGGTTAGGTTGGATAAATTAGATGAAAGGGAAAGGAAATTGAAAAAGGAGCGATCTCAATCGGATTCTAGATCTAGGAGGGAATATAGGCGTGATCCTAAACCTAGGGATGGAATCGGGGTTAAGAGAGGAGCCGACATTGATCCAAAAGTAATTTTGAAAATTCAAAAGGAAATTTATGAGGAAAGATTGAGGTGTGAACGGGAGGCAGAAAGAAAATATTTGGCTAAATTGCGAAAAAAGGAGGAGAAACGAAAGGCGATAATTAGATGGTTAGAAGAGAGTGAAAATCATGTTGAGCCTCGGGATATGAAAGTTGAAAAGAAGGAGGGAGGCTTAAGGCATGAATTAGTTGAAGAGACCCCGAACTTTGTGGTAGGAGTTGAAAATGTGGAGTTAGGTGAACAAACTCCAAAATTTGATGAGGAATTAGAAGTTGGGGTAGAAATTCAAATTTTGAGCTTTGAATTGGTAGATCCACATTTGAATACCGTTGGGGGAGTGCATGAAATTAGTGATAAAAATCTGGGGGTAGAAGATGTGGTCGAATTTGAAAGTAAAAATTTTGAAAATGTTGTTGAAAATGCAAAGGAAGAACGAGGTGAAGAGAAGGGCCTCGTGGTTCTTAAAAATGAAGTGGAGATGGTGGTTTATCATGAATACAAGGATCCATACCTTGTACCTCAAGAAGCTAACATGTCCCTCCCCATTCTATTTAATTCTTTCTTGCAGATTTCTTACATTTGGGAGCTTGAGTCACACCAATCATGGCAATTCAAGCTCGAGCTTCAATCCATTCATGTAACCCAAGTTGCAAAATACTATTGGTCATCCCACTGGCATGGAAGCAATAATTTTCCGTTTGATCCAGGGGGAGCAGTTGCATTCATGAACAAAGCTATGATTCGGGACGAATCATCCTAAAGAAGGAGGGTATGATGTGATCCAGGACCCTCGACAATCGGAGTCATAGCAGGCTTGACGGGAAAATTTAAATATTCAAGCCAAAACAAGAATTCAGCAGGTTCGACGAGCTTTGAAGATCAAATCGGGTCGAGAATAACCGAAAATCACGGCCATGGATGGGTTGGTCACGACCGTAACTTTTGAAGATCACGGCCGTAAATGAAGGATCACGGCCGTAACATGCTCTCTGTCTAATTCATAAACCGGATAAAGGGATTTACGGCCGTAACAAAAATATTCACGGCCGTAACATATTTCAGTTACACAATTTACGGCCGTAAATGAAGACACTCACGGCCGTAAGACAGCTCCTGTACATGCGCCGCTGATGGAGTTTAAATATTTTTCATTATTTTATTTTCTTATCAGTTTTAGCTATTTTAGGTTAGTTAGAATTCTATTTTGAGTAAATTAGCGATTAGGGTTTTATTTTGCTTATTTATACGCCTTTTTGATTCATTGTAAATTAAGACTTTGATGATTAAATAAAACAGAGATTGAATGTTTTTTAATTGTTTAATGTGTGGATTCACATTACAAACTCAAACTTATCAAGATTGATTATCTTGTGGCGTTAATCCCGAATTTATCAAATATTCGCGAGAATATTTGTGGCGTTCAAATCAGAGACTTATCAAGGAGATTGGGCAAATCCTTGTGGTGTTTCGAAAGTCGTGGTTCTTTATTCCGCATCGTCGAGTCATCGCGTCGTGAATATCGGGTCATGATTCATCCGTCCAACCACAACCTGAGTTCGGAACTTTCCGGCGTTTCTTCGGCACTTCGAACCTCGTCATTTGGTATCAGAGCTGGACTCTGAATTCAGGTTTTTCTATCCAGTTTGATTTTTATGTCTATCATCGAGTCCCATAAAAATCATTCATATCTTGTTGTTGAGTCTTTTTTTTCTTGATTTTCTTGTTCTTCGTGCCAGTAAATGTTTTCTTTGTTTGATCCATAAAAATGCAAAAAAATTCAAAAGTGTTTGTTTTGCTTAATTCTTATCCGAATTAAGTTCCGTTTGTTTTGTTGTGTTCGTTGTCGAATTTTCGGATTTATAAAAACAAAAAAAAATTATTTTTTTATTATTTTATTTAATCCGAAAATTCATCCTAAAATTCAAAAAAAAAAAAAAAAAAGTCCATTCAAGAACCACTTTCTTAAATTTCTTGATCCTTTGTTTTCATTATTTTTTTTCTGTGTCCTTCCACATAAATTTTACAATGTCCAATTCCCATGAAAACGCCAAAGATCGTATGTGGAGATTTTTGAATGAAGCTTTGGTTAGGTTGGATAAATTAGATGAAAGGGAAAGGAAATTGAAAAAGGAGCAATCTCAATCGGATTCTAGATCGAGGAGGGAATATAGGCGTGATCCTAAACCTAGGGATGGAATCGGGGTTAAGAGAGGAGCCGACATTGATCCAAAAGTAATTTTGAAAATTCAAAAGGAAATTTATGAGGAAAGATTGAGGTGTGAACGGGAGGCAGAAAGAAAATATTTGGCTAAATTGCGAAAAAAGGAGGAGAAACGAAAGGCGATAATTAGATGGTTAGAAGAGAGTGAAAATCATGTTGAGCCTCGGGATATGAAAGTTGAAAAAGAAGGAGGGAGGCTTAAGGCATGAATTAGTTGAAGAGACCCCGAACTTTGTGGTAGGAGTTGAAAATGTGGAGTTAGGTGAACAAACTCCAAAATTTGATGAGGAATTAGAAGTTGGGGTAGAAATTAAAATTTTGAGCTTTGAATTGGTAGATCCACATTTGAATACCGTTGGGGGAGTGCATGAAATTAGTGATAAAAATCTGGGGGTAGAAGATGTGGTCGAATTTGAAAGTAAAAATTTTGAAAATGTTGTTGAAAATGCAAAGGAAGAACGAGGTGAAGAGAAGGGCCTCGTGGTTCTTAAAAATGAAGTGGAGATGGTGGTTTATCATGAATACAAGGATCCATACCTTGTACCTCAAGAAGCTAACATGTCCCTCCCCATTCTATTTAATTCTTTCTTGCAGATTTCTTACATTTGGGAGCTTGAGTCACACCAATCATGGCAATTCAAGCTCGAGCTTCAATCCATTCATGTAACCCAAGTTGCAAAATACTATTGGTCATCCCACTGGCATGGAAGCAATAATTTTCCGTTTGATCCAGGGGGAGCAGTTGCATTCATGAACAAAGCTATGATTCGAGACGAATCATCCAAAAGAAGGAGGGTATGATGTGATCCAGGACCCTCGACAATCGGAGTCATAGCAGGCTTGACGGGAAAATTTAAATATTCAAGCCAAAACAAGAATTCAGCAGGTTCGACGAGCTTTGAAGATCAAATCGGGTCGAAAATAACCGAAAATCACGGCCATGGATGGGTTGGTCACGACCGTAACTTTTGAAGATCACGGCCGTAAATGAAGGATCACGGCCGTAACATGCTCTCTGTCTAATTCATAAACCGGATAAAGGGATTTACGGCCGTAACAAAAATATTCACGGCCGTAACATATTTCAGTTCACAATTTACGGCCGTAAATGAAGACACTCACGGCCGTAAGACAGCTCCTGTACATGCGCCGCTGATGGAGTTTAAATATTTTTCATTATTTTATTTCCTTATCAGTTTTAGCTATTTTAGGTTAGTTAGAATTCTATTTTGAGTAAATTAGCGATTAGGGTTTTATTTTGCTTATTTATACGCCTTTTTGATTCATTGTAAATTAAGACTTTGATGATTAAATAAAACAGAGATTGAATGTTTTTCAATTGTTTAATGTGTGGATTCACATTAAAAACCAAACTTATCAAGATTGATTATCTTGTGGCGTTAATCCCGAATTTATCAAATATTCGCGAGAATATTTGTGGCATTCAAATCAGAGACTTATCAAGGAGATTGGGCAAATCCTTGTGGTGTTTCGAAAGTCGTGGTTCTTTATTCCGCATCGTCGAGTCATCGCGTCGTGAATATCGGGTCATGATTCATCCGTCCAACCACAACCTGAGTTCGGAACTTTCCGGCGTTTCTTCCGCACTTCGAACCTCGTCATTTGGTATCAGAGCTGGACTCTGAATTCAGGTTTTTCTATCCAGTTTGATTTTTATGTCTATCTTCGAGTCCCATAAAAGTCATTCATATCTTGTTGTTGAGTCTTTCTTTTCTTGATTTTCTTGTTCTTCGTGCCAGTAAATGTTTTCTTTGTTTGATCCATAAAAATGCAAAAAAATTCAAAAGTGTTTGTTTTGCTTAATTCTTATCCGAATTAAGTTCCGTTTTTTTTGTTGTGTTCGTTGTCGAATTTTCGGATTTATAAAAAAAAAAAAAATTTATTTTTTTATTATTTTATTTATTCCGAAAATTCATCCTAAAATTCAAAAAAAAAAAAAGAGTCCATTCAAGAACCACTTTCTTAAATTTCTTGATCCTTTGTTTTCATTATTTTTTTTCTGTGTCCTTCCACATAAATTTTACAATGTCCAATTCCCATGAAAACGCCAAAGATCGTATGTGGAGATTTTTGAATGAAGCTTTGGTTAGGTTGGATAAATTAGATGAAAGTGAAAGGAAATTGAAAAAGGAGCGATCTCAATCGGATTCTAGATCTAGGAGGGAATATAGGCGTGATCCTAAACCTAGGGATGGAATCGGGGTTAAGAGAGGAGCCGACATTAATCCAAAAGTAATTTTGAAAATTCAAAAGGAAATTTATGAGGAAAGATTGAGGTGTGAACGGGAGGCAGAAAGAAAATATTTGGCTAAATTGCGAAAAAAGGAGGAGAAACGAAAGGCGATAATTAGATGGTTAGAAGAGAGTGAAAATCATGTTGAGCCTCGGGATATGAAAGTTGAAAAGAAGGAGGGAGGCTTAAGGTATGAATTAGTTGAAGAGACCCCGAACTTTGTGGTAGGAGTTGAAAATGTGGAGTTAGGTGAACAAACTCCAAAATTTGATGAGGAATTAGAAGTTGGGGTAGAAATTCAAATTTTGAGCTTTGAATTGGTAGATCCACATTTGAATACCGTTGGGGGAGTGCATGAAATTAGTGATAAAAATCTGGGGGTAGAAGATGTGGTCGAATTTGAAAGTAAAAATTTTGAAAATGTTGTTGAAAATGCAAAGGAAGAACGAGGTGAAGAGAAGGGCCTCGTGGTTCTTAAAAATGAAGTGGAGATGGTGGTTTATCATGAATACAAGGATCCATACCTTGTACCTCAAGAAGCTAACATGTCCCTCCCCATTCTATTTAATTCTTTCTTGCAGATTTCTTACATTTGGGAGCTTGAGTCACACCAATCATGGCAATTCAAGCTCGAGCTTCAATCCATTCATGTAACCCAAGTTGTAAAATACTATTGGTCATCCCACTGGCATGGAAGCAATAATTTTCCGTTTGATCCAGGGGGAGCAGTTGCATTCATGAACAAAACTATGATTCGGGACGAATCATCCTAAAGAAGGAGGGTATGATGTGATCCAGGACCCTCGACAATCGGAGTCATAGCAGGCTTGACGGGAAAATTTAAATATTCAAGCCAAAACAAGAATTCAGCAGGTTCGACGAGCTTTGAAGATCAAATCGGGTCGAAAATAACCGAAAATCACGGCCATGGATGGGTTGGTCACGACCGTAACTTTTGAAGATCACGGCCGTAAATGAAGGATCACGGCCGTAACATGCTCTCTGTCTAATTCATAAACCGGATAAAGGGATTTACGGCCGTAACAAAAATATTCACGGCCGTAACATATTTCAGTTACACAATTTACGGCCGTAAATGAAGACACTCACGGCCGTAAGACAGCTCCTGTACATGCGCCGCTGATGGAGTTTAAATATTTTTCATTATTTTATTTCCTTATCAGTTTTAGCTATTTTAGGTTAGTTAGAATTCTATTTTGAGTAAATTAGCGATTAGGGTTTTATTTTGCTTATTTATACGCCTTTTTGATTCATTGTAAATTAAGACTTTGATGATTAAATAAAACAGAGATTGAATGTTTTTCAATTGTTTAATGTGTGGATTCACATTACAAACCCAAACTTATCAAGATTGATTATCTTGTGGCGTTAATCCCGAATTTATCAAATATTCGCGAGAATATTTGTGGCGTTCAAATCAGAGACTTATCAAGGAGATTGGGCAAATCCTTGTGGTGTTTCGAAAGTCGTGGTTCTTTATTCCGCATCGTCGAGTCATCGCGTCGTGAATATCGGGTCATGATTCATCCGTCCAACCACAACCTGAGTTCGGAACTTTCCGGCGTTTCTTCCGCACTTCGAACCTCGTCATTTGGTATCAGAGCTGGACTCTGAATTCAGGTTTTTCTATCCAGTTTGATTTTTATGTCTATCATCGAGTCCCATAAAAATCATTCATATCTTGTTGTTGAGTCTTTCTTTTCTTGATTTTCTTGTTCTTCGTGCCAGTAAATGTTTTCTTTGTTTGATCCATAAAAATGCAAAAAAATTCAAAAGTGTTTGTTTTGCTTAATTCTTATCCGAATTAAGTTCCGTTTGTTTTGTTGTGTTCGTTGTCGAATTTTCGGATTTATAAAAAAAAAAAATTATTTTTTTATTATTTTATTTATTCCGAAAATTCATCCTAAAATTCAAAAAAAAAAAAAAAAAAGAGTCCATTCAAGAACCACTTTCTTAAATTTCTTGATCCTTTGTTTTCATTATTTTTTTCTGTGTCCTTCCACATAAATTTTACAATGTCCAATTCCCATGAAAACGCCAAAGATCGTATGTGGAGATTTTTGAATGAAGCTTTGGTTAGGTTGGATAAATTAGATGAAAGGGAAAGGAAATTGAAAAAGGAGCGATCTCAATCGGATTCTAGATCTAGGAGGGAATATAGGCGTGATCCTAAACCTAGGGATGGAATCGGGGTTAAGAGAGGAGCTGACATTGATCCAAAAGTAATTTTGAAAATTCAAAAGGAAATTTATGAGGAAAGATTGAGGTGTGAACGGGAGGCAGAAAGAAAATATTTGGCTAAATTGCGAAAAAAGGAGGAGAAACGAAAGGCGATAATTAGATGGTTAGAAGAGAGTGAAAATCATGTTGAGCCTCGGGATATGAAAGTTGAAAAGAAGGAGGGAGGCTTAAGGCATGAATTAGTTGAAGAGACCCCGAACTTTGTGGTAGGAGTTGAAAATGTGGAGTTAGGTGAACAAACTCCAAAATTTGATGAGGAATTAGAAGTTGGGGTAGAAATTCAAATTTTGAGCTTTGAATTGGTAGATCCACATTTGAATACCGTTGGGGGAGTACATGAAATTAGTGATAAAAGTCTGGGGGTAGAAGATGTGGTCGAATTTGAAAGTAAAAATTTTGAAAATGTTGTTGAAAATGCAAAGGAAGAACGAGGTGAAGAGAAGGGCCTCGTGGTTCTTAAAAATGAAGTGGAGATGGTGGTTTATCATGAATACAAGGATCCATACCTTGTACCTCAAGAAGCTAACATGTCCCTCCCCATTCTATTTAATTCTTTCTTGCAGATTTCTTACATTTGGGAGCTTGAGTCACACCAATCATGGCAATTCAAGCTCGAGCTTCAATCTATTCATGTAACCCAAGTTGCAAAATACTATTGGTCATCCCACTGGCATGGAAGCAATAATTTTCCGTTTGATCCAGGGGGAGCAGTTGCATTCATGAACAAAGCTATGATTCGGGACGAATCATCCTAAAGAAGGAGGGTATGATGTGATCCAGGACCCTCGACAATCGGAGTCATAGCAGGCTTGACGGGAAAATTTAAATATTCAAGCCAAAACAAGAATTCAGCAGGTTCGACGAGCTTTGAAGATCAAATCGGGTCGAAAATAACCGAAAATCACGGCCATGGATGGGTTGGTCACGACCGTAACTTTTGAAGATCACGGCCGTAAATGAAGGATCACGGCCGTAACATGCTCTCTGTCTAATTCATAAACCGGATAAAGGGATTTACGGCCGTAACAAAAATATTCACGGCCGTAACATATTTCAGTTACACAATTTACGGCCGTAAATGAAGACACTCACGGCCGTAAGACAGCTCCTGTACATGCGCCGCTGATGGAGTTTAAATATTTTTCATTATTTTATTTCCTTATCAGATTTAGCTATTTTAGGTTAGTTAGAATTCTATTTTGAGTAAATTAGCGATTAGGGTTTTATTTTGCTTATTTATACGCCTTTTTGATTCATTGTAAATTAAGACTTTGATGATTAAATAAAACAGAGATTGAATGTTTTTCAATTGTTTAATGTGTGGATTAACATTACAAACCCAAACTTATCAAGATTGATTATCTTGTGGCGTTAATCCCGAATTTATCAAATATTCGCGAGAATATTTGTGGCGTTCAAATCAGAAACTTATCAAGGAGATTGGGCAAATCCTTGTGGTGTTTCGAAAGTCGTGGTTCTTTTTTCCGCATCGTCGAGTCATCGCGTCGTGAATATCGGGTATTGATTCATCCGTCCAACCACAACCTGAGTTCGGAACTTTCCGGCGTTTCTTCCGCACTTCGAACCTCGTCATTTGGTATCAGAGCTGGACTCTGAATTCAGGTTTTTCTATCCAGTTTGATTTTTATGTCTATCATCGAGTCCCATAAAAATCATTCATATCTTGTTGTTGAGTCTTTCTTTTCTTGATTTTCTTGTTCTTCGTGCCAGTAAATGTTTTCTTTGTTTGATCCATAAAAATGCAAAAAAATTCAAAAGTGTTTGTTTTGCTTAATTCTTATCCGAATTAAGTTCCGTTTGTTTTGTTGTGTTCGTTGTCGAATTTTCGGATTTATAAAAAAAAAAAATTATTTTTTTATTATTTTATTTATTCCGAAAATTCATCCTAAAATTCAAAAAAAAAAGAGTCCATACAAGAACCACTTTCTTAAATTTCTTGATCCTTTGTTTTCATTATTTTTTTTCTGTGTCCTTCCACATAAATTTTACAATGTCCAATTCCCATGAAAACGCCAAAGATCGTATGTGGAGATTTTTGAATGAAGCTTTGGTTAGGTTGGATAAATTAGATGAAAGGGAAAGGAAATTGAAAAAGGAGCGATCTCAATCGGATTCTAGATCTAGGAGGGAATATAGGCGTGATCCTAAACCTAGGAATCGGGGTTAAGAGAGGAGCCGACATTGATCCAAAAGTAATTTTGAAAATTCAAAAGGAAATTTATGAGGAAAGATTGAGGTGTGAACGGGAGGCAGAAAGAAAATATTTGGCTAAATTGCGAAAATAGGAGGAGAAACGAAAGGCGATAATTAGATGGTTAGAAGAGAGTGAAAATCATGTTGAGCCTCGGGATATGAAAGTTGAAAAGAAGGAGGGAGGCTTAAGGCATGAATTAGTTGAAGAGAACCCGAACTTTGTGGTAGGAGTTGAAAATGTGGAGTTAGGTGAACAAACTCCAAAATTTGATGAGGAATTAGAAGTTGGGGTAGAAATTCAAATTTTGAGCTTTGAATTGGTAGATCCACATTTGAATACCGTTGGGGGAGTGCATGAAATTAGTGATAAAAATCTGGGGGTAGAAGATGTGGTCGAATTTGAAAGTAAAAATTTTGAAAATGTTGTTGAAAATGCAAAGGAAGAACGAGGTGAAGAGAAGGGCCTCGTGGTTCTTAAAAATGAAGTGGAGATGGTGGTTTATCATGAATACAAGGATCCATACCTTGTACCTCAAGAAGCTAACATGTCCCTCCCCATTCTTATTAATTCTTTCTTGCAGATTTCTTACATTTGGGAGCTTGAGTCACACCAATCATGGCAATTAAAGCTCGAGCTTCAATCCATTCATGTAACCCAAGTTGCAAAATACTATTGGTCATCCCGAAGCAATAATTTTCCGTTTGATCCAGGGGGAGCAGTTGCATTCATGAACAAAGCTATGATTCGGGAGGAATCATCCTAAAGAAGGAGGGTATGATGTGATCCAGGACCCTCGACAATCGGAGTCATAGCAGGCTTGACGGGAAAATTTAAATATTCAAGCCAAAACAAGAATTCAGCAGGTTCAACGAGCTTTGAAGATCAAATCGGGTCGAAAATAACCGAAAATCACGGCCATGGATGGGTTGGTCACGACCGTAACTTTTGAAGATCACGGCCGTAAATGAAGGATCACGGCCGTAACATGCTCTCTGTCTAATTCATAAACCGGATAAAGGGATTTACGGCCGTAACAAAAATATTCACGGCCGTAACATATTTCAGTTACACAATTTATGGCCGTAAATGAAGACACTCACGGCCGTAAGACATCTCCTGTACATGCGCCGCTGATGGAGTTTAAATATTTTTCATTATTTTATTTCCTTATCAGTTTTAGCTATTTTAGGTTAGTTAGAATTCTATTTTGAGTAAATTAGCTATTAGGGTTTTATTTTGCTTATTTATACGCCTTTTTGATTCATTGTAAATTAAGACTTTGATGATTAAATAAAACAGAGATTGAATGTTTTTCAATTGTTTAATGTGTGGATTCACATTACAAACCCAAACTTATCAAGATTGATTATCTTGTGGCGTTAATCCCGAATTTATCAAATATTCGCGAGAATATTTGTGGCGTTCAAATCAGAGACTTATCAAGGAGATTGGGCAAATCCTTGTGGTGTTTCGAAAGTCGTGGTTCTTTATTCCGCATCGTCGAGCCATCGCGTCGTGAATATCGGGTCATGATTCATCTGTCCAACCACAACCTGAGTTCGGAAATTTCCGGCGTTTCTTCCGCGCTTCGAACCTCGTCACTAACTAAAACATGCAAAATAAAAAACATGCCTAAACATACAAAATTGTATGACATGCAAAGTTATTTTAACATGCAAACTAAAAAGTCAACAAGCAACACAACTTAAACATATAACCAATCATACATGCATCTAAAATCAAAAAATGAGATAAAAACTTAAAGCATAATAAATAAAAGGGAAGAAAACTTGGTTGCTTTCCAATGAGAGCTCCGTTTATAGTCTTAAGCAAAATTTTTTGCACTTCTTCATATGGAGGCGTGAACGATGCTCATGAAGCCTTGTACAATTTGCAATTACCATCCTTGCACTTTTCTACTCTTTTCCTCACTTTCTTGAATTTATTGGTCTCTTTTTCAGCGTTGTGTTGAGGGATGTTAGGTTTTTCTTCCTTTTTATGGCTCCAACCATTTTCATTCACAACTATCTCCACATTACAACAACTTTCAACTTGAACCTTAGGAGCATGTCGTAGAGTGACATTGAATTTGACTTGCTCATTTTCCACCTTAAATATGATTTCTCATTTTTCAATGTCTATTAGGGCACATCCAGTAGCGAGGAATGATATTCCAAAGATGAGGGCCATTTGGCTATCCTCTTCCATGTCTAGGATCACAAAGTCTACTAGGAAAAAGAATTTATCCACTTTTACAAAGACATTCTCAATGATTCCATGTGGATATTGCATTGATCTGTTAGCTAGCTTCGATGTGATGTTTGTAGGTTTAGGCTCACCCGAACCAAGTTTCCTATACACAGACAAAGAATTCAGATTAACACTCTCCCTTAAATCATACAAGCCATTATCAAAACTCAAATTACCAATGAGGGGCATCTGACTATCCTCTTCCATCTCCAGGATCACAAAGTCTACTAGGAAAAGGAGTTATCCTCTTTTACAAAGACATTCTTAATGATTCTATGTGGATATTGAATTGATCTGTTATGTTTGTAGGTTTAGGCTCACCCAAACCAAGTTTTCTGTACACAGATAAAGATATCAAATTAACATTGTCCCCTAAATCACACAAGGCATTATTAAAACTCAAACTACCAATAGTTTAAGGGATAGAGAAACTCCTGGATCTTTCAATTTTTGTGGTAACTTGTTTTGTAGAATAACACTAAACTCCTCACTCAATGCTACTGGTTCGAAATCCTCCAGCTTCCTTTTGTTAGATAACATTTCCTTCATGAATTTCATGTAGAGAGGCATTTGAGCTAAGACCTCAGCAAAATGAATATTGATGTGAAGTTGTTAGAAAATTTCCCAAATTGCTGCTTCAGTTTATGTTTAATCACCCTTTAAGGATATGGAATTGGTGGAACTTAAGCTTTGATTGGAGGTCGAACTCGAACTTCAGTATTTTCTTGAACTTTTGTAGAGGACCCCTACTCTTCCTCAATTTTTTGCTCCTTCACCATATTTTACCTTTTATTTTCATACTCCTTAACAGTTATTTCAAATAACTGAACCCCACTCCTAGTTGTAATTGCATTCACATGCTCGCGAGGGTTAGCTTTGTATTACTTGTTAACTGTTCGGGCTATCTTTCTGATTTGCTTGCTGCTATCTGCCCTATCTAATTTTTCAAATTCTTTAATGCAGCTTGTTGACTCTATAACATCTCCTATTGACTCTTGACCAGCTGAATTATCATGTCCATGTTTTCAGTCATAGTAATTTGATTTCGTGACTGCTGTTGGAAACCTGGTGGGCATTTAACATTCTGATTGTTTGACCATGAGAAGTTGGAGTGGTTCTTCCACTCTGGATTGTAAGTTTGCGAATAAGGACCACTATGTTTCTTATTTCGCACAAAATTTGCTTGTTCTAGATTTGATTGATTCTGATTAGCTACTAGAAAATTGTTCAAAGCGTGATTTTCGAACTAGAAATCACGAACTAAAGTTGTCTGTACTGCATGAACTTTTTGAGGACTCAAACTGTCAAATTTCTTCGTTAATGCATCCAATTTAGCATTTAATGCAGTTATTTCATTTATTTCCATCATTCGTACAGATTTTGGCGTAGAACAATATGAGTACCACTGATAACTGTTTGTAGCCATTTTCTTAAATATATTCTAAAGTTTCTTCATAGGTTGTATCCATCACTGATCCACCAGCTACTGAATCTGCATGCTTCTTGTTATCATTGGTCAAACCATTGTAAAATGTCTGCACCAAAATCCAGTCTACTATTCCATGTGTAGGACACTGTCGAATAAGCTCATTGAATTTTTCCCAAGCCTAAAAATTGATTCCCCTGGCTGTTTCCCGAAAGATAAGATTCGCACATAAGCTTTGACATGCGACAAAGTGGAAAAAATTTATCCATGAATTTTTGACTTAGAATAGCCCATGTGGTAATGGAGTGTAGAGGTAAGGAATAGAACCAAGCCTTTGCTTTATCGGCCAGTAAGACGGAAAATAGTTTCAATTTCACAACATTAGCTAGCACCCCATTCATGTACTATATATCAATGAAATACAGCCGAATTCTGGATCAATGAAATCAAAGAGGTCTTGATCTCATAATTGTTTCTTGGTATGGCAAGCGATACTACACAGGTCCCAATGTGTCCCACAAGAGGAATCATGTAGTCTCTTAAAGCACGTCCTCAATGATTTTGTTTCTATTCAATGTTGCGTGATTTACGTTCCATAAGTGTACAGTATCGAATAAGTAATAAATTGAAATTGAGTCCGAATGTCGTTCCTACAGAGATTGAGTAGACTTATTTTCTTAGATTATTAACCTTAACTGAAACAAGTAAAAGCAAGGTGTTTTATGGAATTACCTAAATGATTAAATTAAATTATCAAATAATTCTAAGATTATTGAACTAAAACAAACTAAGTTAGAATGCAAGATTTGTTTAACAAATAAAACTGAATGACGTGCTAGGATCTAAAATCCATCTTAGTATCAATATTTCACACTATGGTTTGAATAATCCATGACAAGGTATATTATTGAAGATCAATATTCCTATAATGCCTAAAATTCTCTTTCAAACACGTATTAAGCCTTTTTCTAAATACGACCCACCCATATTTCTATGATGAATGCAAATATTTTAAAAACATTAAACAATCATGAACATTTAAAGATCACATAGGGCATAGTGGTATATTTATATCCCTATCGAACCCTATGAAAATTCAAGTCTAGCAAATTTCTACTCTTTCGAATATAGAAAAATACCACAAACATCATATAATTCATGCATCAAAATTATAGATGAAAATAAGTACGGATCAATTGCTCAAAATACCAATCTTTATATATATTATAATAATAAAGTGGGCAGATATAACACCACATAGTTTTCCGCCTTTTTTTACACTTTCCTAAAATGGAAATTCATTGTTTATAGAGATTAAAAAAAAGTGATTATATATATACATTTCAGAATTGCTTTTATCTAGAGAATATAAACAGTCACTTTGAAAATAATTTTATCTCATTATGAGTAATGTTATATATTTAGCTATTAATTGTTGGTATTTTCAATCTATGTTTATAATTTGGAATTATGATGTAGAGTTTAAATATAAAATTATATTCATAAAAGAATGCAACCACGTACATTTTTAAACGATGAATTAATAATAATAACATAAGTAATAAAGTATTGTTTTAAAAATGTTATTATAATAATTAAAACACTATCGAAAAGAACATAACTTAATTATGTTATGAAAAGAATATAATTAAAAATTTAAATTTGTAAAATAGTATTACAAAGTAACATAATTAAAAATGTATGTTGTTTTAATTAATAATAATAATGCTGTAATAATAAAACAGTATTTAAAAGAATGTAATTTAATTATGTAATTAAAAAAGAATATAACGAAATATGTGTATATATTGTTTTAATTAAATAGATGTTATGCTAATAATAAAATAGTATTGAAAATAACATAATTAAAAATGTATGATGTTTTACCAAAGCTATAATAATTAATCAGTATTGAAGATAACGTAATTCTTAAAGAATTTATTAGTAAAATAAAATAGCATTAAAAAACATATATAACATAATACACATTTGTAATTATCTTATATATGTTTTTTAATCATTTATATGTCCCGTGCATCACACGGGGGCAAATACTAATTGTAATAAAATTAAACAAATCAAAGCATAAAATAAGATTCTAAGACTTCATCATTATCCCAACACTATAGAAACTTAGCCTAGATACATTGTCAATATCAAATCACACATATAAATGAACTCCATCACCTAGAATATGAAGAAATCAAGATTTGATGAAGAATCTTCAATGAATTCCTTGCTCCAAGCTTGTATGTGTTGTTGAGTGTATAATGTCGAGAGAGAGAGAGAGAGGCCAACTTCATGCAACATGTTCTATTTATATGCATCCACCAGACCTAGGCGAGAAAGGGTTAAACTCTGTCAAAATTCGCGTAAAAAGCCCACTAGTGTCCCAGTTGGAAAGCCGTGCGATCGCACAGTTGAAAATCGTGCGATCGCACAGTCAACATAAAATGTATTCTGCCTAAACTTCGAATAGTCTTGCGAACACATGGATATATCAGCATATGATCGCATGGTTGAATCTTCAGCCTACAGTTTCGAACTTTCAATCTCTGCAACTTGGTCAACTTCTTTTTATTGCACTTCAAGTCGTTGTCTTCTGATTAGAGCAATTTAGTCCTTGTACTTCTAAAACAATTCAATTTCATCTTGTCTTCTCTTGATTTCTTCAATTCTCTCTTGATCTTTGAATTTGGCTCATCCTTTATCCATGTTTTGCATCCAGTACTCTTGTTTTGCTTACTTTGGTCAAATTTCCTTCCTTTTTGCTCATTATTTGCTTCAATTGAATTCTTTTCTCAATCTTAGAATAAGTCTGAAATATATACAAATAACAGATAAATCAATAGCATTTATTCTCAAATTAATATTTAACATCCTAATTTAAGCATATAAATAAGTGCATAGAATGCACTTATCATTCAATAATAGCTGCTAGCAAATTATTTAGATTTTCCTGATTATTTTAAACTTTGTCGTCTGCTGTGTGAAGATCTGTTTGTTGAGCTACTTCCAACTATTGTCTGTGCCTCTGTCGAAAGGTGCGTTATTCTAAATTAAAACGAAGCAAATCACAAGATTTAGACCTTCTCAACATTAAATGAATAAAATAAAATAAAAATAAAACTAAATAAAAATTCAAACTAAAGTAAGAAATAAGTAGTATCGATATTAATATGAAACAGTCCTCGACAACGGCCCCAAGAACTTGTTCACCTTATTTTGCAAAGCAAAATATACCCGCAAGTATACATATCATGAAAAATAATAAAGTGGAGTTAAGAGTTCGATTTATTGTTCCTATGAAGACTGCTATTAAGTATAGAACTTATTAGTTCCTAACCTTATTTGAACAATGGAAACTGTTTGGTATTTTTACCTAAACTAAGAAAATAAACTAAAGAAATAAATCACAAGAATTGACATACGACCCTGATAATAACAAAAGTATATCTCTATCTCTTGTCCAATTACCATATTTTATTCATATGTCTAGTTTGTTAGCTCACCCCTCGGATTATGAAAACAAACCATGGAATCATGAATTAGTAGCTAATTAACTCATGCATTAAACTCAAAATAAAATCAATACATGCAACGAATCATTAAAATAAAGGATTTTGGAATTAAATTAATAAAATTAAGCTACATCGTTCATCCCAACATGAGAATTTATTTACACATCATAATTAAATAAAAAAAATAAAAGTAGGCATTTATTGAAAATAACATAAAGAAAGGAAAGCTTGCACTAAGAATCAATCCTTCATGTAATATTGAAGTCTTGCCCCCTTGCTTTGCTCCAATATTCCAAGAATTTAAAGTGAAAATCTGAGTTTTATGATCTTAGGTGAGACAAAGGTCTGAAATTCGTGCTTTATATGTTGTATATATAGGTTTTGGGAAAACTTAACCCCTATGTACAAGGTTCGAAACCCATAGAAGGCAAAAATCCACTTCCTGAAAACGAGGCGACAGCCCTTGAGGACCAGGACGACCATGGGAGAGTGGAAAGACCTAAGTACGACACAGAGAAGGCCCAACGAGGGAGCCGGATCGTTACACAAAAGAGTCTAATGGTAGTGGATTTCTAAGAATCTTTGTACTTAACCCATAGGTACAAGGTTTAAAATCCATGGAAGGCAAAAATCTACTTCCTGGAAACGAGGCTGGCAGCCTCTGAGGACTAGGACGACCAGGGGGAGTGGAAAGACCATGAGTACGATACGAAGAAGACCCCAGCGAGGGAGCCGGGTCGCGCCTTTTTTGTATGGAGGAGCTTATGCTGTAGGATTGCACTACATTATTCTGTCAATGTCAATTCTTCATCTTGTGGCAACTTCCTCTTCTTTGTCAACATCTCCTTTAGAAACTTAGTGTTAATTCTATGATATTGGCATTTCCTATTTTTCACGAATGTATAATTTAATAAAACTTGATTTAATTACTAAATACGTGTATTTAGTAATTTATTAAGTTCGATTAAATTATGCAATTTATTTCTTATTTTCGAGAAATACATTTTATTATAAAAATAATGTTCAAGAAAATATTGATATATATTTGATCATAATCTTGGAAATTTTTATCACAATCTCGAAAATATTATGGTAATATTCTTGTGATTATTCTTGAAATACAAGCTTATTCAAGATATAGTAAGAATCCTCTTAATATGGTCAAGAACATTTCAATCTTATCTTTACATATGGTTAGATGATCTTGGTCGAAAATCTTGATCATAAAGAACCTTGAGTTGGCCGAAAATATGGTTGGTAAATAGTAAGATCTTTCAAGATTTATCATTATCCTATTTTATGGTAAGATCCTTTAAGATTTATCATTATATTATGGTAAGATTTATTTTGAGGATAATTCTCTTGCTTTTACTAATTATCTCTACCTTGTTTTGCAGGTTTTAGAGATCTTGTGCAATAAGGAAGCTTGGGAACCAAGAAACCTAATTGCACTATAAAGAGAGGAAAAACGGGACGTTTTTTAAGAGACGTAAAAAATACAAAAAATCGTGTGGAGCTTAACATAATTCACGTCCACTTCATTAAGAAATCTTGAAGCCTATTTTCGTGTGTGCACCAATACAAAAGGCTTCAATTGAGTTGTGATATCAACACTCCGGGAGGAGGATTCAATCACCGAGAGAAGGAAAGTATTTCAGTGTGAAGATCAAACGGAAGGTTTGGATCGTGTTCGAACGGGAGTTCGAGGTTGCTGAAAAGGTGTTGCAGATTCAAAGAAAACTACTGAAGAGTGGTGGGACGCCATCTCGCATTACATGCCACAGAAGGATCAGGGAGTGATCTATTTCTTGGATGTTTGATAAAGTCTATGCGTAGATTTATCCTGTAGTTTAGACTGATCTGTATAAACTCTTTCCTTATATAGTGATTTGTTTTTGTTCGCAGGATGCGAACCGTGGGTTTTCCCTGTTAGGGTTTTTCCCCACTTTAAGCTCAAATTATTGTGTTCTTGTTCATTTATAATTCCGCACAAATTATTCTGATTGTTTACTGATAAGTGTATTTTATACACTTATTTGTATGTCTAAAGTAGGATTAATTATTGTCGTTTGAGAATATTTACTATTTAATTTATGTTTATTTGTTTACTTTTCAGAAAATGTCCCAATTGAAGAAGAATGAAGGAATTAATGGAAAAATGACACGATTGGATGCTAATTGGAGCTAAAATGAGCAATTGATAAGTTTGTAACGTCAACCGGAAAGATGGAATGAGCCGAAGTAAAGGAATAAGAAGTTGGAGGATCTAGTTGAAGGAATTGAGAGTTAAAACGAGCGAATTGAGAAGATTCCAAAGTATGGGGACTATATTGTTGCAATTGAAAGTTGAAGGACTGAAGAGCAAATTAAACATGAGGGACCAACTTGTAAATATCCAATGATTGATTTGGATAGTAATAAGACACTTTGAGGATTTTTAGGAGTCGATTGGATGCAAGTAGAAGTCAAAAAGGAATGGAATATGATAAGAATATTACCATAAAATTGATTCCAATCCTAGAAGATTCTGGACAGAATTCTAGTCGGACTTTGAGACCTAATTTTGGGATAGTAAACGTTCGAATTATGAAAATCCTATTTCAGGAAGAATTATATCCCTTTACGTTATATTTCCAAATAACTTTGAATCACATTAATCGGATAAGGGAAGAGAAAGACATGGTCGAAATACTGAACGCTGTGCAGATACCAAAAAAGACTCGCGCGCGGATTTGATGAATTTCTTTCCTTCTTCAACTTGATTTCTTCACCAACTATAAATACAACCTCTTTGCACGAAAATCAGACCTTTGCCTCTCCATAGAACGAGCCACAACAGAGATTTCAACATCAAATTCTTGGAGAATCAAGCATAGTAGAGGGGCGTGAATTGAAAACAATTGAAGAATTGATGATTGATGCAATCTTTCCATTCTTTATATTGTTTTTCAATGAACGTTTATTTTTACTGTTTTTGTTATTTCATGATGACGTGTAACTAAATTCTATGTTGGGATGAACGATGTAGCCTAGTCATATTATTTTAATTCCAAATTCCGTTGTTTTAATGTTTTGTTGCATGTATTGATTTATTATTGTTCTTAATGCTTGAATTG